>OZ026525.1:33990048-34590048 GCA_964019695.1 Loripinus fragilis
ATACTACTAGTTTGGAGGACTTCATGATTTTACTTCATAGGGAACACTTGCTTTTTTTGGGGACTTCACATTTTTACTTCATAGGGAACACTTGCTTTTTAGGTGATTTTCTATTTTTGGTATTTTAGCAGTTTCCCTTTTCCAAAAGACATTTAAAACCATAAAAAGTATTTAAAAGAAAGGGAAATTTATTGAATTTATTTTCTAGCATCAGATACTTTTGAGAACTTAGGAATTATTTAAGAGGAATTTTATTCAGCTGTCTGCCATTTTTTACTAGGAAACCCATCCCCATTTTCCCCCATAAATTACCCCATTTTTATGATATTATCCCAATTTTAAGGAACTGAAGACTGCATTGGAGATAAGGTACAGGCTGAGCCAGGCACCCCTGCAAGTTAACTGTGTTCAGTGAGTTACATTGTGTTATAAGACAGCCATTGATTATCTGATGTTGTAACATTTTTTTTAGAAACTATTTTTCAATTATAATTCATCAATTTAATATTCTTAAGTCATCATTCTTTACCAATGCACTAGCAGTCCGTGAACCCACTGAAGTCCACCTACATACATATGAAGCATATGTTTGTAGTGTCCGTGGTCATTCATTGTCTGTCGTCGTAGTCGGTGATCATATGATCATTTGATCAGTCGTGCGTGCAGTCAGCAGTCTGAGCAAAACAGTTGATCAGTCATAATAGTGAGCCATTCTCCGTCCAACCATATAATTTCCAAGACATATATTAAAAGTATGTGTCTAAGTGATCATTCGTGTGCGTCGTCGTATTTAATGATCTTTTAAGCATTCAGTACGTTAACAGTAGATTCTCAATTTCATCTACTGACTAAAGTGAGCGCTAGTCCTTTCCCCCATACCACACAAATTCATTGTCAGTAATGAACAACACCACATTGCACATCACACAAGATACAGGTTTGAGCATCATACTCATTCCTGGTGTAACTCATATGCATAATTCCTATCACGCTACCACTGTTTGGAATTAGTGCGTATGTGTTTATAGTATATAACCGCCTGACAGATTCAAACCAATGAACCAGTCATTGGTTGACTGATTAGTCATCCAGTCAGACAGTCATTCATCACCAGTCCACAGAGAAAGGTAGAATCAATCAATCCATGGTAACGCCTAGGTCGTGACACTCACTCCCGCTCTCTTTTTCTCTCTCACTCTCTCTCCCACTCTTTCTCCCCCGCACTCCCTCTACCACTCTCTCGCACTCTCTCTATCTTTCTCATTTTATCCCGTGCTCTCTCCCTCTGCCACTCTCTTCTCTGCCGCACTCCCTCTCTCCCTCTCCCGCTTTCAATCTGTCTCTCTCTTCCTCCCGCTCTCTCTCCCCAGCTCTCTCTCTCTCCCGCTCTCTTTCTCTCTCCAGCTCTTTCTTTCATGCTCTCTCTCCCGCTCTCTCTCTCTCTCTCTCACGCTCTATCTCTCTTTCTCTCTCTCCCACTCTTTCTGCCGCTCTCGCTCTCTCTCTCTCCCTCTCTCTCCTGTTCTCTCTCTCTCGCTCCCGCTCTCTGTCTCTCTTACTCTGTATCACCCGCTCTCTCTCCCCTTTGCTATCGCTCTCTCACTCTCCCATGCTCTCTCTCTCGCTCTCTCTCCCATGCTCTCTCTCTCACGCTCTCTCTCACACGCTCTATCTCTCTTTCTCCATCTCCCACTCTCTCTCTCTCTCTCTCTCACTCTCCCTCCTCTCCCACTCTCTCTCTCGCTCTCTCTCTGTCTGTCTGTCTGTCTGTCTGTCTGTCTTTCTCCCTCTCTCTCTCTCTCTCTCTCTCTCTCTCTCTCTCTCTCTCTCTAACCCACTCTCTCTCCCCCGCTCTCTCTCCCGCTCCAACTCTCTCCTGCTCTCTCTCTCTCCCATTCTCTCTCCCACTCCCACTCTCTCTCTCTCTTTCAAGCTCTCTCTCTCTCTCCAGCTCTCTCTCTCCCTTTCTCCCTGCCTTCTCTCTCTCTCACATCTCTCTCTCCCGCGCTCTCACTTTCTCTCCATATCTCACTCTGTCACTCTCTCGCTCTTCCGTTCTCTCTTTCTCCAGCTCTCTCTCTCTCTCGCTCTTTCTCCCACCCTATCTCGCTCTCTCTCTTTCCCACTATCCCTCTCTCTCCCTCTGTCTCTCCCTCTTCCTCTCTCTCCCTCTATCTCCCACTCTCCTTCTCTTTCCATTCTCCCTCTCTATCTCCTGCGCTATCAATATCTTTTTACCTCCCTCTGACGCTCTCTACCTCCTCTGCTCTCCCTCTCCCGCTCTTCCACTCTCTCTCTCTCTTTCCCACCCTCTCTATCTCCCGCTCTCTCTTTCTCTCTCTTGCTCTTTTCACTCTCTCCCCCTCTCGCTCTCTCTCTCTCCTACTCTCTCTCTCCCATTATCTCTCTCTTAAACCCGCTCTCTCTCCCGCTCTCTCCCTTTCTCCCACACACTCTCTCTCCCCCTCGCTCTCTCTCTCCCACTCTCAATCTCCCACCCTCACTCTCTCTCACCCTCCATCTCTCTCACTCTCCTGCAAATTACTGCTCGCACTCTCTCTCCCTTACTCCCACACTCTTTCTCCCTCTCTCTCTCCCGCTCTCTCTCTCTCTATCGCCCTCTGCCACTCTCTCCCTCTTCTGCTCTCCCTCTCCCACTCTCTCTCTCTCCCGCGCTCTCTCTCTCCAACTCTCTCTCACGCCCCCTCTCTCTCTCTCTCTCTCTCCTGCTCTCTCTCTCTCCCACCCTCTCCTGCTCTGTCTCTCCCGCCCGTCCTCTCTCTACCGCTCTCTCTCCCTCTCCCGCTCTCTCTCTTTCCTCTCTCTCCAGCTCTCCCTTTCTCTCTCGCTGGCTCTCTCTGTTTAACCCGCTCTCTCTCTCTCCCATTTTCTCTTCTGCTCTCTTCCTCTCGCTCTCTCTCTCTACCTCTCTCTCTCGCTATCCCCCTCTCTCTCCAACTCGCTCTCCCTCTTGTCTTCCTCTGCCACTCTCGTCCTCGTCCTCTTCCGCTCTCCCTGTCCTGCTCTTACTCTCTCCCACTCTCTCCCATCCTCTCTCTCTCTCTCGCTCTCTCATTCTCTTCAGCCCACTTTCTCTCGCTATATCTCTCTCTCCCTCTTTCTCTCTCTCCCGCTCTCTCTCTCTCTCCCTCTCTCTCTCTCACTCTCTCTCCCGCTCTCTCTCTTTCTCCTAATCTCTCTCTCTCGCTCTCCGTCTCTCTCTCTCTCTCGCTCTTTCTCCCACTCTCTCACTCTCTCTCTCCCGCTTGTTCCCCCTCTCTCTCTAACCCGCTCTCTCTCTCTCTCTCTCCCATTTTCTCTTCTGATCTCTTCCGCTCGCTCACTCTCTCTCTCTCTCTCTCTTTTTCTCTCCTACTCGCTCTCCCTCTTATCTTCCTCTGCCGCTCTCGTCCTCTCCCGATCTGTCTCTCTCTTCTTCCCGCTCTCTAACTGTCCAGCTCCCTCTCTCATGCTCTCTCTCTCCCACGCTCTCTCTTTCGCGCTCTATCTCTCTTTCTCCCTCTCCCACTCTCTCTCTCCCTCTCGTTCTCTCTCTCTCACTCACCCTCCTCTCCCGCTCTCTCTCTCTCTCTTTCTCTCTCTAACCCACTCTCTCTCTCCCGCTCTCTCTCTCCCGCTCCAACTCTCTCCTGCTCTCTCTCTCTCCCATTCTTTCTCCCACTTCCACTCTCTCTCTCTCTCTTTCAAGCTCTCCCTCTCCCGCTCTCTCTCTCTCCCGCTCTCTCTCTCTCCCACTCTCTCTCTCTCTCACGTTCTCCTCACCTTCTCTCTCTCACATCTCTCTCTCTCCCGCGCTCTCATTTTCTCTCCATATCTCCCTCTGTCACTCTCTCCCTCTTCCGTTCTCTCTATCTCCCGCTCTCTCTCTCTCGCTCTTTCTCCCACCCTCTCTCACTCTCTCTCTTTCCCGCTCTCCCACTCTCTCCCTCTGTCTCTCGCTCTTCCTCTCTCTCCCTCTATCTCCCACTCTCCCTCTCTGTTCAACTCTCACTCTCTATCTCCTGCGCTATTAATCTCTTTTTATCTCCCTCTGACGCTCTCTACCTCTTCTGCTCTCCCTCTCCCGCTCTTCCACTCTCTCTTTCCCACCCTCTCTATCTCCTGCTCTCTCTTTCTCTCTCTTGCTCTTTCTTTCACTCTCTCTCTCTCTCTCTCGCTCTCTCTCTCCTACTCTTTCTCTCCCACTATCTCTCTCTTTAACCCGCTCTCTCTCTCTCTCCCGCTCTCTCCCTTTCTCCCACGCGCTCTCTCTCCCCCTCCCTCTCGCGCTCTCTCTCTCCCTCCCTCACTCTCTCTCACCCTCCATCTCTCTCTCTCTCTCCTGCAAATTACCACTCGCACTCTCTCTCCCTTACTCCCACTCTCTCTCCCTCCCTCTCTCTCTTTCTTTTCTCTCTCTCTCCCTCTCTCTCTCTCTCTCTCTCTCTCTCTCTCTCTCTCTCTCTTTCTCTCTCTATCGCCCTCTGCCACTCTCTCCCTCTTCTGCTCTCCATCTCCCACTCTCTCTCCCGCTCTCTCTCTCTCTCTCTCTCTCCAACTCTCTCTCACGCCCTCTCTCTCTCCTGCTCTCTCTCCCACCCTCTCCTGCTCTGTCTCTCCTGCTCGTCCTCTGTCTATCGCTCTCTCTCCCTCTCCCGTTCTCTCTCTTTCCTCTCTCTCCAGCTACCCCTCTCTCTCTCGCTGGCTCTCTCTGTTTAACCCGCTCTCTCTCTCTCTCTCTCCCATTTTCTCGTCTGCTCTCTTCCGCTCTCTCTCTCTCCCTATCCCCCTCTCTCTCCCACTCGCTCTCCCTCTTATCTTCCTCTGCCGCTCTCGTCCTTGTTATCCTCCGCTCTCCCTGTCATGCTCTTACTCTCTCCCACTCTCTCCCACCCTCTCACTCTCGCTCTCTCATTCTCTTCCGCCCGCTCTCTCTCGCTATATCTCTCTCCCGCTCTCTCTGTCTCCCACTCTCTCTCTCTTGCTCTATCTCCCGCTCTCTCTCTTCCTCCCAATCTCTCTCTCGCTCTCTGTCTCTCTCTCTCTCTCGCTCTTTCTCCCACTCTCTCGCTCTCTCTCTCCCGCTCTCTCTCTCCCGCTCATTCCCCCCCCTCTCTCAATATAACCCGCTCTCTCTCTCTCTCCCATTTTTTCTTCTGCTCTCTTCCCCGCTCTCTCTCTCTCTTGCTCTCTCTCCTTTTCTCACATTCTGTCTCTCGCTCCCACTATCTCTCTCCCTCGCTCTCTCTCGCTCTCTCTCTCCTCTGCTATCTCTCTCCATCTCTCTCTCTCGCGCTCTCTCGTTCTCACTCTCGATCCCACACTATCTATCTCCCGCTCTGTCTCCCCTGCTCTCTCTCTCCCCCTCGCTCTCCCACTTTCTCTCCCGCTCTCATTCTCTCCCGCTCTCTCTCTCTCTTCCTCCATCTCTCTCTATCGCACTCTCTCTCTCTCCAGCTCTCTCGTTCTCATTCTCGATCCCACACTAGCTATCTCCAGCACTGTATCCCCTGCTCTCTCTCTCACTTACTCTCCCACTCTCTCTCTCTCTCTCCCGCACTCACTCTCTCTCCCTCTCTCTCTCTCTCCCTGCATCTCCCTCTATCGCACTCTCTCTCTGGCCCTCTCTCCCCCACTCTTTCTGCCGCTCTCGCTGTCTCCATCTCTCCCTCTCTCCCCCGTTCTCTCTCGCACTCTCTCCCACTCTCGCTCTCTCTCCCTCTCTCTCTCTCTCTCTCTCTCTCTCTCTCTCACTCTCTCTCGCTCTCTCTCTCCGTTTCTCTCTCTCTTGCTCTTTCTCCCACTCTTTCTCTCTCCCGCTCGTCCCCTCTCTCTCTCTCTCTCTCTCTCTCTCTCTAACCCGCTCTCTCTCCCGCTCTCTTCCTCGCTCTCTCCCTCTCTTCCCCGCTCTCTCCCTCTCCCTTCCCGCTCTCTCTCTTTGCTCTCTCACCTTTTCTCCCATTCTCCCCTCTCTCTCCCACTCTCTCTCACCCCTGCCCTCTCTCTCCCACCCTCTCCTGCTCCTGTCTCTCCCGCCTGTCCTCTCTCTACCACTCTCTCTCCCTCTCCCGCTCTCTCTATTTCCTCTCTCTCCAGCTCTCACTCTCTCTCTCTCGCTGGCTCTCTCTGTCTAACCCGCGCTCTCTCTCATTTTCTCTTCTGCTTTCTTCTGCTCGCTCTACCTCTCTCTCTCTCCTTATCCCCCTCTCTCTCCCACTCGCTCTCCCTTTTGTCTTCCTCTGCCGCTCTCGTCCTCGTCCTTCTCCGCTCTCCCTGTCCTGCTCTTACTCTCTCCCACTTTCTCCCACCCTCTCTCTCTCCCGCTCTCTCATTCTCTTCCGCCCACTCTCTCTCTCGCTATATCTCTCCCACTCTCTCTCTCTCTTCCCTCATTCTCTCACTCTCCCTCTTTCTCTCGTTTGCTCTCTCTGTCTAACCTGCTCGCTCTCTCATCCACTCTCTCTCCCGCTCTTCCTCTCTCTGCTGCTCGCTCTCTCTCTTATCTTCCTCTGCCACTCTCATCCACATCCGCTCTACCTCCTGCTCTCTCTCCCACCCTCTCTCTCCCGCTCTCTCATTCTCTTTCTCCCACTCTCTCTCCTACTCTCTCTCTCTCTCTTGCTCTCTCTCTTTCTCCCACTCGATCTCTCTCTCTCTCTCCGGCTCTCTCTCTCTCGCTCTTTCTCCCACTCGCTCTCTCTCTCTCCAGCTCTCTCTCTCTCTCGCTCCTTCTCCCACTCTCTCTCTCTCTCGCTCTCTCTCTCTCTCCCGCTCGATCCCCCTCTCTCTCTAACCTGCTCTCTCTCTCTCTCGCTGTTCCCCGCTCTCTGTCTTTCTCTCACTCTTTCTCCCTCTCTCCCACTCTCTCTCACTCCCACAATCTCTCTCCTCCGCTCTCTCTCTCCCCCCGCTATCTCTCCATCTCTCTCTCTCTCCTGCTCTCTCGTTCTCACGCTCCCACACATTCTCTCTCCCACTCTGTCTCCCCTGCTCTCTCTCCCCTCGCTCTCCCACTTTTCTCTCCCACTCTCTCTCCCGCTCTCTCTCTCCCTCCATCTCTCTCTATCGCATTCTCTTTCTGGCCCTCTCTCCCACGCTCTTTCTGCCGCTCTAGCTCTCTCTCTCTCTCCATATCTCCCCCTCTCTCCTGTTCTCTCTCTCGCTCCCGCGCTTTCTCTCCCTTACTCTGTCTCCTCCGCTCTCTCTCCCCTTTGCTATCGCTCTCACGATCTCTCTCTCTCCTGCACTTTACCGCTCACACTCTCTCTCATTCTCGCGCTCTCCCTGTCCCTCTTTCTCTCCCGCTCTCTCTCTCTCTTCCCTCATTCTCCCAACTCCCTCTTTCTCTCGCTTGCACTCTCTGTCCAACCTGCTCGCTCTCTCATCCACTCTCTTTCTCCCGCTCTCCCTCTCTCTCCCGCTCACTCTCTCTCTTATCTTCCTCTGCCACTCTCATCCTCATCCGCTCTACCTCTCCTGCTCTCTCTCTCCCGCTCTCTCATTCTTTTTCTCCCGCTCTCTATCGTTATCTTTCTCTCTCTCCCGCTCTCTCTCCCACTCTCTCTCCCGCCCTTTCTCCCACTCTTTCTTTCCCGCTCTATCTCCGACTCTCTCTCTCTTTCTCCCACTCTCTCTCTCTCGCTCTCTCTCTGGCTCTCTCTCTCTCTCTTTTCTCCCACTCTCTCGCTCTCTCTCCCGCTCGTCCCCCCTCTCTCTCTAACCCGCTCTCTCTCCCGCTCTCTCCCTCTCTTCCCCGCCCTTTCTCTTGCTCTTTCTCTCTTTCTCCGACTATCTCCCACCCTCTTTCTCTCTCTTGCTCTCTAATTCTCTTTATCCCGCTCTCTCCTGCTATCTCTCTCTCTCATTCTCTCTCTCCCGCTCTCTCCATCTTCCGCTCTCGCTCTCCCACTCTCTCTCTCTCTCTCCCGCTCTCACTCTCTCTCCCGCTTTCTCTCTCCCTCTATCTCTCTCTCTCTCTATTGCACTCTCTCACCGGTTGTCTATCCCACGCTCTTTTTGCCGTTCTCTCTCTCTACTGTTCTCTTTTTTTCTTTCTTGCTCCCGCGCTCTCTCTCTCTCCTTCTCTGTCTCCCCCTCTCTCTCTCTCCTGCACTTTACCCCTCACACTCTCTCTCTCCTGCACTTTACCCCTATCCCTCTATCTCTCCGGCGCTCTCCCTATCCCTCTTTCTCTCCCTATCTCTCTTATCCCTCATTCTCTCACTCTCCCTCTTTCTCTCGTTTGCTCTCTCTGTCTAACCTGCTCGCTCTCTCATCCACTCTCTATCCCGCTCTCCCTCTCTCTCCCGCTCGCTCTCTCTCTTATCTTCCTCTGCCACTCTCATCCTCATCTGCTCTACCTCTCCTGCTCTCTCTCTCCCACTCTCTCCCACCCTTTCTCTCCCGCGCTCTCATTCTCGTTCTCCCACTCTTTCTCCTACTCTCTCTCTCTCTCCCGCTCTCTCTCTTTCTCCCACTAGCTCTCTCTCTCCGGCTCTCTCTCTCTCGCTCATTCTCCCACTCGCTCTCTCTCTCTTTCTCCCACTCTCTCCCGCTCGATCCCCCTCTCTCTCTAACCTGTTCTCTCTCTCCCACTCTTCCCCGCTCTCTCTCTTTCTCTCACTCTGTCTCTCTCTCTCTCTCTCTCCCACTCTGTCTCACTACCACAATCTCTCTCCTCCGCTCTCTAAATCCCACCCGCTATCTCTCCATCTCTCTCTCCCGCTCTCTCGTTTTCACGCTCCCACACATTCTCTCTCCAACTCTGTCTCCCCTGCTTTCTCTCCCCCTCTCTCCCCCAATCTCTCCCCCACTCTCTCTCCCGCCCTCTCTCCCACTTTCTCTCTCTCTCCCGCACTCTCTCCCACTCTCTCTCTCTTTCTCCAACTCTCTCTCTCTCTCTCTCCGGCTCTACCTCTCTCACTTTTTCCCCCACTCTCTCGCTCTCTCTCCCGCTCGTTCCCCCCTCTCTCTCTAACCAGCTCTCTCTCCTGCTCTCTCCCTCTCTTCCCCACCCTTTTTCTTGCTCTCTCTCTCTTTCTCCCACTATCTCCCATCCTCTCTCTCTCCTGCTCTCTAATTCTCTTTCTCCCGCTCTCTCCCGCTATCTCTCTCTCATGCTCTCTCTCTCCCGCTCTCGCTCTCCCACTCTCTCTCTCTCCCGCTCTCACTCTCTCTCCCGCTCTCTCTCTCCCTCTATCTCTCTATCGCACTCTCTCACCAGTTCTTTATTTCACGCTCTTTCTGCTGCTCTCTCTCTCCCGTTCTCTCGTTTTCTCTCTCGCTCCCGCGCGCTCTCTCTCCTACTCTGTCTTCCACGCTCTCTCTCTCTCTCCTCTCTCTCCTGCACTTTACCCCTCGCACTCTCTCTCTCCTTCACTTACCCCTATCCCTCTTTCTCTCCCGCGCTCTCCCCATCCCTCTTTCTCTCCCACTCTCTCTCTCTCTTCCCTCACTCTCTCTCTTTCTCTCGTTTGCTCTCTCTGTCTAACCTGCTCGCTCTCTCATCCACTCTCTCTCCCGCTCTTCCTCTCTCTGCTGCTCGCTCTCTCTCTTATCTTCCTCTGCCACTCTCATCCACATCCGCTCTACCTCCTGCTCTCTCTCCCACCCTTTCTCTCCCGCTCTCTCATTCTCTTTCTCCCACTCTCTCTCCTTCTCTCTCTCTTTCTCCCACTCGATCTCTCTCTCTCTCCGGCTCTCTCTCTCTCTCGCTCTTTCTCCCACTCGCTCTCTCTCTCTCTCTCCGGCTCTCTCTCTCTCGCTCCTTCTCCCACTCTCTCTCTCTCCCGCTCTCTCTCTCTCTCGCTCTTCCCCGCTCTCTGTCTTTCTCTCACTCTTTCTCCCACTCTCTCTCACTCCCACTATCTCTCTCCTTCGCTCTCTCTCTCCCCCGCTATCTCTCCATCTCTCTCTCTCTCTCTCCCGCTCTCTCGTTCTCACGCTCCCACACATTCTCTCTCCTACTCTGTCTCTCTCTCCCTCCATCTCTCTCTCTCGCATTCTCTCTCTGGCCCTCTCTCCCGCGCTCTTTCTGCCGCTCTAGCTCTCTCTCTCCATATCTCCCCCTCTCTCCCGTTCTCTCTCTCGCTCCCGCGCTTTCTCTCCCTTACTCTGTCTCCCCCGCTCTCTCTCCCCTTTGCTATCGCTCTCTCGATCTCTCTCTCCTGCACTTTACCGCTCGCACTCTCTCCCGTGTTCTCCCTATCCCTCTCACTCTCCCACTCTCTCCAGCCCTCTCTTTTCCCACATTCTCCCACTCTCCCTCTCGCTCGCCCTCTCTGTCTAACCTGCACGCTCTCTCATCCACTCTCTCTCTCCCGCTCTCCCTCTCTCTCCTACTCGCTCTCTCTCTTATCTTCCTCTGCAGCTCTCGTCCTCTTTTGCTCTACCTCTCCTGCTCTCTCTCCCACTCTCTCCAACCCTCTCTCTCTCCCATTCTCTCATTCTATTTCTCCTGCTCTCTCTCACTATCTCTCTCTCTCTCTCCCGCTCTCTCTCCCACTCTCTCTCCAACTCTCTCTCTTTCTACCACTCTCTCTTTCTCGCTCCCTCTCTCTCTCTTTCTCCTACTGTCTCCCGCTCGTTCCCCCTCTCACTCTCTAACCCACTCTCTTCCCCGCTCTCTCTCTTGCTCTTTCTCCCTTTCTCCCACTCTGTCTCTCTTCCACTCTGCCTCACTCCCACTATCTCTCTCTCCCGCTCTCTCTCTCCCCCCAGCTATCGCTCTCCATCTCTCTCGTTCTCACGCCCCCACACTCTCTCTCTCCCGCTCTGTTGTCCCTGCTCTCTCTCTCCCGCTCTAACTGTCTATCCCACTCTCTCTCTCCCTCCATCACGGGAGAGAGAGATAGAGAGCGGAAGAGAGTGAGCGGGAGAAAGATAGAGCGGGAGGGAGAGAGAGCGGGGGTAGAGAGAGAGAGCGGGAGAGAGAGCGGGGGGGTAGAGAGAGAGAGCGGGAGAGCAGAAGAGAGCGGGAGAGGGAGAGAGAGAGAAAGGGAGTGAGAGTGGGAGAGAGAGAGAGAGCGGGAGATAGAGAGAGGGATAACAGAAGAGAGAGGGAGAGCGGGAGAGAGAGGGAGAGAGAGAGAGAGAGAGAGAGAGCGATAAGGGGGAGAGAGTGGGAGAGGGAGAGATAGAGAGCGCGTTAGAGAGAGGGAGAGCTGGAGAGACCGGGAGAGAGGGAGAACAACAACAACAAGAAGAACTACAACAACAACAACGACTGTAAAATACTTACACACACAGCTGTAGTTGCAACACTAACTACTGAACAACAATTACAAATACAACTGTAGTTACAACTGCAGTTACAACATTAACAACACCTGAACAACACGTACATGTACAACTGTAGTTACAACAAAACAACAACAACAACAACAGTACCCCTGCAACTTTGACTCCTATGGCCAGCGAGACCCCTGGCGAATGCCAGCCGAAATTTACACGCTTCCCGGCTGAGATCCAGGGCAAACGCCAGCCGAAGTTTACCCGCAACATGAACATGTTCGTGTCTACCCGGCCTGCCTGCTCGGGCAACTCTGACTCCATCAGCTGGGAAGACACAGAGCAAAAGCAAGCCGATGTTTACCCCATTCCCCAGCAAAACATGATACTGCAGCCGGCAAGGCAAGCCAACCCCTCCGCCCGCCTGCCAGCCTGGGCAACTCTGATTCCTCTGGTCGGAGAGGACCCCGGTTGAACACCAACCAAAGTTTTCCCGATTCCCAGGAGAAGCATGATCGCGCCCGCCTACCCGCCTGCCTGCGAGACCCCAGGCGAATGCCAGCTGAAGTTTAATGGATCACCCGGACGAAACATGGTCTACCTGGTCTGCCTGCCTCTGACACATTGGCCAGCGAGACCTCGGGCGAAAGCTAGCCAATATTTGTCTGCTTATGCCGAGATACTCTTTCCAGGCGCAGGTGGGCACCCAGGAGCTTAGGTTTTTTGTGAAAAATCGACTAAGTCCACAAAATCCCTAATGGCGAGACCCCAAAACGATACAGAAACAACAACAGGAATAAAGAAAACAACAAAAACAACAACAACAACACAGCAAACAACAACAACGATAAAGAAAACAACAAAACACATTAAACAACAACAACGATAAAGAAAACAACAGCAACAGTAACAGCAACACACAACTGTACAGCACTTACAAATGCAACTATAGTCACAACAACTTTCACATAAAATTGTAGTTACAACAATAACTGCGACAGCAACAACAACAGCAACAACTGTACAACAATTCAACATAGAACTGTAGTTACAGCAACATTGACAACAACTGTACAACACTTACATATAAAACTGTAGTTACAACACCATTAACAACAACAAAAACAACAACAACACATCAACTGTACACCACTTTCACATACAACAACAACAACAACAACGACAACAACAACAGCAGCAGCAGCAACAATAACAAAGACGACAACAACAACAGCAGCAGCAGCAACAACAACAACAACAACTGTAGTTACAACCAATGATTAAGAAAACAACAACAACTATACAACACTTACACACAATAACAACAACAACAAAAACAAAAATTATCTGAAACTCGCTGATTACCTCCACGTACATGTACAGGCGGACAAGCCTTTGTATAGTATATTACATAACCGCCTGATGAGAGGAAATTGCTGTCGGAAATGTTAATTTCACCAAAGTTTTATTTTTATTTTTAGAACCCTACAGAAAACTGTGATAGAATATTGACACAAAATGATGTAAATTTCAAATTTTAGCTGTTTCACAGAAAATTGGCGACTGCAGTAAACACTGACCAGGCTGCACGTGTACATTGAAGCCAGGCCCCGAGATTATAAAACTTTTTTCCTGCTCAACTCAACTGAGCACGAAATTTCAGCTGCTTATAAAATCTAACATACGGAAAAATAACGAGATTTCAATGGTTCAAATACACTCAGAGGCTTTATTTATCATGCTAACAATGTTAAAATGCCAACAATTGTTGGCATTTAAACATTTATGGCAGGATAAATTTCGTGCTCAGCTGAGTTGAGCATGAAAAAAGTTTTATAATCTCGGGGCCTGGTCAGATATTACACTGCTTGTTTTGATAAAGACAGCATGATCAAACGGCTATGTAATAGTTTTACCATGGTTTGTCCGCCTGTACATGTTCTTCCCAGCCGAGAGTCGGCGCGAATGCCAGCAGAAGTTTACATGCTGACCCAGGCGAAACATGATCTCGTCTACCCTGCCTGCCTGCTTGGGCAACTCTTACTTCTTTGGCCAGCAAGACCCTGGGCAAAAGCCAGCCAAAGTTTACCAATTTTCCCAGCGAAACATGATCGCGCCCGTCAGCCCGCCCATTTGCCCGCCCGACAACTCTGACCCCTCCCGACGGCGAGACCCCAGGCGAACGACAGCCGAAGTTTACCCAATTCCTGGGCGAACATCGGGCGTGCCCGCCTGCCTGTCCGCAACCGTCTGCCTGCCTGCCCCGACAACTTCGACTCATTGTGGCAGCGAGACCCAGGGCGAACTCCAAAGAAGTTTTCTAGCTCACACGGGTGTAATCCGAGCATTTTAACCTCCGATCCTGCAGGTCAACCTGTTCTGTGATATGTTCGGAGTATTTTAACTACTGATCTTACAAGTAGACCTGTTCTGTGGTATGTTCGTAGCATTTTAACTACTAATCTTACAGGTCGACCTGTTCTGTGTCTTGTTTGGAGCATTTTAACTACTGATCCTGCAGGTAGACCTGTTCTGTGGTATGTTCGGAGCATTTAACCTCTGATCCTGCAGGTCGACCTGTTCGTTGGTAAGATCGGAGCATTTTAACCACTGATCCTGCAGGTCGACCTGTTCTGTGGTATGTTCAGAGCATTTTAACTACTGATCTTACAGGGAGACCTGTTCTATGGTAAGTTCGGAGCATTTTAATTACTAATCTTACAGGTCGATCTGTTCTGTGGTATGTTCGGAGCATTTCAACTACTGATCCTACGGGTAAACCTGTTCTGCTGTAAGTCCCGAGCATTTTAATTACTGATCTTATGGGGAGACCTGTTCTGTAGTAAATCCAGGGCATTTTATCTACTGAACTTATAGGTCTAGCTGTTCTGAGTCTTGTTCGGAGCATTTTAACCTCTGATCCTGCAGGTCGACCTGTTCTGTGGTAAAATCGGAGCATTTAACTACTGATCTTACCGGTAGACCTGTTCTGTGGTAAAATCGGAGCATTTAACTTCTGAACCAGCAGGTCGACCTGTTCTGTGGTATGTTCGGAGCATTTTAACTACTGATCCTGCAAATATATCTGTTCTGTGGTAAGTTCTGAGCATTTAACTACTGATCCTGCAAATAGATCTGTTCTGTGGAAAGTTCGGAGCATTTAACTACTGATCCTGCAGGTCGACCTGTTCTGTGGTATGTTCGGAGCATTTGAATTACTGATCTTACAGGTAGACCTGTTCTGTAGTATGTTCGGAGCATTTTAACCTCTGATACTGCAGGTCGACCTGTTCTGTGCTATGTTCCGAGAATTGTAACTACTACTCTTACAGGTAGACCTGTTCTGTGGTAAGTTTGGAGCATTTTAATCTCTGATGCTGCAGGTCGACCTGTTCTGTGGTAAAATCGGAGCATTTTAACTACTGATCCTGCAGCTCAACCTGTTCTGTGGTATGTTTGAAGCATTTTAACTACTGATCTTACAGGGAGACCTGTTCTGTGGTAAGTTTGGAGCATTTTAATCTCTGGTGCTGCAGGTCGACCTGTTCTGTGGTATGTTCGGAGCATTTTAACTCCTGATATTACAGGTTGACCTGTTTTCTGGTATGTTTGGAGCATTTTAACCTCTGATCCTGCAGATCGATCTGTTCTGTGGTAAGTTCGGAGCATTTTAACTACTGATCTTACGGGTAGACCTGTTCTGTGGTATGTTTGGAGCATTTCAACTACTGATCTTACGGGTAGACCTGTTTTGCTGTAAGTCCCGAGCATTTTAACTACTGATCTTATGGGGAGACCTGTTCTGTAGTAGATCCGGGGCATTTTATCTACTGAACTTATAGGTCTAGCTGTTCTGAGCCTTGTTTGGAGCATTTTAACTACTGATCCTGCAGGTCGACCTGTTTTTCGGTATAATCGGAGCATTTTAACCTCTTGTCCTGCAAATAGATCTGTTCTGTGGTAAGTTCGGAGCATTTAACTAATGATCCTGCAGGTTGACCTGTTCTGTGGTATATTCGGAGCATTTTAACTACTGTTCTTACAGGTCGACCTGTTCTGTGGTATGTTCGGAGCATTTTAACCTCTGATCCTGCAGGTCGACCTGTTCTGTGGTATGTTCGGAGCATTTTAACTACTGTTTTCTTACAGGTAGACCTGTGTTGTGGTATGTTCGGAGCATTTTAATCTCTGATCCTGCAGGTCAACCTGTTCTGTGGTAAGTTCGGAGCATTTAACTACCGATCCTGCAAGTTGACCTGTTCTGTGGTATGTTCGGAGCATTTTTACTACTATTCTGACAGGTAGACCTGTTCTGTGATATGTTCGGAGCATTTTAACTTCTGATGCTGCAGAGCGACCTGTTCTGTGGTATGTTCGGAGCATTTTAACTACTGATCATACAGGTGTACCTGTTCTGTGGTATGTTCGGAGCATTTAAGTACTGATCGTACAGGTAGACCTGTTCTGTGATATGTTCGGGGCATTTTAACCTCTAATGTTGCAGGTCGACCTGTTCTGTGATATGTTCGGAGCATTTTAACCTTTGATGCTGCAGGTCGACCTGTTCTGTGGTATGTTCGGAGCATTTAACTACTGATCCTGCAAATAGACCTGCTCTGTGGTATGTTTGGAGCATTTTAACGACTGATCTTACAGGTAGACCTGTTCTGTGATATGTTCGGAGCATTTAACCTCTGATCCTGCAGGTCGACCTGTTCTGTGGTAAGTTCGGAGCATTTTAACCTCTGATCCTGCAAGTTGACCTGTTCTGTGGTATGTTTGGAGCATTTTAACTACTGTTTTCTTACAGGCAGACCTGTATTGTGGTATGTTCGAAGCATTTTAACCTCTGATCCTGCAGGTCGACCTGTTCTGTGGTATGTTCGGATCATTTTAACTACTGATCTTACAGGTAGACCTGTTCTGTGGTATGTTCGGAGCTTTTTTACCTCTGAGGTGCAGGTCGACCTGTTTTGTGCTATGTTCGGAGCATTTTAACTACTGATCTTACAGGTAGACCTGTTCTGTGGTAAGTTCCGAGCATTTTATCTACTGATCCTGTAGGTCAATCTGTTCTGTGGTATGTTTGGAGCATTTTAACTACTTATCTTACAGGTAAACCTGTTCCGTGGTAAGTTCGGAGCATTTTTACCTCTGATGCTGCAGGTCGACCTGTTTTGTGGTATGTTCGGAGCATTTTAACGTCTGATGCTGCAGGTCGACCTGTTTTGTGGTACGTTCGGAGCATTTTAACTACTGATCTTACAGGTCGACCTGTTCTGTGTTAAAATTGGAGCATTTAACTAGTGATCGAGCAGGTCGACCTGTTCTGTGGTATGTTCAGAGCATTTTAACAACTGATCCTGCAAATAGATCTGTTATATGGTAAGTTCGGAGCATTTAACTACTGATCCTGCAAATAGATCTGTTCTGTGGTAAGTTCGGAGCATTTAACTACTGATCCTGCAGGTCGACCTGTTCTGTGGTATGTTCGGAGCATTTGAATTACTGATCTTACAGGTAGACCTGTTCTGTGGTATGTTCGGAGCATTTTTACCTCTGGTCCTCCAGGTCGACCTGTTCTGTGCTATGTTTGGAGAATTGTAACTTCTTATCTTACAGGTAGTCCTGTTCTGTGGTAAGTTGGGAGCATTTTAACCTCTGATGCTGCAGGTCGACCTGTTCTATGGTAAATCGAAGCATTTTAACTACTGATCTTACAGGTAGACCTGTTCTGTGGTATGTTCGGAGCATTTTAACCACTGATGCTGCAGGTCGACCTGCGTATGTTTGGAGCATTTTAACTACTGATCTTACAGGTAGACCTGTTCTGTGGTAAGTTTGGAGCATTTTAACCTCTGATGCTGCAGGTCGACCTGTTCTGTAGTATGTTCGGAGCATTTTAACTACTGATCTTACAGGCAGACCTGTTGTTTGGTAAGTTCGGAGCATTTTAACCTCTGATCCTACAGGTCGACCTGTTCTGTGATATGTTCGGAGCATTTTAACTACTGATGTTACAGGTAGACCTGTTCTGTGGTATGTTCGGAGCATTTTAACCTCTGATCCTGCAGGTCGACCTGTTCTGTGGTATGTTCTGAGCATTTTAACTACTGTTTTCTTACAGGTAGACCTGTTTTGTGGTATGTTCGGAGCATTTTAACCTCTGATCCTGCAGGTCAACCTGTTCTGTGGTATGTTTGGAGCATTTTAACCTCTGATCCTGCAGGTCAACCTGTTCTGTGGTAAGTTCGGAGCATTTAACTACCGATCCTGCAAGTTGACCTGTTCTGTGGTATGTTCGGAGCATTTTTACTACTATTCTGACAGGTAGACCTGTTCTGTGATATGTTCGGAGCATTTTAACTTCTGATGCTGCAGAGCGACCTGTTCTGTGGTATGTTCGGAGCATTTTAACTACTGATCATACAGGTGTACCTGTTCTGTGGTATGTTCCGAGCATTTAACTACTGATCGTACAGGTATACCTGTTCTGTGATATGTTCGGAGCATTTTAACCTCTAATGTTGCAGGTCGACCTGTTCTGTGATATGTTCGGAGCATTTTAACCTTTGATGCTGCAGGTCGACCTGTTCTGTGGTATGTTCGGAGCATTTAACTACTGATCCTGCAAATAGACCTACTCTGTGGTATGTTCGGAGCATTTTAACTGCTGATCTTACAGGTAGACCTGTTCTGTGGTAAGTTCCGAGCATTTTATCTACTGATCCTTTAGGTCAACCTGTTCTGTGGTATGTTCGGAGCATTTTAACCTCTGAGGTGCAGGTCGACCTGTTCTGTGGTATGTTTGGAGCGTTTTAACTACTTATCTTACAGGTAAACCTGTTCTGTGGTAAGTTCTGAGCATTTTTACCTCTGATCCTGCAGGTCGACCTGTTCTGTGATATGTTCAGAGCATTTTAACTACTGATGTTACAGGTAGACCTGTTCTGTGGTAAGTTTGGAGCATTTTAACCTCTGATCCTGCAGGTCGACCTGTTCTGTGCTGTGTTTGGAGAATTATAACTTCTTATCTTACAGGTTGACCTGTTCTGTGGTATATTCGGAGCATTTTAACAACTGTTCTTACAGGTCGACCTGTTCTGTGGTATGTTCGGAGCATTTTAACCTCTGATCCTGCAGGTCGACCTGTTCTGTGGTATGTTCGGAGCATTTTAACTACTGTTTTCTTACAAGTAGACCTGTTTTGTGGTATGTTCGGAGCATTTTAACCTCTGATGCTGCAGGTCAACCTGTTCTGTGGTATGTTTGGAGCATTTTAACCTCTGATCCTGCAGGTCAACCTGTTCTGTGGTAAGTTCGGAGCATTTAACTACCGATTCTGCAAGTTGACCTGTTCTGTGGTATGTTCGGAGCATTTTAACGACTGATCTTACAGGTAGACCTGTTCTGTGATATGTTCGGAGCATTTTATAGTCTGATCCTGCAGTTCGACCTGTTCTGTGGTAAGTTCGGAGCATGTTAACCTCTGATCCTGCAAGTTGACCTGTTCTGTGGTATGTTTGGAGCATTTTAACTACTGTTTTCTTACAGGCAGACCTGTTTTGTGGTATGTTATAAGCATTTTAACCTCTGATCCTGCAGGTCGACCTGTTCTGTGGTATGTTCAGAGCATTTTAACTTCTGATTTTACAGGTAGACCTGTTCTGTGGTATGTTCGGAGCATTTTAACCTCTGATCCTGCAGAGCGACCTGTTCTGTGGTATGTTCGGAGCATTTTAACTACTGATCTTACAGGTAGACCTGTTTTGTGGTATGTTCGGAGCATTTTAACCTCTGTGGTTCAGGTCGACCTGTTCTGTGCTATGTTCGGAGCATTTTAACTACTGATCTTACAGGTAGACCTGTTCTGTGGTAAGTTCCGAGCATTTTATCTACTGATCCTGTAGGTCAACCTGTTCTGTGGTATGTTTGGAGCGTTTTAACTACTTATCTTACAGGTAAACCTGTTCCGTGGTAAGTTCGGAGCATTTTTACCTCTGATGCTGCAGGTCGACCTGTTTTGTGGTATGTTCGGAGCATTTTAACGTCTGATGCTGCAGGTCGACCTGTTTTGTGGTATGTTCGTAGCATTTTAACTACTGATCTTACAGGTCGGCCTGTTCTGTGTTAAAATCGGATCATTTAACTAGTGATCCAGCAGGTCGACCTGTTCTGTGGTATGTTCGGAGCATTTTAACTACTAATCCTGCAAATAGATCTGTTATGTGGTAAGTTCGGAGCATTTAACTACTGATCCTGCAAATAGATCTGTTCTGTGGTAAGTTCGGAGCATTTAACTACTGATCCTGCAGGTCGACCTGTTTTGTGGTATGTTCGGAGCATTTTAATTACTGATCTTACAGGTAGACCTGTTCTGTGGTATGTTCGGAGCATTTTAACCTCTGATCCTGCAGGTCGACCTGTTCTGTGCTATGTTTGGAGAATTGTAACTTTTTATCTTACAGGTAGTCCTGTTCTGTGGCAAGTTGGGAGCATTTTAACCTCTGATGCTGCAGGTCGACCTGTTCTGTGGTAAAATCGAAGCATTTTAACTACTGATCTGACAGGTAGACCTGTTCTGTGGTATGTTCGGAGCATTTTAACCACTGATGCTGCAGGTCGACCTGTTCTGTGGTATGTTTTGAGCATTTTATTACTGATCTTACAGGTAGATCTGTTTAGTGGTAAGTTTGGAGCAAATTTAACCTCTGATGCTGCAGGTCGACCTGTTCTGTGGTATGTTCGGAGCATTTTAACTACTGATCTTACAGGCAGACCTGTTCTTTGGTAAGTTCGGAGCATTTTAACCTCTGATCCTACAGGTCGACCTGTTCTGTGATATGTTCGGAGCATTTTAACTACTGATGTTACAGGTAGACCTGTTCTTTGGTAAGTTTGGAGCATTTTAACCTCTGATCCTGCAGGTCGACCTGTTCTGTGATATGTTCGGAGCATTTTAACTACTGATGTTACAGGTAGACCTGTTCTGTGGTAAGTTTGGAGCATTTTAACCTCTGATCCTGCAGGTCGACCTGTTCTGTGCTGTGTTTGGAGAATTATAACATCTTATCTTACAGGTTGACCTGTTCTGTGGTATATTCGGAGCATTTTAACTACTGATCTGACAGGTAGACCTGTTCTGTGGTATGTTCGGAGCATTTTAACCACTGATGCTGCAGGTCGACCTGTTCTGTGGTATGTTTTGAGCATTTTATTACTGATCTTACAGGTAGATCTGTTTAGTGGTAAGTTTGGAGCAAATTTAACCTCTGATGCTGCAGGTCGACCTGTTCTGTGGTATGTTCGGAGCATTTTAACTACTGATCTTACAGGCAGACCTGTTCTTTGGTAAGTTTGGAGCATTTTAACCTCTGATCCTGCAGGTCGACCTGTTCTGTGATATGTTCGGAGCATTTTAACTACTGTTCTTACAGGTCGACCTGTTCTGTGGTATGTTTGGAGCATTTTAACCTCTGATCCTGCAGGTCGACCTGGTTTGTGGTATGTTCGGAGCATTTTAACTACTGTTTTCTTACAAGTAGACCTGTTTTGTGGTTTGTTCGGAACATTTTAACCTCTGATCCTGCAGGTCGACCTGGTTTGTGGTATGTTCGGAGCATTTTAACTACTGTTTTCTTACAAGTAGACCTGTTTTGTGGTTTGTTCGGAACATTTTAACCTCTGATCCTGCAGGTCAACCTGTTCTGTGGTATGTTTGGAGCATTTTAACCTCTGATCCTGCAGGTCAACCTGTTCTGTGGTAAGTTCGGAGCATTTAACTACCGATCCTGCAAGTTGACCTGTTCTGTGGTATGTTCGGAAAATTTTAACGACTGATCTTACAGGTAGACCTGTTCTGTGATATGTTCGGAGCATTTTATAGTCTGATCCTGCAGGTCGACCTGTTCTGTGGTAAGTTCGGAGCATTTTAACCTCTGATCCTGCAAGTTGACCTGTTCTGTGGTATGTTTGGAGCATTTTAACTACTGTTTTCTTACAGGCAGACCTCTTTTGTGGTATGTTCGAAGCATTTTAACCTCTGATCCTGCAGGTCGACCTGTTCTGTGGTATGTTCAGAGCATTTTAACTTCTGATTTTACAGGTAGACCTGTTCTGTGGTATGTTCGGAGCATTTTAACCTCTGAGGTGCAGGTCGACCTGTTCTGTGCTATGTTCGGAGCATTTTAACTACTGATCTTACAGGTAGACCTGTTCTGTGGTAAGTTCCGAGCATTTTTCTACTGATCCTATGTCAACCTGTTCTGTGGTATGTTTGGAGCGTTTTAACTACTTATCTTACAGGTCGACCTGTTCCGTGGTAAGTTCGGAGCATTTTTACCTCTGATGCTGCAGGTCGACCTGTTTTGTGGTATGTTCGGAGCATTTTAACGTCTGATGCTGCAGGTCGACCTGTTTTGTGGTATGTTCGGAGCATTTTAACTACTGATCTTACAGGTCGACCTGTTCTGTGTTAAAATCGGAGCATTTAACTAGTGATCCAGCTGGTCGACCTGTTCTGTGGTAAGTTCAGAGCAGTAAGTTCAGAGCATTTAACTACTTATCCTGCAGGTCGACCTGTTCTGTGGTAAAATCGGAGCATTTAACTACTGATCCTGCAAAAAGATCTGTTCTGTGGTATGTTCGGAGCATTTTAACCTCTGATCCTGCAGGTCGACCTGTTCTGTGGTATGTTCGGAGCATTTTAACTACTGATCTTACAGGTAGACCTGTTCTGTGGTAAGTTTGGAGCATTTTTACCTCTGATGCTGCAGGTCGACCTGTTTTGTGGTATGTTCGGAGCATTTTATCAACTGATCTTTCAGGTCGACCTGTTCTGTGGTAAGTTCGGAGCATTTAACTACTAATCCAGCAGGTCGACCTGTTTTGTGGTATGTTCGGAGCATTTTAACTACTGATCTTACTGGTCGACCTGTTTTGTGCTTTGTTCGGAGCATTATAACTACTGATCTTACAGGTAGACCTGTTCTGTGGTAAGTTCGGAGCATTTTATCTACTGATCTTACAGGTCGAGCTGTTCTGTATCTTGATTGATGCATTTTAACTACTGATCCTGCAGGTAGACCTGTTCTGTGGTAAAATTGGAGCATTTTAAATACTGATCCTGCAGGTCGAACTGTTCTGTGGTAAAATCGGAGCATTTAACTACTGATTCTGCAGATAGATCTGTTCTGTGGTATGTTCGGAGCATTTTAACCACTGATCCTGCAGGTCGACCTGTTCTGTGGTATGTTCGGAGCATTTTAACTTCTGATCTTACAGGTAGACCTGTTCTGTGGTAAGTTCGGAGCATTTTTACCTCTGATGCTGCAGGTCGACCTGTTTTGTGGTATGTTCGTAGCATTTTAACTACTGATCTTACAGATCGACCTGTTCTGTGTTTAGTTCGGAGCATTTAACTACTGATCCAGCAGGTCGACCTGTTCTGTGGTATGTCCGGAGCATTTTAACTACTGATCTTACAGGTCGACCTGTTCTGTGGTAAAATCGGAGCATAAAACTGCTGATCCAGCAGGTCGACCTGTTCTGTGGTATGTTCAGAGCATTTTAACTACTGATCCTGCAAATAGATCTGTTCTGTGGTAAGTTCGGAGAATTTTGACTACTTATCTTACAAGTAGACCTGTTCTGTGGTAAGTTTGGAGCATTTTAACTACTGATCCTGCAGGTCAACCTGTTCTGTGGTATGTTTGAAGCATTTTAACTACTGATCTTACAGGTAGACCTGTTCTGTGGTAATTTCGGAGCATTTTAACCTCTGATGCTGCAGGTCGACTTGTTCTGTGGTATGTTTGGAGCATTTAAACCACTGATCTTACAGGTAGACCTGTTCTGTGGTATGTTCGGAGCATTTTAACCTCTGATGCTGCAGGTCGACCTGTTCTTCAGGTGGTATGTTCGGAGAATTGTAACTACTTATTTTACAGGTAGACCTGTTCTGTGGTAAGTTTGGAGCATTTTATCCTCTGATGCTGCATGTCGACCTGTTCTGTGGTAAAATCAGAGCATTTTAACTTCTGATCCTGCAGGTCAACCTGTTCTGTGTATGTTTGAAGCATTTTATCTACTGATCTTACAGGTAGACCTGTCCTGTGGTAAGTTCGGAGCATTTTAACCTCTGATGCTGCAGGTCGACCTGTTCTGTGGTATGTTTTGAGCTTTTTAACTACTGATCTTACAGGTAGACCTGCTCTTTGGTAAGTTCGGAGCATTTTAACCTCTGATGCTGCAGGTCGACCTGTTCTGTGGTATGTTCGGAGCATTTTAACTACTGATCTTACAGGTAGACCTGTTCTGTGGTAAGTTCGGAGTATTTTACCTCTGATCCTGCAGATCGACCTGTTCTGTGGTATGTTTGGAGCATTTAAACTACTGATCTTACAGGTAGACCTGTTCTGTGGTAAATCAGGGTTATTTTATCTACTAAATTTATAAGTCTAGCTATCCTGTGTCTTATTTTGAGCATTTTAACTTCTGATCCTGCAGGTAGACCTGTTCTGTGGTATATTGGGAGCATTTTAACCTCTGATCCTGTAAAAAGATCTGTTCTGTGGTAAGTTTGGAGCATTTAACTACTGATCCTGCAGGTCGACCTGTTCTGTGGTATGTTCGGAGCATTTTAACTATTTTCTTACAGGTAGACCTGTTCTGTGGTATGTTCGGAGCATTTAAACCTCTGATCCTGCAGGTTGACCTGTTTTGTGGTATGTTCAGAGCATTTTAACCTCTGATCCTGCAGGTCGACCTGTTCTGTGGTATGTTTGGAGCATTTTAACTACTGATCTTACAGGCAGACCTTTTCTGTGGTAAGTTCAGAGCATTTTTACCTCTGATTCTGCAGGTCGACCTGTTTTTTGGTATGTTCGGAGCATTTTAACTACTGATCTTACAGGTCGACCTGTTCTGTGGTAAAATCGGAGCATTTAACTACTGATCCTGCAAGTTGACCTGTTCTGTGGTATGTTCGGAGCATTTTTACTACCGATCTGACAGGTAGACCTGTTCTGTGATATGTTCGAAGCATTTTAACTTCTTATGCTGCAGAGAGACCTGTTCTGTGGTATATTCGGAGCATTTTAACTACTGATCATACAGGTATACCTGTTCTGTGGTATGTTTGGAGCATTTTAACTACTGATCGTACAGGTAGACCTGTTCTGTGATATGTTCGGAGTATTTTTACCTCTGATGCTGCAGGTCGACCTGTTCTGTGATATATTCGGAGCATTTCAACCTTTGATGCTGCAGGTCGACCTGTTCTGTGGTATGTTCGGAGCATTTAACTACTGATCCTGCAAATAGACCTGTTCTGTGGTAAGTTCAGAGCATTTTAACCTCTGATCCTGCAGGTCGATCTGTTCTATGGTATATTCGGAGCATTTAAACAACTGATCTTACAGGTCGACCTGTTCTGTGGTATGTTCGGAGCATTTTAACCTCTGATCCTTCAGGTCGATCTGTTGTTTGGTATGTTCGGAGCATTTTTACTACTGATCTTACAGGTAGACATGTTCTGTGATATGTTCGGAGCATTTTAACATCTGATGCTGCAGGTCGACCTGTTCTGTGGTTTGTTTGGAGCATTTTAACTCCTGATCTTACAGGTAGACCTGTTCTGTGATATGTTCGGAGCATTTTAACCTCTGATCCTGCAGGTCGACCTGTTCTGTGGTAAGTTTGGAGCATTTTAACCTCTGATCCTGCAAGTTGACCTGATCTGTGGTATGTTTGGAGCATTTTAACTACTGTTTTCTTACAGGCAGACCTGTTTAGTGGTATGTTCGAAGCATTTTAACCTCTGATCCTGCAGATCGACCTGTTCTGTGGTATGTTCAGAGCATTTTAACTTCTGATTTTACAGGTAGACCTGTTCTGTTGTATGTTTGGAGCATTTTAACTACTGATCTTACAGGTAGACCTGTTCTGTGGTATGTTCGGAGCATTTTAACATCTGAGGTGCAGGTCGACCTGTTCTGTGGTATGTTCGGAGCATTTTAACCTCTGAGGTGCAGGTCGACCTGTTCTGTGCTATGTTCGGAGCATTTTAACTACTGATCTTACAGGTCGACCTGTTCTGTGGTAAGTTCCGAGCATTTTATCTACTGATCCTGTAGGTCAACCTGTTCTGTGGTATGTTTGGAGCGTTTTAACTACTGATCTTACAGGTAAACCTGTTCCGTGGAGTGTTCGGAGCATTTTTACCTCTGATGCTGCAGGTCGACCTGTTTTGTGGTATGTTCGGAGCATTTTAACGTCTGATGCTGCAGGTCGGCCTGTTCTGTGGTATGTTCGGAACATTTTAACTACTTATCTTACAGGTCGACCTGTTATGTGGTAAAATCGGAGCATTTAACTAGTGATCCAGCAGGTCGACCTGTTCTGTGGTATGTTTGGAGCATTTTAACTACTGATCCTGCAAATAGATTTGTTCTGTGGTAATTTCGGAGCATTTAACTACTGATCATGCAATTAGATCTGTTCTGTGGTAAGTTCGGAGCATTTAACTGCTGACTCTGAAGGTCGACCTGTTCTGTGGTATGTTCGGAGCATTTAATTACTGATCTTATGGGTAGACCTGTTCCGTAGTAAATCCGGGGCATTTTATCTACTGAACTTATAGGTCTAACTGTTTTGAGTGTTGTTTGGAGCATTATAACTACTGATCCTGTAGGTCGACCTGTTCTGTGGTATGTTCAGAGCATTTTTACCTCTAATCCTGCAGGTCGACCAGTTCTGTGGTATGTTCGGAGCAAATTAACTACTGTTTTCTGACAGATAGACCAGTTTTGTGGTATGTTCGGAGCATTTTAACCTCTGATCCTGCAGGTCGACCTATTCTGTGGTATGTTTGGAGCATTTTAACCTCTGATCCTGCAAATAGATCGGATCTGTGGTAAGTTTGGAGCATTTAACTACTGATCCTGCAGGTCGACCTGTTCTGTGGTATGTTCGGAGTATTTTTACCTCTAATCCTGCAGGTCAACCAGTTCTGTGGTATGTTCGGAGCAAATTAACTACTGTTTTCTGACAGATAGACCAGTTTTGTGGTATGTTCGGAGCATTTTAACCTCTGATCCTGCAGGTCGACCTATTCTGTGGTATGTTCGGAGCATTTTAACCTCTGATCCTGCAAATAGATCTGTTCTGTGGTAAGTTCAGAGCATTTAACTACTGATCCTGCAGGTCGACCTGTTCTGTGGTATGTTCGGAGCATTTTAACGTCTGATCCTGCAGGTCGACCTGTTCTGTGGTAAGTTCGGAGCATTTATCTACTGATCCTGCAGAGCGACCTGTTCTGTGGTATGTTCGGAGCATTTTAACTTCTGTTCTTACAGGTAGACCTGTTTTGTGTTATGTTCGGAGCATTTTTACATCTGATCCTGCAGGTCGACCTGTTCTGTGGTATGTTCGGAGCATTTTTACCTCTGATCCTGCAGGTCGACCTGTTCTGTGTTATGTTTGGAGCATTTTTACCTCTGATCCTGCAGGTCGACCTGTTCTGTGATATGTTTGGAGCATTTGAACCTCTGATCCTGCAGGTCGACCTGTTCTGTGGTTAGTTCGGAGCATTTAACTACTGATCCTGCAGAGCGACCTGTTCTGTGGTATGTTCGGAGCATTTTAACTACTGTTCTTACAGGTAGACCTGTTTTGTGGTATGTTCGGAGCATTTAACCTCTGATTCTGCAGGTCGACCTGTTCTGTGGTATGTTCAGCGCATTTTAACTTCTGATTTTACAGGTAGACCTGTTCTGTGGTATGTTCGAAGCATTTTAACCTCTGATCCTGCAGAGCGACCTGTTCTGTGGTATGTTCGGAGCATTTTAACTACTGATCTTACATTTCGACCTGTTCTGTGCTTTGTTCGGAGCATTATAACTACTGATTTACAGTTAGACCTGTTCTGTGGTAAGTTCGAAGCATTTTATCTACTGATCTTACAGGTCGAGCTGTTCTGTGTCTTGATTGATGCATTTTAACTACTGATCCTGCAGGTCGACCTGCTCTGTGGTAAAATCAGAGCATTTTAAATACTGATCCTGCAGGTCGAACTGTTCTGTGGTAAAATCGGAGCATTTAACTACTGATTCTGCAGATAGATCTGTTCTGTGGTATGTTCGGACCATTTTAGCCTCTGATCCTGCAGGTCGACCTGTTCTGTGGTATGTTCGGAGCATTTTAACTACTGATCTTACAGGTAGACCTGTTCTGTGGTAAGTTCGGAGCATTTAACTACTGATCCAGCAGGTCGACCTGTTTTGTGGTATGTTCGGAGCATTTTAACTACTGATCTTACAGGTCGACCTGTTCTGTGGTAAAATGGGAGTATTTTACTACCGATCCAGCAGGTCGACCTGTTCTGTGGTATGTTCGGAGCATTTTAACTACTGATCCTGCAAATAGATCTGTTCTGTGGTAAGTTCCGAGCATTTAACTACTGATCCTGCAGGTTGACCTGCTCTGTGGTTTGTTCGGAGCATTTTAACTACTGTTTTCTTATAGGTAGACCTGTTCTGTGATATGTTCGGAGCATTTTAACCTCTGATCCTACAGGTCGACCTGTTCTGTGATATGTTCGGAGTATTTTAACTACTATTTTCTTACAGGTAGACCTGTTCTGTGGTATGTTCGGAGCATTTTAACCTCTGATCCTACAGGTCGACCTGTTCTGTGATATGTTAGGAGCATTTTAACGTCTGATCCTGCAGGTCGACCTGTTCTGTGGTATGTTTGAAGCATTTTAACTACTGATCTTACAGGTAGACCTGTTCTGTGGTAATTTCGGAGCATTTTACCTCTGATGCTGCAGGTCGACTTGTTCTGTGGTATGTTCGGAGCATTTTAACTACTGATCTTACAGGTACACCTCTTCTGTAATATGTTTGGAGCATTTTAACCTCTAATCCTGCAGGTCGACCTGTTCTGTGGTATGTTCGGAGCATTTTAACTTTTGATTTTGCAGGTAGACCTGTTCTGTGGTATGTTCAGAGCATTTTAACCTCTGATCCTGCAGAGCGACCTGTTCTGTGGTATGTTCTGAGCATTTTAACAAATGATCTTACATGTAGACCTGTTCTGTGGTATGTTCGGAGCATTTTTACATCTGATGTGCAGGTCGACCTATTCTGCGGTAAGTTCGGAGCATTTTAACTACTGATCTTACAGGTCGAGCTGTTCTGTGTCTTGATTGGAGCATTTTAACTTCTAACTCTGCAGGTCGACCTGTTTTGTGGTAAAATCGGAGCATTTTTACTACTGATCCTGCAGGTCGACCTGTTCTGTCGTAAAATTGGAGCATTTTAACTACTTATCCTGCAGGTCAACGTGTTCTGTGATATGTTCGGAGCATTTTAACTACTGATTTTACAGATAGACCTGTTCTGTTGTAAGTTCGGAGCATTTTGACCTCTGATGCTGCAGGTCGACCTGTTCTGAAAATATGTTTGGAGCATTTTAACTACTGATCTTACAGGTAGAGCTGTTCTATGGTAAGTTCTTAGCATTTTTAACTACTGATTTTACAAGGTCGACCTGTTCTGTGTCTTGTTTGGAGCATTTTAACTACTGATCCTGCAGGTCGACCTGTTCTGTGGTATGTTCGGAGCATTTTAACCTCTGATCCTGCAGGTCGACCTGTTCTGTGGTAAAATCGGAGCATTCTAACTACTGATCCTGCAGGTCAACCTGTTCTGTGGTATGTTTAGAGCATTTTAACTACTGATCTTACAGGTAGACCTGTTCTGTGGTAAGTTCGGAGCATTTTTACCTCTGATGCTGCAGGTCGACCTGTTCTGTGGTATGTTTGGAACATTTTAACTACTTATCTGTTCTGTGGTAAAATCGGAGCATTTAACTACTGATCCAGCAGGTCGACCTGTTCTGTGGTATGTTTGGAGCATTTTAACTACTGATCCTGCAAATAGATTTGTTCTGTCGTAATTTCGGAGCATTTAACTACTGATCCTGCAAATAGATCTATTTTGTGGTAAGTTCGGAGCATTTAACTACTGACTCTGAAGGTCGACCTGTTCTGTGGTATGTTCGGAGCATTTGAACCTCTGATCCTACAGGTTGACCTGTTCTGTGATATGTTCGGAGCATTTTAACGTCTGATCCTACAGGTCGACCTGTTCTTTGATATGTTCGGAGCATTTTAATTACTGATCTTACAGGTCGACCTGTTCTGTGATATGTTCGGAGCATTTTAACCTCTGATCCTACAGGTCGACCTGCTCTGTGATATGTTCGGAGCATTTGAACCTCTGATCCTACAGGTCGACCTTTTTTGTGGTATGTTCGGAGCATTTAAACCTCTGATCCTGCAGGTCGACCTGTTCTGTGGTAAGTTCGGAGCATTTTAAACTCTGATCCTGCAGGTCGACCTGTTCTGTGATATGTTCGGAGCATTTTAACGTCTGATCCTGCAGGTCGACCTGTTCTCTGGTAAGTTCGGAGTATTTTAACCTCTGATCCTGCAGGTCGACCTGTTCTGTGATATGTTCGGAGCATAACCTCTGATCCTACAGGTCGACCTGTTCTTGATATGTTTGGAGCATTTTAACTACTAATCCTGCAGGTCGACCTGTTCTGTGGTATGTCTGAAGCCTTTTAACTACTGATCCTGCAGTTCGACCTGTTCTCTGGTATGTTCGTAGCATTTTAACTACTGATCTTACAGGTGGACCTGTTCTGTGTAATGTTCGGAGCATTTAAACCTCTGATCCTACAGGTCGACCTGTTCTGTGGTATGTTCGGAGCATTTTAACCTCTGATCCTGCAGGTCGACCTGTTCTGTGGTAAGTTCGGAGCAGTTTAAACTCTGATCCTGCAGGTCGACCTGTTCTGTGATATGTTAGGAGCATTTTAACGTCTGATCCTGCAGGTCGACCTGTTCTAAGGTAAGTTCGGAGCATTTTAACCTCTGATCCTGCAGGTCGACCTGTTCTGTGATATGTTCGGAGCATTTTAACCTCTGATCCTACAAGTCGACCTCTTCTGTGATATGTTTGGCGCATTTTAACTACTAATCCTGCAGGTCGACCTGTTCTGTGGTATGTCTGGAGCATTTTAACTACTGATCCTGCTGGTCGACTTGTTCTGTGGTATGTTCGGAGCATTTTAACTACTGTTTTATTACAGGTAGACCTGTTTTGTGATATGTTCGGAGCATTTTAACTACTGATCCTGCAGGTCGACCTGTTCTGTGGTATGTTCTGAGCATTTTAACTACTGATTCTGCAGGTCGACCTGTTCTTTGGTATGTTCGGAGCATTTTAACTACTGATCTTGCAAGTCGACCTGTTCTTTGGTATGTTCGGAGCATTTTAACTACTGATCCTGCAGGTCGACCTGTTTTGTGGTATGTTCGGAGTATTTTAACTACTGATCCTGCAGGTCGACCTGTTCTGTGGTATGTTCGGAGCATTTAACTACTGATCCTGCAGGTCGACCTGTTCTGTGGTATGTCGGAGCATTTAACTACTGATCCATCAGGTCGACCTGTTCTGTGGTATGGTCGGTGCATTTTTACTACTGTTTTCTTACAGGTAGACCTGTTTTGTGGTATGTTCGGAGCATTTAAAGCTCTGATCCTGCAGGTTGACCTGTTCTGTGGTAAGTTCGGAGTATTTTAAGTTTTAGGAGAAGTCTTTCAAAGTTTTAGGACAAGTGTTTTTAAGTTTAAGGACAAGTGTTATTTAGTTTTACACGTTTTAAGTTTTAAGACAAGTGCTTTCAAGTTTTAGGACAAGTTTTTTCAAGTTTTATGACAAGCGTTTTTAAGTTTAAGGGCAGGTGTTTTTTTAAGTTTTAGGACAAGTGTTTTAAAGTTTTAGGACAAGTGTTTTAAAGTTTTAGGACAATAGTTTTAAGGATTGGACAAGTTTTATTTAGTTTTAGGATAAGTATTTTTAAGTTTTAGGATAAGTGTTTTTAAGTTTGAGGACAAGAGTTTTTAAGTTTTAGGACCAGTGTTTTTAAGTTTTAGGACAAGTGTTTTTAAGTTTTAGGACAGGTGTTATTCAGTTGTAGGACAAGTGTTTTAAAGCTTTGGGACAAGTTTTTTTTTAAGTTTTAGGACAAACAGTGTTTGTAAGTTATTTAGGACTAGTGTTTTTACGATTTATGACAAAGTTTTTTTTAAGTTATAGGACTAGAGTTTGTTAAGTTCTAGGACAAGGGTTTTTAAACTATTAAGGACAAGTGTTTTTGAGTTTTAGAACAAGTGCTATTAAGTTTTAGCACAAGTGTTTCTGAGTTTAAGGAAAAATGCTATGAGTTTTAGGACAAGTTTTTTTAAGTTTTAGGGCAAGTTGTTTTAAGTTTTAGGACAAGTGTTTATTAAATTTTTCAGGACAAATGTTTTTAAGCTTTAGGACAAGTTTTTTTATGTTTTAGGACAGTGTTTTTAAGTTTTAGGACAAGTGTTTATTAAATTTTTCAGGACAAATGTTTTTAAGTTTTATGACAAGTTTTTTTTAAGTTTTAGGACAGTGTTTTTAAGTTTTAGGACAGTGTTTTTTTAAGTTTTAGGACAAGTGTTTTTAAGTGTTTTAGGACAAGTGTTTTTAAGTTTCAGGAGAAGCTTTTTTTAAGCTTTAGGACAGTGTTTTTATGCTTTAGGACAAGTGTTTTTAAGTTTTTTAGGACAATTGTTTTAAGTTTTAGGACAATTTTTTTAAGTTTTAGGACAATTGTTTTTAAGTTTTAGGACAAGTGTTTTTTAAGGTTTTTAGGACATAGATACAACAACAACAGGACAAATGTTATTAAGTTTTAGGACAAGTTTTTTTAAGTTTTAGGACAGTGTTTTTAAATTTCAGGACCGTGTTTTTTTTAGTTTTAGGACAAGTGTTTTTAAGTGTTTTAGGACAAGCTTTTTTAAGTTTTAGGACAGTGTTTTTATGCTTTAGGACAAGTGTTTTTTAAGTTTTTTAGGACAATTGTTTTAAATATTAGGACAATTTTTTTAAGTTTTGGGACAAGTGTTTTTAAGTTTTAGGACAAGTGTTTTTTAAGGTTTTTAGGACATAGATACAACAACAACTTCTGTAGTTTCTACAGCAACAAATTCTAAAATAACAACAATAACACTATCATCAACAACAACTATAGTTACTAGAACAACAACATGTGTAGTTACTTCTGCAACAACAACTGTATTCCCTATAACTACAACTATAGTCAATGCTACAACTACAACTGTAGATACTACAACAACATTATCAACAACAACAACAACAACAACAACAACAACAACAACAACAACAACTACAGCAACATTTTATCTATAGTTACAACAAAAACAACAACACCAACAAGAAAACCAACAACAACAACTTTAGTTACTAGAGCAACAATTGTATTCCCTAAAACTACAACAACTAGTTACTTACACAACAACAACTGTAGTAACTAAAACAATAACAGTAACTATAGCAATTACAACAACATTTTCATCTATAGTTACAACAACAACAATGAAAACAATTCTTACTGTTGTGACACCAACAACAATAACAACAATTACCTTTTTGTACAACAACACTAACAACAACTGGAGTTACTACAGCAACAAATACAATTACGAAATAAGGGAGCGCAGTGGCTCAGTGGTAGAGTGCTTGACTCGAGACCGAAGGGCCGCGGGTTCAAGCCTCACCGGCGTCACTGTGTTGTGGTCCTTGAGCAAGACACATTTATCCTAGCTTGGTACTGGTTCAACCCAGGAAGATCCGTCCCTATATAACTGAAAGATTGTTGATAGGGCGTAAAAAACAAACAATTACGAAATATCTCGTGATGTGCAAGGTGGTAATATAAGAAAGCTATACCATGTTTGTCCACCTGTACGTAAGTTAATTCACACGTTAAAACTCGTGGATTATCTCCGCGTACAGGCGGACAACCTATGGTAAAATATACAACCCACAATATTTTAGATCACCTCCAGGAAATTGCAGTCTAGAATGTCAGTTTCAACACATTTATTGTATTTTTAGAATCTAAGCGTGATATATACCTTGAGAATACCTTGAAAATAGTTGCTGGACTCTGGGGGAAGGACAAAATATGGACACAAAATGATGTACATTTCGTTTTTAGCCATTGCACGCTGCAGAAAAAAAACTGACCAGACTGTTCGTTTAGGCCTGGTCAGAAATAGCACTGCTTACGCCAAAATGATATTTGATAAAGATATCATGATCAAACGGCACATGGATATATACACTAATCTGAGTGAGTCTACACTGTTTGCGTATCAGAAGTAGAGAGCACAAACAGTGGGAACTGATCAGCATATATATGTACATCTCTAACATGTGATCAGTGAAATATTTCCCAGATAAATTTGCTAAAAAATCAAAATAAAAAAATAAAAAATATATATAAAAAAAGAATGAAATGCAGCAAAATACTACATAATATGTATATTATACGATGTGAAGCCTGCGTGTCAGCAACACAGGAAGCACCTGGGTCAGAGCTAAATATTTCCTGTTTTCCAGACAACTAAAACGATCCCACTTCCTACTTCCTGTTTCCCAGACAATTAAAAAATGACATTACCAAAGTCAAGATTTACAATAATAGTATTGTAAGGGCTGATGCTTGGGCCATTTTTACATGCATTTGAAGCAATACCTGGCTTCTAGAGCCACACCGGATAGGGCGGCAGTCGAAAACGCTAATACTATCAACGAGATAAAAAAAATAGTTAGAAACAGATTTCGATTGCCATTTGTCACCTGATTGGCGACAAATGGCAATCGATAACAATGTTACTAGCGATGGTTGATCCGCATTCGTTGATTGTTAAGAGCGTTTTCGATTGCCGCCTATCCCGTTTGAGAATGTTATGCCTATGGTAAGTTAAAAAGTGAGTAAGATCAGGAAATATGCAGACCGACCCACGGCACCGTGGTGGATGGAGCACAACAGAACACTAAGTCACAAGACATCCTCAGTACGATTAAAGCAAAGCATCCAGCTCTCTCTTCCTCTTCAAGATGAGTGCAAAACACAAAGTAATGCATAACAAAAAAAAGACCAGCGAAAATCTCCCTAAACAATGTTAGGTGCATAAAACAAAGAAACAACTGTCATTACCCATTCGGCCACAAATACATTTATTTATTTCATCAGGCTAGAGTCAAATTATAATACAAGAAGTAAGTGAGTATGATCAGGAATTACCACAATCATAAACGGCAGGCCAACCCATGGCTCCGTGAGAAAGAGCTACAGGACATATACAGTAAGAAGACATCCAAAAACAATTAAAGTAAAGCAACTAGCTCTCTCTTCCTTGTCAAGATAATGACAAAACTAGAAAAGCCATAAAGTAATGCATACCAAATCAAAGACCAACACAGAACCCCCACAAACAATGAGAGGTACATAAAACAACAAATCAACAACAACAGAACCACCGCCTTAGAACTGACAGCAGCCTACGCCACAGGTGGGGGGGGGGGGAGCTAATACATTTTACTTTCATGTACAGATAACAGACAAAACGACGAAATAATCGAGTTACCCAGTACACACCCCACCCACCCCTCCACAGTTCGAGCAATATAAATATGTAAGTGAAGCTTAGCAACAATATTTGGGCATTCTTTCGAGAAAATTAGATAAAAGAATCAGCCGACGCTGGGCTGCCCCCTAAAACAAACAGATTGAGGCCGCGCACACCCTACAAACGTTAGAACTGATCTGGCCCCAGTACGTTCTAACAACAAACAAAATTGGCAATCTAGAAACAAGTACCTTGGAACAGGATCAGGCCGACAAAAGACGGGGGGGGGGGGGGTGGGGGCGGAGTCGTGTCGAATTCTTGTACATGTTCAGGAAAAACCCCTCATATTTTGTGTACGAGAAAATTGGCCGCATTTGGGATCGTGGGTTGACACCATATCCCAAAAGAGGTCCGAATCTGAATCACAAAAGTCAAAACGCCAGCAATTGCTGGCCTTTTAAATGTTAAAATGCCGACAATTATTGCCCAAGCTGGTCTGCGCCTTTATTATTCCCAAACCCCTAAAGACAGGTTTTCACGTGTCCATGCCCACATTTGCAACATCAGAATCTAGGGCGAATGTTTGGCCAGTAAAATGCATTAATTTAAAAACCCTATGCGGCCTATGCGAGTGCCCGTTCTTAAAGGTGGTGTTATCATTGTTGTTGTTCAAATTGTATGCGGGGGTTTTGTTTTGGTTCCTTGTTTTGGTGTGTTTTTGGTGTCCTCTCTCGTTCAGCAATTCATCTTACAAAAGGGAGCGCAGTGGCCATAAATTGAAGCAGGAGTCAACATGTGCGGATCCAGAGGGGGACAGGGGGTCCGGACCCCACCTGGAAAATTACAAAAATATAGGGTTCCTTAGCAATACTGGTCCGGGTCCCCTTAAAATCACAAAGCTACAAATCCAGCATTCATTGTTGGGCCATCATCGGCCCGCCAGCGAAACGCCATTTAAATGGCGTTTCGCTGACGGGCCGTTGATGGCCCGCTTATAGTTGTATTTGGGCCCTTCCTCCCCTCATGAAACTAAAAAAAGAGAGAAAAAAACGTTGTTAAAGTTGGGCCCGCTCTGACAAAACTTTCTGGATCCGCGCATGAGTCAACCATAAATTGAAGCCCCATAGAGAATTGGCAAAAAATGTATGCTTCTTTTTAGAACAAAAGCAAATATATGGGTTGAGACACGAAAAAAAACCCCTTGAATTTGGTATTTCTGACAAAGTAAAATTCAAACCAGCCTGCTCAGCTATAGAGACTAGCTAGAAAATTGAAAGTATGCTTGTAGCAAGTCTCGATCTGATACTTTCCAATAAGCGAATGAAAAAGGCGCTGATCAGACTGCGGATGCACCGGCTGGTCTGTGCCTTTGTTGTTCCCAAACCCCAGAAGACATGTTTTCTTGCGTCCAGGCCCATATTACATCGGGCAGCAGCAAAGACCCAGGTGAGCCTGCGCATATGGGCAGTCTGACTAGAGCCTTCACTTCTTGCATACATAAAGCATGGAAGTAGAGGAAGTCTCAGGCAAATAATAAGACAACTAGCCCTGCTAAATAGGTCAGCTTGGGCATTTAAAGAGGGCCTAAGGCATGTGCGATAAGTACAAAACTCTTGTTTGCAGGCCCATACAATGCTTGACATTCACTCCACTCCTAAATTCAAAATGAGTTTGATGAAGTTTTGGCCATGAAAAGTGAATGGATGCTCTAGCAAATGTACAATTTATTGGCTTTTATTTTGAAAAACACATACCGGTACATATGTGGCTACATAAATGCTTTGTAGCCACGTACCCCCTCATGCACAGTCTTGCCAGAGCCTTCCCTGATGACCTGTGCATTAAGGGTCAACATTTGACAAGCTGGCCAAATGAGTCTCACGATTTTTTGTCGTCTGCTGACTTTTTTTGCATAATCAACTTTTTTTTAGTTCTTTCAGGAAGACTATCAGAGTGTTAAACAGTTTGGATCTCGATCAGGACGCACATTTTGTTGAGATTGATCTGGGTCCAAACTATTTGCAAAGGTTATCGGCAGATGACAAAAGTCGCCGCTAGCAGGCAAAGAGTAATAGGGAGAAGTAACTTGCATCATAATGCCATATTTTTACCAAGGGCAACAAGACCAACTGTCAAAGCTCCGGATCGAGAGTCATTAGGGTTAGGTAAAGCCTGTTGTTTGTTTGTTGTTGTTTATAAGTATACATGTATAGAGCCTTACTACAGATGGTTCAAAGATGCATAATAATAGGATTACACTAATTTTTCATAGAAACAGGTAAATAACGGTGTATATTATACTGCAGTAAATAATATATGTACCAATATAGAGTACCCATTACCTGGGTTAGTTTATATGTTTTGTTTCCAACGATTCTCATGTATCTTTGTATCCACAGTACAGATATAACATCACTGTGACCACTGGATAATTTACGAGAAGTAAAATAAAGATATAGGATTGGCTGTGTCATTTTGTTTGTTTCGGGAGCAGAACAACTTGTACAATTTTGAAAAAAAAGACATATTTGGGACCGATGAAACAGGGAGAATGACAGCCGAAATACAGAGAACAAGATGCAGAACAGACAAAATGGAAGCCCCAATGTGTTAAACAAGATGCGGAACAGATGGAACAGACAGAGCGGCAGCCTTGCTTACTGTGTTAACCATTTACCTGCATAAAGGCTGCCATTCACAGCAAATGTAGTCTGCAATCTCATCTGCTGATGTACTTTGGTAGCCAATATTGCAAACAGTATGGACTTCGTTCAGAAATTGTAAGTGAGTATGATCAGGAAATACCACAATCACAAACTGCAGACAAACCCATTGCGCCTCGAGGAAGAGCCACCCAATCATCACAAGACACCAGGAAAACAAACTAAGCTAAGCAATCAGCCAAGATGATTGCAAAACTAGAATGGACTTAAAGTCACATACAGTAAAACATACAACAATTAGGACACCCACAACGGGAGTAATGCACCAGTCATTTGTATCCACGCCACCCCCCACCTACGGTGATAGCTGTGAAATAGCCGGGCTATGGTGCAGTGCAAGTACTTTTTGATTGTCCCCGCAGTGCCGGATAAGTGGGTGGGGGGGGGGGGGTATAACATTGGGAAACCTACCCCGGTGAGATTTGCTGTAGTGTAGGGCGGGGCTAAGAGTATAAGAGTAGGGTTGTTACCATCAGCTTGTCCCCACAGGGCGGGGCTTATACCAGGGCTTTGAAAAATAAACAGTCACTATCCCCGCCCATCCCCGTAGGAGGGAGAGCAGTTGATACAAACAATCGACGACGAATCATCAACAACAGAACCACCGCCTTAGAACCAACAGCAGCCTAAGCTACGGGGGGTGGGGGGGCTTAAATGTATTTTACTGGTACCAAATCTTTGCCCTAGATTCTGTTGATGTTGAAATATACAAATGTTCAACCCACATGGAGGCCATGCGCGGATCCAGAAATTTTTGTCAGAGGGGTCCAACTTTTTTTTTAGTTGATGAGGGGTGGGTGGATCCAAATAGCACTTTAAGCGGGTAATCATCGGCCCGCCAGCGAAACGCCATTTAAATGCGTTTCGAGGGTGTGCTGATGATGGCCCAACATTGAATGCTTGCTCGGTAGCTTCATATTTGTTCAGAGGATCTGGACCAGAATTGCTAAGAAACCTTATATTTTTGTGATTTTTCAGGGGGGGGGGAGGTCCGGACCCCCTGTACCCCCTCTTAATCCGCCCATGGAGGCCTTCTAACTAATACAATGCATCATCATAGAGAACCACTCTAATCAAATTAACATACTATGATGAAACAAAGAAAAGGCTCAAAATGCTATGTGAGAAGCAGTCAGACTGCTTTGATCAGGGTACACTTCAATGGTAAATGTGTTCTGAAGTACATTTAAAATGTCTGCAGCATATGTATAGTATAATAAGCAGACACTTCCATTTGCTCTCTTACATGTATCTGCTTATTGGCACGCTGTAGCTCAGTTGGTAGAGCGTTAGACTAGGGATCGAGGGGCTGCTAGATTGAGACACACCTCAGCCACTGTGTTGTGTCTTTATCTGTTGCTTAGTGGGCACACAGCATGCGCGATTCTAGAAAGTTTTGTCAGAGGGGGTCCAACTTTGACGCTTTTATTTTTTAGTTTGATGAGGGGAGGAAGGATCCAAATATCATTATAAGCGGGCCATCAACGGCCCGCCAGCAAAACGCCGTTTAAATGGTGTTTCGCTGGCGCGCCGATGATGGCCCACCATTGAATGCTGGCTTGGTAGCTTTGTGATTTTTCAGGGGATCCAGACCTGTATTGCTAAAAAATTATACTTTTGTGATTTTTCAGGGGGGTCCAGACCCCCTGCCCCCCCCCCCCTTCTGGATCCGCACATGCACAGAAAATCTTTCTGACATGACTGAAATATTGTTGAGTGGGACATAAAGCATCAACACTAACAAAGTACTCTTATCTGCTCAAGTACTGTTTTGCATATAATATGAACCCTGATCAGACGGCATCCGTAGTAAATGAGTTATGGAGTACACTTGAGTGCATTATATGCAGCAGATGCAACAAGCAGATAACATTTTAGGACAAAATAAATATTGGTAGGATAATGGTAAATACAGGTGGTGCATAATGCTACAGCTGCTATTGGGTAATTTTGAATGTTTTTTGTTGTCTGCTGATTTTTTGTAAATCAACTTTTTCGAAAAATACTTTCAGAAATACTGTTGTTTAGGATTTTTTAGCAATACTGGTCTGGATCCCCAGGAAAATCCAAAAGCTGCCAAACCAGAATTCAATGCTGGGCCATCGCTGGCAAGCCGATGATGGCCTGCTGTATCCTCCCTCCCCTCATAAACTAAAAAAAACTTTGTCAAAGCTGGACCCCCTCTGACAAAACTTTCTGGATACGCGCATGCTTTCGTTATTCCGAAAACCATGCCCGCACCCATATTGACCTTGGTCTTTTTTACCTTCCTGCTGCACACTGATCATCCTACTCTGCAGCTGCTGGTGGCCTCCCCAGGGGGTACTCTCATTTTTTCTTCATACACGAGCACAGCATCTACGGTTCACCCCAAAAAAATATCAGGAGTTTCAAGCACCCCAAAAAAATATTTGAAATTTTAGAGACCCCAAAAAATACCCCCATTCTGTAACTTAATTAAGGAAAAGGCACTAAAATGCATAGAATGACCCCTAAATATAGTCTAATTTTGTGATGACCCCCCAAAAATATCCACAAAATTTTCATACCCCCAAAAATATTCATTTTTCTGAAAACCCAAAAAATATTGAAATTCACAATTTTGAACCCCCCAAAAATGACCCAAGCCTACGTATGTATGAAAATATCAGAGTACCCCCCTTCCCCCCTGGGTGGCCTCCTTGCTGCCACAAAGGCTAGATATACGTACTCGCATAGAAATGATCGGCTTCTTCATTTACACAAATAATTTGTGGGTCTCCTTTTTATACCTTGGGCACAAACGGGTTCAAAAAAGTTCATTTTGAAAAAAGCAGCAGACGACAAATATTTGGATTTTTTTCCATGGGGGGGGGGGGGGAAGGCAGAGTTAATCATACACAGAGAGCTATCTAGTGAGGCTTAAGGCCAAATCTGGGGTCATGAGCCATTATCTAATGTCATAGGTGGTATAATTCATCAGTGAAAGCTCTGATCGACAAGACTGCACAAAGAGTTAAAACATACACAGACAGCTAAGGCCAAATCTGGGGTCTTTGGCCATTATCTAATGTCATAGGTGGTATAATTCTTCAGTGAAAGCTCTGATCGACAAGACTGCACAAAGAGTTAAAACATACACAGACAGCTATCTAGTAAGGCTTAAGGCCAAATCTGGGGTCTTTGGCCATTATCTAATGTCATAGGTGGTATAATTCATCAGTGAAGGCTCTGATCGACAAGACTGTACAAAGAGTTAAAACATACACAGACAACTATCTAGTGAGGCTTAAGGCCAAATCTGGGGTCTTGGGCCATTATCTAATGTCATAGGTGGTATAATTCATCAGTGAAGGCTCTGATCGACAAGACTGTACAAAGAGTTAAAACATACACAGACAGCTAAGGCCAAATCTGGGGTCTTGGGCCATTATCTAATGCCATAGGTGGTGTAATTCATCAGTGAAGGCTCTGATCGACAAGACTGTACAAAGAGTTAAAACATACACAGACAACTATCTAGTGATGCTTAAGGCCAAATCTGGGGTCTTTGGCCATTATCTAATGCCATAGGTGGTGTAATTCATCAGTGAAGGCTCTGATCGACAAGACTGTACAAAGAGTTAAAACATACACAGACAACTATCTAGTGAGGCTTAAGGCCAAATCTGGGGTCTTGGGCCATTATCTAATGCCATAGGTGGTGTATTTCATCAGTGGAGGCTCTGATCGACAAGACTGTTCAAATGTACAGGCTCGTCTGTGCATTAGCTACTCAGGTATATAAGCGCCAAAAGCTCACGGTTGGTCCGTTTAGATTTTCTCAAGTGTTTTATTTTCTCCTGCAGTAACCGGATTTAGGTGACAGTTGTTTCCTGTGTTGCTGACACGCCAGTTTTACATCGTGAAACATACATATTGTGTAGTATTTGCTGCATTTCATTTAGGAGTATGTCGTGTAGACCTTGCACATCACGAGCTATTGCGTGCTAAAGTTGGTAAGGGTGGTATAATTCTTTTTATACCACCCTTACCAACTTTAGCACGCAATATATCATGGTGTGCAAGGTCTACACTGATGTAGGTGGTATAAAATATTATACCATGTTTGTCCACCTGTACGTAAGATAATTTACTCGCTAAAGCTCGTGGATTATCCTCACGTACAGGCGGACAACCCATGGTATAACTATTACTTAGCCATGTATTAGAAGCATTATTTTAAGATTTTCTTGGCAAAATTATCTGAGAAATATTTCACTAATCACACGTAACAGATGTACATGTATATACTGACCAGTCCCTTACCTACATGTACATCAGCCACGACCCTGGTAGAGGGTCATTCAGCGTCGTTATTCATCGCGCGCTGAGCCCGAACAGGAACTTATAACACTCACAGGCTAAGATAAACAAGTTTTTGACCGTAACATTGAAAATAATTTCATACCCATCTATTTAACATATGTTTTGGGTTCTTTTCAGTACCCACAAAAAATGTTTCTATTGCGAAATTAATTTTATGTTACGCAGGCTTAACTAAAAGCCTGAGTTACACTGGGATCTGTTTGTTTCATTTGATTTTACGTCACAGTCAACAATTTTTCAGTTATGTCGAGATGGGTCTTCCTGTGTTGAATATCAACTGATCAAAATTACCCCATCAAAAATGGTGAATTTTCATGAACAAAGGGCAATAACTCCAGAAAGCATGGAGCGATATGGACCATTATCGAACTTGAAAAAAACATTATAGTACTAAACAATGTGACCAAGTGTCATAAAATTCTGATCAAAACTATTCAACTTAGAGAGCGGACATCATTTTAAACTGTGAATTTTCATTAAGCAATGTGACCAAGTTTCATCAAAAGTATTCTACTTAGAGAGCGGAAATCGTTTCAAATGGTGAGTTTTCGTAACTCCTGAAGGCATGGTGCGATAAGGACCATTATCGAACTTGAAGAAGACATCATGGTACTAAACAATGCGACCAAGTTTCATAAAATTCTGATCGAAAGTATTCGACCTACAGAGTGGACATTGTTTCAAATGGTGAATTTTCATAAACAAAGGACCTTAACCCCTGAAGGCAATGTGCGGTATAGACCATTATCAAACTTGAAGATGACATTAAAGTACTTAAACAATGTGACCAAGTTTCATAAAAACGTACGTAAGCACGTACGTGTACGTACGTACGGACGGACATTTGTAACACTTAATGCCCCGGGCATTGTCATGGCCGGGGCATAATTATAATGCCACCTGCTCGATTAATGGTCTTAATGGACGCTATCATACTTATGGACCGTGTCGAGAGAAAACCTGACGTAGATGCATGCGAACATGAAAGGCACAGAACATCCTGCAGTTACAACAACAACAACAGCAACAACAACAGCAACAACAACGACAATAACAACAACATCAATTTTACAACACTTACACATAAAAGTGTAGTTACAACAGCAGCAACAACAACAATAACAACAACAACCACAATTGTACAACACTTAAAATACAACTGTAGTTGCAACAACTACAACAACAACTCAACAACACTTACACATACAACTGTAATAACAACAGCAGCAACAACAACAGCAATAACAACAGGAACAATAATTACTACTACTACAACAATAACAATTTTACACATACAACTGTTGTTACAACAGCAGCAGCAACAACGCCATCAACAACAACAACAATTGTATAGCACTTGAAACACAACTGTAGTTACAACAATTACAACAACAACAAATACAATAACCACAATAACAACAACTACTACTACAACAACTCAACAACACTTACACACACAACTGTAATAACAACAGCAACAACAACAACAACAGCAAAAACAACAACAACTACTACTACAACAACAACAACAATTTTACAACACTTACACATACAACTGTAGTTACAAACAGCACAATATCAACAACAACAACTGTACAACACTTAAAATACAACTGTAGCTACAACAACTACAACAACAACAAATACAATAACAACAGCAACATCTACTACTACTACTACAACAACAATTTTACAACACTTAAACATAAAACTTAGTTACAACAGCAGCAGCAGCAACAACAAGAACAACAACTGTACAACACTTAAAATACAACTGTAGTTACAACAACTACAACAACAACTCAACAACACTTACATATACAACTGTAGTTACAAGAACAACAACAACTGTATAACACATACACATACAACTGTAATTACAACAACAACACAACAGTAACAATAGTAATAATAACTTCTACTACTACAAGTACAACAATTGGACAACACTAACACATACATCTGTAGTTACAACAACAGCAACAAAAACAACAACAGCAACAACAACAACAACAAATAAAATAACAACAATAACAAGAATAAAAACAGCTACTACTACAACACCAACAACAATTTTACAACACTTACACATACAACTGTTGTTACAACAGCAGCAGCAACAACGCCACCAACAACAACAACAATTGTATAGCACTTGAAACACAACTGTAGTTACAACAATTACAACAACAACAAATACAATAACCACAACAACTACTACTACAACAACTCAACAACACTTACACATACAACTGTAATAACAACAGCAACAACAACAACAACAATAACAACAGGAACAATAACTACTACCTCAACACTTACACATACAACTGTAGTTACAAACAGCAACAATATCAACAACAACAACAACAACTGTACAACACTTAAAATACAACTGTAGCTACAACAACTACAACAACAACAACAACAACAACAACAACAACAAATACAACAACAACAACAACAACAAATACAACAAATACAATAGCAACAACTACTACTACAACAATTTTACAACACTTACACATAAAACTGTAATAACAACAGCAGCAGCAGCAACAACAACAACAACAATAACAATAACAACAACAACAACAACTGTACAACACCTAAAATACAACTGTAGTTACAACAACTACAATAACAACTCAACAACACTTACATATACAACTGTAGTTACAAGAACAACAACAACTGTGCAACACTAACACTGAAAACAACAACAACAACAACAACAACAACACTTGAACAACAACAACAACAACAACAACAACTGTACAGGCGAGTTCATTTAAAAATCGCTGGTTTTAAAGTTATGTTGATTTCGGATTTTATTTGGCCTGTACCAAAGTAGACATTAGTTTATACTAATAGGGTCATATGAGCCACTTCATGGTTGGACCAACTGGATGGATGTGCTCCACCAGAAGACTCCGATCAGCCTGGGCATCAGCTCACTCTGATACACGTATTCATATTCAAATGAATAAAGCTATGGTATTTAGTTGCCCTCTAAATATTTGGTAAGGACCCTGATCAGGCTGGATTGGTCCCAAGGCTGACCTGAGTATTCTCTCGGCACACACTCATCGTGTTGGTCCTGTCGTGCTTGGCTCTAATGTAAGAAATGTGCGCTGGCGTATTTTGTAGGACTAAAGGACTAACTGAGGTTTATTTCGCTTCCATAGGTAAGACAGGGAAACAAGCAGACAAAGACGTCCCAACGTCAAAATGCCCCGAATGGAGAAATAAACCGTCAAAATCGAGTTATTGTCACGAAATCAACTATTTCTGGACCAAATCACCCTTAGTCAAGCCTCTGTTAAGTTTAACTGCCACGATTATCACAATACAAGAAAGTAGGTGGTGATTTTGCACCACCCGCGGCTAGCTAGGGCTCTGTCGTCAGATAGCCGGACACGATTTCCGAGGGCTGCGGTCTCTTGTCAGCTTCATTAGAGAAAAGAGCTTCTGGCAAAATCATTAAGAAGTTCTGATCTCGTTTTACACCACGCACGTAGGAATCCAGGGGGGGGGGGGGGCTATTGCATAACAGTACCTCAGTTTTAATTATCCTCCAGGACATTCTAATTAATATGCATGTGCATCACCCCAAGTGCATTGATATTCCGACATTCAAAGAACAATAACTTCTCTACGCTCAATGGCATCCTCATGAAACTTCACATGCATCATCACACTGACGTAACGCACGGTGTTGCGACCAATTCTGATTTTTGCGTTGTAGATGAGCCCAAGCCTTTCTTAACTTTTTAGTGAGGCCGTAATTATACCATGTTAGGTATCATTTTAAAGGTTAGAGTTTAAGCTATGTACTCATACATTTTATTAAAATATGCTATGTATCAAGGGATCTTTACAAATCCGTTTGTTTTTCGATATGACGCTGAAAACGCTTGTCACACGTAACAGAGCTGTTTGATTTCTTAATCTAAAGCGATCGTAGAAGGAAGATTTTTCAACGTAAAAACTGCCAAATTCTAACAATACGACATTACTTTATTATTATTTTCGACAGCAATGCTAAAATTCCACTGTGTTATCTTATGCTTGATAAATGACGATAAGTATAACAGCAACCATTCTGTCACACTTTAGAAAGAGTGGAGAGGGGGTACTTTTGAGAGATATAATAAACGTATGAAAATATGATGCAAGAAAATAAAAAATTGTGAAAAAAATACTTCTATCATGAAAAACATATTCCTGCTCTCGATAGTTGGAACTCTCAACAGGAAAAGAGAAAAAATGATTTTACCCGTGTCTAGCGGAAATGTCCACAGTGTCAGTTTTGGAAATTTATAGCGGGGGTGTACGTTTTCAATAGTGGCTATTTTTAAGAGTTCTTATAATTTGGTTCAGGAAATTAAATGAAACAATACTTCTTTCCTGATTTATAGTTTGATGTCAAAGCATAAATTGTACCCACACAAATGCAGAAACTGTCTTAAAAAGACTGTGTCTAGCGGAAATGTCCAAAGTTGTAACAATGACGTTCTTGGCGTAAAAATATTCAACGATTTGTGACGTCGCCGTTTTAATATAAATTTTACATATATTTTACATTTATTTTTGCAAACTTGTTGTCTAAAAATTATATAAATGTACGCTACCGATATGCAAAGCTACTAGCATATAGATTTGCAAAATAAACAAAGGCTTACTTCGTACAGCAATAATGGAAAGAAAATTAAAGTGCCAATTTTGCGGTGGCGCTAACATTTCAATGAATTTGGGAATCAAAATTTTAAATTTGCATCAAACGAGTACAAGATCAACTCTTAAACCAAGTGTGTATTTCTAAACATTTTATTCTATAATGTATTGTTTCAACATATCATTTTAAATCGGTTCTTCAACGGCCTGAGCTAAGTTTTGTTAATCTTTAGCATTTTTTTTTACTGGAATTGTTAACCCGCGAACTAACAGAGTTGCAAATACTGTGACCACACACAATCTTCGTGCGCGCCAATGAAGAAATGTGCACCGAATGAAGATTTAATACATTATAAACGTTTATGTTAAACCGATGAAACCAATGCCCCGCTCTCAAACAGTACTCTGCAAATGCGCTACTATATATACGAAGCGGTAAATGGCGCCCGTCGTTATACGGTTAAACAAATTGCAACAAAATGCCCTTCTGGATAAGAAATACGTCCCGTTGTACATATTGTTTTTATTTATAACTTGTTTAATATGATTATATGCGAGGAAAAGTGACATGTATAAAACCCATCATGATTCGATAGACTTCAGTGATAATCGACGTTTAAACATTAAAATATACATAAAATGGCGTTACGTTTTCTGGTCCCAACACCGTGCGTTACGTCACTATAGTCATATATACTCAGTATATGTTTCATGAAATTTCTTCCATTGCTTGCTTTTTAATGGCTGACGATCCAAAGCGCGATAACTCATCAACTACCTAGGACATTCTGACAAAACTTCATGCGCATTACCATAATTATGGTCAATCATACTCATAATAAAGTTCATGGAATTCAATCAGTCGCTTACTTAGTTATAGTTATGGCTGAGGACAGAATGAATTCTTTAAATGTAAGCAATCAAAGGGCAATAACTACTCTATTAACTCTTTGCCTGCTAGTGCCGCCTGCTGATAATCTTTGTATACAGTTTGAACCAAGAACAGACCCAAAATGCGCGGATCCAGGAGTTTTCGTCAGGAAGAGAGAGAGAGAGAGAGAAAGGGAGGGGGCAGGCCCAACTGATAGAAAAAAGCCCTGAGGAGCTTTACGCAAATGGCATATAGCGTGAATGCTTAAATAACGGAAATCTGTTGACACTACGTTGTCAGGTGATTCAAATTCAAAAAAATGTGTAGTTTAGGTAAAAGTCAGATAAGTGTACATGTTTCCTATTGATGAAATATATAATAACTGAGCCGCAACTTGAGATTTCGAACAAAATGGTATGTGCGACAAAGGCTCCGACTAGCCTGCGCATACGCACAGTCTGATCAGTTTCTTTGCTAGTTGCTTGAATATTCTATGACTTTTAAGCTACTGACCAAACAAAAGATGGAGTTTCTAAGCTAATAAAGAGGCTTCATATGCTCGTCTGAGTCTATACTTGTCAAAATACCACATTGTTGGAAATGGGAGAGCAGTGGCTCAGTTGTAGAGGGCTTGACTCGAGACCGAGGGGCCGGGGGTTCGAGCCTCACCAGCGTCACTGTGTTGTATACTTGAGCAAGAACATTAATCCTAGCTTAGTACTGAGTCAACCCAGAATGACCCCTTCCTTTATGGCTGAAAGATTGTTGATGGGACGTAAAATGCAGCAAAATGCTACATAATGTGTATATTTCAGGATGTGAAAACGGCTTGTCGCCAACACAGGAAGCAGCTGGGTCGTTTAAAACAATCCCATTTCCGATTTCCTGTTTCCCAGACAATTCAAAAAATGACATTACCAAAGTTGAGATTTACAATAGTATTGTAAGGGCCGATGAATGCTCATTTAAAATGCATTTGAACCAATACCTGGCTTCTAGAGTGTAAGGTCTATGGCCCTGACATGGGTCCAAGATAAAAAAAAGGTGAGTATGATCTGGAAATACCACAATCACACACTGCAGACCGACCCATAGCACCGTGAGGGAGGGCCACAGAACGCTAACAGTCACAAGACATCCTCAAGACAATTAAAGCAAAGCAGCCAGCTCTCTCTTCCTCTTCAAGATAATTGCAAAACACAAAGTAATGCATAACAAAACAAAGACCCGCACAGAACACCTTTAAACAATGTGAGATGCATAAAACAATGAATCGACAACAACAGAACCATCGTCATTACCCCTTTGACCACAAATACATTTATTTATTTCAACAGGCTATGGTCAAATCATAACACAAAAACATAGTTAGTATGATCATGAAATACCATAATCACACACTGCAGACCGACCCACAGCACCGTAATGGAGGACCACAGAACACTAATAGTCACAAGACATCCTAAAGACAATTAAAGCAAAGCAACCAGAGGCAAGTTCAATAATGCGAGCGCTCTCGGGCGCTCGTTATACTGATGTCCGGCTTTACACATTATGAATAAAGATAGGTACCAATCAACGAGCGCTCGGCGAGCACTCGCATTATTGAACTCGCCTCTGGTCTCTCTTCCTCTTCAAGATGATTGCAAAACGCCCACAAAGTAATACATCACAAAACAAAGACCAGCACAGAATCACCCTAAGCAATGTGAGGTATATAAACAATAAATCGACAACAACAGAAACACCTTCATTACCCCTTTGACCACAAATATATTTATTTCATGGGGTATGTAAACAGGCTATGGTCAAATCAATAATACAAAATCTAAGTGAGTATGATCAGAAAATACCACAATCACAAACTGCAGACCAACCCGCAGCATCGTTAGGAGGAGTTACAGGACATTTACAGTAATGGGACATCCAAAAGACATAAAAGCAAAGCAACCAGCCAAGATGATTGGAAAACTAGTAAGGACATAAAGTAATGCATACCAAAACAAAGACCAACACAGAACCCCCACAAACAATGGGAGGTACATAAAACAATAAATCAACAGCAGTTGAACCACCGCTTTAGAAAGGACAGCAACCTGGGCCACCGGGGGGGGGGGGGGGGGGAGGGGGGTAAATGCACTTTATCTTCATGTACAGAAAAGAGACAAACGACGAAAATAAGAGGACGAAATAATCGAGCTACCCCACCCCTCCCCTCCCCCGGCCTCTCCCCAGGTTGAGTAACATAGATATTGAAATGATACGTAGCAACAATATTTGGGCATTCTTCGAAAAAATTAGGTAAAAGAAACAGCCGTCGCTCGGCTGCCATCCACTCAAACGAACAGATTGAGGCTGGTGCAGACCCGACAAATGTTGAAACTGATCTGGCCCCAATAGGTTCTAACAACAAACAAATTGACAATCTAAAAACAAGCACCTTTGAACAGGAGCCGGAACTGCACCTGTTTCACGGGGTTTGTAACAGGCTACCGTCAAATCATAGAATACAAACAATTTGGAACCAAATCAGACACCACATAAAATTGGATCTGATCAGGTTCAGAATTGTTTGATTATGCATTCAGCTGCCACCCATGGGGTGGCAACTACATTAGCTGCCACAACAATTAACATAAAAAAAACTAGAAACAGTTTGGAAGCAGATCAGGCTTGACAGATCAGGGGATTCCAAAATCAAAACAAACATCGTAGAACTAGTTTAAATGCGAAAAATAAACGTATTAGTGCAGGAATGTATATATAAAGAGCGATTATCAGAGATTTTTGGTTCAATCAATTTTTCAAAGCACCACGCGCCGTCGGGCCGTCCGTGTAGCAAGAACACTCTCGCGACAGGGACCGCCTAGCCAGGGTCCAGTCGTCAATATTTTTGCCAACATTTTCTTATGCTACTTTTCTAAAAATTGAGATAATAAAAAAAGATAACACATCAAAGGTATCGATATAGTCTGTTATTGATTTCGGTAGATATTTTTGAAAAATATTTTTTTAAAAAAGGGCAAGAAATGATCAGACTAGAACTCAGGCTAGGGACCGCCTGATGGCGCGAGATGCTTTATTTAATAAATCCACATTCCATCTGCATGTGGAAACTAGTTATGCATATTGTCTTATATTATATATGTAATATCCACGAGGTCTTACCCCTACAACCCTACACATGCCCAGTTTAGATCTTAGCCGAAATTGGCGATAATCGCCTATTTCGGCCCGCGGGTTGACTTTGCAAACTTTGAGGGGGTTTGGTGTGTGTGTGTGGGGGGGGGGAGTCGATTCCGAATTCATGTACAATTTCAGGTCCGAATCTGGAACGAGAGCGGCAAGAAACATTTAGAAAATTGTCTAAGCTTGAGATTGGTACCAAAGTTGAGGGGGGAGGGGGCAGGCGTTGTGAATTCTTGTACACATTCAGGAAAAACTACATACATGTATTTTCTGTGCAAGAATAGTCCGCCAATTTCGGCCCGCAGGTTGACTTTACAAACTGTGCGGTGTGGGGGCAGTCGTTTTTGTACAAATTCAGTGAAAAAACTCATATTTTTAGTGCGAGAATATTGGCCGCATTTAGAATCGTAGGTTGACCCCATATCCTAAATGAGGTCCGAATCTGGAACGGACATGCAGAAATTGTCCCTTTTGGCAAGAAACATTCAGAAAATTGTCTGAAGAGAGAAAGCGGGAGAGAGAGAGCGGGAGAGAGAGATGGAGAGCGTGAGAGATAGGGAGAGCGGAAGAAAGAGAGCGGGAGAGGATGATAGAGGGAGAGCTGGAGATAGAGGGAGAGAGAAAGCGAGAGATAGAGCGGGAGAGAAAGAGAGTGGTAGAGCGGGAGAGTGAGAGAGAGATTTTGAGAGAGAGGGAGATATAAAGAGATTGAGAGCCTGGGAGAGAGAGGAAAGCTGGCGATAGAGGGAGAGCGGGAGAGAGAGAGAGCGGGAGAGAGAGAGTGGGAGAGAGAGAGCGGGAGAGAGAGCAGGAGAGAGAGAGAGCGGGAGAGAGAGAGAGAGAGGAAGAGAGAGAGGGAGAGAGAGTGGGAGAGAGTGAGAGAGAAAGAGTTGGGGAGAGCGAAAGAGAGAGAGAGAGAGAGCGGGGGGGGAGAGAAAGCGGGAGAGAGAGGGAGATAGCGAGAAAGAGAGTGAGAGAGAGAGAGAGATGGAGAGAGAGAGAGTGGGAGAGCAAGAGCGGGAGAGCCAGAGCGGGAGATCGAGAGCGCTAGAGCGAGGGAGGGGGAGCGGAAGAGGGGGAGAGTGGCAGAGTGAGAGAGGGAGAGCATAAGAGGGAATGAGCGGCAGAGGGAGATACAAGAGAGATTGAGAACGCGGGAGAGAGAGAGAAAGCGGGAGAAAGAGAGAGAGAGAGAGCTGGAGAGAGAGGGAGAGGAAAATTGGGAGAGAGAGGGATAGTGGGAGCGAGAGCGGGAGAGAAAGAGCGGGAGACAGATGGAGAGAAAAGGGAGAGTCAGAGGGGAGAGAGCGGGAGAGTCAGAGGGGAGAGAGAGGGAGAGAGAAAGCGAGAAATAGAGCGGGAGAGAAAGAGAGAGCTGGGGGAGAGAGAGAGCTGGGGGGAGAGAGTGGGAGGGAGAGAGCGGGATGGAGAGAGATAGAGAGGGGGATAGAGTGAGTGGGAGAGAGAGGGCGACATAAAGAGATTGAGAGCGCGGGAAAGAGCGGGGGAGCGAGAGCTGGAGAGTGGTAGAGCAAGGGAGTGAGAGCGGAAGAGGGAGAGCGTTAGAGGGAATGAGCGGCAGAGGGAGATATAGAGATTGAGAGCGCGGGAGAGAGAGAGCGGGAGAAATAGAGAGAGCTTGAGAGAGAAGGAGAGAAAAAGCAGGAGAGAGTGAGAGTGGGAGCGAGAGCGGGAGAGGGAGAGAAAGCTCGGGAGACAGAGGGAGAGAAAAGGGAGAGAGATAGAGCGGGAGAGAGAGAGAGAGTGGGAGAGAGAGGGAGATATAAAGAGATTGAGAGCGCGGGAGAGAGAGGGAGAGCTGGGAAAGAGAGAGAGAGCAGGAGCGGGAGAGAGAAGGCGATCGGGGGAGAGCTGGAGTGAGAGAGAGGGAGAGAGAGAGCGGGAGAGAAAGAGAGAGGGAGAGAGAATGGGAGATATAGAGAGATTGATAGCGCGGGAGAGGGAGAAGGAGAGCTGGAGAGAGAGAGGGCGGGAGAGGGAGAATGGGAGAGAGAGAGAGCGGGAGAGAGATGGAGAGCGGAAGAGAGAGGGAGAGGTGGAGAGAGAGAGCGTGAGAGGGAAAGAGAGAGAGGGAGATAGAGAGCGGGAGAGAGTGAGCGGGAGATATATAGAGCGGGAGAGAGAGAGCGGGGGTAGAGAGAGAGAACGGGGGTAGAGGGAGAGAGCGGGAGAGTTGAAAGAAGAGAGCGGTAGCGGGAGAGAGAGAAATGGGTAGAGAGAGAGCGTGAGAGAGAGGGAGAGAGAGAGAAAGAGAGAGAGGGAGAGCAGAAGAGAGAGAGGGAGATTGGGAGAGAGAGAGAGAGAGAGAGAGAGAGAAGGAGGAGAGAGTAGGAGAGGGAGATATAGAGAGATTGAGAGCTTGGTAGAGAGAGGGGGAGCTGGAGAGAGCGGGAGAGGGAGAGCGAGAGCGGGAGAACAACAACAAGAAGAACTACAACAAAAACGACTGTAAAATGCTTACACATACACAGCTGTAGTTACAACACTAACAACTGAGCAACATTTACGCATACAACTATAGTTACAACTGCAGTTACAACAACAACAACACCTGAACAACACACGTACACGTACAGCTGTAGTAACAACAAAACCACAACAATTACAGTACCCCTGCAACTTTGACTCCTTTGGCCAGCGAGACCCCTGGCGAATGCCAGCCGAAATTTACACGCTTCCCGGCTGAGATCCAGGGCAAACGCCAGCCGAAGTTTACCCGCAACATGAACATGATCGCGTCTACCCGGCCTGCCTGCTCGTGCAACTCTGACTCCATCGGCTGGGAAGACACAGAGCAAAAGCCAGCCGATGTTTACCCGATTCCCCAGCAAAACTTGGTAGTGCAGCCGGCAAGCCCACCCCTCCGCCCGCCTGCCAACCTGGGCAACTCTGATTCCTCTGGTCGGAGAGGACCCCGGTTGAAGACAAGCCAAAGTTTACCTGATACCCAGGAGAAACAGGAACGCGCCCACCTACCCGCCACCCGCCTGCCTGCGAGACCCCAGGCTAATGCCAGCTGAAGTTTAACGGATCATCCGGACGAAACATGATCATGTCTACCTGGTCTGTCTGCCTCTGACACATTGGCCGGCGGGACTTCGGTCGAAAGCTAGCCAATATTTGTCTGCTTAGGCCGAGATACTCTTGCCAGGCGCAGGTGGGCACCCTCGAGCTTTGTTTTTTGTGAAAAATCGACTAAGTCCACAAAATCTCTCATGGCGAGACCCCAAAACGATAAAGGAACAACAACAGCAATAAAGAAAACAACAACAACACAGCAAACAACAACAACGATAAAGAAAACAACAAAACATACTAGACAACAACAACGATTAAGAAACAACAGCAACAGTAACAGCAACACACAACTGTACAGCACTTACAAATACAACTGTAGTCACAAAAACAACTTTTACATAAAATTGTAACAACAACAACAACAACAACAACTGTAGTTACAACCAATGATAAAGAAAACAACAACAACAACAACAACAACAACTATACAACACTTACACACACACATACAACAACAACAACAATTATCTGAAGCTCGTGGATTATCTCCGCGTACATGTACAGGCGGACAAGCCAATTGTATACTATTACATAACCGCCTGATGAGAGGCAATTGCTGTCGGAAATGTTAATTTCACAAAATTTATTTTTATTTTTAGAACACTAAAGAAAGCTGTGATAGAATATTGACACAAAATGATGTATTTCAAATTAAATTTCAAATTTCAGCTGTTTCACAGAAAATTGGCGACTGCAGTAAACACTGACCAGGCTGTACGTGTACATTGAAGCCTGGTCAGAAATTACACTAGACAGCACGTTCAAACGGCTATGTAATAGTTATACCATGGCTTGTCCGCTTGAACATGTTCTTCCCAGCCGAGAGTCGGCGCGAATGCCAGCAGAAGTTTACATGCTGACCCAGGTGAAACATGATCTCGTCTACCGGCCTGCCTGCTTGGGCAACTCTTACTCCTTCGGCCAGCAAGACCCTGGGCAAAAGCCAGCCAAAGTTTACCGATTTTCCCAGCGAAACATGATCGCGCCCGCCAGCCCGCCCATTTGCCCACCCTCCCGACGGCGAGACCCCGGGCGAACGCCAGCCAAAGTTTACCCAATTCCTGGACGAAACATCGTTTTAAAACAACCGGGGACATTGACCGGTTCAACACGGCTCATCCCGGATCTCCAAGGTTGTCCACGGTGCCGCCACGCTTGCTTAATTTGATTCTTTACGTCCCATCAACAATCTTTCAGTTATAAAGGGACGGGTCGTCCTGGGTTGAACCAGTACTAAGCTAGGATTAATGTTCTTGCTTAAGGACACAACGCAGTGACGCCGGTGAGGCTCGAACCCGCGGTCCTTCGGTCTCGAGTCAAGCACTCTAACAGTAAGTCGGTAAGTAAATTATCTTTTATTATAGTGCCTTGTGTAACATCGTAATACAAATAGGAATAAATATACATAATTAATACACCCGGCAGCATGGGCCTATAAGTCACTTCAAACTTTGTAAGTTTTCTGAGCTTTTTTAAAACGTATATCAAGCCTTTGTTCTGTCAAAAGTAGATCCATCACTGCCTTGTCCGTTATAGGACTAGTTTGACTCAACACAGCAGAGCCAGAGCGTGGTTTCTCGATCTGAGTCTACTGTGCTTGTCTCATAGACTTCACAACTAATCTTGAGCAACAAACAGCATAGGTTCATGCGCGACGCTTAAATTGAAGCCCCGCGCATGGGCCTAGGCTGTCTCCCGTGCTCTAGCCTGTAGTAATGGCAATAATAAAGAGGTACAACGGAAGCTAACCCCTACCATGCTGATCGCGTACATATCTCGCTTTGAAAACTGTGCAGATCCAGATCAACTGGCTTCTAAGAGGTCAGCTGATCAGCATCTATACTGTCTTCAATTTGGCCTCCGCATCCATCTACCACTGGGCCACTGTGCTCGATTGTGATACGGTTCATCACGATTCATCCCGGATCATCAAACAACAATGTGGCATTTCGACACGTGTAGACTGAGACTAGCCTGTGTATCCTTCTTTTAAGCTTAGAAACCTCAACTGATGTTCGGTCAGTAGCTTACCTGTCATAGAATATTTAGGCTCTGATCAGTCTGCGCATATGCGCAGGCTGATCTGAGGCTTTACTGGTCGCACATACCACATTCTTGGAAATCTTATGTCACGGCTCAAATGCGAGATTTAATGGGGGGGGGGGGGTGGGACAAGAATCCAGAAGTTGTGTGAGGATGGCAACCAAACGCTGATCCTTGGGGAGGTTTTTCTATCACACCTTCCCAATCATGATAGATTCTTATAATTTAGTGTAGCAGTATTGGGACGGACTCACTGCTTTGGCTCCGATTTTAGTGTTTGTTCAATGCTTACATAGCTTTGAAGATGATGTGTGCCTTTGAAAAAGGGACATTGATGAAAGTCCAAGCAGGTACCGAACATGTCGTGTGTCGTTCCGTCGACGCTCAAGCGATGTCATCAATATGTAAATGCCGCGCGTAGGGGACGGCATTCGAATATAGGGGGTCCTATTCCTAATGAACAACTTGGCACCCATGAAAAATTGTCCTGGTGTGTGTGGAGGGGGGCGGGGCTGCATGGTTAGCTAAATAATAGCATTCAAAGAAATGTGATGGGAAATTTGTTTGTTTGTGGTGTCTTCTGTGAGTTTGTCACTTTCCCATTGGTATGGATCTTTTATGTTTTTGTTCTGTCTTGTGTTTGCTATGTCTGTGCGCGTCTGTTTATATGTGCTTTGTGGTCACCTGCTGGGAAAGGGCTGACCTCTTGGCTCTCGTTTGTGGTGTCTTCTGTGAGTTTGTCACTTTCCCATTGGTATCCTGGGTCAGGTGTGGTACTTGATTGTATCGATTCCTGATCTTTGCACCTTTACTTACTTCCTAGCTGATTTCGCGGTGTGAAGTGGCTGTTCTACATTGCGGGTTTACAGTGGCGGATCCAGGGGGCTCGCTTGAATCCCCCGGCCCCTCCACACGCGCGCGTTTTTTCAAATATCCTATGAAAATGAAATAATTTGGTCTCAGTGATCAAATTATTTCATTTTCATGAGATATTAAACAAAAATTACATTATCAGTAAAGCGAACCCCACACACCCGTATACATATGGTCCCCCTTTCCAGAAATCCTAGATCCGCCCCTGGGTTTGGACGTCAAATTCCAAACCTTCATTCGTTGTCATATTCTGATTTTTCTGTGCTCACTGAGTGTGCCAGCTAGAATGCGGCATTTAACCCATTTAAGCCGAATGGAATTTCCCACTCTTATCAATTGTACCCGTTCATTTTCGTTTAAGGGTTGTCGGGTGGTATTTGTTTTTCTTTTTTTAATTCAGTTTTTGATAGAATATTCTGTAAGCAAACAGTGGAGCCTGATCAGACTCTGTGTCTGCACTGTTTGCCCCTGTCACACAAAAACGTGAGGAGGTTGGGCTTAGTGAGAAACGGGCCCTTGCCGTTTTCGTCACATGCCACGGATTTTGTTTTATCCCACCCATAACCTCATGTTGGCCCAGATTCTTAAAATTCAAATCTTAGGCACCTATCTGGATCTTCATCGTCATCATCACCTTTCATGCGCGGATCCAGAAAGTTTTTTCAGAGGGGTCCAAATTTGATAACGTTCCTCTTTTTTAGCTCACCTGAGCCGAAGAGAGCTATTTGTATATCAATGACTCTGGCGTCCGTCGTCCGTCAACATTTTCAAACATCTTCTCTGACACCACTGGGCCAATTGAACTCAAATTTCATATGGAGACTCATTAGAATTGGATGGGGGAACAAAAGTTTGTTCAAATGGTCCTGGTCACATGACCAAGATGGCCGCCATGCCCATGTATGGTAAAAACCTCTTTAAAAATCTTCTTCTCCAGAACCAGAAGACCGATGACCTTGGGACTTAGTATGTAGCATTGGGAATGTGGGGCCTATTGTTCAAATGATGGTCCTAGGTTGACCTTGACCTACCCTACTTAACGTCAAAGTCAAATTTGCTTTCTAATGCATTTAAATGGGATTTTCTTTTGAAAAGATGATTTTTTGAAAACTGTTGAAGCCAATTAGATATGTTCAACCTAATGATACAATGGCTATAAATAAGTTCCAAAGGTCAAGGTTGACCTTTCAGCCAATGTCACTCATATTGAGGTCCCATCAATATATTAAAACATGGTTTTCTCAGAAACGACAAGGCCAATTGAACTCAAATTTCATATGAAAATTCCTTACGATAAGTTTGCTAAAGTTTTTTTTACAAATTGTTGTGGTCACATGACCAAGATGGCCGACATACGTATATATGGTAAAAACCCTTTAAAATCTTCTTCAGAACCAGAAAACTGATGACATTGGGACTTGGTATGTTACATTTGGGATGTGGGGCCTACCAAGTTTGTTCTAATGATGATCCTAGGTTGACCTTGACATACTTAACATCAAGGTCAACCTAGGATCATTATGGACTTAAATGGGAAAACTTTGAAAAGTTGATCTTTTGAATACTGTTGAAGCCAAAGTCATTATCCTCACTTGATATGTTAAACCTAATGAGACCATGGCTATATGTTCCAAAGGTCAAGATTGACCTTTGACCTTTCAGCCAACGTCGCTTATATTGGAGTCCCATCAATATACTAAAAGATAGTGTTCTCAGAAACCTAAAGGCCAATTGAAGTCAAATTTCTTATGGACACTCTTTAAGTAGAGGGGAGTAAATCTAATAGGCTTATATTGGGAAAACATAAAAAATCTTCTTTTTTGAAACCACTAGGTTTAGAATCTTGATATCTAGTGAACCTCTATCAAGTTTGTTCAAATTATGACCCTGAGGGCCAAAACTGGCGGGATCACATGGTTTACATACATATATATTCTACATCCTGTTAGTTTTGTTATCATAATTACTGGAACCGTTTCCATGTAAATTTATAATGAAACTGTGGATTCATCAAAATTGATAGCTGAACTTTGGGAGGAGGTATGTTTCCCATACCCTTCTAAACCACCCAGGGCCCAAGGGAATTCTTGTTTTTCAAACCTCCCAGAATTTTTTGACCCTATCTTTTAACTCTGTCTGCTAGTGTCCTGTCTACTGATTATATTTGCAAAACATTGAGCCTGATCTGGATCTTAACTGGTTGACACATTGATGCTATAGTTGAGGGCTTTTAGAAAACTTTCTCATAATATCGAGGACATTTCTCGTTATAACAAGAAACTGTCTAATAATAACGAGAATATTTCTCGTTATAAAGAGAAACTTTTTTATATTCTTGTATGTATTTTTGTTCTAAAAAGAAGCATGAAACTTTATACCACCTTTACCAACTTTAGCATGGAATATCACTTGATGTGCAAGGTCTACACTAATGTAGGTGGCATGAAATAGTTATAACATGTTTGTCCATACGTAAGATAATCCACTCGCTAAAGCTTGTGGATTATCTTCACGCACAGGCGGACAACCCATGGTATAACTATTACATAGCGAATTCTCAATGGGGCTTCAATTTATATCAAGCTCTGGAAAGAGTGCATCATAGGCCTTATCACAAGAAAAACTGATTTTGTTGCATGCGAACAGCAAAGGCTCAGATCAGCCTGTGCATCTTCACAATCTGATCATTTTTTATTCACTGTTTGGAAAATATGATAGCTAAAGTTGCCACATGCTAAAATTCAAGATTATGCTTCTTCACGTCCGGCCTCAGTCAACATTTTTTCTGTCATATCGGAATGTCTAATCTGTTTGTTATTTGTTTATTGGAAAGTAACATATGTAGATTGCAACGAGCTAAATTTTAGACGGGTCATCCTGTGTTGAACAAGTACTAAGCTGTCTAAGCTGTCTTGCTCAAGGTCACAAGGAGTGCCTCCAGTGATGCTCAAACCCTCAACTCCTCAATCTCGAGTCAAGCACTCAGACACTGAGCTCCAATAGGCTGGGTAGCAAAATAGTAAGTGAGTATGATCAGGAAATACCACAATCACAAACTGCAGACAAACCCATGGCACCACGAGGAAGAGCCACACAACAGTCACGAGACACCAGCAAGATAAACCAAGCAAAGCAAACAACTCTCTCTTCCCCATCAAGATGATTGCAAAAAAGTAGCGTACAGCAAAACATAGAACAATTACAGACACCCACAATGGGAACAACAATAAGCAACGAATCAACAACCACAGAACCACCGCCTTAGAACGGACAGCAGCCTATTTTTAAATGCATTTTACTGGTACCAAATCTTCGCCCTAGATTCTGCTGTTGTTGAAGTACAAGAAATGTTCAGCTCACATGGGGGTAGACTTTCTCACGACAAGGCCCATATGTATAGGAACAACAAATGCGCAGAACAACCTGCGCTTCCACACAGTCTGATAAGTGTTGTTATTATTTGTTTCCTGCAATGTATGATATCAATACTTGCTTAATTTATAACTAAATAAAAGCAGACATTTTCAGAACAACAAAAATTGTATCATGGTCTGCTAGCTTCTGTTGAAGCCAGCTGATCTGGATCTATATTATTTTATAAAAGACGGTAAAATAATTTGAGGAAAAAAGGTTACAGGTAAACCTGTCTTAAGCGGCCACTCAAAAATAAACAAAACAAAGGTCTGCAAGACACATGGTAGCTTAATGGTCAAAAGTATTGCAGAATGCTCCCCTTGGAGCATTCTGCAATACTTTTGACCTGCATTAAGCGATAATCAGTCTTAAAAACCTTTTTTTGGAGTGGCCCCTTAAGACAGGTGTTACTGCATGTGCACACTGCACTTATCAGGTCAAATACAATACAGTAAAACCTGTGTAAAATGGCCACTCTCAAAAAGACCAAAAGTGGTTTTCAAGAATAAGTATTGCTTAATGCAGGTCAGAAGTACTGCAGAATGCATTCTGCAATACTTTCCACCTTCATTAAGATACCATTTGTCATTAAGATCTGTGTTTTGTCTATTTTTGAGTGGCCATTTTACACAGGTTTACTGTATGATAAAATTGCTTTACATAGTGTTCGCATGTATGTTTATGAACAGACAGATTTGAATAATTTTTTTCAAACCATTGTTGAGTTTTACTTTTATTGAGTTTTCCCTCAAGACGTTCAGAGAGTCTTTGGGGCCCCTTGTTTTCCTGTTTTGGGCTTCCAAGCTGTACATTTCACAGGAGGCACTGGGTTGTGTTCTTGAGCAAGACACTTTATCCTCTGCTTGATACTGGTTCAACCCAGGAAGACCTGTGTTGACTGGGATGTAAAGGGAGCACAGTGGTAGAGTGCTTGACTCCAGACAGAGGGGCCACAGATTCGAGCCTCACCGGCGTCACTGTGTTAAGTCCTTGAGCAAGACACATTTATCCTTGCTTAGTACTGGTTCAACTGAGGACAACAAGGCCAGACATAACTGAAAAATTGTTGAATGGGGTGTAAAGAATCAAATCAAACAAGATGTAAAGAATATGGGCCTCGAGGCAAGAAAACCTGACAAACCTAAACCTGCCTGCTCAGCTACAGAGACTAGCTAGAATATTAAAATCTTGCTTTTAGCAAGTTTAGATATGATACTTTCCAAAGGGCAAATAACAAAGGTACCGATCAGACTGTGCAGATAGGCAGGCTGGTCTGCACCTTTGTTGTTCGCATACCTCGATGACGTCATGTGGTCAATAAAAAGATAACACAGATGTAAGTAAAAAATTTAATCCAATTTATTGGAATTCATGTTACATATGTATAAAATCTGTAAGAATCACAGCATAAAATTATTATTTCTCTGTTGCATAAACAGCATATAAAAATGAATAGCGCTATGATCTTAGTGATAATGATAACCATGTGGAATGGATAAAAAAGACAGGGATTTTCCATTTGGCGCCCAGTATGCATCTCCCTCACAAAATCTAGTAAGGCATTAACCCTTTATTAGTCCTAATAAACACACTGCAGTTTATCATATACCAATTATATAAAAATAAAAAAAACAGTGAAGATCCAGATCAGCTGGCTTCTGATGAAGCCATCAGATCAGGATCTACACAATTTTTATATCATCACTGTGAGTCCACATTAAGAATAAATGTACATGTTATGGAGAAAACACTTTTTGTTGGCAAACATTTTTATCTAGTGTGGTACAGGTAAATGAACAATGAAAGAGTAATTGTTGTCAGTGGTAGGCATACTAGTTTGTCAACAAATTGATCAAAAATTCTGGGCGCCCCTGCCTCAAATAAGAATATGGAAAATCCCTGATATCAAGCTTTTAATGAACACTTGTTGTTGCCCCTTTTGTTCCCCATTTCTATGATTGAGTAACAGTCAATATATACCTTTCTCTTTCCAAATTCTCCTTTCTTTATCCTTTGTATACAAATGGATTGTTCCCTCTGGTTTGATTAAAATTAAGTTGGTCTATTGTATATAGTAAAACCTGTCTTAAGCGGCCACTCAAAAGGAAGATCAAAATGGGTTTTCAACACAGATTATCGCTTAATGCAGGTCAAAAGTATTGCAGAATGCTCCAAGGGGAGCATTCTGCAATACTTGCGGCCTTCATTAAGCTACCGTTTGTCATTACTATCTTTGTTTTGTCTATTTTTGAGTGGCCACTCCAGACAGGCTTTACTGTAAGAGGTCATGGGCTATAATTTCCAAATAACGTAATTCTTTTTTCTGAAGAGCTTTTTGTCTTAGCAAACAGTGCAGACCCTGATGAAATACCACATTCTGTGGCATTTCACTTGGGTCTTCACTGTTTGCCAAAGTATTTTTTATGGGTAAGAAGTGTAAAAAGGGTTAGTAAACCTTAATCTAGTTTCACAGACACCAGCGTGTTACTAACATGGATATTACAAATGTTCACAAAAACATTATATGGTAAATAATTTATGGTAGTCACTGCTCATGATATGCAGAAAAATGTACAAAACTACAAGCATAATTATAGTACTATTAAGAGCTTATAAAAATATATATAACACACTTGCACATTGAGTTTTGATGTTGCCAGTCCCAACTTTTGTTGTCTGCTTCCTCATCTGCTTATATACTTTTGACGCCTATATTACAAACAATATGGCCCCTGATCAGACTGCTCCCTTAGGAGCTTATAAAAATATATATAACACACTTGCTCATTAAAATTTGATGTCACTAGTCACAACTTTTGTCGTCTGCTCCCTCATCTGCTTATGTACTTTTGATGCCTATATTGCAAGCAATATGGCACCTGATCAGACTGCTCCCTTAGGAGCAGTCTGATCAGGGTTCATAGTGTTTGCTTCCATGATAAAAATCTAGTCTGAAGTGCACTTGAATATATGCAGCAGACGTAAAAAAAAACATGACATTTTCGGAACAAAATCATATTGTGGGGATAAGAATTACTTTGGCCTTAAACATAATTTCTTTAAAACCAACAATCAAGTCAATATATTTGACATTTTCAGCTGATTTGATCAAAAGCTTTTCTCATCTCTGAATATTGAGAGTGGAAGAGGGTTCGAGCCTGCAGCTAGACATTCAGCTCCACTAGATAGCTACACACAAACATGCATGAGTAAAGTACGACTTGATCCATATGCAATAAGAACCATTTTCGTATAAGGCTTCGTTTCATCTGCTGATCTTTTTTGCTAACAGTTTGGACCCAAATCAGGCCTTGAAAAATGTCTGGCCTGATCTGGATCAAACCTGTTTGATTGATACTCTTAAGATATTTTCGAAAGAATTTTTTGAAAAAAATGATTTTGAAAAAATTCAGCAGACGACAAAAAAAGCAAGAAAGTTTGCCAGCATACAAAGAGCTAATGTCCAACTACTGAAAGCTCAACATGAAACATTCTGGACCCATGGACATAGAATAAACCAGATAAAAGATTTGCATCTTATATTTTTTCTTCTGTCTGGTAATAATTCTTACATACATACATAACAGATAAAAAAAATATACAGTGAAACCGGTCTTAAGCGGCCAGTTAAAAATTGACAAAACAAAGGTCTTAAAGCTATTTGGTAGTTTAATGCAAGTCAAAAGAACTGCAGAATGCTCCACTGGAGCATTCTGCAATACTTTTGACTTGCATTTAGCGATTATTGGTCTTGAATACCAGTCTTGTTTCGGTCTTTTTGAATGGTTGCTTAAGACAGGTTTTACTGTATGTTTGCAAGTGCCACAATGGTAAGGCAATGCTCTCAGTTCATCATAAGATAAAACTGGGAGGATGAAATGCTTTTTCTGTCAATCTTTCTCTCTTGGTTATATCAAGCACTGACAAAAATATGCAAATATTGTGTTGATACCTTGGTGAACAACTTTCGTTTTATGAAAAAACACACAAAAGTTCAAATTTACTTTTGACATGGGACTAGATGTCAGAGCCAATTCAACAGAAACTCTAAAATTAATCAGAGAAGCTACGATAATCTCCCTACTACAGCATTTTGAGGCTGACATTCTAAGGAAAGTCAGCCTCAAAATCCTGAAAACTTTCACTTATGTAGATTTGCTCATGACAAGGCTCATGTTCTCAAGCTTGTTCTAATGTGGAATGTAGAGTTTAAGACGACCAAAAACTGAAGACAAACTATTTTGTTCATTCAGTCAATATTTTTTAAGACGTTGCCAGAAACCCATCCCAATAAATGCACAGTACATGTGCTCACAACTTTTAAAAAACAATACTATACCCTCTTTTAAAAAGAAATGTAGAATACTAGGTTAGTGTATTTTGATATCAAGTTCACCAGGCAATGCATTGAAAAAGCTTGTTGACATTGCGAGGCTTGCCAAGCGATTCAACATGCGTTCTCAAAGCCGAGCCTCGTAAACTTGATATCAAAAGACGCGAACCTGGTATTCTATTTATCATTTTACCGATTGTACATAACGTTCAATTTTTGTGTTGATTCAGCCTCATTAGCGACGTCATTCAAAAAGTGTAACGTCATCATGACCTGATAAAGGCACATGCCGTGAGATAGACAATGTTTATCAGGCAACGTGCAGCAATAATAATTTTTTTGTTGATATGAGAGGTAACTGATGAGTGTAGATCCTGATCAGCTGGCTTCTAAAAAATGTTTACCACAAAAGCTGAAATAGTTGGACCACATAAAAAATGATATTTACAATGCAGCTGTTTTAACAGTAGAATATTGAACAGTCACACCATTAGATCACATGACAGATATGTTAAAACATTTAAAAAAGATGAAATAAAACAAAGTTTGAGTCATGCTGTTCAACTCAGATACACAAAACTAAATGAATGTCTGTGAATCTTATAAAAAGATCAATTCTGTTGACCTTTTTTAGGCATGATCAGGACTTAACTAAGAGTGCCTACCAAAAAATAATTTTCTTATTTCTCAACCAAAACATATGTTGTGGGTACTCAAAATAACCGTCTCAATGAGACGGTTCTTTTGAGCACCCAAACAAATTTTAAAACTGGCGGGTGAGAAAATAATTACAATTTAACGCTAAAAACTTTTGTTTATCTAAACCTATGTATTATAAAAATAAAAATGTATTGATCAACTTTGCATTCAGAATAAAGAAAATATTGGAAGTTTAGTTTTATGGTGACGCGTGAGCATATATCCTCCCAAAATGAAAATTTTGAATATGATTATCCCCATTCTAATGCACTTCTGCAGTTTTTTCTCAAATTGGAGCATTGCAAGCCGCATAAAGCCGCACATCATCCAACAAAATGTGTCGTAATTAATGAGGTCAAACTATTTCCGACAGAAATTTTTGATGTTATCCAATCAGACGTCGCATCACAAAAGTAAGTGCATTAGAACTGACATTTAACTTGATTTGCAAATCTCCTAAAATATTTCTTGTGTTATAGGTAAAACAATATAAACATTGAACATTATTAGTTGCCATTTTTACCTTTATGACATGGTGAGATGGTTCATCATAGTGTTTGGTTTTAGTGAGAAAATTGGCATAATGATGTTTGAATAGACTGACATATATTTCCTCTGGGGAAATTATCATTTATATATTTCTCAAAGGTTAGTAACGAAAGAATCAAAACAGTAATGAACAGTGTAAAATATTAAAATAGAGTGCAGTCCCTTTATAAAGCTATATTTTGGGTCTGTATGAATGGACTGTGTTAAAAGTGAATTGTGTTAGAAAGGGACAATTTTACAAAGGAATTATAGGAAAATGACCATGAAATGGTCATTTTCCTACGATTCCTTTGTAAAATTCCATGAAAAAAATTGGGAGTCACAAAATGACTGTGTTAATCCAAATCCATTTTATAACAAGATGTTTTATAAAGGGACTACACTGTAATGATAGAAAAAGATGATCATATTCAGATGGTGGTACTAATTATAATAATTTTATTCTGCTGAAAAGTTTTTTAAGTAAACAATAAAATAAGATGAAATAACTAGCACAAAGGCAATTATTTGCCTTGCTTGTCTAATTAATTTATTACAGCGTTGAAATTCCCCTGGATAAGAATTTTTCCATTTTCACTGAATTTCTAAAAAAGAATTCATCAAATTTTCCCATTACTGTAAATACTAAAAATAATAATGCTGGAATTGAGGGTTTTTTTTTCTGGAATGTACAAAGTTATTTGAGACTAAACAATACTTGATTAATAGAATTAACATAGCATAATCAACCTGACTAACCAATGAATAATAAACCTGACTTAATACTTAACAAGGAATTGTACATATTTCTTTAGAATTGCCTTTATACACTGGTCAGCATTATGTAAATAAACTTCGCGATGATAACAAAAAATGTTTGTGGATAGCATCGTGATTCAATTTTTCTAAGTGTTACTTCTCTTTTCAAAGAAATGTAATTAAAAATACCATGATAAACCCTAGGTTTCCAAAAAGTTAGGTCTGTGCTAACAGTGTAAAACCAAAACAGACTGCTCCTGAAGAGTTTACACATTTACCAATCTATTTTTACTTAACACTTACCGTTAGAGGCTGTAAAATGGTCTTGATCTATGACTCATGTCATGCAAACTTAAGATGTCAAAATATTTAGAATGAATATGATAGACTTACTTAATCTCCAAGTACATTAAAACATTTATCAATGTGCTTTCAATGATTAATAGAAGCAAGTTGCGTAGATGGATTGAGACTTGGTACTAGACGATAAGTCGTCCAATACAATCTGACTTTGCTGGGACCTTATTTTTCGCTGATGCATATCGGGCTGCACTACCAGGCCCAAACGAAGGTCATAATTCATATGGACAAAGTGTACACGTATTGACTAACAGATATTGTGTGCTCAGACATTTTAACAAAGTAATATAATCTTGCAGTCTTCAGTGAGTGCAACAAAACAATAGACTACAGGTATACTAGAAAATAGGCTAAGAAGTTATAATACTTTTTTAAGCTCAACTCATCTGAGCATGAAATTAATCCTGCTTATAAATGTTAAAATGCCAACAATTGATGGCATGTAGACATTTATTAGCCGGATAAATACAAAATCTGAGAGATTTAAAGCAAGATTTTATTAAGAATTTCAAGTTTTTTATAATTTAGCAGTTGAAATTGCATACTCATTTTAGCATGAAAAAAGTTTTATAACCTCAGGGCCAGATCATTTTCATCTCTCATTACCGATAATCGGCAAGAATTTTTATTGTTGACTAAAGGTACAATTCTATCTTAAAATTGGAATGTTCCTCTCATATAAAAAAATATATACTATGACAAGACAACATGTGTTAATATGCCATGAAGCAATTGAGGACTTTCAGAACTCAAATAATTTGATCTCTTCACCTTATTTTCTTTTCAATATGATAAAATATCTAAAAGTTGATTTGCAGATAAAATTATTTTGATATTAAATATGAAAAAATACTCTTCAATTTCCTTGCGTTTCAAATTTTATTTCTTAACCACTGTCTGTTCTTGGACAGGTTTATGCCAGCCATCTCGACAATGGTTGGCAAGTTCTAAATATACATACAGTAAATGTTCTAACATTTCAAACACTTTTCTCTATCTGTTAAATATGGGTTATCAAGGTTGGAATTCACAAGTTGCTAGTCAGAATAGTAAACAGGGAAGACCCTGATCAGACTGCTTCTTCAGAAGCAGTCTGATCAGGGACTGCACTGTTTATCTTGGCCTTTTTTGCATGCAACTAGTATTCAAAATTTTAGAACTTTACCATACTGTCAGCCTTCAGATAAGTGTGTGTAATCAAAATTTAATTTTTCTTATTTATTAACCAAAGCATATGTTGTGAGTACTCAAAAGAAGCATCTCAATGAGACGGTTCTTTTGACTACCCACAATGTATGTTTTGGTTGAGAAAGAAGAAAAATAATGTTCAATTACACACACATTTCTTGAAGCCTGTTCCTCTATAAAGACCAGATCAAAAACTGGTGATCTGACAACCAGATCAAAAACTGGTGATCTGACAACTATCTTAAAGAACCCTGCATAGTGCTCGTTTCAAGGGCTTGTAAAGACAAGGCATTAATAGGTTAGCAATGAGATCTACCTAATTTTGACCCAGGTTTTGGGGAATATGCAAACCTAGATAAGACATTTTTAACTGGATGTTTCTGGTTTGACACAATAAATTTGTGACTGGTCCATTGTATGGAGGGGTCACAGGTTATACTTTTTCTGAGTAAAATTGTATTTGTTTCTCTCAAGATTGTTTTTGTCTTTAGCAAACAGTGTAGACCCTTATGAAATGCCGCATGATGCATGATGCGGCATTTCATCAGGGCCTTCACTGTTTGCCAAAGCATGCATTTCGGAGTCACTAGTAAACAAGGGGTCAACCAAAAAGATGGGATATATTAACAAACTGAGCATGCACATTTGAAGATAGATTTTAAAACACGCCATAACTACTATTATCTCATAGGCTAGACCTAGGTTAACCTAGTGCAAAGCTAGGTTATGGTAATTGTTTTAAAATTTCAAACGCTAGTTGCCTGCCAAAAAGGCCTAGACAAACAGGACAGACCCAGATCAGACTGCTTCTACAGCTTCTTCAGGAAGCAGTCTGATCAGGCCCATCCCTGTTTGCTATTTTGATAAGCAATTTGTGAACTTCAGCCATTATTACCATCATTTTATTTGAGAACAGAAAGAGAAAAGTGTTCGAAATTTTAGGACCTTCACCATTAATCTAATTTTTAACCAAATGATGCCTTATTTAATGAAACAACCTAATGAATATTTTTTAACAACTAACTATAGATAGTAAATGCAATTATCACAAAGCTTTAAGCTATTGGGTCTCATCATAATTATTGTACATGTCGGCTAGTTTCGCGAATTTCGGTCCCCATTCGTTGAGATAATCATAATCTTGATCACCGGAGCTAGATGTATTCAGGGAACTCAGAGACCCTACAGAACTGCCACCTCCTTCAAAGTCGAAGCCTATCGGGGTATCATATGGAGGAGAATTAGGGTCATCGTCCGCATCATCTAGGCGATTGTTTATAAAGTCTCCAATGTCTGGACGATCTGATGTTGCTCCTAGAGGCTTGACACGAGACTTAGGTATGTCTGTAGCATCCCAGGGTTTAGGATGCTCTCCATCGTCGGGCTTTCGTAGTCGACTCAGATCATAACCAGTCTGATCTTCTTCACCTAAAGAAAAAATAATTACACAGATTAACTCTTTGCCAGCTAGCGGCAAAATTTGTTGTCTGCTGATCTTTACAAACAGTTTGGACCCAGATCAGGCCCGACAGTATGTCGGGCCTGATCAGGATCCAAGCTGTTTGACACTCTGATGATATTCCTGAAAGAATATTTTGAAAAAATTGATGTTGAAAAGTATCTGGAGACGAAAAAAAAATCATGCAAAATTACCCAGCATGCATTATATAGCCAGAAAATGTGATCCTGGTATATATGTGTGTCAAGTCATTTTTCAAATATTCATGCAAAGCTATTGTAAATTTGGAAATTTTCGTGAGGGTTTTCTTTTCGGGAAACTTTGCAGATGCTAAGTTTCCTGAAAAAAAAACCTCCCGAAATGGCAAAATCAAACCCTCACAAAATGGCAAAATCACTCTGTTGTCTACTGATGTAGGTAAATCATACAATAATAGCAAAATTTTAACATGGCAAACATTCTTTTAATGCTATTTGCAAAAATGAAAATCTCATGAAAATTTCTACCTAGACAGTTTCTATTTTGTGCTTGTGAGCAGAGAAGGGTCTGAGGAGTCTAGACAGATGTATAGACCAATCTGAGTCTTCCCTGGTTGCCTTTTGGACTCATTTTATATACGAGTCATAAGGCATGTTCATGATAAGCTTAAATATTTAGGGGACAACCATATTCAAAATTTTCATTTGGAGAGGCATATCATCAGATATTCGGTCGGAAATTTGTTTCATGGCTACACGAAAGTGGAGCCTTAAAACGTGATTTTCGACCATATATCCCACAATATACTGCAGGAAATGAATATTTTTTTAATATGGTTAGCCACATTCTTATCGCTTCTGCACTTATTTACCGTTAAAAATAAAGCTCAATTTGATGTTTATGTCCCAAACATTTTTCAGTCATGCTGGAACGTTTTCGTTTGTTAAACTACATTGTAGTACTAAGCATTGAGGAAAAAATGTCGTTCTCAATGACACAACACCATGTTAACAGTGAGATTCAAACCTGCCCCACATTGACCGTGGGATTCCAACCACCATCCACTTGGTCACAATTCTGGCACTTTAACAATTGAACAAAAGTACTTCCATTTAACCCTTAAAGCACCAAGAAAAAAATGCATCTGAAAATGTCGTCTGCTGAAGTCGTCTGCTGCAAATAATTGCCTAACATTACTGACGAATTAAGCATAGAAGCAAACAGCGTGGGCCCATAACAGACTGCTCATAGGAGCAGTCTTATCTGGGTCCACACTTTTGCCAAGGAGGCTTCTTAAACTTTTCAGCAGACGAGAAAAGCAGACGACTTTTGTTGCAAATGGCGCATTAAGGTTTAAACTGATAAATAGCCTCACCTGCCCCTTCCTCGTCATAATACATGATATTTTCTCGAATATCATCGTCTGGATCATCCTCAAATGGTTCCTTCTCAACGGGCTTTCTTCTACAGAACAGCAGCCAGGCAATGATTATAATTGCAACTGCAATAAAAAAGGGAATTAACTCTTTGACTACTTATCACTAATGTCATCTGCTGATAACCTTTGCAAACAGTTTGGATCCAGATCAGGCTCGACAAAATGTCAGGCCTGATCTGGATCCAAACTGTTTGACACTCTGATGGTATTCCTGAAAGAACTTTTTGAAAAAGTTGATTTTGAAAAAAATCAGCAGACCACAAAAAAGCATGGACAATTTTCCAGCAGGCAGAGTTAAAACAGTGTGTTCAGAGGAAAACTATGTTCCCTCAACCGTAAATTGAGTGAAGTATGCTGACCAATTAAGTGACCTTATATTTCTCTGTTTTAGGACTCTATTCAGTATAACACGGTAAATGTCCTAAAATTTTGAACACTTCTTTCTGTTCTCAAATAAAATGTTGGTTTCCGTGGATGAAATTCACAAACTGGTTGTCAGAATAGCAAACAGGGAAGACCCTGATCAAAGTGCTTCTTCAGAAGCAGTCAGAGTCTGATCTGAGTCTGCACTGTTTGTCTGGCATTTTGGGAGGCAACGATCGAGTGTTCAAAATTTTAGAACATTTACCATATTTCATTTCGTGATAGCAATAGTAACATAGTACAACTCCGCTTTTTTAGAAAATCTACATTTATGAGATAATTATGGTCTACCTATGTGCCTTTACAAGTGGTTGGTTTGAACATAACTTGTTTGTATTAAGCCATCTTTTATAGATGATTAAGAGGAAGTTAGACTATAAACATTAAAATCACCAACTAAAATGATCATGTAAGAAACGGTATTCCGGTCAAAATTTGACATTTCAAAGTGCTGGTGTGATCTTGAAAACACATGTAAGGTGAAGGCCACCCTTTCCCCCTCCCAACAATGTATCTTACAATGTATCTATGCAAGTTTGATAAAAAAACACCCACTGGTTCAGAAGAAAGAGTGCGGGAAATGTTGATTTGTCTTTAAAGGATGGTGACCTTGAAAATAAGGACAAGGTCACCAAAAATCTTATCAACACTTTATTGGTCACAATGATACAGGGTCAAATCTAGGTAAATCTGAGTCAAACCTAGGATTACCTGGGTCAAAACTAGGCTAGGAATACCTGGGTCAAATCTAGGTCAAACCTAGGAATACCTGGGTCAAATCTAGGTAAATCTGGGTCAAACCTAGGATTACCTAGATCAAAACTAGATAAATCTCGGCCAAACCTAAGAAGACCTATAGTAAAGAAATAGATCTGCTCCAGCAGTGAATTTTGGTTTAATAATTCACTGTTTGGAGGTCAGTTGTAAAGAAGATCAAATCACGAGCGCGTAGCACGAGTGATTTATCTTCGTACAACTGACTGACAAACAGTGAATTATTACTCAACAATTCACACACTGGAGCTGATCTATTTCGATTCTAATGCACAAGTAACGACGAAAACACATTTGAAGTCATCAGCTTCTTCCAACTTTCCGCCATTGCACTGAAGAACTCCCGCCGATATCTAGACTACGTCGCATACGTTTACATGTATTTGTAATGTCTTTCAAGCGTAAAAACGATGTTACACCGTCTAACGCTCCAGTAACAAATGACGTCAGCTATCACACACTTAAGCTGTGAATTATTGTTTGATATATCACACTTTTTTAACATTGACTCTATGGGTGAAGTGTGTTAGAATAAATGATAATGCTACCAAACAAATGCCTTGCCTGTCAGCTTACCTATGAGTAGGAGAATACCCAGAATAATTGCCGCTATCACACCACCGGCCATTGAAACTGCTGGTTCAGGTGTTGGACCAAGGACACATGAATACCTACAGTAAATGATAATGCTACCCAACATATGCCTTGCCTGTCAGCTTACCTATGAGTAGGAGGACACCCAGAATAATTGCCGCTATCACACCATCCGCCATTGAAACTGCTGGTTCAGGTGTTGGACCAAGGACACATGAATACCTACAGTAAATGATAATGCTACCCAACAAATGCCTTGCCTGTCAGCTTACCTATGAATAGGAGAATACCCAGAATAATTGCCGCTATCACACCACCGGCCATTGAAACTGCTGGTTCGGATGTTGGACCGAGGATACATGCAGCACCGGCCGACTGCAATGCTGCATTACATTGGCAGAGGTTCCCATACCAGCCACTTCCTTCTGGACATTCACAGGTGAAATACTGCTTCTCTTCATCGAGCGGGTTGTTGCATTCTGCAGAGTTTGCATTGATACATGGGTTCTCATTAATACATGTCCCAGTTACACATGGATTATCAGCACAAAAATCTTTGACAACACAGACACTATTGTTCTTAATGTAGAAGTCTTTGCAGCTGAAAAAGAATCATAGGCCCAGATAAGTCAATAATGTTGAGGGTGATATTGCCTTTATGTTCTTATTCATCAGTCTAAACGTATGTTGTGGGTGCTCAAAAGAACCGTCTCATTGAGACAGTTCTATTGAGACGGTTCTTTTGAGTACCCACAATGTACTATATGATTGGGTTGAGAAATAAGGAAAATAATTTGTAATAACCCACTTTTATATCAGCATCGATGCAACAAAGGTTGTCTTCCAGGTTTCTGACAAAGTGGAACTAAATCTTTCTCCTCAGCTACAGAGACTAGCTAGAAAATTGACATTTCACCTGTAGCAAGATTAGATATGATTCTTTCCAAAAAGCAAATAACAAAAGCGCTGATCAGTCTGAAAAGATGCGCAGGCTGGTTGCGCCTTTGTTGTTTGCAAACCCTGAAGACAGGTTTTCTCATGTCGCGGCCCATCTGGCGGTTTAAGTATGAATTAAGGTCATGAATATATTGCTCAAATGAGCCATCAATTTCACAAGCTTCATGAGTTAACACTTAGCCCACCAGTCATGATTTTTAACGTCTACTGCTCTCATCTGCTTATGTCTTAGACTATACTGCCAATAATATGGACTCAGATCAGCCTGCTCCCTTAGGAGCAGTCTGATCAGGGTTCATATTGTTTGATTTCATGACAGCAAACAATGAGATGGTTCTTTTCAGCGCCCAAAACAATGCTAAAAGTCATGGGTAAGAAAATATTTACAATTTTTAAGCTCAACTTTTTTTTATCTAAACCTATGGATAAATGAAAACTCGTTAGGTATAAAAATAAAGATACATACTTGCATGCAAAATCTTCCCATAACTGAACGCATACAAACGTAGGTGGACACTGATCCTGGCAGTTATCTCTTACACATCCAAGTGACGTACTTTCCTCTCGCTCTAATGTCGCCGAGAAACTCTGAGCTTCCTCCCCTTGAGTCATCGGGAACCAGTGTCCGTCTACCCGCACATCATTAATACAAGCTGCAATAACAATAATTGAACCATCAGAAAACAAATTTAACCCTTGGCCTTATCCCCCAATAATATTTTGTCCTGAAAATGTCTTCTTTTTACATCTGCTATATATATTCAAGTTCTGTTCAGACTAGTTTTATCGTAGAAGCAACCACTAGAGGATGGAGGATAGTAACTGAAAGCATCCAGCCACGTATTGATTGTGAAATGGTGACAAAATATAGTCTGGTATTTTTTGTAAATTTTGATTAATATTTTGTTCATTAATGCAATAAAAGCAATCAAACATGATTTTTCAATGCTTTAACGTTTGCCAGGTCCCTAGAAAGAGAATAAAACCTCGGATGAAGAGATTAAACATGATTTTTCAATACATTAACGTTTGCCAGGTCCCTAGAAAGAGAATAAAAACCTCGGATGAAGAGATTAAACATGATTTTTCAATACTTAACGTTTGCCAGGTCCCTAGAAAGAGAATAAAAACCTCGGATGAAGAGATTAAACATGATTTTTCAATTCATTAACCTTTGCAAAAACATGATTTTTCAATACATTAAGGTTAGCAATGTCTTTCAAAAACCATAAGCTGCCTCATCAGTGGTCTTCTCTGTTTGCTTATGAAAATATGATATATCTGATCCTACACTAGTGAACCTGTCATGTAATTTCTTTGCTCTATATACAAACGTGAAAGTTTATTTATATCATTATTCATAGTGGGTGGAGATTAGCATGAATATTCATGAAGGAAAGGGTTAATTCATACTTACAGTTAACAAAGTCTTGCTCATTCGCTCTATTTATAGCTGGGATGCCTTGGTCATCATATAATAAGTTAACACCACTATAAATCTCGTCATTCTTTAAGTAGAAGTCCAGCTTGCCATTCTCCGGACCCAAAGATTCTGTATAGTAGAGTCCCTCGCCACTGTCCATCTTTAACATGAGTTCCTTCCCATATCTTTCTAACCTCACCTGATGCCACTGCCCATCACTGGCCGGGACTTGGGACAGAGACACCGTTATTGGCCCATCACCCAGATTGTACGTTGCTTGCAGACGGCTTCCATCAATCTGTAAATAAATCAAACTTTCAACTCTTTCCTTGCTAACGGCCCCTTTTGTCATCTGTTGATACCCTTTGCAAAAAATTTGGATCCAGATAAGGACAGTTGTTACGGATCAAAACCGTTGACACTCTGATAGTGTTCCTGAAAGAATTTTTTTGATTTTTTTTATACAAGTCAGCAGACGACAACAAAGGCATGAAAAATTACCCAGTAAAAATTCTAAGCCCTTGACCTTAACCTCATTGTCATTCCCTGCATGGGGATGGTGGGTAATGAAAAATTTTAGGCCTTATATAATTATTATAGCATCATACTAGCTAATAATGAAATCCATCATATAGTATAAACTCTTATCAGACTGTGTCTAAAAGAGCAGGCTAATCAGGGTTAATACTGTTTTATAAGGCTTATCCATCTGTCTGTTTGTTTGTCTGTCTGTGTGTCTGTCTGTCTTTACTGGTTATTTTGTCAGGGAGTGTTCAGATTTAAAAATAAGTAAAAACAAGAAAAAAACACCCCCAAAAATCTGAATATTTAGGATAAACACAGTACACTATAGTTGTAATACCTTAAGCTTAATATATCTATTATTCTGATTCCGGTCCGTGACACTAAACATTAGTCCCTCTGCATCACGTGTTCTGTATCGGAAGCTCACTGCAGTGTTACGGCTGTTCAGAATAGCAATAAAGGAATTTTTCAGGCGCCAGTCTAGGTAACTGTCCTCCTTGAAATCTCTGATAACAGTTTCTGAAAAATAAAAGATTATGTCTTGTTACTACTAATGTCCTGCAGACAGCACCTCCACCCACCCTAGATAAGAAAGTGTAATATTAAAATTGATTTATTTTCTCATATCTCAACTCAAACATATGTTTTAAGGACACAAAGTAACCTTCTCAAAGAGAAAGTTCTTTTGAGTACCCAAAACAAACGTTAAAACTGAAGGGTAAAAAAATTATCACAATTTTATGCTCAAAATATGTTTAAGCAGACTTAGTATTTGAACATATTTTTACGCTATATATTTTACTATTTTACAATACTACAGAACAAGGGTTAAAATCGTTTGTCTGAAAATCTTTTTTACCTTAACAGAGTAGAACCTGATGAAATGCCAATATTTTATCTGCATCTTTACTGTTTGATAAAGTACCCGTTTTAAGTGTTTCCAAAATACAAATGGTTAATGCTTTGATGACCATAGGCAGATCAATGGTCAGCTGTGTTGATTGGATTATGGGGAGGGATACAGGCCTCCAGATAAAATTGGGTAACTGAAATTATTTATTTTATGTCTCTACCAAACCGTATGTTGTGGGTACTCAAATGAGACCCTTTTGAGCACCCAAAACATATGTTTAAACTGATGGGCAAGAAAAAAAAATACAATTTTAAGTTCGACAACTATGCTTAACTGGACCTATGGTGATAGACCTGTCAACTAGATAAATAGTTGATATAAACCATGACATTTATCATGCATGTCAGAACCCTGTAGATAAGCTTTTGGGTCAATTGGGTATTTACGCAACCTGGTTATCCTCAATTGCGTAATTCCAAAAACAATTGCGTATTTTTTTTAAGCCATGTTTTTGGCAGTGATTACATACATTTTCTTATTAAATGAAGCCATCGCGAATGTGCCTACATATTTATTCTCATCATCTGCCTTTTTGAGTATCAAACAAGCGGATTTTTATTGTACCTGAAGCAAATCTCATCACCTTGTTGACATTAGTTGCTCGCATCCACTTTGCAAAGTTTCATTTTCCGCTAAAATACTTGACTGGCACCCAAATTTTATTCATAAAATTGGAATTATACTGTATGCTCGCCAGTAAAAATAAAAATACCCGGCTGGCATTTGTATATTACACAAATGGAAACGAAATGGACCAAATGGTACGCAATGGCAGCGCATGTAATTGCATACCGATCGACGGAATTGCTTTTCAGTACGCACAAATTTAATTTTAATTGCTTTTTTGATGATTTTAATTGCGTATTTACGCAAATACGCTGCTTATCTAGGCTGCTGTAGTACATGTCATGTACTGGTTAAACACTGAAAAACATCCAAGCATGACTGAAAAATTGTTCACTTGAATGTAAATGCCACTAGCAGAGAAAAGAGTTAAACTTACCAGTATCGCATACATCTGAGTCAGATATTCTCCATCCTGGATCACAGTCACACATACTGGATCCCACCCCTGTAATCAAGCACCGACCATTACCGCAATAATTGGGAGTAGCACCACAAGCATCATCTTCACGTTTACATCCATCTCGGGAACCGGGGAAAACATCACCGGTGTTAAGATCATACAACTGAAATAGGAATGAGCCAGCACATGAGATTAATGCATGCTGGGTAATTTTTCATGATTTTTGTCATCTGCTAACTTTTTTCAATATCATTTTTAAAAAAAAAATATTTCAAGAACACTATAAGAATGTCAAACAGGTTTGATCCAGATCAGCCCCGACATTCTGTCTGGCCTGATCTGGGTCCAATGTGTTTGCGAAGATCAGCAGCAGACGACAAAATTTGCTACTGCAGGCAAAGAGTTAATATGCTCAGTGATTAGAATATTGATGTTACAACAAAAAATTAGAAATCTGAAAAGTGCCAATAGGAAAGAAATTTTGTTATTTTGTGACCAAATATGATCAAATGTCTTTTCTTTTTTACCTTTATATTTCTACCTCTTGCACACTATTCCCCCTAAATACCAAGTCTTATTTGGTACGACTAAAAAGAAGCAGTTACTTTATTTTGCTATTTGTTTTCCAAATATCATCTATGCTGGTTGTACCAGTGGTCACGGTATTATTATCATTTCAAAGTAAATCTAGTTATGACAAAGTACATGTATCAATTTTTGAATGAAAGGATTTGGATATAGACATCTCCCCTATGTTTGATAATTATTACTCACCATTAATGAGCTGACAAGATAAAATCAGTCAGATTCCGGTCTGGATCAGTGTCAAAACAAGTACCAGTTTTCGTGTTAACTATCACAAATATACCTGCCAAATTTCTTGTCAATAAAATGCCACCAAATGATATGTTTTATTCTAATCTAATAGGATGTCAGTCAATTTTTGCTGGAACAACATTTCAATTTATTCATGTGATGATCAGTTTAAGCTGCCTGTTGTCGTCATTAGCTTTCTGGTATTCGTAAAATGGTGGCTATCACGTTCAAATATAACTATGTCATTGGTGATGTAAGTTTGCTGGTTAAATATTGGACAATGAGAGAATTAAATGATATGGTAACTGGTGAAATGTCATTACGCAATTCCTAGAAGTAGGAAAATTGTGGCTTCTTTTCCGTCATACCACGATTTCTGGAGCTACCACGAAAACTGGTACATCTACCATACTGCAAATTTTGATGGCACTTACATAGATAAAATAGCAGAAACTGCACCAAAGTTCTGTTTTTAACAATTTCTTACCTCGGTATTATGCCTCAGATTCTTCATACAACCATCAAATTTTTGTGTCATCACATTGTTGGGATAAGAAGAGCCGGGACGTCTTCCTCCAAGCTCGAGAACTTCATCGACATTAATGTAGATATTTTCTCCAGGAGTAACGCCATGTGCTTCACAATTTGAACGGTCCTCGGTGTTGTTGCTGTCTACTATACTGTTATCACAATGATCGACAACCAGTCTTACCACCTAAATAGAGAAATACAGAAAATGTCGACTGCTGATTTTTATCAAAATCACCTTTTTCGAAAAATTCTTTCAGGAATACAATCAGAGTGTCAAACAGACCCAGATCAGGTCAAACATTTGTCGAGCCTATTCTGGATCCAAACTGTTTGCAAGTTATCAGCAGGCGACACTAGTAGACAAAGAATTAAAGAACTCATAAGAAAATAGCTAGACCATGTGGTGATGGAACTTAATTCCTTAAGGGAAACAATTCTAAAATGGACCATTCCAGATGATGAACAGGACTAATTCATTCATATAAACTAAACTTACAAGAAGGGGATGTGTTGCCTTTTAAAACCTAAGTTGAAAAAGGGCATAAGTGGGTACAATTTTGCAGATGGTCTCAAAATTCAAACTTGGTCTGTATTTTAAAATGCTTTAGCCATCTGCCCCTTCAAAGGTTACTGATTGGAAACCAAAAATGTGACACCACCAACACTGATGACAATACTGCTGCCGACATGATCTATAGATGTTTATCAACTAGGCAAATATTTTATCGTAAGTGATTAAGTGGCCAAAATGTTAATGTTAAGCAATTTTCAGACCCTTCACAACCAGGCCCTCATATTGATTATATCACCTATATATGCATGGGTAAAAGTTCTAAGTTTCCAAAATTTTTTAACTTTAGAAAATCAGAATTTAAAACTTGCTGTATGCCTCAAAATATCAAAAAGTCCACGTTTAATGGTCAAATACCTTTAAATAAATTGAAACTAAATCAGAAAAGTTATTATTACCTGCAGAATTATGCATTTTGAGGCTGACTTTCTATGGAAAGTCAGCCTCAAAGTCCTGAATTCAGGAATAATCCTGAAAACTTTCACCCATGTATATGGAAAGAAAAGCAAGATAATTACCTTCTTTGTCCTATGTATATCAATCCTATGCCATGCCCCATCATTCAGCAGTTTAGGATTGGAACCTTGAATGGTTAAAGAAAGCTCTCCTGTTCCATGATTTATACGTAAGCGAGGAACACCTCCTGACAGTTCTAATAAAATGAAGTCCCTTGGTTCCCCTTGACCAGGCTGGCCATGAGGACCATTATAAAGGATGAGTCCATCAGCTTTGTTGGTGAGTATTTCAATACTTGTTCGACTGTTCTCACACTGCTCGAGGGGCTTGAAGAGGGCATAACCGGTGCCATTGAAAGTATGTCTCAACTGTTGACATCGTGGGCCTTCAAATCCTTCTGGACAGTCACATCTGTAAACAATTAAACAAAATTTGAGCCTGCTTGTTGGTTGTGTAGAGACCAGTGTAGCATGCCTCCAGACAAGAATGCATTCTTAAAAAATATATTTTCTTATTTCTGAAAAGGCGATCTACGGATGCAATTTAATTATCAATATGGAATCAGTGTGTGGGTGTAAAACAGTGTGGATCCTGATCAGCTGGCTTCTAAAGAAGCCAGCTGATCTGGATCTACACTTTTTTCAAAAGAGGATATTCAAAAGAGGGTTGTTATAAAAAAAGATTATTTTCAAAAGAGAGTTGTTATACAATAATGAATTAAACGTTTAAACTAAGAAAGGTGTAGAATTTGAAAAAGTTCATAAGGTTCATTAACTTCAGTGTAACCCAACTGATGCCTAACCTTAGGCCAAAATAAATCTGTGCCTAGGGTAACCAGACCCAACCTAAATTTACTGGTGAAACATAAGATTTTTTTCAGCTTCACTGTAAAAATATATAATCTTATTCATTTTGAAAGGCATTTCAGTCAAAAATTTTAAAATAAAATAAAGGTGTAACTACCCTTCCTAACATTTTCAGATCTGTTACCCTAAACACATTTATTTCTTATTTGGCTTTACCTAACTACGTCCCAGGCATCTTTGACACAACTGCCACCATGGTAACAATATCCTGGACGGCATTCAATGGGAACTGTATGATCTGTAGCTCTACAGCCACAATCTCTTTGGACATCCGTATTCACACCGACAAAAGAAGCGCCGTGAGAATTGACCAGTTTAGGTTTGTCACTGACTACGAGTTTGTTATAACAACCTCCTTCACAATACTCTTGCTGGCACATGTCTATAGGCACCATCCCAAGTTGTCCTTTATCACCAAGAAGGTTCTGAAACTGTAAAAATATCAGCTGATTAACCATTTGTATTCTGATGGACTTTCCCATACATATTGATACCATAAGTATGAGATTGTCCATTTGAGCTTAAAGGGGTCACAGGTAGAAATTTCTTTATTATGATATATTTCTTGAGCTGATTAACCCTGTGCATAGGGCCAGTTAAGCAAAAAAAAAATTAGCGTAAAATTGTGATTATTTTCTTATCCATCAGTTTAAACATATGTTTTGGGAGCTCAAACGAACCGTCTCATTGAGACAGTTCTTTTGAGTACCCACAACATATGTTTTGGTTGAGAAATAAGAAAAATAAGTTTCTGGTACGCACTCTTATCTGGTGGCCTGCCTGTGTATTCTGATTAATTGGCCCATACATATTGATGCAATATGTACGGGATTGTCCATTTTGCGCTTTAAGGGGTCACAGGTAGAAATTTCTTAACTATGATGTATTTCTTGACCTGATTAACCTTTGTATTCCGGTAGGTTTTCCCATACATATTGATGCAATAAGTATGGGATTGTCCCTTTTGAGCTTTAAGTGCTTAGGTTGCAGGTTTAAAATCAAAATAAAATGAGCTATTTTACGATTTGTTTTCTGATGAATTTTGCCATAAATACTGATACAATAAGTGTGGGATTGCCCATTTTGTACTTTAAGGGGCAGCACCCTAGATAAGCAGCTTATTTGCGTAAATACGCAATTAATATCCTCAAAAAGCAATTAAAATTAAATGTGTGCGTACCGAAAAGCGATTCTAACGATCGGTATGCAATTACATGTGATGTCATTGCGTACCATTTGGTTTATTTTGTTTCCATTTGGGTAATAATCAAATGCCAGTCGGGTATTGATTTTTTTTTACTAACAAGCGCGCAATATAACTCCAGTTTATGGCTAAATATCGGAGCCCAGTCCAGTATTTCCTGGAAAAACATTATGATGAAAGTGAAACTTTGCAGGATATTTGTTTCAGGTACAATAAAATCTGCTATTTTGATACTTTAGAAAGGCAGACGATGGGAGTGAATAAATATGCAAGCACATTCCCGATGGCTTCATGCAATAGGAAAACTTGTAATTACAGAAAAAAATGTGGCGTAATAAATATGAAAATACGCAATTGTTTTTGCAAGTATGCAATTGAGGATAACCAGGTTGCGTAAATATCCAATTGACCCAATAGCTTATCTAGGGCGCTGAGGGGTCATCTGTAGAAATTTTATGTTGTATTTCTGTAACAGAAGGGTGTTCTAATAGTCTTCAATGTTTCAATTTTTTTTTAAAGTGAGCAGACCACAACAAACGTATAAAAATTACCCAGAATGCAAGAATGACGTACCACATCCCTGTTTAAGCTGATTAAACCATCAAGCTTGCTCGATTGATACCACGGTGAACCATGGGCAGCACATCGGACATCAGTATAGTCCCCTCTTGTTGGATTGTACATGACACTGAGGCAGTGAACATTCTCTATGTCCGTGCCAAGTTTTTCAGCCAAAAGTGCACGGAATTCTTCATACATGCTTTTTTCATACGCTAATTGTTGTGTGTTTTTCTTTTCTTTTCGCAGAAATTCTTCATCGGTAATTCCTTGGGAGAAAAGAGAGTATATCAATTAATTTAATCATTCACTCTTTCCTTGCCGTCAACTGCTTATGATCTTTGCAAACAGTTTGGACCCAGATCAGAACTGACAAAATGTCAGTCCTGATCTGGGCCCAAATTGTTAGTCAATCTGATATTGGTTCCGAAAGAATGTTTTGAAAAAGTTAATTATGAAAAAAGCCAGCAGACGACATTAAAATAATGAAAAAATTACCGAGCATATGCATGCAAAGAGTTAAAGTCCAATCATAACTGCAAGAGCTGCCTGATCACGGTCTCATCTGTTTGCTTATGGAGGTATGATATATCTGATCCTACACTAAGAGACCTGACAAGTCATTCTGTGTGCTATAAACCAACATGAAAGTTTATTTATATTATTAATTGTAGACGACGGAGCCTTACGTATGAATATTCATGAAGGAGCCTTAAGTATGAATATTCATGAAGGAAGAGGTTTAAGTATTGCTTATCTAAATCTAAAGATAATTATAATAATTATGTCCAGCAAAAGGTACATTTTGGCATGTGTCCTATTCGAAGACTCATAACAGCCTGCTCTGATCAGAGCAGGGTTCAAGCTGGGTCCTGACAGTAGGGAGAAGTGACTTCTCTCTCCAGGAATATTAGGGAGAAGTGACAGTCAGATATGGGAGAAGTTATAGCGCAAAATTATGGCATTTTCTGTCAGTTTAGAAGCAAATTAGCCATATGATTACACATACTATTGCAATTAAATGGAAGCAGTGGTTGTAGATTGTTGCCACTGTGGTGACAGAATGAAAATGAGTCTCCCTAAAATAATCCCAGAGTTGAATTCTTACACAGTGTGGTGCCTAGAGCGAGGCATTGCAGGATTCCTGCAATTTTACCGCCGATGTCCCTTAAAAAAGCACCCCTTAAAAAAGCACCCAGTTTTGAGGAAGACTCCCACTTCTCTAAATTTCGGCCCCTAGGGCGACAATTTCGCCCTATTGGCCCCCTAGCTTACTCCCTGTCAGAGACTTAGATGAGCGCTCTCTGTATAGCCAAGAAACAAACATTTCTTAGGGAGGAAAAATAAGATTCTGATCAAACTGTAAAAATGTATATACTGATTTGAATCTTCACTGCACACACATGCCAACAGGGAGCGCAGTGGTTGAGTGCTTGACTCGAGACCTAGGGGCCTCACCGGCATCACTGCCTTGTGTCCTTGAGCAAGAAAATTAATCCTAGCTTAGTACTGGTTCAACCCAGGAAGACCCATTCCTTTATAACTGAAAGATTGTTGATGGGATGTAAAGAACCAAATCTAACAATTCTAACACACATGCCAACAAGTGTCTTTACCCTTTACCTCAAACGGATGCCTGTTAACCCTAATTGCCACAAAGAGCAGACCCAGATCAGGCAGCTCTTGTAAGAGCTACCCCTAATTGCCACTAAGAGCAGACCCAGATCAGGCAGCTCTTGTAAGAGCTACCTGATCAGGGTCTACTCTGTTTGGTTATGGAAATATAACGAGATATGGTCCTACATTTGAGGACATGACAAGTAACTTTACTTGTTCTATGTACTAATATGAAAGTTTATTTATATGATTAATCATAGTGGGTGGAGCTTAACATGAATATTTACGAAGGAAAGGGTTAAGCTAGATAGCAGCTCGTATAAACTATTTGACTAATTACGGCATCACTGCGTTGTGTCCTTAACTTAGTCACATTAGTCCCAGCCTAGTGCTGGTTCAACCCAGGAAGACCCGTACGACATAAGTGAGAAACTGTTGACTGGGATGTAAAGAATCAAATCAAACAAACAAATACTACTAGTTACAGGCCTTTAGTTAAGAGTGCGTACCAAAAAAATAATTTTCTTATTTCTCAACCAAAACATATATTGTGGGTACTCAAAAGAAAGGTCACACTGAGACGGTTCTTTTGAGCACCCAAAACATATGTTAAAACTGATGGGTAAGAAAATATTTACAATTTTACGCTCAAATTTTGTTTATCTAAATCTATGTAGTTACCTTGTAGTCTGACAGAGCCTGAGCTAAATACAGCATCATCTGTGATGTAATTTATGATAACAGTGACAGCAGATGTTCTTTCATTCTTTTGTTTGTCTTCCACTTTAACCGAGAAGGTGAATGTTGTTGGTGGGACATCCGGTAACAGGGTAATAACTCCACTTGCAGAATTTAGCCTAAAATATTAAGAACAAAATTCAATGCAATCATTCATGTGCAGAACCAGAGGGGGGGACAGGAGGTCTGGACCCCCCCCCCCCCCCACCCCCCCCCCCCCTTGAAAAATCACAAAAATATAGGGTTTCTTAGCAATACTGGTCCGGATCCCCTGAAAATTCACAAATCTACCAAGCCAGCATTCAATGTTGGGCCAACATCGGCACGCCAGCGAAAGGCCATTTAAATGGCGTTTCACTGGCGGGCCAATGATGGCCTGCTTATAGTGGTATTTGGATCCTTTCTTCCCTCATCAAAAAAACAAAACAAAACAAAAAAAATACAACTTTTTATATTTTCACTGCTGTGAAATACAGCTTTTTTAAAATTTTAAAATATGCATTATATTTAATCAATATTTTCCTGTTTTTCATTACTTTGTATATAATAAAAGCTGTTTATTTCATACTTAGCTGTAAAATCAATGCATATCAAAAAAAATAAAAAAAAATGGTATTTTCACAGTGAAATGATATGATATCAATCTCAGCCTATATTTTCACTAGTGAATAATTTCACTTTTTTGGATTACCTCTGACTTTTCCATTCACTTAAGCAGCTTACTTCGAGAGTTCAAACGTCTATAACTTTCTTATCTGCAACAGTAATCTTATTAACTATAAATTCTGTGATAAAAGTAAACACTTACAAGATATAATGGGATGCCTCAGTCGTAAGAAGGGTGTATATTTTACCCTCGTTGATAACATCTGGGTCTTCTATATTTACTTCTCCTATCGGGATATTGCCAAATAAACCTAAAAATTGAAAAAGAATAAGAGAATCCTTCATATGTATTGTTGTTGGACAAGGAAATCCCCGAGAACCAGAATAATTCGTCAGAAACTAGGCTCTGCTGAGTTTCTGATGAAATTATTCATGTCCGAAGGTGGGATTCCCTTGTCCCGCACCAAAACATTATGATGGATACATTTTCTTGCCAACTTTGTGATTTTTTAAGGTTTCATATGAATTCTGTGAGTTTCGCATAAAAAAATGATTTTTTGAGTTAGTTCCAGTTGGAAAAAATAAGTTCTGCAACAAACTTTTCAGATGCAGTATTTCAATAGGGTCTACACTATTGACCAAGACAAAAATGATCTTCAGAGAATGAAATTCACCTATAAACTCACAATATATACAATGCACCATCCAAAGTTTATTGTATCCAGTCAGAAAGAAGAATACATAAAAGATTCCCACAGAAATTCAAAAATACAATTCCATGATTTTCCATGATCAACAATGTAATTTCCATGACTATTTAATGCATGGCCTCCAACCTCCCCTTTAAGCAGCATCTTCACCACGCTGAGCCTAAATGTGGAATGCAGCAACAACAGCAGGCTTGTAGACCATGCATGCATTTGAAATAATTAAATCTCGAGACCACCAGTAGCCAGAAATCTAGCTGTTGGACACACAAGTGTCCGACAGCTTGTTTTCTGGCTACTGGTGGTTTCGTCAAATTATTTCACAAATTCCATGATTTTTCCATGATTAATCATTTTTTTTCAAATTCCACGATTTTTCCATGCATTGAACTTTTATTAGTGATTTTCCAGGTTTTCCAGAGCTTGTGGGAACCCTGAATTACATAAAAGGTGAAGGGTTACCTTTGTAATTATAGACAGTTATAACTTGATTTCCCTCCGAGTGAATCACATCATCCTCATCCGTGACCTTCACTTCCATGTTGCGAGTTCCGCATTTCACAGGTGTACCCGAATCGCACATGTATATTGGTAAACTGATGAGACTTTCTTTTTCACGATCAAATTCTCCTGATACACGAATTGTTCCCTCTCCATTGCCACCGTCACCTTCTGTAACACACAAAAAAATGATATTTGCTTATTATGTCTGTTCAAAAGGACTCTAGAAATGTTTTACTAAGGGAACAGTCTGCTCTGAATCCATATTGATTGCAATTTATCAACTTTGTCTTTGTTAAATGACTTAGTCAACTGAGAATAGACTGCAGTTCTGGTTGTAATATTTGTTTGTTTTTCATTCACTGTTTTCCAAAACACTTGCTGAATGACCGTCAATGAGATCCACTTTCTTGCTCAAATATTGGCTTTATCTAAAACTAAGTTCAGTTGACTACATGCAACCCCTTTTCTTATGTAATTTTGAGGTTGTATACTGTATAAATAAATTAGCTGGTATAATGAATCCATGTAGCATAGCACAAGTTTAGATGAACAAAATTTATGTGCATAAATTTGTAAATATTTTCTTACCCATGAATTTTAACATATGTTTTTGGTGCTCAAAAGAACCGTCTCATAAGCACTTTTAACTGAAGGCCTGGCATAGAAATATATTTAGCATGACAGGGATATTCCTTATCTGCCAATATTTTTTGTTCTGAAAGCGTTGTCTGCTTATGTCTGCTACCTTTATATTAAAGTGCACTCGAAATAAATGGCAGCCAATAGTATGAACCCTGATGACTGCTACCATAGTAGTCAGATCTTGGTTCATACTGTTTGCGATCTACTACAATAAAGTACTTCAGCAGATGAGAAAGCAGACCACAATTGTTGTGAATGGCAGGAAAAAGAATGAAGATACTTACGTTGATTGAAGATCAATTCAAATTTGTTGCACTGGCTTCCCTGGATACACCTCAATTCAAAAGTAAATGGTGGGCCATTGTCTGGCGTATCTGCATCCTTTGCGGAAAAGGTGGTCACTTCTCCATTGGTGTATACAACATTCTCCTTTATCGTGGGGACAATGGGTTGGGCAAAGTCTGGGAAGTTGTCGTTCACATCAAGTACGTTAACTGTTAGTGTGGCGGTGCCAGTGTTCTGTGGCATACCTGGGAATAAAATAAAATCATTATTAGTACAACATTCTCCTTTATCGTGGGGACGATGTGTTGGGCAAAGTCTGGGAAGTTGTCGTTCACGTCAAGTACGGTAACTGTTAGTGTGGCAGTGCCAGTATTCTGGGGCATACCTGGGAATAAAATTTAAAAATGAGCCGTGACATGAGATTTCCAACAATGTGACATTTTGACAAGTGTAGACTCAGACGAGCCTATGTAGCCTCCTGTTAAGCTTAGAAACTCCGATTGATGTTTGGTCAGTAGCTTAACAGTCATAGAATATTTAAGCGACTAGCAAAGGCTCTGATCAGACTGCCCATAGGGGCAGGCTGATCTGAGGCTTTGCAGGTCGCACATACCACATTGTTGGAAATCTCATGTCACGGCTCAAATCATTATTGTTTAACTCTTTGCAAGCTCTGTAATTTGCCAGACTCTTTTGTCGTCTGGTTGATTTTTTCTAAATCAACTTCTCTAAAAAATTCTTTCAGGAATGCTATTAGAGTGTCAAATGGTTCGGATCCAGACCAGGACCAATATTCTGTTGGTCATGACCTGGGTCCAAACTGTTTAAAAAGGTTATCAGCAGATGACAAATTTGCTGCCAGCAAGGAAAGAGTACTATTGACATGTTGGAAAGGTACATGTAAATAATCCTTTTTCATCTAGCCACCATCTAACAAAAATTTTCATTCTTTTTTGTCGTCTGCTGATTTTTTTTCAAAATTAACGTTTTTGAAAAATTCTCTCAGGAATACCATCAGAGTAACACTGTCAAACAGTTTAGATCCACATCAGGCCTTACATTTATTGGGGCCTGATCTGACTCCAAAACTGCTTGCAAAGGTTATCAGCAGACAACACTACTGTCCCACCAGCCATAAGTGACAGTGGCGTCATGTTTTGTTTACAAAGTTATCATGGATTATCATCAATAGATCACTTGTGTATTAATCCTATCCACAGGATAGGATTAATACACAAGTGATCTATCTATTAGCGTTGGCTCAAGTGGAGTGTACTTAACAATTGTAAACAAAATATTATGTCACTGTCACTCTTGGTTGGCACGAAAAATACTCTCGGGAATACCATCAGAGTGACATTGTCAAACAGTCTTGATCCACATCAGGCCTGGCAATTTTTGGTCCTTATCTGAGTCCAAAACTGTTTGCAAAGGTTATCAGCAGACGACACTAGAAAGCAAAGAGTTAAATAAAGTGCACAATGCTTAGAACATTACAGAAGGGCGGAACATAGTGGCTCAGTTGGTAGAGCATTAGACTGGGGATTGAAGGGTTGCTAGTTCGAGACCCACCAGAGTCACTGTGTTGTGTCCTTAAGCAAGACACTTAATCAGCTGCTTAATACTGGTTCAACCCAGGAAGAAAGGAAATCATCCGGACATGACTGAAAAATTGTTGACTGGGACATAAAGCATCAAAATAAACAAACATTACAGAAAGTCTTATCAAACTTAGTGTTCTTGTACAAATTTGATCAAAATCACATGATGAGTAAGAAAGTTATAACTATTTGAAATCTTATACCTCACTGCATGTAGGGAAATGGTTGATGATTTGTCATCTGCTGATTTTTTATCAAAATCTTTCGTAAATACCATCAGTGTCACACCCTTTAGATCCAGATCAGGCCTGACATTTTCTCAGGCTTGAATTAAGACAAAACTATCACCAGAGGAATTATAAGCAGGTATCACTTGTATAAAGAGTTATGCTGTTTGTTCAATACACGCATTTATTTCGGCATCAACATAGAGTCTTGAACTTGTATTTAATTACCTAAATTTCTAAATATCGAATAAGTTCTTATACTCATACTAGTATATGGGTCTAATCACGAAATTACAATCAATCATAGTTTTTAAAAAGCCTCAAACCACTAACAAATAACTTGGATATATCTAATTAATAACCTTCAAAGTGCCACTTACATTTTGCAGCAGACGACATTTTCAAATTCTGTTGGTATTTTTAGTAACATATGTTACGGGCCAGGCACTCTCGCATATATCTACATAAGGTAGATTTCGCATAGCTTCTAGTATATAATCAATCTCTGACAACTGCGTCAGAGAGTCGACTCTTTGGCTCAGTAGTTAGAGCATTGTTCTTGTACCAGGGTGACCCGGGTTCGATTCCCAGCGAAGGCACGGGAAATTTTTCAGCTATGCTTTACTTTGTTACAGCTATCATATCGTAAGACATAATAAAGCTTGCCAGCAGAGGATTCACATTAAATGTCACGAATTATTTAGTCCAAAAATCATTGAGCAAATTGCAAGCTTTGTCGTCTGCTGCAATCGTGTTTGGCATTTTGAGGGTTAAATCAAATGTATCCCAAAGGGCCAGTTAAGTTGAGCACCCACAACATATGTTTTGGTTGATAAATAAGAAAAATATTATTCTGTTATGCACTCTTATCTGGGGCCCTGCTTGTTATTCATTAATTCTGCTACACTGACATGCCCAAAATCATAAGTACTTCTTTGAGTACCACCTATACCCAAACCCCATCCCACCCGTGCTCACTTACTAGTTGGGTTATCAATAGCAAGGATATGTATGATATGGAGTGCAACTGTTTCTCTGTCCAGTTCATGCTTCACTGTAACCAGACCATTCTGATTAATTGCGAATTGGTCCATGGGATCCGACTTCTGCTCTATATGATACCTATAATAAAGAGAAGGAGAAATAAAGCAGGGTGTCTTCTGCTGACTTCTTAAAAAATAACTTTTCTAAAAAATCGCAGTTGCAAAATGTTTGGATCAAGATCAGGACCGACAGAAAGTCGGTCCTGATCTGGGTCCAAACTGTTTGCAAAGGTCAGTCGACAAAAGTAATAACTAAGAAAAGAAGTAACAAAGTTAAAATGAAAATAATTTCAACTGCTGATTGTTTTTTTTCTTCAAAATTATCTTTTCCAAAAAATCTTTCAGGAGCACTATCAGTGTGGTCAACAGTTTGGATCAAGATCAGGACGGACGTTTTGTCATCCTCATCTGTATCCAAATCGTTTGCAAAGGTTATCAGTAGATGACAAAAGTCACCATTAGCAAGGAAATAGTAAAAACACCACATTTAACACAGTAGACAACTTGCAATCATGCAATTAACTTTTTGAAACTGAATTATTGCAAATGCAAGAACTAAGTTAGGGGGCAACTAGGGCAAAATTGTTGCTATAGGAGCCAAAATTTCGCCCTAAATGGGACCCATGGAGAAGTGGGAGTCTCCCTATAATTTTTTATTTACAGAGATTCTTTTTCATTCTGTCACCACACAAACGCAAGCTGTGGAGACAATCTCCTACCACTGCATCATATTTCTCCTTCCATTTAATGGCGATAATATGTGTAATAGCTAATTTGCTTCTAAACTGACAGAAAATGCCGTAATTTTAGGAGCTATAACTTCTCCAAACCTGTTTGTCACTTCTCCCTAATTTTACTGGAGGGAGAAGTCACTCCCTCCCTAATGTCAGGGCCCAGCTTGAACTCTGAAATATTTTTTGTTGTTTGCTGGTGTGAATTTTTTTTTGTAATAAACTTTTGTTTTGTCCAGTTCATGCTTCACAGTAACTAGTCCATTCTGATCAATGGGAAACTGGTTGATTGATCAATCGATCTATGGAGAGAGATCAAGAGAGAGAAAGAAACAGACAGACAGACAGACAGAGAGAGACAGACAGAAGGACTGACGGACAGACAGAAGGGAGGGAGGGAGGGAGGGAGGGAGGGAGGGAGGGAGGGAGGGAGGGAGGGAGGGAGGGAGGGAGGGAGGGAGGGAGGGAGAAAGAGGCAGTACCTCTTGAATTAGGGAGACTATTTTGGGAAAACTTGAAAGGATTGCAGGTTCTACCCAGGAAAATGACCCAACATGACAGTAAATTTGCTTACTAGAACACAAAGCAACAACTCAAATAAATATGGCAAATGTTCTGAAGTTTGAACACTGCTTGGCTACAAATAAGGTCTAGACAAACAGTGCAGACCCAGATCAGACTGCTTATTCAGAAGCAGTCTGATCAGGGTCTACCCTGTTTGTTTTTCTGATATGCATTTTTTTAAATTCCAGCCCTCATAAATAGCATTTTACTTAAGAACAGAAAGAGAAAAGTGTTCAAAATTTTAGAACATTTACCGCAAGTAAAAAAATACATACGTGAAGAAGCCATAAGCAGGATTAACATCGTTGTCTGTTGCATTAAACACTGCCAATGATTTTCCCGGTTGAGCATCTTCAGAGACATCTTCTGTTTGGGTAGGCCTTGCAAATTTAGGAATCTCGTCATTACCATCAGTAATCGTAATATAGATGAAGGTCTGTGCGTGGTTCTCTTTATAATCACCTGGGTTACTGTCACTGGCATTGACAGTCAGGTTAAAAAATCTTTTTGAGCCTAGATCGTAGTCGATTGGCTAAAAAGAAAATCGTAATGAAACGTGTGAGATTTATACCATTACCATGATAAACTCTGATATATTCTGTTTTGAAAATATGTAGATCGAGATCAGTTGGCTTCTGATCAGGAACCACACTGCTCTTTTCTATCATCTGACATCCTGTCTGTAAGTGATATAGCCCCATGCATTAAAATGGATAAACCACTAGTGGTTTACAGATTTTGGTAACATTATGTATTGATGGCCAATATAATGTTGGGTATATATATGACAAAATCTTCGCATTTGCTACACAAAAACTGGATTTCAATGTAGCTTTATGGTCATATAGTAAATAGAATCTAATATTCAGGCTCTTGTTTGTTTGTTTGATTTTGATTCTTTACGTCCAATCAACACTCTACCACTGAGCCACTGCGCTCCCTTCATGCTCTTGTATTATCAGCATTAATGTCTTAACAACAAATGGTAGCTTAATGAAGGTCAAAAGTATTGCAGAATGCTCTCTTGGAGCATTCTGCTATACTTTTGACCTGCATTAAGAGATAATTGGTCTTGAAAACCAATTTTGGTCTTTTTTTGAGTGGCCGCTTAAGACTGGTTTTACTGTACTTACGGAGAACACAGTAAGCTCCCCTTGATTTGTTTCCCTGAGAGTAGTCATCTGGAAATAAGTTTTATCCTCCGTATCTGCCAGTCTGTATGTAAGATCAGCGTTGATTCCAATGTCAAGATCATAGGCTTGTATAAGACCAATCCGTCCGCCATGCTGCTCCTCAGGAAGAACAAACTGAAACAAGAAATAGCCATGCAAGATGTTAACCCTTTCACCCCTAAATTTCAAGGTAAACTCTACTGCATGCTGCAGAAATTTCATATTGTTAAAGTACATTATAATTTTATTACAGATTTCTAGTCATAATGCGGCATTTCATGAGGGTCTGCACTGTTTGTAAAGATAAAAACAAATTTTCACCGCAGAAAGGCATCATAATTTAGAAATTTCTACCCATGACCCCTTAATCATGCGAATGGGAAAAGTTAAGGCTGTATCCTAATAAGTTAGGAGATATTCTGCTAATATGAACAAGGTATGCATAATGCATGCATTGACTATGAGCAATATGCCCCTTTAACTTTTCAACCTTAGGGACCAGGTATCCAGATAAGACTGCGTTATCAAAAATTAATTTTCATATTTCTCAGTGAAAACACGTGTTTTTTGTGCTCAAAAGGACCGTCTCATAACATATGTTGTGGGTACTCAAAAGAACCGTCTCAATGAGATGGTGCTTTTGAGCACCCAAAACACATGTTTAATTTGATGGATAAGAAAATGAACACAACTTTACATTCAAAATTTTTATGGAAAGATGGAAAAATGAAAATCTATCATACCGAGTATGTCCTGTTGAAGTAAGGAGCATTATCATTTGCATCCAGTACTGAGACCGTCAACGTTCCACTTCCACTCAATCGGGGAGTTCCTTTGTCTTTCGCCTCAATGATAATATAGTAGGTGTCAATAGCTTCTCTGTCAAGCTTGGCGGTTGTCACGATGCTGCCAGTTGATGTGAGATTGAAATGTTCCTCTGGTCCTTGGGATACCAAACGAAGATCATATTGGGCATTAACTCCTGTGTCATAGTCTGTCACGACCACATCACCAACCCAAGAATCTACAACAAATACATGCAGTTGAAAAATAAATATATGAGCCACAGCATGTGATGTCCAACAATGTGGCATTTTGACAAGTGTAGACTCGGACGAGCCTGTGTGGCCTCCTTTTATGCTTAGAAACTCCAAATGATGATCATTCAGACAGTAGTTTAACAGTCCTAGAATACTCAAGGGAATAGCGATGGCTCTGATCAGACTGTGGGTATGAGCAGGCTGATCTGGGGCTTTGATGGTCACACATACCACATTATAGGAAATCTCATGTTGTGGCTCAATTATAAATGTGACCAGGAAATGGCATTATCACAACTACAGCAAAATAGGGGCTTCATATTTGGGCCTCGACACAAGAAAACCTGTCTGGGGTTTGCCAAAAACAAAGGTGAAGGCCTCTGCGCAGTCTGGTCTAGGCCTTTGTTATTCACTTATTGGAAAGAATCATATATAAACTGGCTTCCAGCAAAATTTCTATTTTCTAGCTGCTCTCTGAAGCTGAGCAGGCTGATTTGGGTATGACCTGGTGGGAAAGCCTAAAATTGGTTTTCTCCCATTGAGGGCCATTTAATGTCACCTAGGTTCTATTTAGGGTACAACTGGTGTTCATAATATGGGCCATGTCGCGATAAAACCTGTCTTCGGGGTTTCCGATAAAGGGAGACTCAAACCAGTCCCCTCAGCTACAGAGACTAGCTAGAAAATTGAAATTTTGCTCATAGCAAGTTCGGATATGATACTTTCCAATAAGTGAATAACAATGGCGCTGATCAGACTGCGCAAAAGCCTTTAATATTCCCAAACCCTGAAGACAGGTTTCCTCACGTCGAGGCCCATATCATTAGAGAGGTATATCATCAGCTGGACAGTTGGAAATCAAGTTTTACAGAGCTGTAAAACCTGACTTCCGACCATATATCCAATTATATACCTCACCAAATGAACATTTTGAATATGGTTGTCCCTATTCTAATGAACTGTTTACCGTCAAACGTTCATTTCATCCCAAACTGGAGTGTTGCAATCTGTCTTAAACTGCATGACATCCAATGAAAGATGACATCTTAAATGTTGTCAAACTATTTCCAAATAAGGTCTATGAATTGTATTCACTCTTTCTCCATTTTCCATGTGAACCCAAGTGTCAAGAAATTCTATTTTCTCTCTACTGTATCTAAGCTCTATCTTAATGTTCCTGTGAATTCTATTGTGAATGCTATTTGAGAAAGAGTGAATACAATTCATAGAATTCATAGACTTTATTGTTATTATTCCCTATGGAATTATTATATTGAATTATTTATTTCCAAATATCTCTTATACAGTATACTGTTGAAAATTTCTAACATTATCCAATTAGATGTCGCATTACAATAGCATGTGCATAACCGCGCTCGTGTTTATGCCGTAATAATATCTAAATACGCAATGAAAATCATTGGTACGCAACATAGACAAGTAGCCTGCGTACATGGGACACAAGATCACAAGCAGTCGACTTTCAACAAATTTAAGCCAGCTCAATAGTAACCCTTGAATATCAGTCTTTTGTACTTTGCAACGCTTCAAAATGAAAAAGAGACTGCTATAAATAGTATTCAGTTGTGGTTTTCTGAGATCCATTGTTCATAGCAAAGGAAGCAGTCTGATCTGGATCCATTATTGTTTGAAGTATAACAGGACTTTAGTTAAGAGTGTGTAACAGAAAAATAAGTTTCTTATTTCCCAACCAAAACATATGTTGTGGGTAGAGCGGGTGAGGGTATTAGTGAACCATTAAGCGATATTTTATATAATATGTTATCTGATGAACTTTTCAAACATCCTCCTACTCAAATTGAGAGTTTGATTCTTTCTTGTCGTTAGACAGTGGACAGACAGCTTCTAAACAGTTAAAGAAGCTACATTAATACCGTTGTACAACTATACACGATGGAGGCAGTTAGTGAACCATTCGGGTATTAGTGGACACGAGACGTTGGTATTATCTAGAAACGACATAGAGATGAATAAAGACATGCAATTAAGGCTTAGATTAGACCTGCTCTCACCAGTAAATGTAGAATTACCCTGAACCTTGATTTGTTATTTAAAACGCAAAAACAGCTTTCCACAATGGCCTGTCTTTGCTCTTCAATCACGTTAACAGCATGTATCAAAGTTTTGTCTGAATGTCATTTCCAAGGCAGTGCAAGTTGGTAAGCTCATTTTCAACTGCCTTGAACTGCCTTGAACTACCTTGCCAAGGGATAACTGGTGGTTAATATGTGTTTTATAAAGCTTATAGATTTACACTATTGACAAAAAATGTGATTATGAATGAATGTATTTAGCTAAATAAATAGGGTTAGGGAACACATGACTCGTGACGTCATATTTGTCGTAGCCATTTTGGAAATCGTCCTCATATATATGGTAAATTTATTTCCTCTGTAACACAAACGTTTTAGAACATGAAATGAACCTACAAAAATCGTCTGTGTCAGTAGAGTATAACAGGTGATACTTACACAGCCTATTCTATTCATAAACAAGCCAAACAATAGCAAGTTTCCATTAGACATTATAAAACATTCTCTAGGCATATTTGTCATGCATGGGTGGTATGCCTATTGCTCATATATTCCTGTTTTTCTAGGGGCTTCTTTCATAAAACTAGCTTATGCATTCATGATACAAGTGCAATATGCAGAAATAAAGGGATAAGGTACACTTTATTCAATGTTCATGTTACTTGGTTCACTAACACCCTCCGTGAGAAATTTTCGTAGGGTATTAGTGAACCCTTCTTATAGACTAATCGAACACCGCCAGGTACCAGTGTAGAAGCGTTTTGGGTTAACAATTCAATTAGATACTGGCTTTTATCAAAAAGCATGACAAAAACACTACACATAAGGTGTTGATCATTAGGACCAAATTTCTGTTTCCTTAACACCAAGGTTAAGAATCGTCAAATTTATTGACATTAAAAAATAAAGTCTGTTTTAAAAACTTACATAGTGAATATGGAGATAGCACACCCTAGATACTAAACAACGCATTAGGTTGAACATTTTAAATGTCAAACAATACACTTCTATGCATTAGAAATTGGGATACAGAAATGGTTCACTAACTACCTATGGTTCACTAATACCCTCATCCGCTCTACTTGAGAACCCAAAACATACGTTTAAGCTGACCGGTAAGAAAATATTTACAATTTTACGCACAAAAATTTTGTTTATTAAACCTGTGAATATAAGCTATCATAGTACATAAGCAGATGAGAGCAGACAACAGTTGCTGTGAGTGGCAGCAGTTTATGATTTCCTAAGGGAGCAGTCTGATCTGGGTTCATATTGTTTGCAGTACAAGCTTTCATAGTACATTTAACAAATCAATTCAATTTTTGGAATGTTCATGGAATCATGAATACTTCGGGCCTCTTGCAAAGTAAGTGATGGGGCTTCACTTTAACTTTGCTAGAGACCCAAAGTATTTCATGATTTCATGAACAGATCAAAAAATTTAATTTATTTTTTTATTTACATTTTATAATAAATATCTAAAATATAAAAATGATTTTTAATTTAGGAATAAAACAGTTTTATATTTAAAATATAATTGTTTTAACAGCTCTGTCGAAGTGTAAAACTGAAAAGTGGAACAGCCAGCTTGAACACAGACAGCCAAAGGAGCAAACAAGAGGTTTGCTCGGGTGTGGCTGACTGTCAATCACAATACCAGTGTCACTTTTGGCAAATGAGATTGATGTTCAAAGCGTATTGCACGGGCAAGTGAGCATGGCAGCTGTCAATCAAATTTGTGTCATTCATGAAGTTATGAATGGTTGCAAAAATTTAAAGATTCATTAAAGGATTGCTTCCAAAATGTAACTATAAGCAGATGAGAGCAGACAACAGCAGCTGTGAGTGGCGGGGAAGGGTTGACAGCAGTTTCTGTTACTGTTTAGTTGATTCTTTTTATGTTATACATTCATTGCCTTAAACATTGAATTCAATAAAAGCATCCAATATCCATTTATGTATAATTTGGCAGGGACAATAGCATAACTCTGAGTGTTAGGCACTTAAGCACGATATATCTCGTGCTGTGCAGGGTCTACACTGATGTAGGTGGTATAAAATAGTTATACCATGTTTGTCCACCTGTACGCAAGATAATCCACTTGCTAAAGCTCGTGGATTATCTCCACGTACAGGCGGACAACCCATGGTATAACTATTACTTGTTCATTGATTACTAGTCTAAGAATGGACTGGTCCAGATCATCAGGAAGATTCCATTTTCAGAAATTCAGCACTAAAAGAATTATTTTTTAACTCTTTGCATGCTGGGTAAGTTTTCATGCTTTGTTGTCGTCTACTGACTTTTTTCAAAACATTATTTCAGGAACACTATTAGAGCGCCAAACAGTTTTGATTCAGATCAGGACAATTATTCTGTCTGTCCTAATCTAGGTCCAGACTGTTTGCAAAGGTCATCAGCAGACAGCATAAGTTGAGGCCAGCAGGCTACAAAGAGTTAAAACTTCAGAATAACTTACCGGGAATCTTGTTTTCCATAATTTCCATCTGCAACTTATTCGTAGGAAAGAATGGTGCATTATCATTGACATCTATCGGGCTTACAGTCACTTTACCACGACCAATCAGTGGATTAACTTGTGCATCGGCAACATCCACTATAAACTGAAACTCTGCCTTTCCATTTGGCAAGTCACGATCCAGTGGCTTTTTTATAGACAATTCTCCAGTTAAACGATTAATTTCGAAGAATTCAGCATCTTTCTGGTCGGTGAAACTCAGACTATAGTAAAAGGTGTTTTGTCCATTATTGTCTATGTCTGTGGCAGTGATCTAAAAATATAAAAAATCATCAATAAATAAAAAAATAAACAGCATGCTTAAAAACAATTTGAGCCAGCATACATATGAGATTTTGGTATCCATCCCATTGTCATGCAAAGAAGGCTCATGCTTTGATTTGATTCTGTACTTCTCATCCAACAATTTTTCAGTTATGTCGGGACAGGTCTTCCTGGGTTGAACCAGTACTAAGCAGATGATAAAGTGTCTTGCTCAAGGACACAATGTAATGCCTCCAGTGAGGCTGGAACCCACAACCCCTCAATCTTGAGTCAAGCACTCTTACCACTGAGCCACCACGCTCCTCAGAAGGCTCATGCGAGCCTGCCATCCATGCAGTCTCACCATAGTATTTGCTGCTCGCTTACACAAATTATGGATACAAATTGAAACTCAGACCAAAATTCAAACGTCTAACCCATCTGGATACATCTATCAACATGGATGCTTAAAGGAACAATTTGCACATACTGTAAAACCTGTGTAAAACGGCCACTCTCTAAAGACTGAAAATTGGTTTTAAAGACCAATTATCGCTTAATGCAGGTCAAGGCATTCGATCTAAAATCCTGTTTGATATGTTTCATATCTATTGTACTTCTATCTGCAGGCAAAAATTCAGTAAAATATACTGACAACTGACTGACTCATACGAAATTTAAATATTTGAACTTTGACCCCGCCTGAGGGGTCAGGGTGTGGGGTAAAATTTTAATCACTGTCATGCTTATCTTTAGGCACTGGGCAATCATGGCCTATAGTGAGAAGTTGTCAGATATAATATCTTAGAGGAAATGTGAAGTTTATTAGACATATAAATATATAGATTGGACCATCCCAAGTTTATTGTATCAAACCAGAAGGAAGAATCCATTAGAATGCAAAGGGTTAGAATACTTACCGTTTCTATTACTCCTACTATGCTGTAATCATTTTCCGTGAAACTGGTAAAGGTGTAATCATTGACTTTTGGTGGATTGTCATTAACATCTAAGATATTGATAGTCACGTCCGCTGACCCATAGTTGATTTGATCAAACACTGTCACAGTAAAGTTGTATTGCTGAAATATAAATGTATGTATAAAAGTATGGTTTTTTGTTTGGCTTGTGATTTTATGTCCCAGTCAACAGCTATGGTCATGTTGAGACAGTCAGTTAAATTAACCACACTTTTTCTTGGGCAAGCTTGACTAAGTAATTAACCAGTGCTTTGTACATATAATTTTTGCTTTAAACTGACACCAGCCCTTCTTGAATCAGCATAAGGAGAAGAATGACCATAGAATATATTTCATGATTAATCTCCATGAAAGTATCAGACCTGGCCAAGATCGAACTTGTGAACCCTGGAACTGCAATCAGACTCTCTACTGATTATGCTACAGGGCCCGATAAATGTTCTCTAAAATTTTGAACACTAGTTGCCTGCCAAAATAGGCCTAAACAAACAGTGCAGACCCAGATCAGACTGCTACTGAAGAAGAAGTCTGATCACAGTCTTCCCTGTTTGCTATTCTGACAAAAAAATTGTGAATTCCAGCGCTGAAACCAACATTTGATTTGAGAACAGAAAGAGAAAAGTGTTTGAAATTTTAGAACAAAAACCATTATTCATCATGAAATGACAAGAAGTGTTCAAATATGAAAACATATAGCTTCATAATATTCTTCACAGACATACAATTAATACATTTCTAGAATGATTTATTCGCATTCTTTAACTTGATACCAGACATAGAGAAATCAAAAATAAACTTCTCGAGATATTACTGCCATTTATATGTTGTTCACTCCAATACACTAAGCTACATATGTAAATATATAGCTATTTGCAGGACAAAATTGATAAAACCCTTATTTATTTTAGCACAAACCTCGTTTTGAGTGATCAACTGATGACATATTGATGTATATTGCTGTAATTTAGGCCTTGCTTAGTGTTGAAAATAAGCTCAAGAAGTAATGATGTGGTTTTCAAAATACAAAGCCACTATCTTCAGATAAAGAAATACAATACTATTTCCAAACCGTAACCTGTGACCCCTTGATAAATACAACAGACCATCCCAAGTTTATTGTTTCTATTTGTATGGGAAAACTCATTAGTACAGAATGAGTTAATCAGACGTTTTGTGATATCAGGATTTGAGTTAAAAGTAAACTTTAACTCTGCCTACAGGGTAATTTTTTTTGTTGTCTGTTGATTTTTTTTCAAAATCAACTTTTTTGAAAAATTCTCTCATGAGTACCACCAGAGTGTCAAACAGTTTGGATCAAGATCAGGCCGGATGTTTTTGATCCGGGTTCTAACTATTTGCAAACATTATCAGCAGAGGACAGAGAGTTAAGAAAAAAGCTTCTACCTTGATGCCTTCATCATAATCCATAGGACCAGCTACTTTCACCACTCCGGTCTGCGGTTGAATTGTGAACGGTATGGTCACAGGACCTATTGTCTGCATCTGATATAACAGTTTGGCATCTAAAATGTAAAACGAATTACTGTATCCATCACCATATCACCTCATAAACACAAATTTTGGACGTAAAATTGTGAATAATTTCTTAACAACCAGTTCAAGCATTTGTTTTGGATGCTCAAAAGAACCGTCTCATCTATGCAGTTCTTACAAGTACCCACAACATATGTTTTGGTAGAGAAATAAGGGAGTTAAGTTTTCAATATGCTCCTTTATCTTGAGGCCTGTATATTTATCTGAAACCATAGGCCCATGGTTCTTTTGAATATCCACAACATCGCTTTGGTTGAAAAATAAGAAAATGAAATTTTAAATAAATACAACTGTCATAACATTTATGGAGATCCGTTAATCTGATTGGTCAAATACAGACATCTGATAGTATTGACCTGCATTTCATTTTTCAATGAACTTCCGTTGGTATTTAAGAGGGGCAGGCACTGAGCAGAACTTCTTTTGTGATACTGTGCAATGCTTCTATGAAGAGAAATGGACAGTCAGCAACTACTTACACTTTACTTAACACTTACACAGATATTTTCAGGTGGCTTTACTGAATCCAAATTTGGTCAAAATTATTCTTTATCTGGCCTGACTATATGTGCGGGCTGGTATGGCTCCAAACAGTTGTTGATTAGGTTATCAGCAGATGACTCTTGCAGGATAAGAATTAATTCATCAAACTTTCTGCAAATAGCTATCAGCAGACGCAAGTAGCTAATGAGACAGAGCTATGCATTAGAGGCACTAGTCTTTACGGTCTGTAATAGATGATTACTCAGTTTTACAGGCTACGTTGGAACCATATCTTATTTTACCAAAGTCTTTACGGTCTGTAATAGATGATTACTCAGTTTTACAGGCTACGTTGGAACCATATCTTATTTTACCAAAGTCTTTACGGTCTGTAATAGATGATTACTTAGTTTTACAGGCTACGTTGGAACCATATCTTATTTTACCAAAGTCTTTACGGTCTGTAATAGATGATTACTCAGTTTTACAGGCTACGTTGGAACCATATCTTATTTTACCAAAGTCTTTACGGTCTGTAATAGATGATTACTTAGTTTTACAGGCTACGTTGGAACCATATCTTATTTTACCAAAGTCTTTACGGTCTGTAATAGATGATTACTTAGTTTTACAGGCTACGTTGGAACCATATCTTATTTTACCAAAGTCTTTACGGTCTGTAATAGATGATTACTCAGTTTTACAGGCTACGTTGGAACCATATCTTATTTTACCAAAGTCTTTACGGTCTGTAATAGATGATTACTTAGTTTTACAGGCTACGTTGGAACCATATCTTATTTTACCAAAGTCTTTACGGTCTGTAATAGATGATTACTCAGTTTTACAGGCTACGTTGGAACCATATCTTATTTTACCAAAGTCTTTACGGTCTGTAATAGATGATTACTCAGTTTTACAGGCTACGTTGGAACCATATCTTATTTTACCAAAGCGCTGAGGTCAGTGAGGACCATTTTCTTGCAGCCTGGGTAATTTTTTGATTTTTTGTCGTCTTTTGCTTTTTTTCAAAATCACGTCACGTTTTCCAATAATTTCTTTCAGGGTCAAACACTTTGGATCCAGATAAGGCCCGACATTTTGTTGGGCCTAATCTGGGTCAAAACTGTTTGCAAGGGTTATCAGCAGATGACAATATCACCCTTATCATGCAAAGAGTTGAGTATTTTGGCAGAATGGCTATTAACACAGTCATGGTAGGCAATAAAAGTCTCAGCAGGGTCTGTAGTGGATGATAAAATGTAGTGTTAATGAACCAGGAAAGATCGCTGCTTGAATCATTTGACCAATTCTATAAAAGAACCTGCGAATACCAGAAATACAAAACCTATAATGAGATTAGGAAAGTCTGCAGTATGGTGCTTGAATCCTTTGACCAATTCTATAAAAGAATCCGCGAATACCAGAAATACAAAACCTATAATGAGATTAGGAAAGTCTGCAGTATGGTGCTTGAATCCTTTGACCAATTCTATAAAAGAACCCGCAAATACCAGAAATACAAAACCTATAATGAGATTAGGAAAGTCTGCAGTATGGTGCTTGAATCCTTTGACCAATTCTATAAAAGAACCCGCGAATACCAGAAATACAAAACCTATAATGAGATTAGGAAAGTCTGCAGTATGGTGCTTGAATCCTTTGACCAATTCTATAAAAGAACCCGCAAATACCAGAAATACAAAACCTATAATGAGATTAGGAAAGTCTGCAGTATGGTGCTTGAATCCTTTGACCAATTCTATAAAAGAACCCGCGAATACCAGAAATACAAAACCTATAATGAGATTAGGAAAGTCTGCAGTATGGTGCTTGAATCCTTTGACCAATTCTATAAAAGAACCTGCGAATACCAGAAATACAAAACCTATAATGAGATTAGGAAAGTCTGCAGTATGGTGCTTGAATCCTTTGACCAATTCTATAAAAGAACCCGCAAATACCAGAAATACAAAACCTATAATGAGATCAGGAAAGTCTGCAGTATGGTGCTTGAATCCTTTGACCAATTCTATAAAAGAACCCGCGAATACCAGAAATACAAAACCTATAATGAGATTAGGAAAGTCTGCAGTATGGTGACTAACCTGAATCTGGATCATTGGCTGTCATGGTGCCTACATCATCGCCATTAGGTCGATCTTCATCCACAGAGAATGTGTAGCTGGCTTGGGGAAAATCTGGTGAATTATCGTTGACTTCAATGATCGTTAATCTCACACTGGCTACCCCTGAAACACAGATTAAACAGGACTTTAGTTAAGAGTGCTTAACGAAAATTTATTTTTCTTATTTCTCAACCAACAATATTTACAATTTTACGCTGATTTTTTTTGTTTATCTAAACCTGTGTTAAATTCTCCATTATCAGAAAATAAACCTTAACCCTTATCCCAACACCATTTTTTGTTCTGAAAATGTTGTCTGCTTTTTATGTCTGCTGCATATATTCAAGTGCATTTCAGACTAAATTTTATCATAGAAGCAAACATTATGCACTCTGATCTGTGTCTATATTGTTTGCAAACTCTGCTACTGAAGAACATTAGCAGACGAGAGGAGCAGACGGCAAGAGTTGCGACTGGCAAGAAAATGGCTACCATCTACAGCAGATGTCAAATTATAAGATGTTATTTTCTTCATTTTCAGGAAAAGTAAGACTTTATATTTCGTATTGACTGAAATAAATAAAGAGTCAATATCTTATTTCCATATCATAGCTATTTAAGTAAGATATTAACTGATGTCCACATCCAAAATAAAAAGGTAAATTCCACATCTAAAGTACCAATTGTTAACCCTTAATGCCCCAATTACAACTGCAGCAGACGACAAATTTCTTCAATTTCCTAAAGAGACAAGGCTTAACATTTTTGATGTGAATCGCCTGCCAGCAGACGATTCAAATGAAATATTAAGCCTTTTTTGGTTTCCAAAAGAGCCAGCAAATTTTGAAAATGTTGTCTGCTGCAAAAATATTGGTGGCATTTTAAAGGTAAAAAGTAATGCCCTACCAGTATTATGTCGTGGAGCTGTGTTTGGTAAAGAGGATGGTGCACTATCATAAGCCTCCACACCCAATGTATATACTAGCTGTGTGTCCTTAGGAACAGACTCTCGGTTAAAGACACCCGTCGTGGTCAGCCTCCCAGTGATTGGATTCAGAACAAATCTATCATCCGCAGTTGTGAGGTTGTACCCTTCAATCTGAAAAGATAAACATTTACACCCATTCTACAATAAATAATGATACTTAGCCTTTTTTTAACCTCTTGTTTGACAATATAAAAACTATCATTCATATTCATTGATGTGTTACAAGTGAGAACCGCATTCAATTTGGGTCAGTGGTTCACGAGATGTCATTTAAAGATTTTTCACTTTTTAGCACTTCTGCAGAGTGGAAAATATTGTTTAAGCAAGTTAAGTTTTACAGACCAGAATTGTCTTAAATACCTGTCGAAGGAGACTCCCTTGGCCATCCATAAGGGTATTTCCCTACAGCTTTAATATTACACAAAACAGCAGGTATGTAGCTTGGCCAAATTGGAAGCTGAGCAAATGATAAAAAAAATATTAACCCTTTTCCCGCTATTCAAGAACACTATCATCTGCCCATTTATCAGCTTATACTTTTTGGAAGCCTATATTGCAAACAACATGGACTCAGATCAGACTGCTCCCTTAGAAGCAGTCTGATTTGAGTTCATAGTGTTTGCTTCCATGATCAAAAGTAGTTTAATGTGCACAGAGGTATAAATAAGCTGCTTTTAAAAATTTGTTAAAAAGCAATTGTTTTCAAATGAAGGGATAACAAAAAATGATTAATTTTTGGAAAAAGCAATTGTTTCCTAAATGAAGGGGTAACGAAAAGCAATTCAATTTTGGAATAAGCGAAAGAAAAAATAAACTCTGATTGAAATATGAATACATCCCATGGTAGCACAGTACACTAGTATGGTAGCCAGTTCAAGCCTTCTGTTCTGCATCATTCTGTTGTTGTGATGTAAATCAGTCATTTATACAAGCAAGTCATTTGCAAGTCATTTCGATCTGCGTTTCTTCCTCTGGGGCAATTGAATATATGCAGATGCATGGGTGAAAGTTAAAAATTTCCAAAATCCTGAACTTTAGAAATGCAAATTTTAAAACTTGCATGATGCCTACAAAAATGAAATATAGCAAGAAGTGAGCAAAGCTCACATACCCCCGGCGGTAGCCATCAGAGGTTGTAACACTTTCAGAGAAAAGACAAAATTGTCAAAGATTTCATAATCCTAAATTAAGTAGTTTCTGAGAAAACTTTGATGAAAAATGTCCATATGTGTTATATAAGAGTGACAGAAGGAAAATTTGAAAAAGAAGGCAAAATGAGGATTAGCACCTTAGTTTCATTTACACAATACACTTTGCCTACCTGAAAGTGTACACAAAATTTCATAATCCAAAATCAAGTAGTTGCTGAGAAAACTCTGACAAAAAATGTCCATATGTGTTATATAGGAGTGACAGAAGGAAAAATTGAAAAAGAAGGCAAAATGAGCTTTAGCATCTTTATTTTCATTTACACAATACATTTAGCCTACCTGAAGGTATACACTAAATTTGAAAACACTGGCTCCAATAGAAGCCGAGAGATCTAGGACAGAAATTTTCATTGGAGAGAAAGAAAAATGAATAAATAAAGGGACTGATAGGCAATATGTGGCTGTTCTTTTGTTACACAATACAACTAATCACTATCAAGCTTTGTACCAAATTTCAGAATCCTAACTCAAGCAGTTGCTGAGAAATCTTTGACAGAAAAAATGTCTATATGTATTGTTTAAGAGTGAAAGAAGATAAAAATGAAAAATTGAAAAAAAGGCAAAATGAGGATTAGCATCTTAATTTCCAAATACACAGTACACTTTGCCTTCCTGAAGGTGTAGCAAAATTTGAAAACACTGGCTCCAATAGGAGCTGAGAAATCTGTGACAGAAATTTCCATTGGAGAGAAAGAAAAATGAACAAATAAAGGGACTGATAAGCAATATGTGGCTCTTCTTTTATTACACAATACAACTGATCACTATCAAGCTTTGTACCAAATTTCAGAATCCTAACTCAAGTGGTTGCTGAGAAATCTTTGACAGAAAAAATGTCCATATGTATAATATAAGAGAGAAAGAAGGAAAAAATGAAAATTTGAAAAAAGAAGGCAAAATGAGGATTAGCATCTTAATTTCCATTTACACAGTACACTTTGCCATCCAAAAGATGTACACAAAATTTGAAAACACAGACTCCAATAGGAGCTGAGAAATCTGTGACAGAAATTTCCATTGGAGAGAAAGAAAAATGAACAAATAAAGGGACTGATAAGCAATATGTGGCTGTTCTTTTGTTACACAATACAACTCATCACTATCAAGCTTTGTACCAAATTTCAGAGTCCTAACCCAAGTAGTTGCTGAGAAATCTTTGACGGAAAAAAAAGTTTACAGACAAACAAACAGACAGACAGACAAACATAATTACAGAAAAGGCAAAAACTATATACCCCCTATATACTTCGTACCGGGGGTATAATAATTTCAAGTTTAAATGATTAACTATGTTTAGATCTGAAAACTAATCAGGGAAGCTATCAAAATCTGCCTAATTCAGCATTTTGAGGCTGACTTTCTATGGAAAGTCAGCCTCAAAATCCTGAAAACTTTCAGCCATGCAGATGAAATTTTCAAGACGAAATTTTTATTGGAAGGGTAAAGGTAATGGTAAGAAACAGATTCTATCTCAAACACGGCCACACCTCCAGATTAGAGTGTGCATTGGAAAACTATTTTCTTGATTTTTCATCCAAACATATGTTGTGGGTACTCAAAAGAACTGTCTCATTGAGACAGTTCTTTAGAGCATCCAAAACAAATGTTTAAATTAATGGGTAAGAAAATAAATGCAATTTTACGCTTATAAAATTTCTTTATCTGGATGAATGCACTGCAGTATACTGACCTGATTATTTGGATTGGTTTTGTCATCATCAACAGCCTGAAGCTGAAAGACAAATTCCGAAACCGCTTGTACCGAGTAATCACCTTCAGCAAGACTTATTTCAATCCAGGTAGAGTTACCTACTCCTAGGAAATGTGGAATCTCATCATTATCATCACGAAGATTAACCGTAACAGTTTGATCTGCATAGCGATTAAACACATCCTGTAAAAATAAGAAAATTTGTTATTCTTTGACTGATTGACTCTCTCATCTACAGTAAACCCTCGAACTTTAATTTTTTCAAAATACACAAAGGGTTAATTCAAAGATGAATGACTGTAGAGCCAGATTCTGATCAAGGACTTCCCTGTTTGCTATTCTGCCAAGCATTTGTGTGAATTCCAATTCTAATTACCAACATTTTATTCAAGATTCTAACACTGATCATGGTTAAATTCATTGATTTATTGGTTGACAAACTAACTTGATGTCATTCACCCGCCAGTTTGATTTTTATGATGTCATTTATCACGTACAACCTTATATTTAAATTAGATGGTGTAATGCTGTTTTTACAACTAAAGGACATTCAAAACGTACATAAAATACACTTTTCAGTCCAAACAAGACTTACAGAAAATTCTAACACTCCGTCCAAGAATCTTTCATATTTTCAATCTTTTTATGCTTTAGAATCGAAACAGATTCATGGTTGCATTAAATAGTTGCTTAATATATCACTGTCTGTCAAGTAAGCCGTAGGTGGATTCACACTCTTGATTTATCCACTTTTAATGACTGATCTCCAGCCAGTGATATATAAAGCAACAAATCTCTGCCAGCGTGAATCTACATTGTATTTCTTAAACAGAATGAGTAAAATGTTAAAAATTTTAGAACATTTACCATATTTTTTGAAAGTTAAGTAAATGATTGAGTGTCACAAAATCTAAGCGTCTGTCTGTAAACCACAACTCCCCAAACATTTACTTACATAAGCTCTAACAGCAATCTGGTAGCTGCTAGTTGTTTCATAATCTAGAAATTCTGAATTTTTCAGAGTTCCTGTATCAATGCCATTTTGAATAGTACCATCTACAGCAATGAATCTTTCTTTATTGGCATCTCCAATAACGCTGAAAACTAGATTCTTGTTGTCAATCTGAGATTGAGCTCTGAGTGTCACTATGGCTGTTTGCTTGGCCACAGACTCGTCGATTGTGACAGTGTAGTCGGCATCTGTGCCCACCCATCTGGGTGGTAGTTCATTATCATTTTCAACCACATCAATGATTACAGTGGTATTAGTAGCCAGTGGTGGATTTCCTTCATCTGTAGCCTGAACAATTAGTGTCAATCTTCTCTGAAAATAAACCAGACACTCACTTTAATAAAATATCAACATTCTTAAGTCCTAATAGGCAAAAGAAATTAGTGTAAGGCCAAAAAAAAATATTGAATTGTTTCTCGGGCACCGCCGCATCTGTTTTAAAAGCCCCACATTACTTTTTTTATTGCTTTCTAAAAAAGAAAAAGAAAAAAACGCTTTTCCAATTTCTTAACATCATTATCAGTAACAACCCTGTGGTTTCACTCGGAAGTTGTGGTCCATTGCCGGTAATGTTGGCTAGTTTATTTATTCTCAACTCCATTTCCGGTATTTCCTCGATCTTTTCTACTGTGTTTTTGTTAGTTATCGAGCCCCAGCAGTGTAAGTTTTATGCAAAGGTGATGAAGTCAAATCTACTTAATGTGCAGAGGCTTTCATTATCAAGTTTTATGGCCTGACTTGAATAATATCCGAAAAAATCGTTTGAATTTCAAAAAAAAAAGTTCCCGCATCTGTTTTCTGCTGAATAAAAAATAAAATAAAAAGCTGCCCTGCCGCATCTGTTTTTAAAAAAATGGCCCGAGAAACAGATCAATATTTTTTTTAGGCTAAAAATAAAAGTGTAAAACTTTCAATATTTTCTTATCCATCAGTTTTAACATTTGTTTTGGGTGCCCAAAAGAATGTTTATTGATTGAAACCATTCTTTAGAAAACCAACAACATATGTATTGGTTGAGAAATAAGAAAATCATTTTTTGATTGCACACTCTTGTCTAGAAGCCTGGACCCGAGGATATAAAAACTTTTTCATGCTCAACTTATTTGAGCATGAAATTTCAACTGCTCATAAAAACTAAAATACCGACAAATAAAGAAGTTTCTTGCTTTAAGTCTCTCAGATGTTGTATTTATCATGCTAATAAATGTTAAAATGCCAACAATTGTTGGCATTTTAACATTTATGAGCAGGATAAATTCCTTGCACAGCTGAGTTGAGCATGGAAAAAGTTTTATAACCTCGGGGCCTGGATAAGATCAACTTTTAAGGTAATTCCAACAAACAGCTTATGGTCAAGTTTGTGCGTTTACCAGACTATAGTCCAGTCCCTATAGTCGGACCATAGAGCGATAAAACTCTCTCTGGTTTTATGCAGTGTGCATGTCTGGTTTCATTAGAAAAACCGGACTAAATCTGTGCTCGGACCATAGTTGATTGGTTCCTGTCTTCCAATGCAAACTTCGAATTGCCGGCAAAAAGTATGTTTTGTATCAATGGCTGTGATTGGTTGACAGTTTTACTGGGGAGGAATGCTGACAGTCAGAGGAGCAACTATAGTGTCTATGGTTTACGCACAAACTCCACCAATGTTCCTAGCAAGTGGTAAGGTGCTCATTGGTCCATTTTCATGTACATTAAACTTCTTTGTGAGCCAACTCAGATCACATGTCAAAGACTTGACCGAAATATTGTTGCAATATAAGTGCAGGCTATTAAATAATTAGGTGATAATATATTTTTTCATGCTCTGACAACTCAAATGAGCATGAAATCAAATAAGCATGAAATGAGCTGTGGCATGAGATTTCCAAAAATGTGGTATGTGCGACCAGCAAAGGCTCAGATCAGCCTGCGCATACTGATCGGAGCCTTTGTTGGTCCCTTAAATATTCTATGACTGTTAAACTACTGACCGAGCCTCATTTGAGGTTTCTAAGCTTAAAAGGAGGCTGCACAGGCTCGTCTGAATCAACACTTGTCAAAATGCCACATATATATATATATAGAGAACTGGCTGCTTTACTTTTATTGTCTTCCTGATGTCTTCTGACTGTTAGTTTTCTGTGGCTCTTCCTCAAAGTGCTGTGTGCTTGTCTGCAGTGTGTGATTGTGGTATTTCCTGATCATACTCACTTGCTTTTTAAATTAATGATTTCAAATACATGTATTTTTTTAAAATTGATTATTTCTTTTAAATAAACGCTTCTCATTTTTCAAAAAAAAAATGCATTTAATATATCCCCTACCTGTTGCTGGGGCAGTTCTTTGGCCACTAATATGCGACCAGTCCGCCTTGTATATGCATCAAACATAAAATAATCCCCTGGATTGCTCACTAGTGAAAACACTATATCTCCATTAAGACCAATATCTACATCCTCGGCTTGGACATCCCCAGCTTTACTGCCAACACCTTGATCATTTTTCACATTGAAGGCATAGCCACTTGGTGGTACAAACACCGGAGCATTGTCATTGACATCGTTGATCGTCACCATAATCGGACATAATCCTTCATATCCGCCTCCATCCTTAGCTTCAATATTAACAGGCAGTGCGGCACCTCCTATTGATTCTCTATCTATGGGTTGTGCTGTTGTGAACAGTTGGCCTGTTGTTTCATTTATTCTGAAGTAGTTTGAACCACCACGAATCTTGTAAGTGACTTCACCATTTATTCCAAAATCAGCATCTTGTGCCTGCACCTAAATGAGGATGAAGAATAAGTCATGTTATGAGATAGACACTAGGAAGGTTCATACAGGCAAGTGTGTGTAAAATTCAAAGACTTTTCAAGGACTTCTAAAAGAGTTTCCTACTGTTTTCAAGGACTGAAAACTTATGAAAAATACTGATTTACACTTTAAAATTCTACTTCTGAAATGCTAGAGTCCATTACTAAAGATATTAGTTTAAGAAAATTAGCATAAAATTGTGGTGCCTTTATTTGGTGAAGCATATGCTGCACCAAATAAAGGCACCACAATTTTATACTGATTAAGGTCTCCTAAAACAGTGTTGAATCCTCCTGTAAATGGTAAAATTCAAGGACTTTTCAAGGCCTTTAAATTTTTCAAAAACTTTTCAAGGCAAATTTAATGTAAGGTGCACTAGAACAGTTGAAATAAGGAATTAAACTTTAAACTAGAAGTAGCCCTGTAAGTGCATACATAAGGGCAACGAATGGTAAGCCAACAAAACACCATTCAAATGGTGTTTCGCTGGCGAGCTGATAGTTGCCAAAGATTCCACGCTTACTGGGAGTGTTTGTGAAACTGTGGCATTTCATATCGGTCTTCACTAGTCAAAGTTCCCATTACGGGTCTTCAGTATACAAGGAGTTAATACATGGTGATATAAGAAGCATTCCTTTTAATAATTTTCAGTTGGCCTTTATAACAACCTGGTATATTTTTTTAAGTGCTAAGTAATTATATATATCATCAAAACTTGTTACGGTAAATGTTCTAAAATTTCGAACACTCTAAAATTACGAACACCTAAAATTATCGCCGAAAATAATTTTTAAAACATCCTAAAAAATTGAACACTGCCCTTTTTCAGAAAAGTGAATTTCTAAAATTACGAACACACGTTATTTTCGGTGGAAAATCGATGTCCGTTTTTCTGTTTGTCCCATCTGTGTTCGGTATACTTCTACCGTACAGCACGTGAGCGGTAGCGACATTTGGAAGGTTCCATTCTACTTATCTGGCACGTGACGTTCTATTTCGCATGCAAGCGCGCGACGTTATACATTATTCAAGGTCACCAGCATTGACGAACTTGATGCACTGACAAGTTCCTGCAACGATTCCGAAACTGCTTTGACTAACCCTATTCACCCAAATGGCTGAGATCATTATTTATTACTGATCTAACATTGACCACCAGGCCGCGATTCAGCCCGGGGATTCAGCTAATTATACGTGAATTATGCATGTTGACACACGTGGAAGCAATTCTCAATAGTGTGCTAGGTGACACGTACTCGTTTTTTTTTCTCTAAAATACCAGCCCCGAAGAGAGAGAGAGAGAGGGAGAGAGAGAGAGAGGCGATCACTTAGGAGAGAGAGAATGAAATAAGTTGAAGTACACAAGGGGTCATTCGGTTTCTTGCAAAATGCAGAGAAAATCGTGCAAGTCGCATGTTTTTTTTTCTCACGGAGACATCCAATGCGGAAAATAAAGCCACCGTATATTTTGCCTGCAAGAACTCGCACGTGGTCATCATCTCATTTTTATTCACTGTACATTAAATTATGTGTGATTCTCAGGTGATCCGACTGACACCCCCTACCCTCCCCTCCCTTTGAAGCATTTTAAAGGATTTCCCAGTTCGGTAATATGCCCAAGCCGCGTGCGACACGGAGGGCACTTCTATCATTCTATGCATGTGCCATTTTCTTGAGCACAACTCGGACCCGAGCATGAAATCAACTTGCGCGGAGCCCCATATGAGCTGGTAAAGACCCTGCTGGTACTTATGACAGATGTGATCGGCGAAGGCTCATGAAAGCATGTGTGTTTGCACCATCTCGTCAGGGTCTCGCTCACTAACAAAGTTCAAAGTGAATGAAGACTCTAGCCAAATAAAAAATTCTAGACATCTACGTACGTTGTCTTTAAACTACTTGTCGGCGGTTTTCTAAGTACTATTCCTATCATCAAAAACATCAAATTCCTCAAAATGGAACATTTTAACAAACTGTTTAGCCGATCGCGGCGTGTCTGTTTGTCCTCACGAAACTGCACATGGAAGGTCCTACGAGTTCATTACCGGTATAATGTACGCACAGACGCACATACATTACCAGGTAGATTATGGTACCTGTCGCAAAGCTCAGACGAGCCTGCGCGTCCGCGGAAAATCGCCAGCGCCTTAACTGCCCACATACACATAGAAGGAATGTAGATGAAGGTGCATGCCTTAATTTTGGGTAATATAGCCCCACTAAGTGGCTGTGAATTTAAAAACAGTAAAGCCCTTGAGATGGAAGTCGCTTTATTTACCACACGTCTGTAGACTTAGTTACACGCGAAGATCAGCCTGCGCACCGCACAGTCTCATCAGCACCTGTTTCTAGAACAAAACATTAAACATTTTGTCGGGCCAGATCTGGACCCAAACTTTCTGCTACTTTAGTTTGTCACAGCCTCTGGGGGGTGCCTCCCAGGCCCCATCCTGCGTCCGGCACTGCTAATAGTATCAGCCGCAGACAAAGGGACAGGGTAATGGTTCACGGACATGTTTGAGATCAAAGATGCCGATTATCAGACCACGTGTTGTTGTTGTTTTAAGACTCGGGTAGCACGCGGCGGCTTAGGCGCACGAAAGCGGACTTAGCACACAAAACATAATTGCCTAGATGTGTCTCCTTTTCATGGGTTTGCATGAAAACAAAAAACAATTTCAATGAACTCGAGCATGAAACGGCGTACTGCATGCATGAAAAACTAGATTTGTGGTACTTGTCTGAATTTTTCCTTTTCTTTGAGATATGAATGTACCCAGCGTATCGTACGCATCGGCTCATAAATTGAGCCGCGACATGTGATTTCCAACAATATGGCATTTTGACGAGTGTAGACTCAGACGAGCCTGTGCAGTCTGTTTTTTTAGCCTACAAACTCCAAACGATGTTAAGTCAGTAGCTTAACACTCATAGAATATTCACGCGACTAGCAAAGGCTCTGATCAGACTGTGCATATGCACAGGCTGATCTGAGGCTTTGCTGATCCCACACACCTCATTGTTGGAAATCTCATGCCACGGCTCAGTTATATTATTTCGAGGCATCGGGCGCAAAGTCGGACGTTCGCTTGTAAACATGATAAATTCGGCCCCTGATTTGGTTTGGCAAGACGTCTGAGATCTGCATCCAAACTATTTGCAAACTTTGAAAGCAGGTGGTAGAGAGAGAGAGAGAGAGAGAGAGAGAGAGAGAGAGAGAGAGAGAGAGAGACTAGCGCTTGCATACGAATCTCTTGTTATCTCGAAAAATTTCATGTACCGGTGCTGAAAATGATACTTGGAGATGCCTCTCGTGCGCATCGGCTTTTGCACGACAAAGTCGGATATTCGACAGTATTGATGCTTTGCATGCTTTCTATCGCATGTCCAAATGTTAAAATTGATGAAACATTATTTCCTGAATTCCATTCGGATCTGATCTGGATCCGAACTCTGACAACGTTTTTTCCCCTTCTTTTTTAAGGGAGAGAGAATCCAAATATCACTAAAAGCGGGCCATCATCGGCCGGCCAGCGAAGCGCCTTTAAATGCTGAATGCTGGCTTGGTAGTTTTGAGAATTTCAGGGGATCCGGTTCAGTTTTGCTAAGAAAATCCATATTTTTGTGATTTTCCAGGGGGGGGGGGTCCGGACCCCCTGTCCCCCCTCTGGATCCGCGCATGGGAACGGACAATGTATACACTTATTGAGATATACTGAAAAACCATTTTATCGTGCGCATCGGCTTTTGTACGACACTTTGCGTACTTTCTATCGCATCAGACACAAATTTTTGAATTGACGAAACATTCTTTCCTGAATTCCATCGGGTCTGATCTGGATCCAAACCGTTTTTGCAAATTTAAATAGAGAGAGAAAGAGAGAGAGACTGGTATATGCACATCCTCTCGGGAAAATCAGAGTACGACGACAGATCGGCAAGGAGAGAGAGAGAGAGAGAGAGAGAGAGAGAGAGAGAGAGATGTGTGTTCTTTTTGAATTTCGTCAGTTTTTAACTCCGAGAACTCGTCTACGTATTTCAAAGTTTCATGTATATCTTAGCTAAAAAACCTGATCGACGAGATGTCCTTGAGTGACTGTATTACATTATAAACGGCATTTGCGCAAATGGAGAGCAAGCGAAAGCATTTTGGTTTTCTGAAGGAAGAACGAAAGTGTAGCGTTTCATCGGTAGTCCGAGGTTAAACAAGTGGACTTTTACGACTTGTTAGTAAATTGAGTGACATAACATGCACGTACCTGGCTCCCGACTTGGCAATTACCGCACGCGCTGGACATTTTACTGTCTCAGTCCGCAAGAATTTAGCGGCGGTTGAAAAGAAAAATGAGTACCGTACAGCAGATAGCGCAGAATCATATAGCCGTGTTTTCAACACGTTTCTACCACATTTTTACATGCATATATACCGATTTTGCTCATGATAAAGACCACATTCTAAAATTACGAACACTAGCACTTTTTCTGAAACGTAATTTCTAAAATTACGAACAGCGGGAAAAATAATTATTTTTTAGTGTTCGTAATTTTAGAACATTTACCGTAATACATTTATTCCAGCATGGGCATCAATAAGGTAAAATATGGAATACAGTTAAATATCTTAAGTTGAAGTCCTTTTATTTTCTTTTTAAATCCTTTGTAAAAGTAGAATTAAGCTATGTTTTCACAATAAAAATGTTCAGTACAGCTGTAAAATGCATGGAAAAGTGAATTATCTTATCAAATAGGTGTATTTTTCTCTTGTTGGTAATTATTTGCGTCCCTCCAATAATTATAGACCGTTGAATTTTAACATAAATGCAGTTGTTTTGATAGTGATAACTTGTTAAGATTTACGAAAATGGTAAAATGTTTACCTGAATTTGAGTATTTTTACTGTGTTCTTGAAAAATAAAAACATTATTTTTAAAATTAGAAGATCAAAAGTTACAGACTTTGCAGCTTTCAAACTGAGGCCGAACAATAGAGCTCACCTAATGCGGTAAAAGTGATTTTTCATACCACATTTAGGAACTGCTCTTAAAGAATTCGCTCCCTCTGGGAGCAAATTCTTTCCTTTAAGAGAAGTTCCAATTTCGAAAGGGACATTGTAGAGAATCACTATTTGATACAGTAGTCTCCCTTTGATGTGCGTTTCAGCGTTCTGGCTATGCATTGTATGTGATAAGTAAAAAAATCTCACACGCTGGCTTATCTATTACATTGGTACAGTAAATGTCCTAAAATCTAAAACACTAGTTGCCTGCCAAAAAGGCCTGAACAAACAGTGCAGACCCAGATCAGACTGCTTCTGAAGAAGCAGTCTGATCAGGGTCTTCATGTTTGCTATTCTACAATCATTTTGCAAATTCCAGCCCTGTTAACTAAACATTTTATTTGAGAACATTTTTCGCAGACTTTAATCTTACACGGCGGCATGACAGCTGACAGGGGCTCGGGCAGGGGCTCCGTCTCTTCGTTAAATTCTCACTACAGTTGACGTTGTTTCCGCTGACTGGTCTGGTCCTTCTTCTTTCCCCATTCCCAAAATGATGAGATCAAGGACGTTCTCCATGCTGAGCACTGGAACTGGTGAAACAGAAGAAGTTTTATTCAGCTGCAAAATAACGTGACTTTCACGAAAAGGGCGCCAAAACATCTAAGATAGATAACCCTTATTATCGCAAGTATTGAAGTATATCCGAAACTGCATTCTGTCGGGCCTGTTTTTTATGTAGTCCATCCAGTCATGTGCGGATCCAGAGCGGGATATGGGGTCCGGACCCCCATCCCCCCCCCCCCCCCGAAAATCACAAGTTATATGGGTTTCTATAGAAATTAGCATTTGGACCCCTCCTGGAAAAGGTTGGACCCCCCCCCCCCCCCTGGAAAAAAAATTCCTAGATCCGCGCATGCCAGTGGTGGTAGCTGTAGGCCTATGTAAAGTCTAACAAATCAGAACCGTACCAGGTCGGACTGTGTGTCTCCAAATTGTTTGTAGCCTGTTTAGATACCCGGTGGGTCAGGAGCAGTCCCAACCCCGGCGTCCCAACTTTTGTCAGACTGATCCTATTCCAGGGTGTTTGTCTTTGAGTTATCAGTCGAACTAGCCCCGGTCTCCCCTACATAGTTTTAGCTTCATCACGACTATATATTGTTTTTTGTTTGTTTGATTTGATTCTTTACGTCCCATCAATAATTTTTAGTTATGTTGGGACGGGTCTTCCTGGGTTGAACCAGTACTAAGCTAGGATAAATGTGTATTGCTCAAAGACGCCGGTGAGGCTCGAACTCGCGGCCCCTCGGTCTCGAGTCAAACACTCTACCACTTTCTTTCTTTCTTTCTTTCTTTCTTTCTTATACTACTGGCACGATCAAATTTTGATCATTACGCCAGGGAGTGCGATTTTGGAATTTTGAAGAAAAAAAAAAAGACAAAAACAAAAAGACAAAAACAAAAAAATCTTTCGGCTGTGTTTTTAACTAAATGAGGAGTGCCCTAAACTCTTCAGCAGTCTGGGAATTGACCACCGAAGGAGAAAGACTATTCCACTGTGGAATAGTCCGGGGGGAAAAAGAGTTCTTCAGGGCATCACTGTATGTCTGGTATCTACAATATTGGACACTGTGTGATGACCTGGTAGATTTCAAACTGCGAGCAGGGGTCAGGTACTTGTCTTTTTTCTATAGACACAGCACCAGATTGTATCTTATGAAAGAGAAGCAGGGAGGACAGATCCCTACTGGCTTCAAGAGATGGCCACTCAAGCTCATCAAGCATCTCGCCGACACTACTTGTGTTTCGCCATCTCCTGCAGGTCAAACGGGCTGCTGTCCTCTGAACTTTCTCTACCTGATTAATCTGAAGTTTTGAGTATGGGCTCCAAATGGGTGCTGCATACTCTAGTTTAGGCCGAACAAAAGTTTTGTATGCAACTTCCTTAGAACTCCGAGGTGCACAAGCCAAATTCCTGCGAAGGAAACCAAGTGTCTTAGTTGCTTTGGAAGAAATTTCTAAAATGTGTTGACCCCAATCCATATTATCAGAGATGGTTATGCCAAGGTATTTTGCTGACTGAACGTTTTCCAAAGTTTGGTTGTGAAGGGAGTAATCAAAGAGAATCTGTTTGTGATGCTGATGCCGAGTCACTCTCATAGAGTGGCATTTGGCCACATTGAAGTCATTACATGTCATGTTACATGACAGGAAAATGCAGTCGGGCGATGTTAATGAATTATATGGTTTTATATTAATTTTTATTTCTTCATGTAGGGAGGGCTGGACGTGAAAATATTTTTTTAAAAGACGGGTAGGGGGTGCATTTGCCAGTTGATATGACTCCACTATAAACAATTAATTCTCCCGGTTTAAACCCACGGTGGGAGAATTAATATTCTGGCATCATTTCTACTTAATATATGTTATTGCCCGAAAATAGTGTAAAGGTATCGATTGTAGCTGAATATGTTGTGAAAAAGCAAAGATAAGAGTGAAAATATATGACTTACTTTTTCTGAAGCGAAAATCCTTTTTTGTATAGTCTATTTCAATGTTTATGTGATGTGACTAATCACAGGTGCAAAAATGGCATGGTTTGATTGGATGGGCAGGTGGGCGGTGATTGGTGGAAAAGGTGGACGGAAGCTCAGCACAGTATTTAAGTTGTAAAGTGGTTGGTCAATAATAAACATTATTATATAATCTATAAATAAGCATCTTCTGATTGGCACAGATGCATATCCGCTCGAGTCAATATAACTACATGCCGCATGGGCCGTGGGGTTTTTCCCATTCAATAATCACTACTATTAATAGACTTCATAGAAACTTTCCATTTGAGGTGTGCTTTAAGCATGAAACTTGCTTGATTTGCTGTAAATACAATTAAGTGAGTGACAGCAGCACGAAAGTCACACAATTTGGTGTTTCATCATATACATGCAATTCAGACTTTGCTGTTGAATATAGTAATTAGTAGACCTCTTAAATGATATAATGAATTCTTCCTTCTGGATTGATGCAATTAACTTGGAGTGGTCCATTGTATAATTCAAGGGGTCACATGTTATAATTTCTAAATAAAATTGCAGTTTTATTCTCTGAAGATCATTTTTGTCTTAGCAAACAGTGTAGACCCTGATGAAATGCCACGCGACCTTTAATCTGGATCTTCTCTGTCTGTAGTTGTAATAACAAATATTCATTCATTCCTCTTTTAACTGAATGAAATCAGTTAGTCATCACATGAAATTACAATTCAAGACTGTCCAAGACATAGTCCATGGCCAAGATTTTGTAGTTTTTTCCTTTTTGTTTAGAGAAATTATATAATAAAACAATTGTTGACTATTGAAGCATTGGACATGATGTGATCCGCCTCGGTCAATATTGGTACTCTCAGGTCGACAATGCCCCAATAGTCAATAATGCTATAATATGGGAATGAAATCCTATTTATTATATAGTATAGATTTGCTGCACTTTTTGAAACAACATCTCACTGCTTTTGTTGATTTAGTTTACTGATGTGGCTTAGAAAAAGGGACCTTGCATTTTTTTTTCAATGAAATTTTCCTCCCTTGTAGGGTGCCCACCTGTCCACCTACAGGGGCCAAAACGTGGTACAATATGGCGGTCACCAGGGTTTCTCATGCTTGTTTATTGATCGAACCAAATCAAATCTGTGTTTCAGGAATCGATACAATCACAGTGTTTGTTTATGTGTGTGTGTGTGGGGGGGGGGGGGGGCACTCACCCCCCCCCTCTCTCTCTCTCTCTCTCTCTCTCTCTCTCTGTCTTTCTCTCCCCCCTCTCTCCACCTCTCTCTCTCTTATTGCCTTTCTCTCCCTCCCTCTCCCTCACCTCCCTATCCGTCCCTTCCTTTCCGTCTCCCTCCCCTCCCTCCATCTCCCTCTTAATACCCTCCCTCTCCCTCCCCGCCCTCCCCCTCAAACTCCCGCTTCCTTCCCTCCATCTCACTCCCTCCTTCTTAAACCACATTGCATAAAGCCTTGCTATTTGGTATAAAGCGTCATCTTGTAGAGTTCTACCAAGTTTGTTCAAATTAAACCGCTGGACAAAAATGATCTCGCTCCAGGGGTCACGTTTTGTATTAGCTTACAAAATGAAAGCAGCGCAACCGCAAGGCATTGCTATTTGGTATGCTTTGATTTGTATGTTTGATTTGATTCTTTGATTTAAAGGGATGGGTCTTCCTGGGTTGAACCAGTACTAAGCTAGGATTAATGTTCTTGCTCAAGGACACAACACAACGACGCCGGCTAGATTCGAACCCGCGGCCCCTCGGTCTCGAGTAAAGCACTCAACCACTGAGCCACTGCGCCCCCTATATTTGGTATGCAGTATTTTCCAAGTTTGTTCAAATTATGCCCACGGGTGCAAATAAAACCAGCTGGTGGTCACATCTATCACATCGGCTCATATCTGGAGAGCCTTAATATTTGGTACGTAGCATCAGAACGCTGAAAAACTTACGCACATCAAAGGGAGACTACTGGATCAAACAATGATTCTCTTCAATTGCGTCCCTTTTCAAATGGGAACTTCACTTAAAGGAAAGAATTTGCTCCCAGAGGGAGCGAATTCTTTCCTTTATGAGCAGTTCCTTATAGTATGGAAAATCGCTTTTATCACATTAAGTGACCTCCCCTTGAATGCTACTATTTTTATTACGCACATACGTAACCTGCGTAATGGTTGCTACGCCAATGGCATCATCTAATAGACATCTATCATTTTACATACTATGGCCCTTAGGCAAAATATTGGCACTGTCTCTTGAGTTTCCTGTTTCATGTAGGATGATTACAGTGCAAAAGCTATATTGGCTTTTTAGGTAACACTTTTTGTGTAAGGTACTTCACATTTACCCAAAGTTATTAAATCTAACAACGTCTCTCTTTGAACCCCCAGAGGCAAGTGCGGATCCAGAGGGGGGGGGGACAGGGGGTCCGGACCCCCCTGGAAACTTACAAGTTTTATGGGTTTCTATAGGGAATAAGCAGTTGGACCCCCCCCCCCACCCCTGGAAAAAGTTGGACCCCCCCCCCCCCTGGAAAATGTTGGACCCTCTCTGAAACCTTGAAAAATGATTTATTTCTTTGAAATTGACCATTTGACTTCTTTAAAATAAGCTGAGGACAAAAAAAAAAATTGTCAGAGCTTTTTGTCAGACTGTCCTGGCTGGACCCCCCTCCACTCCCCCTGACGAAAATTCCTGGATCCGCGCATGAGAGGTACTCTGATATTTTCATACGGTCATTTTTTGGGTTCAAAATTTTGAATTTTTGAATTTCGATATTTTTGGGGGTTTTCAGAAAAATAAATATTTTTTGGGGGTATGAAGATTTTGGTAGATATTTTTGGGGGACATCACAAAATTGGACTATATTTAGGGGTAATTTCTATGCATTTTAGGGTCTTTTCTTAAGGCCAAGTTACAGAATGGGGGATATATTTTTGGGGTAACTAAAATTTTAAATATTTTTGGGGTGCTTGAAATTCCTGATATTTTTAGGGGTGAAGGGTAGATGCTGGGCCCGATCCTACGTATGAAGAAAAAATCAGAGTACCCATCCCCCCCCCCCCCCCCCCCCCGGGGTTTGAACCACGATTGCTCAGAGCCCTCCCAAGTCCATTACTTTCCTGGAGATTGGCCATGAAAACAGATACACGTTCATTCTCCACCTTCTGATAATTCAAGAAGGGTTCTTTTCAGTTTCAAGTGAAAGCATTTGCAAAAAGTACTGTTTTACCACTTAGCCTAGCTGGTCCAGTAAAGTGTGGGATGCTCCAACATGACGGAAGGACACAAAGCTTCAACACAAACCAACAGACATTTGAGCATGAAATTTTCAACAATATGGCACTTTGAGACGAATAGACTCAGACGAGCCTCTGCGGCCTCCTTTTTCAGCATAGAAACTCCAAATGCCGATCGATCAATAGCTTAACAGTCATATAATATTTAAGCGACTAGCAAATGCTCTGATCAGACTGTGCATATGTGCAGGCTGGTCTGAGCCTTTGCTGGTCGCACATACTCCAAATAGCTTAACAGTCATATAATAGTTAAGCGACTAGCAAAGGCTCTGATCAGACTGCGCATTGGCGCAGGCTCGCCTGAGCCTTTGCTGGTCACACATACTCCAAATGCTGATCGGCCAATAACTTGACAGTCATATCAGACTTTTTAAAAAATTGAAAAATAATCAACAACAAAAAACAATATCTGCTGCCGGGCGCCCCCTCTTAAATCCGCCAGTGTTGTCCCACTGTTTTTGCATTTAAAGTAAGTAACCCTGATTCGCTAACAGTGAAGACATTCAGATCAGCGTTTATATTCATGTGCCGTTTGATCATGCTGTCTTTATCAAATAGCATTTTGGGACAAGTAGTGTAATTTCTGACCAGGCTTCAATGTACACGTGCAGCCTGGTCAGTGTTTTCTGCAGTCGCCAATTTTCTGTGAAACAGCTAAAATTAGAAATTTACATCATTTTGTGTTAACATTCTATTAGTTTTCTTTAGGGTTCTAAAAATAAATTTGGTGAAATTAACATTTCCGACAGCAATTTCCTCTCATCAGTTTATGGGAACTGTGGTTTTGTAATAGTAATACCTGTACATGTACGTGGATATAATCCAGGAAGCTTCAGATAATCTTTGTTGTTGTTGTTGCTGCTGCTGTAGTTGTTGTTGTTGTTGTGTGTGTGTGTGTGTGTGTGTGTGTGCGCGTGCGTGCGTGCGTGCGTGTGTGTGTTGTTGTTGTTGTTGTTGTTGTTGTTGTGTAAGTGTTGTATTATTGTTGTTGTTGTTGTTGGTGGTGGTGGTGGTGTTGTAGAAACTACAGTTAACATTCAAACTCCAATTTTGACATTCTAACTGAGGCTGAATATCGTATTTTGACATTCAAAATCGTATTTTGACATATGACCTGAAGCCGAATATCACATTTTGACATTCAAAATCCTTTTTGACATTCATATTGAGCCCAAATATCACTTTTGACTTTTCTAATCCTATTTTGACATTCGAATTAAAATACAGAAGGCCGAATATGGCATTTTGGCATTCAAAATTTTATTTTGACATTCGAACTGAGGCTGTAAATCGTATCTTACGGTCAAAATCCTATTTTGACATTCGAATTGGGCATGAATATCGCATTTTGACATTCAAACTCGTGTTTTCACGTTCAACATGTTCAACATTCTATATTGACATTCGAACAGAAGCTGAATATCGTATTTTGACGTTCATGATTCAAAAATCCAATTTTGACATTTAAACTGGGGTCGAATATCGTATTTTGACATTCCATATCCTATTTTAACATTCAAACTGAGGCCGAATAACGTGTTTTGACATTCAAAATTCTATATTGACATTCGAACTGAAGCTGAGTATCGTATTTTGACGTTCATGAATTAAAAATCCAATTTCGACATTCAAACTGGGGTCGAATATCGTATTTTGACATTCAGTATCCCATTTTGACACTCGAACTGAGGCCAAATTTTGTAATTCGACATTCACACTTGTATTTGACATTCGAACTGAGGCCAACATTTGACATTCAAATTCCTATTTTGATATTCGAACTGAGGATGAATACTGTATTTTGACATAAAAATCCTATTTTGACATTCGAACTGAGGCAGAATATCGTATTTTGACATTTAAAATCCTATTCTGACTATCGAATGGGTCATCAAAATCGCATTTTGACAATCAAATCTTTTTTGGACATTCAAACTGAGGCCGAATATCGTATTTTGACATTCAAAATCCTACATTCGAAATGAGGCCGAATATCTTATTTGGACATTCAAAATCATATTTTGACATTCGAACTGAGGCCGAATATCATATTTTGATATTCAATATCATATTTTGACGTTCGAACAGAACAGAGGCTGAATACCGTATTTTGACGTTCAAAATCCTACTTTGACGTTCGAAATGAGGCCAAATATCTTCTTTTGACATTCAAAATCCTATTTTGACATTCAAATTAAGGCTGAATATCGTATTTTGACATCATTTAAAATCCTATTTTGACATTCGAAATGAGGTCGAATATCACTTTTTAGCATTCAAAATCCAATTTGACACTCGAATGGAGGCCAAATATTGTAATTCGACATTCAAACTTGTATTTGACATTCGAACTGAGGCCAAATATCGTAATTTGACATTCAAATTCCTATTTTGAGATTCGAACTGAGGATGAATATTGTATTTTGACATAAAAATCCTATTTTGAGATTCGAATTGGGCATGAATATCGCATTTTGACATTCAAAATAAGACCGACACTCGAATTGAGGCCAAATAGCGCAATTCGACATTCAAACATATTTTGATGTTCGAACTGTGGCCGAATATCACATTTTTACATTTAAAATCCTATTTTGACATTCGTATTGACGCCCAATATCGTATTTTGACATTATCAATCCTATTGTGACACTCAGACTGAGGCCAAATATCGACATTCAAATTTCTATTTTGACATTGGAACTGAGGCCGAATATCGTGTTTCGACATTCAAAATGCTATTTTGACATTGGAACTGGACATGAATATCGTATTTTGACATTCAATTCCTATTTGACTTTCGAACTGGGGCTGAATGTAAAAATAGGATTGTGAATGCCAAAATGCCATATTCTGCCTCATTTCGAATGTCAAATAGGATTGTGAATGTCAAAATACATTATTCAGCCACAGTTCGAATGTCAAAATAGGATATTGAATGTCAAAAATACGATATTCGGCCTTAATTCGAATGTCAAAATAGGATTGTGAATATCAAAATACGACATTTGGCTCAATTTGAATGTTAAAATAGGATATTGAACGTGAAAATACGATAATCGAAGCCAGATCGAATGTCAAAATAATATTTTCAATGTCAAAATACGATATTCGGCCTCAGTTCGAAAGTCAAAATAGGTTATTGATGTCCAAATACGATATTCGGACTGGTTTCAAATGTCGAAATTAGATTTTGAATGTCCAAAACCGATATTCCGCCTCAGTTCAATAGGATATTGATGTCCAAATACGATATTAGGCATCATTTTGAATGGAAAAATATGATCTTGAATGGCAAAGTACGATATTAGGACACAATTTGAAAAATATGATATTCGGTCTCAGAATCAATGTCAAAATAGGATATTGATGTCCAAATACGATATTCGGCCTCAGTTCGAATGGCAAAATAGGTCATTGATATCCAAATACGATATTCGGCCACAGTTCGAATGGCAAAATAGGATATTGATGTCCAAATACGATATTCAGCCCCAGTTTGGATGGCAAAATAGGATATTGATGTACAAATGCGATACTCAGCCTCAGTTCGAATGGCAAAATAGGATATTGATGTCCAAATACGATATTCGGACTTGTTTCGAATGCCAAATACGATATTCGACCTCAATTCGAATTGCAAAATAGGATATTGATGTCCAAGCCTTAGTTCCAATGAGAAAATAGGATATTGATGACTAAATAGATTATTCGGCCCCAGTCAGAATGGCAAAATAGGCTATTAATGTCCAAATACAATATTCGGCCCCAGTTAGAATTGCAAAATAGGATATTGATGTCCAAATACGATATTTTGCCCAGGTTAGAATGCTTAAATAGGATATTGATATCCAAATACGATATTCGGCCTCAGTTCCAATGGCAAAATAGGATATTGATGTCCAAATACGATATTCGGCCTCAGTTCGAATGGCAAAATAGGATATTGATGTCCAAATAGCATATTCAGCCCAATTAGAATGGCAAAAAGGATATTGATGTCCAAATACGATATTCGGCCTCAGTTCAAATTGCAAAATAGGATATTGATGTCCAAATAGGATATTCGACCTCAGTTCGAATGGTTAAATAGGATATTGATGTCCAAATAGGATATTCGGCCCCAGTTAGAATGGCAAAATAGGATATTGATGTCCAAATAGGATATTCGGCCCCAGTTAAAATGGCAAAATAGGATATTGATGTCCAAATAGGATATTCGGCCCCAGGTAGAATGGCAAAATATGATACTGATGTCCAAATACGATATTCGGCCTCAGTTCGAATGGCAAAATAGGATATTGATGTCCAAATACGATATTCGGCCTCAGTTCGAATGGCAAAATAGGATATTGATGTCCAAATACGATATTCGGCCTCAGTTCGAATGGCAAAATAAGATATTGATGTCCAAATAGGATATTCGACCTCAGTTAGAATGGCAAAACAGGAAATTAATGTCCAAATACGATATTCGGCCTCAGTTCGAATGGTTAAATAGGATATTGATGTCCAAATAGGATATTCGGCCCCAGTTAGAATGGCAAAATAGGATATTGATGTCCAAATAGGATATTCGGCCCCAGTTAGAATGGCAAAATAGGATATTGATGTCCAAATACGGTATTCGGCCTCAGTTCCAATGGCAAAATAGGATATTGATGTCCAAATAGGATATTCAGCCCAAGTTCGAATGGCAAAATAGGATATTGATGTCCAAATACGATATTCGGCCTCAGTTCGAATTGCAAAATAGGATATTGATGTCCTTATAGGATATTCAGCCTCAGTTCGAATGGCAAAATAGGATTTTGATGTCCAAATACGATATTCGGCCCCAGTTCGAATGGCAAAATAGGATATTGATGTCCAAATAGGATATTCAGCCCCAGTTAGAATGGCAAAATAGGATACTGATGTCCAAATAGGATATTCGGCCTCAGTTCCAATGGCAAAATAGGATATTGATGTCCAAATAGGATATTCGGCCCCAGTTAGAATGGCCAAATAGGATATTGATGTCCTTATAGGATATTCGGCCCCAGTTAGAATGGAAAAATAGGATATTGATGTCCAAATACGGTATTCAGCCTCATTTTGAATTGCAAAAAAGGATATTGATGTCCAAATACGGTATTCGGCCTCATTTTGAATTGCAAAATAGGATATTGCTGTCCAAATACGATATTCGACCTCAATTCGAATTGCAAAATAGGATATTGATGTCCAAGCCTTAGTTCCAATGGGAAAATAGGATATTGATGACCAACTAGGATATTCGGCCCCAGTTAGAATAGAATATTAATGTCCAAATAGGATATTGATGTCCAAATACGATATTCGGCCATTTAGAAAGGCAAAATAGGATATTGATGTCCAAATACGATATTTGGCCCCGGTTAGAATGCTAAAATAGGATATAGATATCCAAAAACGATATAAGGCCTCTGTTTGAATGTCAAAAAAGGATATTGATGTTCAAATATGACATATTCGGCCTCAGTTCGAATGGCAAAATAGGTTATTGATGTCCTAATAGGATATTCGGCCCGAGTTAGAATGGCAAAATAGGATATTGATGTCCAAATACGATATTGGGCCCCAGTTAGAATGGCAAAATAGGTTATTGATGTCCTAATAGGATATTCAGCCCGAGTTAGAATGGCAAAATAGGATATTGATGTCCAAATACGATATTGGGCCCCAGTTAGAATGGCAAAATAGGATATTGATGTCCAAATACGATATTCGACCTCAATTCGAATGGCAAAGCAGGATATTGATGTCCAAGCCTTAGTTCGAATGGGAAAATAGGATATTGATGTCCAAATAGGATATTCGACCTCAGTTCGAATGGTTAAATAGGATATTGATGTCCAAATAGGATGGTCGGCCCCAGTTAGAATGGCAAAATAGGATACTGATGTCCAAATACGATATTCGGCCCAAGTTAGAATGGCAAAATAGGATATTGATGTCCAAGCCTTAGTTCGAATTGCAAAATAGGATATTGATGTCCAAATAGGATATTCGGCCCCAGTTAGAATGGCAAAATATGATACTGATGTCCAAATACGATATTCGGCCCCAGTTAGAATGGCAAAATAGGATATTGATGTCCAAATACGATATTCGGCCCCAGTTAGAATGGCAAAACAGGATATTGATGTCCAAATACGATATTCGGCCTCAGTTCGAATTGCAAAATAGGATATTGATGTCCTTATAGGATATTCAGCCTCAGTTCGAATGGCAAAAAAGGATTTTGATGTCCAAATACGATATTCGGCCTCAGTTCGAATTGCAAAATAGGATATTGATGTCCTTATAGGATATTCAGCCTCAGTTCGAATGGCAAAATAGGATTTTGATGTCCAAATACGATATTCGGCCCCAGTTCGAATGGCAAAATAGGATATTGATGTCCAAATAGGATATTCAGCCCCAGTTAGAATGGCAAAATAGGATACTGATGTCCAAATAGGATATTCGGCCTCAGTTCCAATGGCAAAATAGGATATTGATGTCCAAATAGGATATTCGGCCTAAGTTCGAATGGCAAAATAGGATATTGATGTCCAAATAGGATATTCGGCCCCAGTTAGAATGGCCAAATAGGATATTGATGTCCTTATAGGATATTCGGCCCCAGTTAGAATGGAAAAATAGGATATTGATGTCCAAAAACGGTATTCAGCCTCATTTTGAATTGCAAAAAAGGATATTGATGTCCAATTACGGTATTCGGCCTCATTTTGAATTGCAAAATAGGATATTGCTGTCCAAATACGATATTCGACCTCAATTCGAATTGCAAAATAGGATATTGATGTCCAAGCCTTAGTTCCAATGGGAAAATAGGATATTGATGACCAACTAGGATATTCGGCCCCAGTTAGAATAGAATATTAATGTCCAAATAGGATATTGATGTCCAAATACGATATTCGGCCATTTAGAAAGGCAAAATAGGATATTGATGTCCAAATACGATATTTGGCCCCGGTTAGAATGCTAAAATAGGATATAGATATCCAAAAACGATATAAGGCCTCTGTTTGAATGTCAAAAAAGGATATTGATGTTCAAATATGACATATTCGGCCTCAGTTCGAATGGCAAAATAGGTTATTGATGTCCTAATAGGATATTCGGCCCGAGTTAGAATGGCAAAATAGGATATTGATGTCCAAATACGATATTGGGCCCCAGTTAGAATGGCAAAATAGGTTATTGATGTCCTAATAGGATATTCAGCCCGAGTTAGAATGGCAAAATAGGTTATTGATGTCCAAATACGATATTCGGCCCGAGTTCGAATGGCAAAATAGGATATTGATGTCCAAATACGATATTCGACCTCAATTCGAATGGCAAAGCAGGATATTGATGTCCAAGCCTTAGTTCGAATGGGAAAATAGGATATTGATGTCCAAATACGATATTCGGCCCCAGTTAGAATGGCAAAACAGAATATTGATGTCCAAATACGATATTCGGCCTCAGTTCGAATTGCAAAATAGGATATTGATGTCCTTATAGGATATTCAGCCTCAGTTCGAATGGCAAAATAGGATTTTGATGTCCAAATACGATATTCGACCTCAATTCGAATGGCAAAGCAGGATATTGATGTCCAAGCCTTAGTTCGAATGGGAAAATAGGATATTGATGTCCAAATAGGATATTCGACCTCAGTTCGAATGGTTAAATAGGATATTGATGTCCAAATAGGATGGTCGGCCCCAGTTAGAATGGCAAAATAGGATACTGATGTCCAAATACGATATTCGGCCCAAGTTAGAATGGCAAAATAGGATATTGATGTCCAAGCCTTAGTTCGAATTGCAAAATAGGATATTGATGTCCAAATAGGATATTCGGCCCCAGTTAGAATGGCAAAATATGATACTGATGTCCAAATACGATATTCGGCCCCAGTTAGAATGGCAAAATAGGATATTGATGTCCAAATACGATATTCGGCCCCAGTTAGAATGGCAAAACAGAATATTGATGTCCAAATACGATATTCGGCCTCAGTTCGAATTGCAAAATAGGATATTGATGTCCTTATAGGATATTCAGCCTCAGTTCGAATGGCAAAATAGGATTTTGATGTCCAAATACGATATTCGGCCCCAGTTCGAATGGCAAAATAGGATTTTGATGTCCAAATACGATATTCGGCCCCAGTTCGAATGGCAAAATAGGATATTGAATACGATATTCGGCCCCATTTCGAATGGCAAAAATGATATTGATGTCCAAATACGATATTTGGCCACGGTTTGAATGGCTAAAAAGGAAATTAATGTCCAAATACGATATTCGGCCTCATTCGAATGGCCAAATAGGATATTGATGTCCAAAAACGATATTTGGCCACGGTTTGAATGCTAAAATAGGATATTGATATCCATATACGATATTCGGCCTCAGTTTGAATGTCAAAATAGGATATTGATGTTCAAATATGATATATTCGGCCTCAGTTCGAATGGCAAAATAGGTTATTGATGTCCTTATCGGATATTCGGCCCGAGTTAGAATGGCAAAATAGGATATTGATGTCCAAATACGATATTCGGCCCCAGTTAGAATGGCAAATTAGGATATTGATGTCCAAATACGATATTCGGCCTCATTTTGAATTGCAAAATAGGATATTGATGTCCAAATACGATATTCGGCCCCAGTTCGAATGGCAAAGCAGGATATAGATGTCCAAGCCTTAGTTCGAATGGGAAAATGGGATATTGATGTCCAAATAGCATGGCCGGCCCCAGTTCGAAAGGCAAAATAGGATATTGATGTCCAAATACGTTAGTCTGCCTCAGTTCGAAAGGAAAAATAGGTTATTGATGTCCAAATACGAAAGTCGGTCTTAATTCGAATGTCAAAATAGGATTGTGAATGCCCAATTAAGATATTCGGCTAAATTTGAATGTCAAAATTGGATTTTGAATGTCGAAATACGATATTTGGCCTCATTTTGAATGTTAAAATAGGATCTTGAATGGCAAAATACGATACTCGGGCTCAATTTGTATGTCAAAATATGATATTTGGCTTCAGTTCGAATGTCAAAGTAGGATATTGAATGTCATAATACGATTCCCCCTCAGTCCGAACAAAATAGCAAAATAGGATATTGATGTCCAAATAAGATATTCGGCCTCAGTTCGAATGGTAAAATAGGATATTGATGTCAAAATACAATATTTGGCCCCAGTTAGAATGGCAAAATAGGATATTGATGTCCAAATACGATATTCGGCCTCAGTTCGAATGGCAAAATAGGATATTGATGTCCAAATACGATATTCAGCCTCAGTTCGAATGGTAAAATAGGATTTTGAATGTCAAACTACAATATTCGGCCTTAATCATGTTAATTCGAATGTTAAAATAGGATTTTGAATGTCAAATTACGATATTCGGCCTAAATTAGGTTGTCGTTATAGGATTTTTAATGTCAAAATATGACTTTAAGACTGTATTACGAATGTTAAAAAGGGTTTTGAAAGTCATAATACGATATTCGACCTCATATCGATTTTCAAAATAGGACTTAGGCTTCCAAAGAATACCCTTTTAAGAACATATTAGATTGTCAAAATAGAAAATCGGCCTACTTTCGAGTGTTAAAATAGGATTTTGAACGTCAAAATACGATATTCGGCGCCAGTTGGAATGTCAATATATGACAATAAAGTCAAAATACGATATTCGGCCTTGTTTCGTATGTCAAAATGGGATTTTGAAAGTCAAAATATAATATTCGGCTTCGTGTCGAATGTCAAAATGGGATTTTGAAAGTCAAAATATAATATTCGGCTTCGTGTCGAATGTCAAAATTGGATTTTGAATGTCAAAAATCGATATTCGGCCCCATTCCGAATGTCAAGATAAGATATTGAATGTCAAAATACGATATTAGGCCAAGTTTAAATGTCAAAGTAGGATTTTAAATGTCAAAATACGATATTCGGCGCCAGTTCAAATGTCAATATATGATAATAAAGTCAAAATACGATATTCGGCCTTGTTTCGAATGACAAAGTGTGATTTTGAAAGTCAAAATATGATATTCTGCTTCGTGAGGAATGTCAAAATTGGATTTTGAATGTCAAAAATCGGTATTCGGCCCCATTCCGAATGTCAAGATAAGATATTGAATGTCAAAATACGATATTAGGCCAAGTTTGAATGTCAAAATAGGATTTTGAATGTCAAAATACGATATTCCGCCTAAATTCGAATGAACAAATAGGAGTGTGAATGTCAAAATGCCATATTCGACCTCAATTCGAATGTCAAAATAGGATTGTGAATGTCAAAATACGACGTTCGGCGCCAGATCAAATGTCTAAATATGATTTTCAATGTCATCAGTTCTAATGATAATTTAGGATTTAGAATGTAAAAATACGATATTCGGCCTCATTTCGAATGTTAAAGTACGATTTTGAATGTCAAAATGCGATATTTGGCGCCAGTTCGAATGTCAAAATAGGATATTGATTTGTTTCGAATTTCAAAATTGGATTTTGAATGTCGAAATACGATATTCAGCCTCAGTTCGAACGTCAAAATAGGATTTTGAATGTCAAAATACAATATTTGGCACCAGGTGTGGTACTTGATTGTATCGATTCCTGATCTTTGCACCCTTACTTACTCTTAATGTCAAATACGAATACAAATAGGATTTTGAATGTCAAATGACTATTTTCGGCTTTAATTAGAATGTCAAAATAGGATTGTGAATATCAAAATGCCATATTCGGCCTCAGTTCGATTGTTAGAATAGGATTTTGAATGTCAAATACGATATTTGGCGCCAGTTCGAATGTCAAAATAGGATATTGATGTCCATATACGATATTCGGACTTGTTTCGAATGTCAAAATTGGATTTTGAATGTCAAAATAAGATATTCAGCCTCAGTTCGAATGTCAAAATAGGGAGCGCAGTGGCTCAGTGGTAGAGTGCTTGACTCGAGACCGAAGGGCCGGGGGTTCGAGCCTCACCGGCGTCACTGCGTTGTGGTCCTTGAGAAAGACACATTTATCCTAGCTTAGTACTGGTACAACCCAGGAAGAACCGTCCCGCATAACTGAAAGATTGTTGAGTGGACGTAAAGAATAAAATCAAAAATCAAACAAAGGATTCTGAACGTCAAATACGATATTAGGCCTCAGTTCGAACGTCATTATAGAATTTTTAATGTTCGAATAGGATATTGAATGTCAAAATACGATATTAGGCACCAGATTGAATGTCAAAATATGAATTTCAATGTCAAAATACGATACTCGCCCTCAGTTCGAATGTCAAAATACTATTTAGAATGCAAAAATACGATATTCGGCCTCATTTCGAATGTTAAAATCGGACTATGAATGTAAAAATACGATAGGCCTATTTGGCGCCAGTTCGAATGTCAAATTAGGATAGTGATACGATATTCGGTGTGACAAAATGGCCCTCTCTTCCCTCTTTCTCCCACTCTCCCTCTCTCTCCTGCTCTGCCTCTGTCTCTCGCTCCCTCTCTCTCTAACCCGCGCTCTCTCTCTCCTGCTCTCTATCCTGCTCTCACTCTCTCTCCCGCTCTCTCTCCCGTTCTCTTTCTCTCCCGCTCTCTCTCCCGTTCTCTTTCTCTCCCGATCGTCCCCCCTCTCTTTCTAACCCGCTCTCTCTCCGGCCCTCTCTCCCTCTTCCGTTCTCTCTATCTCCCACTATCTCTCTCTCCCTCTCTCTCCAACTCTCTCTCTCTCTCTCTCCCACTCTCTCTCTCTTTCTCCCACTCCCTCTCTCTCTCTCTCTCTCTCTCTCCCACTCTCTCTCTCTCTCTCTCTCCCACTCTCTCTCTCTCCCGCTCGTTCCCCCTCTCTCTCACTCTCACTCCCACACTCTCTCTCTCTCCCGCTCTGTCTCCTCTGCTTTCTCTCCACCTCGCTCTTCCACTCTCTCTCTCCCGCTCTCACTCTCTCTCCCGCTCTCTGTCTCTCCCTCCATCTCTCTCTCTATCGCTCTCTCTCTCTCTGGCCCTCTGTCCCCAGCTCTTTCTGCCGCTCTCGCTCTCTCTCTCATCTCTGTCTCCCCCACTCTCTCTCCTGCGCTCTCTCTCTCTCTCCATCTCTCTCTCCCGCGCTCTCACTTTCTCTCTATATCTCCCTCTGTCACTCTCTCCCTCTTTCATTCTCTCTATCTCCCACTCTCTCTCGCTCTCTCTCACTCTCTCTCTTTCTCTCCCGCTCTCGCTCTCTCTCCCGCGCTCTATCTCTCTCTCTCTCACATTTTCTCCCACCCTCTCTCGCTCTTGCTCTCTCCCGCTCTCTCTCCCGCTCGTTCCACTTTCTCTCTCTAACCCACTCTCTATCTCCTGCTCTCCCTCTCTTCCTCGCTCTCTCTCCCTTTCTCCCACTCTTTCTCTCTGTCTCTCACTCTCTCTCCCACTATCTCTCTCTCTCGCTCTCTATCTCCTGCTCTCTCACTCCCCCGCTATATCTCTCTTTCTTTCTCCATCTCTCTCTCCCGCTCTCTCGTTCTCACTCTCGCTCCCACACTCTCTCTCTCCCGCTCTGACTCCCCGACTCTCTCTCCCCTTCGCTCTCCCGCGCTCTCTCTCCCGCTCTAACTCTCTCTTCCGCTCTCTCTCTCCCTCCATCTCTCTCTCTATCGTGCTCTCTCTGGCCCTCTCCCCCCCGCTCTTTCTGCCGCACTCGCTCTCTCCATCTCTCCCTCTCTCTCCTGTCCCTCGTTCTCTCTCTCGCTCCAGCGCCCTCTCTCTCCTACTCTGTCTCCCCCACTCTCTCTCTCCCCTTTGCCATCGCTATCTCGCACTCTCTCTCCCACACTTTACCGCTCTCACTCTCTCCCACGCTCTATCCCTCCATCTCTCTCTCCTGCGCTCTCTCTCTCTCACATCTCTCTTTCCCGCGCTCTCACTTTCTCTCCATATCTCCCTCTATCACTCTCTCCCTCTTCCATTCTCTATATCTCCCGCTCTCTCTCTCTATGCCGCTCTTTCTCTCGCTCTCACTCCCGCTCTCTTTTTCTCTCTCACTCTCTCTCCCACTCTTTCTCCCCCGCACTCCCTCTACCACTCTCTCGCACTCTCTCTATCTTTCTCATTTTATCCCGTGCTCTCTCCCTCTGCCACTCTCTTCTCTGCCGCATTCCCTCTCTCCCTCTCCCGCTTTCAATCTGTCTCTCTCTTCCTCCCGCTCTCTCTCCCCAGCTCTCTCTCTCTCCCGCTCTCTTTCTCTCTCCAGCTCTTTCTTTCATGCTCTCTCTCCCGCTCTCTCTCTCTCTCTCTCACGCTCTATCTCTCTTTCTCTCTCTCCCACTCTTTCTGCCGCTCTCGCTCTCTCTCTCTCCCTCTCTCTCCTGTTCTCTCTCTCTCGCTCCCGCTCTCTGTCTCTCTTACTCTGTATCACCCGCTCTCTCTCCCCTTTGCTATCGCTCTCTCACTCTCCCATGCTCTCTCTCTCGCTCTCTCTCCCATGCTCTCTCTCTCACGCTCTCTCTCACACGCTCTATCTCTCTTTCTCCATCTCCCACTCTCTCTCTCTCTCTCTCTCACTCTCCCTCCTCTCCCACTCTCTCTCTCGCTCTCTCTCTGTCTGTCTGTCTGTCTGTCTGTCTGTCTGTCTGTCTTTCTCCCTCTCTCTCTCTCTCTCTCTCTCTCTCTCTCTCTCTCTCTCTCTCTCTCTCTAACCCACTCTCTCTCCCCCGCTCTCTCTCCCGCTCCAACTCTCTCCTGCTCTCTCTCTCTCCCATTCTCTCTCCCACTCCCACTCTCTCTCTCTCTTTCAAGCTCTCTCTCTCTCTCCAGCTCTCTCTCTCCCTTTCTCCCTGCCTTCTCTCTCTCTCACATCTCTCTCTCCCGCGCTCTCACTTTCTCTCCATATCTCACTCTGTCACTCTCTCGCTCTTCCGTTCTCTCTTTCTCCAGCTCTCTCTCTCTCTCGCTCTTTCTCCCACCCTATCTCGCTCTCTCTCTTTCCCACTATCCCTCTCTCTCCCTCTGTCTCTCCCTCTTCCTCTCTCTCCCTCTATCTCCCACTCTCCTTCTCTTTCCATTCTCCCTCTCTATCTCCTGCGCTATCAATATCTTTTTACCTCCCTCTGACGCTCTCTACCTCCTCTGCTCTCCCTCTCCCGCTCTTCCACTCTCTCTCTCTCTTTCCCACCCTCTCTATCTCCCGCTCTCTCTTTCTCTCTCTTGCTCTTTTCACTCTCTCCCCCTCTCGCTCTCTCTCTCTCCTACTCTCTCTCTCCCATTATCTCTCTCTTAAACCCGCTCTCTCTCCCGCTCTCTCCCTTTCTCCCACGCACTCTCTCTCCCCCTCGCTCTCTCTCTCCCACTCTCAATCTCCCACCCTCACTCTCTCTCACCCTCCATCTCTCTCACTCTCCTGCAAATTACTGCTCGCACTCTCTCTCCCTTACTCCCACACTCTTTCTCCCTCTCTCTCTCCCGCTCTCTCTCTCTCTATCGCCCTCTGCCACTCTCTCCCTCTTCTGCTCTCCCTCTCCCACTCTCTCTCTCTCCCGCGCTCTCTCTCTCCAACTCTCTCTCACGCCCCCTCTCTCTCTCTCTCTCTCTCCTGCTCTCTCTCTCTCCCACCCTCTCCTGCTCTGTCTCTCCCGCCCGTCCTCTCTCTACCGCTCTCTCTCCCTCTCCCGCTCTCTCTCTTTCCTCTCTCTCCAGCTCTCCCTTTCTCTCTCGCTGGCTCTCTCTGTTTAACCCGCTCTCTCTCTCTCCCATTTTCTCTTCTGCTCTCTTCCTCTCGCTCTCTCTCTCTACCTCTCTCTCTCGCTATCCCCCTCTCTCTCCAACTCGCTCTCCCTCTTGTCTTCCTCTGCCACTCTCGTCCTCGTCCTCTTCCGCTCTCCCTGTCCTGCTCTTACTCTCTCCCACTCTCTCCCATCCTCTCTCTCTCTCTCGCTCTCTCATTCTCTTCAGCCCACTTTCTCTCGCTATATCTCTCTCTCCCTCTTTCTCTCTCTCCCGCTCTCTCTCTCTCTCCCTCTCTCTCTCTCACTCTCTCTCCCGCTCTCTCTCTTTCTCCTAATCTCTCTCTCTCGCTCTCCGTCTCTCTCTCTCTCTCGCTCTTTCTCCCACTCTCTCACTCTCTCTCTCCCGCTTGTTCCCCCTCTCTCTCTAACCCGCTCTCTCTCTCTCTCTCTCCCATTTTCTCTTCTGATCTCTTCCGCTCGCTCACTCTCTCTCTCTCTCTCTCTTTTTCTCTCCTACTCGCTCTCCCTCTTATCTTCCTCTGCCGCTCTCGTCCTCTCCCGATCTGTCTCTCTCTTCTTCCCGCTCTCTAACTGTCCAGCTCCCTCTCTCATGCTCTCTCTCTCCCACGCTCTCTCTTTCGCGCTCTATCTCTCTTTCTCCCTCTCCCACTCTCTCTCTCCCTCTCGTTCTCTCTCTCTCACTCACCCTCCTCTCCCGCTCTCTCTCTCTCTCTTTCTCTCTCTAACCCACTCTCTCTCTCCCGCTCTCTCTCTCCCGCTCCAACTCTCTCCTGCTCTCTCTCTCTCCCATTCTTTCTCCCACTTCCACTCTCTCTCTCTCTCTTTCAAGCTCTCCCTCTCCCGCTCTCTCTCTCTCCCGCTCTCTCTCTCTCCCACTCTCTCTCTCTCTCACGTTCTCCTCACCTTCTCTCTCTCACATCTCTCTCTCTCCCGCGCTCTCATTTTCTCTCCATATCTCCCTCTGTCACTCTCTCCCTCTTCCGTTCTCTCTATCTCCCGCTCTCTCTCTCTCGCTCTTTCTCCCACCCTCTCTCACTCTCTCTCTTTCCCGCTCTCCCACTCTCTCCCTCTGTCTCTCGCTCTTCCTCTCTCTCCCTCTATCTCCCACTCTCCCTCTCTGTTCCACTCTCACTCTCTATCTCCTGCGCTATTAATCTCTTTTTATCTCCCTCTGACGCTCTCTACCTCTTCTGCTCTCCCTCTCCCGCTCTTCCACTCTCTCTTTCCCACCCTCTCTATCTCCTGCTCTCTCTTTCTCTCTCTTGCTCTTTCTTTCACTCTCTCTCTCTCTCTCTCGCTCTCTCTCTCCTACTCTTTCTCTCCCACTATCTCTCTCTTTAACCCGCTCTCTCTCTCTCTCCCGCTCTCTCCCTTTCTCCCACGCGCTCTCTCTCCCCCTCCCTCTCGCGCTCTCTCTCTCCCTCCCTCACTCTCTCTCACCCTCCATCTCTCTCTCTCTCTCCTGCAAATTACCACTCGCACTCTCTCTCCCTTACTCCCACTCTCTCTCCCTCCCTCTCTCTCTTTCTTTTCTCTCTCTCTCCCTCTCTCTCTCTCTCTCTCTCTCTCTCTCTCTCTCTTTCTCTCTCTATCGCCCTCTGCCACTCTCTCCCTCTTCTGCTCTCCATCTCCCACTCTCTCTCCCGCTCTCTCTCTCTCTCTCTCTCTCCAACTCTCTCTCACGCCCTCTCTCTCTCCTGCTCTCTCTCCCACCCTCTCCTGCTCTGTCTCTCCTGCTCGTCCTCTGTCTATCGCTCTCTCTCCCTCTCCCGTTCTCTCTCTTTCCTCTCTCTCCAGCTACCCCTCTCTCTCTCGCTGGCTCTCTCTGTTTAACCCGCTCTCTCTCTCTCTCTCTCCCATTTTCTCGTCTGCTCTCTTCCGCTCTCTCTCTCTCCCTATCCCCCTCTCTCTCCCACTCGCTCTCCCTCTTATCTTCCTCTGCCGCTCTCGTCCTTGTTATCCTCCGCTCTCCCTGTCATGCTCTTACTCTCTCCCACTCTCTCCCACCCTCTCACTCTCGCTCTCTCATTCTCTTCCGCCCGCTCTCTCTCGCTATATCTCTCTCCCGCTCTCTCTGTCTCCCACTCTCTCTCTCTTGCTCTATCTCCCGCTCTCTCTCTTCCTCCCAATCTCTCTCTCGCTCTCTGTCTCTCTCTCTCTCTCGCTCTTTCTCCCACTCTCTCGCTCTCTCTCTCCCGCTCTCTCTCTCCCGCTCATTCCCCCCCCTCTCTCAATATAACCCGCTCTCTCTCTCTCTCCCATTTTTTCTTCTGCTCTCTTCCCCGCTCTCTCTCTCTCTTGCTCTCTCTCCTTTTCTCACATTCTGTCTCTCGCTCCCACTATCTCTCTCCCTCGCTCTCTCTCGCTCTCTCTCTCCTCTGCTATCTCTCTCCATCTCTCTCTCTCGCGCTCTCTCGTTCTCACTCTCGATCCCACACTATCTATCTCCCGCTCTGTCTCCCCTGCTCTCTCTCTCCCCCTCGCTCTCCCACTTTCTCTCCCGCTCTCATTCTCTCCCGCTCTCTCTCTCTCTTCCTCCATCTCTCTCTATCGCACTCTCTCTCTCTCCAGCTCTCTCGTTCTCATTCTCGATCCCACACTAGCTATCTCCAGCACTGTATCCCCTGCTCTCTCTCTCACTTACTCTCCCACTCTCTCTCTCTCTCTCCCGCACTCACTCTCTCTCCCTCTCTCTCTCTCTCCCTGCATCTCCCTCTATCGCACTCTCTCTCTGGCCCTCTCTCCCCCACTCTTTCTGCCGCTCTCGCTGTCTCCATCTCTCCCTCTCTCCCCCGTTCTCTCTCGCACTCTCTCCCACTCTCGCTCTCTCTCCCTCTCTCTCTCTCTCTCTCTCTCTCTCTCTCACTCTCTCTCGCTCTCTCTCTCCGTTTCTCTCTCTCTTGCTCTTTCTCCCACTCTTTCTCTCTCCCGCTCGTCCCCTCTCTCTCTCTCTCTCTCTCTCTCTCTCTAACCCGCTCTCTCTCCCGCTCTCTTCCTCGCTCTCTCCCTCTCTTCCCCGCTCTCTCCCTCTCCCTTCCCGCTCTCTCTCTTTGCTCTCTCACCTTTTCTCCCATTCTCCCCTCTCTCTCCCACTCTCTCTCACCCCTGCCCTCTCTCTCCCACCCTCTCCTGCTCCTGTCTCTCCCGCCTGTCCTCTCTCTACCACTCTCTCTCCCTCTCCCGCTCTCTCTATTTCCTCTCTCTCCAGCTCTCACTCTCTCTCTCTCGCTGGCTCTCTCTGTCTAACCCGCGCTCTCTCTCATTTTCTCTTCTGCTTTCTTCTGCTCGCTCTACCTCTCTCTCTCTCCTTATCCCCCTCTCTCTCCCACTCGCTCTCCCTTTTGTCTTCCTCTGCCGCTCTCGTCCTCGTCCTTCTCCGCTCTCCCTGTCCTGCTCTTACTCTCTCCCACTTTCTCCCACCCTCTCTCTCTCCCGCTCTCTCATTCTCTTCCGCCCACTCTCTCTCTCGCTATATCTCTCCCACTCTCTCTCTCTCTTCCCTCATTCTCTCACTCTCCCTCTTTCTCTCGTTTGCTCTCTCTGTCTAACCTGCTCGCTCTCTCATCCACTCTCTCTCCCGCTCTTCCTCTCTCTGCTGCTCGCTCTCTCTCTTATCTTCCTCTGCCACTCTCATCCACATCCGCTCTACCTCCTGCTCTCTCTCCCACCCTCTCTCTCCCGCTCTCTCATTCTCTTTCTCCCACTCTCTCTCCTACTCTCTCTCTCTCTCTTGCTCTCTCTCTTTCTCCCACTCGATCTCTCTCTCTCTCTCCGGCTCTCTCTCTCTCGCTCTTTCTCCCACTCGCTCTCTCTCTCTCCAGCTCTCTCTCTCTCTCGCTCCTTCTCCCACTCTCTCTCTCTCTCGCTCTCTCTCTCTCTCCCGCTCGATCCCCCTCTCTCTCTAACCTGCTCTCTCTCTCTCTCGCTGTTCCCCGCTCTCTGTCTTTCTCTCACTCTTTCTCCCTCTCTCCTACTCTCTCTCACTCCCACAATCTCTCTCCTCCGCTCTCTCTCTCCCCCCGCTATCTCTCCATCTCTCTCTCTCTCCTGCTCTCTCGTTCTCACGCTCCCACACATTCTCTCTCCCACTCTGTCTCCCCTGCTCTCTCTCCCCTCGCTCTCCCACTTTTCTCTCCCACTCTCTCTCCCGCTCTCTCTCTCCCTCCATCTCTCTCTATCGCATTCTCTTTCTGGCCCTCTCTCCCACGCTCTTTCTGCCGCTCTAGCTCTCTCTCTCTCTCCATATCTCCCCCTCTCTCCTGTTCTCTCTCTCGCTCCCGCGCTTTCTCTCCCTTACTCTGTCTCCTCCGCTCTCTCTCCCCTTTGCTATCGCTCTCACGATCTCTCTCTCTCCTGCACTTTACCGCTCACACTCTCTCTCATTCTCGCGCTCTCCCTGTCCCTCTTTCTCTCCCGCTCTCTCTCTCTCTTCCCTCATTCTCCCAACTCCCTCTTTCTCTCGCTTGCACTCTCTGTCCAACCTGCTCGCTCTCTCATCCACTCTCTTTCTCCCGCTCTCCCTCTCTCTCCCGCTCACTCTCTCTCTTATCTTCCTCTGCCACTCTCATCCTCATCCGCTCTACCTCTCCTGCTCTCTCTCTCCCGCTCTCTCATTCTTTTTCTCCCGCTCTCTATCGTTATCTTTCTCTCTCTCCCGCTCTCTCTCCCACTCTCTCTCCCGCCCTTTCTCCCACTCTTTCTTTCCCGCTCTATCTCCGACTCTCTCTCTCTTTCTCCCACTCTCTCTCTCTCGCTCTCTCTCTCTGGCTCTCTCTCTCTCTCTTTTCTCCCACTCTCTCGCTCTCTCTCCCGCTCGTCCCCCCTCTCTCTCTAACCCGCTCTCTCTCCCGCTCTCTCCCTCTCTTCCCCGCCCTTTCTCTTGCTCTTTCTCTCTTTCTCCGACTATCTCCCACCCTCTTTCTCTCTCTTGCTCTCTAATTCTCTTTATCCCGCTCTCTCCTGCTATCTCTCTCTCTCATTCTCTCTCTCCCGCTCTCTCCATCTTCCGCTCTCGCTCTCCCACTCTCTCTCTCTCTCTCCCGCTCTCACTCTCTCTCCCGCTTTCTCTCTCCCTCTATCTCTCTCTCTCTCTATTGCACTCTCTCACCGGTTGTCTATCCCACGCTCTTTTTGCCGTTCTCTCTCTCTACTGTTCTCTTTTTTTCTTTCTTGCTCCCGCGCTCTCTCTCTCTCCTTCTCTGTCTCCCCCTCTCTCTCTCTCCTGCACTTTACCCCTCACACTCTCTCTCTCCTGCACTTTACCCCTATCCCTCTATCTCTCCGGCGCTCTCCCTATCCCTCTTTCTCTCCCTATCTCTCTTATCCCTCATTCTCTCACTCTCCCTCTTTCTCTCGTTTGCTCTCTCTGTCTAACCTGCTCGCTCTCTCATCCACTCTCTATCCCGCTCTCCCTCTCTCTCCCGCTCGCTCTCTCTCTTATCTTCCTCTGCCACTCTCATCCTCATCTGCTCTACCTCTCCTGCTCTCTCTCTCCCACTCTCTCCCACCCTTTCTCTCCCGCGCTCTCATTCTCGTTCTCCCACTCTTTCTCCTACTCTCTCTCTCTCTCCCGCTCTCTCTCTTTCTCCCACTAGCTCTCTCTCTCCGGCTCTCTCTCTCTCGCTCATTCTCCCACTCGCTCTCTCTCTCTTTCTCCCACTCTCTCCCGCTCGATCCCCCTCTCTCTCTAACCTGTTCTCTCTCTCCCACTCTTCCCCGCTCTCTCTCTTTCTCTCACTCTGTCTCTCTCTCTCTCTCTCTCCCACTCTGTCTCACTACCACAATCTCTCTCCTCCGCTCTCTAAATCCCACCCGCTATCTCTCCATCTCTCTCTCCCGCTCTCTCGTTTTCACGCTCCCACACATTCTCTCTCCAACTCTGTCTCCCCTGCTTTCTCTCCCCCTCTCTCCCCCAATCTCTCCCCCACTCTCTCTCCCGCCCTCTCTCCCACTTTCTCTCTCTCTCCCGCACTCTCTCCCACTCTCTCTCTCTTTCTCCAACTCTCTCTCTCTCTCTCTCCGGCTCTACCTCTCTCACTTTTTCCCCCACTCTCTCGCTCTCTCTCCCGCTCGTTCCCCCCTCTCTCTCTAACCAGCTCTCTCTCCTGCTCTCTCCCTCTCTTCCCCACCCTTTTTCTTGCTCTCTCTCTCTTTCTCCCACTATCTCCCATCCTCTCTCTCTCCCGCTCTCTAATTCTCTTTCTCCCGCTCTCTCCCGCTATCTCTCTCTCATGCTCTCTCTCTCCCGCTCTCGCTCTCCCACTCTCTCTCTCTCCCGCTCTCACTCTCTCTCCCGCTCTCTCTCTCCCTCTATCTCTCTATCGCACTCTCTCACCAGTTCTTTATTTCACGCTCTTTCTGCTGCTCTCTCTCTCCCGTTCTCTCGTTTTCTCTCTCGCTCCCGCGCGCTCTCTCTCCTACTCTGTCTTCCACGCTCTCTCTCTCTCTCCTCTCTCTCCTGCACTTTACCCCTCGCACTCTCTCTCTCCTTCACTTACCCCTATCCCTCTTTCTCTCCCGCGCTCTCCCCATCCCTCTTTCTCTCCCACTCTCTCTCTCTCTTCCCTCACTCTCTCTCTTTCTCTCGTTTGCTCTCTCTGTCTAACCTGCTCGCTCTCTCATCCACTCTCTCTCCCGCTCTTCCTCTCTCTGCTGCTCGCTCTCTCTCTTATCTTCCTCTGCCACTCTCATCCACATCCGCTCTACCTCCTGCTCTCTCTCCCACCCTTTCTCTCCCGCTCTCTCATTCTCTTTCTCCCACTCTCTCTCCTTCTCTCTCTCTTTCTCCCACTCGATCTCTCTCTCTCTCCGGCTCTCTCTCTCTCTCGCTCTTTCTCCCACTCGCTCTCTCTCTCTCTCCGGCTCTCTCTCTCTCGCTCCTTCTCCCACTCTCTCTCTCTCCCGCTCTCTCTCTCTCTCGCTCTTCCCCGCTCTCTGTCTTTCTCTCACTCTTTCTCCCACTCTCTCTCACTCCCACTATCTCTCTCCTTCGCTCTCTCTCTCCCCCGCTATCTCTCCATCTCTCTCTCTCTCTCTCCCGCTCTCTCGTTCTCACGCTCCCACACATTCTCTCTCCTACTCTGTCTCTCTCTCCCTCCATCTCTCTCTCTCGCATTCTCTCTCTGGCCCTCTCTCCCGCGCTCTTTCTGCCGCTCTAGCTCTCTCTCTCCATATCTCCCCCTCTCTCCCGTTCTCTCTCTCGCTCCCGCGCTTTCTCTCCCTTACTCTGTCTCCCCCGCTCTCTCTCCCCTTTGCTATCGCTCTCTCGATCTCTCTCTCCTGCACTTTACCGCTCGCACTCTCTCCCGTGTTCTCCCTATCCCTCTCACTCTCCCACTCTCTCCAGCCCTCTCTTTTCCCACATTCTCCCACTCTCCCTCTCGCTCGCCCTCTCTGTCTAACCTGCACGCTCTCTCATCCACTCTCTCTCTCCCGCTCTCCCTCTCTCTCCTACTCGCTCTCTCTCTTATCTTCCTCTGCAGCTCTCGTCCTCTTTTGCTCTACCTCTCCTGCTCTCTCTCCCACTCTCTCCAACCCTCTCTCTCTCCCATTCTCTCATTCTATTTCTCCTGCTCTCTCTCACTATCTCTCTCTCTCTCTCCCGCTCTCTCTCCCACTCTCTCTCCAACTCTCTCTCTTTCTACCACTCTCTCTTTCTCGCTCCCTCTCTCTCTCTTTCTCCTACTGTCTCCCGCTCGTTCCCCCTCTCACTCTCTAACCCACTCTCTTCCCCGCTCTCTCTCTTGCTCTTTCTCCCTTTCTCCCACTCTGTCTCTCTTCCACTCTGCCTCACTCCCACTATCTCTCTCTCCCGCTCTCTCTCTCCCCCCAGCTATCGCTCTCCATCTCTCTCGTTCTCACGCCCCCACACTCTCTCTCTCCCGCTCTGTTGTCCCTGCTCTCTCTCTCCCGCTCTAACTGTCTATCCCACTCTCTCTCTCCCTCCATCACGGGAGAGAGAGATAGAGAGCGGAAGAGAGTGAGCGGGAGAAAGATAGAGCGGGAGGGAGAGAGAGCGGGGGTAGAGAGAGAGAGCGGGAGAGAGAGCGGGGGGGTAGAGAGAGAGAGCGGGAGAGCAGAAGAGAGCGGGAGAGGGAGAGAGAGAGAAAGGGAGTGAGAGTGGGAGAGAGAGAGAGAGCGGGAGATAGAGAGAGGGATAACAGAAGAGAGAGGGAGAGCGGGAGAGAGAGGGAGAGAGAGAGAGAGAGAGAGAGAGCGATAAGGGGGAGAGAGTGGGAGAGGGAGAGATAGAGAGCGCGTTAGAGAGAGGGAGAGCTGGAGAGACCGGGAGAGAGGGAGAACAACAACAACAAGAAGAACTACAACAACAACAACGACTGTAAAATACTTACACACACAGCTGTAGTTGCAACACTAACTACTGAACAACAATTACAAATACAACTGTAGTTACAACTGCAGTTACAACATTAACAACACCTGAACAACACGTACATGTACAACTGTAGTTACAACAAAACAACAACAACAACAACAGTACCCCTGCAACTTTGACTCCTATGGCCAGCGAGACCCCTGGCGAATGCCAGCCGAAATTTACACGCTTCCCGGCTGAGATCCAGGGCAAACGCCAGCCGAAGTTTACCCGCAACATGAACATGTTCGTGTCTACCCGGCCTGCCTGCTCGGGCAACTCTGACTCCATCAGCTGGGAAGACACAGAGCAAAAGCAAGCCGATGTTTACCCCATTCCCCAGCAAAACATGATACTGCAGCCGGCAAGGCAAGCCAACCCCTCCGCCCGCCTGCCAGCCTGGGCAACTCTGATTCCTCTGGTCGGAGAGGACCCCGGTTGAACACCAACCAAAGTTTTCCCGATTCCCAGGAGAAGCATGATCGCGCCCGCCTACCCGCCTGCCTGCGAGACCCCAGGCGAATGCCAGCTGAAGTTTAATGGATCACCCGGACGAAACATGGTCTACCTGGTCTGCCTGCCTCTGACACATTGGCCAGCGAGACCTCGGGCGAAAGCTAGCCAATATTTGTCTGCTTATGCCGAGATACTCTTTCCAGGCGCAGGTGGGCACCCAGGAGCTTAGGTTTTTTGTGAAAAATCGACTAAGTCCACAAAATCCCTAATGGCGAGACCCCAAAACGATACAGAAACAACAACAGGAATAAAGAAAACAACAAAAACAACAACAACAACACAGCAAACAACAACAACGATAAAGAAAACAACAAAACACATTAAACAACAACAACGATAAAGAAAACAACAGCAACAGTAACAGCAACACACAACTGTACAGCACTTACAAATGCAACTATAGTCACAACAACTTTCACATAAAATTGTAGTTACAACAATAACTGCGACAGCAACAACAACAGCAACAACTGTACAACAATTCAACATAGAACTGTAGTTACAGCAACATTGACAACAACTGTACAACACTTACATATAAAACTGTAGTTACAACACCATTAACAACAACAAAAACAACAACAACACATCAACTGTACACCACTTTCACATACAACAACAACAACAACAACGACAACAACAACAGCAGCAGCAGCAACAATAACAAAGACGACAACAACAACAGCAGCAGCAGCAACAACAACAACAACAACTGTAGTTACAACCAATGATTAAGAAAACAACAACAACTATACAACACTTACACACAATAACAACAACAACAAAAACAAAAATTATCTGAAACTCGCTGATTACCTCCACGTACATGTACAGGCGGACAAGCCTTTGTATAGTATATTACATAACCGCCTGATGAGAGGAAATTGCTGTCGGAAATGTTAATTTCACCAAAGTTTTATTTTTATTTTTAGAACCCTACAGAAAACTGTGATAGAATATTGACACAAAATGATGTAAATTTCAAATTTTAGCTGTTTCACAGAAAATTGGCGACTGCAGTAAACACTGACCAGGCTGCACGTGTACATTGAAGCCAGGCCCCGAGATTATAAAACTTTTTTCCTGCTCAACTCAACTGAGCACGAAATTTCAGCTGCTTATAAAATCTAACATACGGAAAAATAACGAGATTTCAATGGTTCAAATACACTCAGAGGCTTTATTTATCATGCTAACAATGTTAAAATGCCAACAATTGTTGGCATTTAAACATTTATGGCAGGATAAATTTCGTGCTCAGCTGAGTTGAGCATGAAAAAAGTTTTATAATCTCGGGGCCTGGTCAGATATTACACTGCTTGTTTTGATAAAGACAGCATGATCAAACGGCTATGTAATAGTTTTACCATGGTTTGTCCGCCTGTACATGTTCTTCCCAGCCGAGAGTCGGCGCGAATGCCAGCAGAAGTTTACATGCTGACCCAGGCGAAACATGATCTCGTCTACCCTGCCTGCCTGCTTGGGCAACTCTTACTTCTTTGGCCAGCAAGACCCTGGGCAAAAGCCAGCCAAAGTTTACCAATTTTCCCAGCGAAACATGATCGCGCCCGTCAGCCCGCCCATTTGCCCGCCCGACAACTCTGACCCCTCCCGACGGCGAGACCCCAGGCGAACGACAGCCGAAGTTTACCCAATTCCTGGGCGAACATCGGGCGTGCCCGCCTGCCTGTCCGCAACCGTCTGCCTGCCTGCCCCGACAACTTCGACTCATTGTGGCAGCGAGACCCAGGGCGAACTCCAAAGAAGTTTTCTAGCTCACACGGGTGTAATCCGAGCATTTTAACCTCCGATCCTGCAGGTCAACCTGTTCTGTGATATGTTCGGAGTATTTTAACTACTGATCTTACAAGTAGACCTGTTCTGTGGTATGTTCGTAGCATTTTAACTACTAATCTTACAGGTCGACCTGTTCTGTGTCTTGTTTGGAGCATTTTAACTACTGATCCTGCAGGTAGACCTGTTCTGTGGTATGTTCGGAGCATTTAACCTCTGATCCTGCAGGTCGACCTGTTCGTTGGTAAGATCGGAGCATTTTAACCACTGATCCTGCAGGTCGACCTGTTCTGTGGTATGTTCAGAGCATTTTAACTACTGATCTTACAGGGAGACCTGTTCTATGGTAAGTTCGGAGCATTTTAATTACTAATCTTACAGGTCGATCTGTTCTGTGGTATGTTCGGAGCATTTCAACTACTGATCCTACGGGTAAACCTGTTCTGCTGTAAGTCCCGAGCATTTTAATTACTGATCTTATGGGGAGACCTGTTCTGTAGTAAATCCAGGGCATTTTATCTACTGAACTTATAGGTCTAGCTGTTCTGAGTCTTGTTCGGAGCATTTTAACCTCTGATCCTGCAGGTCGACCTGTTCTGTGGTAAAATCGGAGCATTTAACTACTGATCTTACCGGTAGACCTGTTCTGTGGTAAAATCGGAGCATTTAACTTCTGAACCAGCAGGTCGACCTGTTCTGTGGTATGTTCGGAGCATTTTAACTACTGATCCTGCAAATATATCTGTTCTGTGGTAAGTTCTGAGCATTTAACTACTGATCCTGCAAATAGATCTGTTCTGTGGAAAGTTCGGAGCATTTAACTACTGATCCTGCAGGTCGACCTGTTCTGTGGTATGTTCGGAGCATTTGAATTACTGATCTTACAGGTAGACCTGTTCTGTAGTATGTTCGGAGCATTTTAACCTCTGATACTGCAGGTCGACCTGTTCTGTGCTATGTTCCGAGAATTGTAACTACTACTCTTACAGGTAGACCTGTTCTGTGGTAAGTTTGGAGCATTTTAATCTCTGATGCTGCAGGTCGACCTGTTCTGTGGTAAAATCGGAGCATTTTAACTACTGATCCTGCAGCTCAACCTGTTCTGTGGTATGTTTGAAGCATTTTAACTACTGATCTTACAGGGAGACCTGTTCTGTGGTAAGTTTGGAGCATTTTAATCTCTGGTGCTGCAGGTCGACCTGTTCTGTGGTATGTTCGGAGCATTTTAACTCCTGATATTACAGGTTGACCTGTTTTCTGGTATGTTTGGAGCATTTTAACCTCTGATCCTGCAGATCGATCTGTTCTGTGGTAAGTTCGGAGCATTTTAACTACTGATCTTACGGGTAGACCTGTTCTGTGGTATGTTTGGAGCATTTCAACTACTGATCTTACGGGTAGACCTGTTTTGCTGTAAGTCCCGAGCATTTTAACTACTGATCTTATGGGGAGACCTGTTCTGTAGTAGATCCGGGGCATTTTATCTACTGAACTTATAGGTCTAGCTGTTCTGAGCCTTGTTTGGAGCATTTTAACTACTGATCCTGCGGGTCGACCTGTTTTTAGGTATAATCGGAGCATTTTAACCTCTTGTCCTGCAAATAGATCTGTTCTGTGGTAAGTTCGGAGCATTTAACTAATGATCCTGCAGGTTGACCTGTTCTGTGGTATATTCGGAGCATTTTAACTACTGTTCTTACAGGTCGACCTGTTCTGTGGTATGTTCGGAGCATTTTAACCTCTGATCCTGCAGGTCGACCTGTTCTGTGGTATGTTCGGAGCATTTTAACTACTGTTTTCTTACAGGTAGACCTGTGTTGTGGTATGTTCGGAGCATTTTAATCTCTGATCCTGCAGGTCAACCTGTTCTGTGGTAAGTTCGGAGCATTTAACTACCGATCCTGCAAGTTGACCTGTTCTGTGGTATGTTCGGAGCATTTTTACTACTATTCTGACAGGTAGACCTGTTCTGTGATATGTTCGGAGCATTTTAACTTCTGATGCTGCAGAGCGACCTGTTCTGTGGTATGTTCGGAGCATTTTAACTACTGATCATACAGGTGTACCTGTTCTGTGGTATGTTCGGAGCATTTAAGTACTGATCGTACAGGTAGACCTGTTCTGTGATATGTTCGGGGCATTTTAACCTCTAATGTTGCAGGTCGACCTGTTCTGTGATATGTTCGGAGCATTTTAACCTTTGATGCTGCAGGTCGACCTGTTCTGTGGTATGTTCGGAGCATTTAACTACTGATCCTGCAAATAGACCTGCTCTGTGGTATGTTTGGAGCATTTTAACGACTGATCTTACAGGTAGACCTGTTCTGTGATATGTTCGGAGCATTTAACCTCTGATCCTGCAGGTCGACCTGTTCTGTGGTAAGTTCGGAGCATTTTAACCTCTGATCCTGCAAGTTGACCTGTTCTGTGGTATGTTTGGAGCATTTTAACTACTGTTTTCTTACAGGCAGACCTGTATTGTGGTATGTTCGAAGCATTTTAACCTCTGATCCTGCAGGTCGACCTGTTCTGTGGTATGTTCGGATCATTTTAACTACTGATCTTACAGGTAGACCTGTTCTGTGGTATGTTCGGAGCATTTTTACCTCTGAGGTGCAGGTCGACCTGTTTTGTGCTATGTTCGGAGCATTTTAACTACTGATCTTACAGGTAGACCTGTTCTGTGGTAAGTTCCGAGCATTTTATCTACTGATCCTGTAGGTCAATCTGTTCTGTGGTATGTTTGGAGCATTTTAACTACTTATCTTACAGGTAAACCTGTTCCGTGGTAAGTTCGGAGCATTTTTACCTCTGATGCTGCAGGTCGACCTGTTTTGTGGTATGTTCGGAGCATTTTAACGTCTGATGCTGCAGGTCGACCTGTTTTGTGGTACGTTCGGAGCATTTTAACTACTGATCTTACAGGTCGACCTGTTCTGTGTTAAAATTGGAGCATTTAACTAGTGATCGAGCAGGTCGACCTGTTCTGTGGTATGTTCAGAGCATTTTAACAACTGATCCTGCAAATAGATCTGTTATATGGTAAGTTCGGAGCATTTAACTACTGATCCTGCAAATAGATCTGTTCTGTGGTAAGTTCGGAGCATTTAACTACTGATCCTGCAGGTCGACCTGTTCTGTGGTATGTTCGGAGCATTTGAATTACTGATCTTACAGGTAGACCTGTTCTGTGGTATGTTCGGAGCATTTTTACCTCTGGTCCTCCAGGTCGACCTGTTCTGTGCTATGTTTGGAGAATTGTAACTTCTTATCTTACAGGTAGTCCTGTTCTGTGGTAAGTTGGGAGCATTTTAACCTCTGATGCTGCAGGTCGACCTGTTCTATGGTAAATCGAAGCATTTTAACTACTGATCTTACAGGTAGACCTGTTCTGTGGTATGTTCGGAGCATTTTAACCACTGATGCTGCAGGTCGACCTGCGTATGTTTGGGGCATTTTAACTACTGATCTTACAGGTAGACCTGTTCTGTGGTAAGTTTGGAGCATTTTAACCTCTGATGCTGCAGGTCGACCTGTTCTGTAGTATGTTCGGAGCATTTTAACTACTGATCTTACAGGCAGACCTGTTGTTTGGTAAGTTCGGAGCATTTTAACCTCTGATCCTACAGGTCGACCTGTTCTGTGATATGTTCGGAGCATTTTAACTACTGATGTTACAGGTAGACCTGTTCTGTGGTATGTTCGGAGCATTTTAACCTCTGATCCTGCAGGTCGACCTGTTCTGTGGTATGTTCTGAGCATTTTAACTACTGTTTTCTTACAGGTAGACCTGTTTTGTGGTATGTTCGGAGCATTTTAACCTCTGATCCTGCAGGTCAACCTGTTCTGTGGTATGTTTGGAGCATTTTAACCTCTGATCCTGCAGGTCAACCTGTTCTGTGGTAAGTTCGGAGCATTTAACTACCGATCCTGCAAGTTGACCTGTTCTGTGGTATGTTCGGAGCATTTTTACTACTATTCTGACAGGTAGACCTGTTCTGTGATATGTTCGGAGCATTTTAACTTCTGATGCTGCAGAGCGACCTGTTCTGTGGTATGTTCGGAGCATTTTAACTACTGATCATACAGGTGTACCTGTTCTGTGGTATGTTCCGAGCATTTAACTACTGATCGTACAGGTATACCTGTTCTGTGATATGTTCGGAGCATTTTAACCTCTAATGTTGCAGGTCGACCTGTTCTGTGATATGTTCGGAGCATTTTAACCTTTGATGCTGCAGGTCGACCTGTTCTGTGGTATGTTCGGAGCATTTAACTACTGATCCTGCAAATAGACCTACTCTGTGGTATGTTCGGAGCATTTTAACTGCTGATCTTACAGGTAGACCTGTTCTGTGGTAAGTTCCGAGCATTTTATCTACTGATCCTTTAGGTCAACCTGTTCTGTGGTATGTTCGGAGCATTTTAACCTCTGAGGTGCAGGTCGACCTGTTCTGTGGTATGTTTGGAGCGTTTTAACTACTTATCTTACAGGTAAACCTGTTCTGTGGTAAGTTCTGAGCATTTTTACCTCTGATCCTGCAGGTCGACCTGTTCTGTGATATGTTCAGAGCATTTTAACTACTGATGTTACAGGTAGACCTGTTCTGTGGTAAGTTTGGAGCATTTTAACCTCTGATCCTGCAGGTCGACCTGTTCTGTGCTGTGTTTGGAGAATTATAACTTCTTATCTTACAGGTTGACCTGTTCTGTGGTATATTCGGAGCATTTTAACAACTGTTCTTACAGGTCGACCTGTTCTGTGGTATGTTCGGAGCATTTTAACCTCTGATCCTGCAGGTCGACCTGTTCTGTGGTATGTTCGGAGCATTTTAACTACTGTTTTCTTACAAGTAGACCTGTTTTGTGGTATGTTCGGAGCATTTTAACCTCTGATGCTGCAGGTCAACCTGTTCTGTGGTATGTTTGGAGCATTTTAACCTCTGATCCTGCAGGTCAACCTGTTCTGTGGTAAGTTCGGAGCATTTAACTACCGATTCTGCAAGTTGACCTGTTCTGTGGTATGTTCGGAGCATTTTAACGACTGATCTTACAGGTAGACCTGTTCTGTGATATGTTCGGAGCATTTTATAGTCTGATCCTGCAGTTCGACCTGTTCTGTGGTAAGTTCGGAGCATGTTAACCTCTGATCCTGCAAGTTGACCTGTTCTGTGGTATGTTTGGAGCATTTTAACTACTGTTTTCTTACAGGCAGACCTGTTTTGTGGTATGTTATAAGCATTTTAACCTCTGATCCTGCAGGTCGACCTGTTCTGTGGTATGTTCAGAGCATTTTAACTTCTGATTTTACAGGTAGACCTGTTCTGTGGTATGTTCGGAGCATTTTAACCTCTGATCCTGCAGAGCGACCTGTTCTGTGGTATGTTCGGAGCATTTTAACTACTGATCTTACAGGTAGACCTGTTTTGTGGTATGTTCGGAGCATTTTAACCTCTGTGGTTCAGGTCGACCTGTTCTGTGCTATGTTCGGAGCATTTTAACTACTGATCTTACAGGTAGACCTGTTCTGTGGTAAGTTCCGAGCATTTTATCTACTGATCCTGTAGGTCAACCTGTTCTGTGGTATGTTTGGAGCGTTTTAACTACTTATCTTACAGGTAAACCTGTTCCGTGGTAAGTTCGGAGCATTTTTACCTCTGATGCTGCAGGTCGACCTGTTTTGTGGTATGTTCGGAGCATTTTAACGTCTGATGCTGCAGGTCGACCTGTTTTGTGGTATGTTCGTAGCATTTTAACTACTGATCTTACAGGTCGGCCTGTTCTGTGTTAAAATCGGATCATTTAACTAGTGATCCAGCAGGTCGACCTGTTCTGTGGTATGTTCGGAGCATTTTAACTACTAATCCTGCAAATAGATCTGTTATGTGGTAAGTTCGGAGCATTTAACTACTGATCCTGCAAATAGATCTGTTCTGTGGTAAGTTCGGAGCATTTAACTACTGATCCTGCAGGTCGACCTGTTTTGTGGTATGTTCGGAGCATTTTAATTACTGATCTTACAGGTAGACCTGTTCTGTGGTATGTTCGGAGCATTTTAACCTCTGATCCTGCAGGTCGACCTGTTCTGTGCTATGTTTGGAGAATTGTAACTTTTTATCTTACAGGTAGTCCTGTTCTGTGGCAAGTTGGGAGCATTTTAACCTCTGATGCTGCAGGTCGACCTGTTCTGTGGTAAAATCGAAGCATTTTAACTACTGATCTGACAGGTAGACCTGTTCTGTGGTATGTTCGGAGCATTTTAACCACTGATGCTGCAGGTCGACCTGTTCTGTGGTATGTTTTGAGCATTTTATTACTGATCTTACAGGTAGATCTGTTTAGTGGTAAGTTTGGAGCAAATTTAACCTCTGATGCTGCAGGTCGACCTGTTCTGTGGTATGTTCGGAGCATTTTAACTACTGATCTTACAGGCAGACCTGTTCTTTGGTAAGTTCGGAGCATTTTAACCTCTGATCCTACAGGTCGACCTGTTCTGTGATATGTTCGGAGCATTTTAACTACTGATGTTACAGGTAGACCTGTTCTTTGGTAAGTTTGGAGCATTTTAACCTCTGATCCTGCAGGTCGACCTGTTTTGTGGTATGTTCGGAGCATTTTAATTACTGATCTTACAGGTAGACCTGTTCTGTGGTATGTTCGGAGCATTTTAACCTCTGATCCTGCAGGTCGACCTGTTCTGTGCTATGTTTGGAGAATTGTAACTTTTTATCTTACAGGTAGTCCTGTTCTGTGGCAAGTTGGGAGCATTTTAACCTCTGATGCTGCAGGTCGACCTGTTCTGTGGTAAAATCGAAGCATTTTAACTACTGATCTGACAGGTAGACCTGTTCTGTGGTATGTTCGGAGCATTTTAACCACTGATGCTGCAGGTCGACCTGTTCTGTGGTATGTTTTGAGCATTTTATTACTGATCTTACAGGTAGATCTGTTTAGTGGTAAGTTTGGAGCAAATTTAACCTCTGATGCTGCAGGTCGACCTGTTCTGTGGTATGTTCGGAGCATTTTAACTACTGATCTTACAGGCAGACCTGTTCTTTGGTAAGTTCGGAGCATTTTAACCTCTGATCCTACAGGTCGACCTGTTCTGTGATATGTTCGGAGCATTTTAACTACTGATGTTACAGGTAGACCTGTTCTTTGGTAAGTTTGGAGCATTTTAACCTCTGATCCTGCAGGTCGACCTGTTCTGTGATATGTTCGGAGCATTTTAACTACTGTTCTTACAGGTCGACCTGTTCTGTGGTATGTTTGGAGCATTTTAACCTCTGATCCTGCAGGTCGACCTGGTTTGTGGTATGTTCGGAGCATTTTAACTACTGTTTTCTTACAAGTAGACCTGTTTTGTGGTTTGTTCGGAACATTTTAACCTCTGATCCTGCAGGTCGACCTGGTTTGTGGTATGTTCGGAGCATTTTAACTACTGTTTTCTTACAAGTAGACCTGTTTTGTGGTTTGTTCGGAACATTTTAACCTCTGATCCTGCAGGTCAACCTGTTCTGTGGTATGTTTGGAGCATTTTAACCTCTGATCCTGCAGGTCAACCTGTTCTGTGGTAAGTTCGGAGCATTTAACTACCGATCCTGCAAGTTGACCTGTTCTGTGGTATGTTCGGAAAATTTTAACGACTGATCTTACAGGTAGACCTGTTCTGTGATATGTTCGGAGCATTTTATAGTCTGATCCTGCAGGTCGACCTGTTCTGTGGTAAGTTCGGAGCATTTTAACCTCTGATCCTGCAAGTTGACCTGTTCTGTGGTATGTTTGGAGCATTTTAACTACTGTTTTCTTACAGGCAGACCTCTTTTGTGGTATGTTCGAAGCATTTTAACCTCTGATCCTGCAGGTCGACCTGTTCTGTGGTATGTTCAGAGCATTTTAACTTCTGATTTTACAGGTAGACCTGTTCTGTGGTATGTTCGGAGCATTTTAACCTCTGAGGTGCAGGTCGACCTGTTCTGTGCTATGTTCGGAGCATTTTAACTACTGATCTTACAGGTAGACCTGTTCTGTGGTAAGTTCCGAGCATTTTTCTACTGATCCTATGTCAACCTGTTCTGTGGTATGTTTGGAGCGTTTTAACTACTTATCTTACAGGTCGACCTGTTCCGTGGTAAGTTCGGAGCATTTTTACCTCTGATGCTGCAGGTCGACCTGTTTTGTGGTATGTTCGGAGCATTTTAACGTCTGATGCTGCAGGTCGACCTGTTTTGTGGTATGTTCGGAGCATTTTAACTACTGATCTTACAGGTCGACCTGTTCTGTGTTAAAATCGGAGCATTTAACTAGTGATCCAGCTGGTCGACCTGTTCTGTGGTAAGTTCAGAGCAGTAAGTTCAGAGCATTTAACTACTTATCCTGCAGGTCGACCTGTTCTGTGGTAAAATCGGAGCATTTAACTACTGATCCTGCAAAAAGATCTGTTCTGTGGTATGTTCGGAGCATTTTAACCTCTGATCCTGCAGGTCGACCTGTTCTGTGGTATGTTCGGAGCATTTTAACTACTGATCTTACAGGTAGACCTGTTCTGTGGTAAGTTTGGAGCATTTTTACCTCTGATGCTGCAGGTCGACCTGTTTTGTGGTATGTTCGGAGCATTTTATCAACTGATCTTTCAGGTCGACCTGTTCTGTGGTAAGTTCGGAGCATTTAACTACTAATCCAGCAGGTCGACCTGTTTTGTGGTATGTTCGGAGCATTTTAACTACTGATCTTACTGGTCGACCTGTTTTGTGCTTTGTTCGGAGCATTATAACTACTGATCTTACAGGTAGACCTGTTCTGTGGTAAGTTCGGAGCATTTTATCTACTGATCTTACAGGTCGAGCTGTTCTGTATCTTGATTGATGCATTTTAACTACTGATCCTGCAGGTAGACCTGTTCTGTGGTAAAATTGGAGCATTTTAAATACTGATCCTGCAGGTCGAACTGTTCTGTGGTAAAATCGGAGCATTTAACTACTGATTCTGCAGATAGATCTGTTCTGTGGTATGTTCGGAGCATTTTAACCACTGATCCTGCAGGTCGACCTGTTCTGTGGTATGTTCGGAGCATTTTAACTTCTGATCTTACAGGTAGACCTGTTCTGTGGTAAGTTCGGAGCATTTTTACCTCTGATGCTGCAGGTCGACCTGTTTTGTGGTATGTTCGTAGCATTTTAACTACTGATCTTACAGATCGACCTGTTCTGTGTTTAGTTCGGAGCATTTAACTACTGATCCAGCAGGTCGACCTGTTCTGTGGTATGTCCGGAGCATTTTAACTACTGATCTTACAGGTCGACCTGTTCTGTGGTAAAATCGGAGCATAAAACTGCTGATCCAGCAGGTCGACCTGTTCTGTGGTATGTTCAGAGCATTTTAACTACTGATCCTGCAAATAGATCTGTTCTGTGGTAAGTTCGGAGAATTTTGACTACTTATCTTACAAGTAGACCTGTTCTGTGGTAAGTTTGGAGCATTTTAACTACTGATCCTGCAGGTCAACCTGTTCTGTGGTATGTTTGAAGCATTTTAACTACTGATCTTACAGGTAGACCTGTTCTGTGGTAATTTCGGAGCATTTTAACCTCTGATGCTGCAGGTCGACTTGTTCTGTGGTATGTTTGGAGCATTTAAACCACTGATCTTACAGGTAGACCTGTTCTGTGGTATGTTCGGAGCATTTTAACCTCTGATGCTGCAGGTCGACCTGTTCTTCAGGTGGTATGTTCGGAGAATTGTAACTACTTATTTTACAGGTAGACCTGTTCTGTGGTAAGTTTGGAGCATTTTATCCTCTGATGCTGCATGTCGACCTGTTCTGTGGTAAAATCAGAGCATTTTAACTTCTGATCCTGCAGGTCAACCTGTTCTGTGTATGTTTGAAGCATTTTATCTACTGATCTTACAGGTAGACCTGTCCTGTGGTAAGTTCGGAGCATTTTAACCTCTGATGCTGCAGGTCGACCTGTTCTGTGGTATGTTTTGAGCTTTTTAACTACTGATCTTACAGGTAGACCTGCTCTTTGGTAAGTTCGGAGCATTTTAACCTCTGATGCTGCAGGTCGACCTGTTCTGTGGTATGTTCGGAGCATTTTAACTACTGATCTTACAGGTAGACCTGTTCTGTGGTAAGTTCGGAGTATTTTACCTCTGATCCTGCAGATCGACCTGTTCTGTGGTATGTTTGGAGCATTTAAACTACTGATCTTACAGGTAGACCTGTTCTGTGGTAAATCAGGGTTATTTTATCTACTAAATTTATAAGTCTAGCTATCCTGTGTCTTATTTTGAGCATTTTAACTTCTGATCCTGCAGGTAGACCTGTTCTGTGGTATATTGGGAGCATTTTAACCTCTGATCCTGTAAAAAGATCTGTTCTGTGGTAAGTTTGGAGCATTTAACTACTGATCCTGCAGGTCGACCTGTTCTGTGGTATGTTCGGAGCATTTTAACTATTTTCTTACAGGTAGACCTGTTCTGTGGTATGTTCGGAGCATTTAAACCTCTGATCCTGCAGGTTGACCTGTTTTGTGGTATGTTCAGAGCATTTTAACCTCTGATCCTGCAGGTCGACCTGTTCTGTGGTATGTTTGGAGCATTTTAACTACTGATCTTACAGGCAGACCTTTTCTGTGGTAAGTTCAGAGCATTTTTACCTCTGATTCTGCAGGTCGACCTGTTTTTTGGTATGTTCGGAGCATTTTAACTACTGATCTTACAGGTCGACCTGTTCTGTGGTAAAATCGGAGCATTTAACTACTGATCCTGCAAGTTGACCTGTTCTGTGGTATGTTCGGAGCATTTTTACTACCGATCTGACAGGTAGACCTGTTCTGTGATATGTTCGAAGCATTTTAACTTCTTATGCTGCAGAGAGACCTGTTCTGTGGTATATTCGGAGCATTTTAACTACTGATCATACAGGTATACCTGTTCTGTGGTATGTTTGGAGCATTTTAACTACTGATCGTACAGGTAGACCTGTTCTGTGATATGTTCGGAGTATTTTTACCTCTGATGCTGCAGGTCGACCTGTTCTGTGATATATTCGGAGCATTTCAACCTTTGATGCTGCAGGTCGACCTGTTCTGTGGTATGTTCGGAGCATTTAACTACTGATCCTGCAAATAGACCTGTTCTGTGGTAAGTTCAGAGCATTTTAACCTCTGATCCTGCAGGTCGATCTGTTCTATGGTATATTCGGAGCATTTAAACAACTGATCTTACAGGTCGACCTGTTCTGTGGTATGTTCGGAGCATTTTAACCTCTGATCCTTCAGGTCGATCTGTTGTTTGGTATGTTCGGAGCATTTTTACTACTGATCTTACAGGTAGACATGTTCTGTGATATGTTCGGAGCATTTTAACATCTGATGCTGCAGGTCGACCTGTTCTGTGGTTTGTTTGGAGCATTTTAACTCCTGATCTTACAGGTAGACCTGTTCTGTGATATGTTCGGAGCATTTTAACCTCTGATCCTGCAGGTCGACCTGTTCTGTGGTAAGTTTGGAGCATTTTAACCTCTGATCCTGCAAGTTGACCTGATCTGTGGTATGTTTGGAGCATTTTAACTACTGTTTTCTTACAGGCAGACCTGTTTAGTGGTATGTTCGAAGCATTTTAACCTCTGATCCTGCAGATCGACCTGTTCTGTGGTATGTTCAGAGCATTTTAACTTCTGATTTTACAGGTAGACCTGTTCTGTTGTATGTTTGGAGCATTTTAACTACTGATCTTACAGGTAGACCTGTTCTGTGGTATGTTCGGAGCATTTTAACATCTGAGGTGCAGGTCGACCTGTTCTGTGGTATGTTCGGAGCATTTTAACCTCTGAGGTGCAGGTCGACCTGTTCTGTGCTATGTTCGGAGCATTTTAACTACTGATCTTACAGGTCGACCTGTTCTGTGGTAAGTTCCGAGCATTTTATCTACTGATCCTGTAGGTCAACCTGTTCTGTGGTATGTTTGGAGCGTTTTAACTACTGATCTTACAGGTAAACCTGTTCCGTGGAGTGTTCGGAGCATTTTTACCTCTGATGCTGCAGGTCGACCTGTTTTGTGGTATGTTCGGAGCATTTTAACGTCTGATGCTGCAGGTCGGCCTGTTCTGTGGTATGTTCGGAACATTTTAACTACTTATCTTACAGGTCGACCTGTTATGTGGTAAAATCGGAGCATTTAACTAGTGATCCAGCAGGTCGACCTGTTCTGTGGTATGTTTGGAGCATTTTAACTACTGATCCTGCAAATAGATTTGTTCTGTGGTAATTTCGGAGCATTTAACTACTGATCATGCAATTAGATCTGTTCTGTGGTAAGTTCGGAGCATTTAACTGCTGACTCTGAAGGTCGACCTGTTCTGTGGTATGTTCGGAGCATTTAATTACTGATCTTATGGGTAGACCTGTTCCGTAGTAAATCCGGGGCATTTTATCTACTGAACTTATAGGTCTAACTGTTTTGAGTGTTGTTTGGAGCATTATAACTACTGATCCTGTAGGTCGACCTGTTCTGTGGTATGTTCAGAGCATTTTTACCTCTAATCCTGCAGGTCGACCAGTTCTGTGGTATGTTCGGAGCAAATTAACTACTGTTTTCTGACAGATAGACCAGTTTTGTGGTATGTTCGGAGCATTTTAACCTCTGATCCTGCAGGTCGACCTATTCTGTGGTATGTTTGGAGCATTTTAACCTCTGATCCTGCAAATAGATCGGATCTGTGGTAAGTTTGGAGCATTTAACTACTGATCCTGCAGGTCGACCTGTTCTGTGGTATGTTCGGAGTATTTTTACCTCTAATCCTGCAGGTCAACCAGTTCTGTGGTATGTTCGGAGCAAATTAACTACTGTTTTCTGACAGATAGACCAGTTTTGTGGTATGTTCGGAGCATTTTAACCTCTGATCCTGCAGGTCGACCTATTCTGTGGTATGTTCGGAGCATTTTAACCTCTGATCCTGCAAATAGATCTGTTCTGTGGTAAGTTCAGAGCATTTAACTACTGATCCTGCAGGTCGACCTGTTCTGTGGTATGTTCGGAGCATTTTAACGTCTGATCCTGCAGGTCGACCTGTTCTGTGGTAAGTTCGGAGCATTTATCTACTGATCCTGCAGAGCGACCTGTTCTGTGGTATGTTCGGAGCATTTTAACTTCTGTTCTTACAGGTAGACCTGTTTTGTGTTATGTTCGGAGCATTTTTACATCTGATCCTGCAGGTCGACCTGTTCTGTGGTATGTTCGGAGCATTTTTACCTCTGATCCTGCAGGTCGACCTGTTCTGTGTTATGTTTGGAGCATTTTTACCTCTGATCCTGCAGGTCGACCTGTTCTGTGATATGTTTGGAGCATTTGAACCTCTGATCCTGCAGGTCGACCTGTTCTGTGGTTAGTTCGGAGCATTTAACTACTGATCCTGCAGAGCGACCTGTTCTGTGGTATGTTCGGAGCATTTTAACTACTGTTCTTACAGGTAGACCTGTTTTGTGGTATGTTCGGAGCATTTAACCTCTGATTCTGCAGGTCGACCTGTTCTGTGGTATGTTCAGCGCATTTTAACTTCTGATTTTACAGGTAGACCTGTTCTGTGGTATGTTCGAAGCATTTTAACCTCTGATCCTGCAGAGCGACCTGTTCTGTGGTATGTTCGGAGCATTTTAACTACTGATCTTACATTTCGACCTGTTCTGTGCTTTGTTCGGAGCATTATAACTACTGATTTACAGTTAGACCTGTTCTGTGGTAAGTTCGAAGCATTTTATCTACTGATCTTACAGGTCGAGCTGTTCTGTGTCTTGATTGATGCATTTTAACTACTGATCCTGCAGGTCGACCTGCTCTGTGGTAAAATCAGAGCATTTTAAATACTGATCCTGCAGGTCGAACTGTTCTGTGGTAAAATCGGAGCATTTAACTACTGATTCTGCAGATAGATCTGTTCTGTGGTATGTTCGGACCATTTTAGCCTCTGATCCTGCAGGTCGACCTGTTCTGTGGTATGTTCGGAGCATTTTAACTACTGATCTTACAGGTAGACCTGTTCTGTGGTAAGTTCGGAGCATTTAACTACTGATCCAGCAGGTCGACCTGTTTTGTGGTATGTTCGGAGCATTTTAACTACTGATCTTACAGGTCGACCTGTTCTGTGGTAAAATGGGAGTATTTTACTACCGATCCAGCAGGTCGACCTGTTCTGTGGTATGTTCGGAGCATTTTAACTACTGATCCTGCAAATAGATCTGTTCTGTGGTAAGTTCCGAGCATTTAACTACTGATCCTGCAGGTTGACCTGCTCTGTGGTTTGTTCGGAGCATTTTAACTACTGTTTTCTTATAGGTAGACCTGTTCTGTGATATGTTCGGAGCATTTTAACCTCTGATCCTACAGGTCGACCTGTTCTGTGATATGTTCGGAGTATTTTAACTACTATTTTCTTACAGGTAGACCTGTTCTGTGGTATGTTCGGAGCATTTTAACCTCTGATCCTACAGGTCGACCTGTTCTGTGATATGTTAGGAGCATTTTAACGTCTGATCCTGCAGGTCGACCTGTTCTGTGGTATGTTTGAAGCATTTTAACTACTGATCTTACAGGTAGACCTGTTCTGTGGTAATTTCGGAGCATTTTACCTCTGATGCTGCAGGTCGACTTGTTCTGTGGTATGTTCGGAGCATTTTAACTACTGATCTTACAGGTACACCTCTTCTGTAATATGTTTGGAGCATTTTAACCTCTAATCCTGCAGGTCGACCTGTTCTGTGGTATGTTCGGAGCATTTTAACTTTTGATTTTGCAGGTAGACCTGTTCTGTGGTATGTTCAGAGCATTTTAACCTCTGATCCTGCAGAGCGACCTGTTCTGTGGTATGTTCTGAGCATTTTAACAAATGATCTTACATGTAGACCTGTTCTGTGGTATGTTCGGAGCATTTTTACATCTGATGTGCAGGTCGACCTATTCTGCGGTAAGTTCGGAGCATTTTAACTACTGATCTTACAGGTCGAGCTGTTCTGTGTCTTGATTGGAGCATTTTAACTTCTAACTCTGCAGGTCGACCTGTTTTGTGGTAAAATCGGAGCATTTTTACTACTGATCCTGCAGGTCGACCTGTTCTGTCGTAAAATTGGAGCATTTTAACTACTTATCCTGCAGGTCAACGTGTTCTGTGATATGTTCGGAGCATTTTAACTACTGATTTTACAGATAGACCTGTTCTGTTGTAAGTTCGGAGCATTTTGACCTCTGATGCTGCAGGTCGACCTGTTCTGAAAATATGTTTGGAGCATTTTAACTACTGATCTTACAGGTAGAGCTGTTCTATGGTAAGTTCTTAGCATTTTTAACTACTGATTTTACAAGGTCGACCTGTTCTGTGTCTTGTTTGGAGCATTTTAACTACTGATCCTGCAGGTCGACCTGTTCTGTGGTATGTTCGGAGCATTTTAACCTCTGATCCTGCAGGTCGACCTGTTCTGTGGTAAAATCGGAGCATTCTAACTACTGATCCTGCAGGTCAACCTGTTCTGTGGTATGTTTAGAGCATTTTAACTACTGATCTTACAGGTAGACCTGTTCTGTGGTAAGTTCGGAGCATTTTTACCTCTGATGCTGCAGGTCGACCTGTTCTGTGGTATGTTTGGAACATTTTAACTACTTATCTGTTCTGTGGTAAAATCGGAGCATTTAACTACTGATCCAGCAGGTCGACCTGTTCTGTGGTATGTTTGGAGCATTTTAACTACTGATCCTGCAAATAGATTTGTTCTGTCGTAATTTCGGAGCATTTAACTACTGATCCTGCAAATAGATCTATTTTGTGGTAAGTTCGGAGCATTTAACTACTGACTCTGAAGGTCGACCTGTTCTGTGGTATGTTCGGAGCATTTGAACCTCTGATCCTACAGGTTGACCTGTTCTGTGATATGTTCGGAGCATTTTAACGTCTGATCCTACAGGTCGACCTGTTCTTTGATATGTTCGGAGCATTTTAATTACTGATCTTACAGGTCGACCTGTTCTGTGGTATGTTCGGAGCATTTTAACCTCTGATCCTACAGGTCGACCTGCTCTGTGATATGTTCGGAGCATTTGAACCTCTGATCCTACAGGTCGACCTTTTTTGTGGTATGTTCGGAGCATTTAAACCTCTGATCCTGCAGGTCGACCTGTTCTGTGGTAAGTTCGGAGCATTTTAAACTCTGATCCTGCAGGTCGACCTGTTCTGTGATATGTTCGGAGCATTTTAACGTCTGATCCTGCAGGTCGACCTGTTCTCTGGTAAGTTCGGAGTATTTTAACCTCTGATCCTGCAGGTCGACCTGTTCTGTGATATGTTCGGAGCATAACCTCTGATCCTACAGGTCGACCTGTTCTTGATATGTTTGGAGCATTTTAACTACTAATCCTGCAGGTCGACCTGTTCTGTGGTATGTCTGAAGCCTTTTAACTACTGATCCTGCAGTTCGACCTGTTCTCTGGTATGTTCGTAGCATTTTAACTACTGATCTTACAGGTGGACCTGTTCTGTGTAATGTTCGGAGCATTTAAACCTCTGATCCTACAGGTCGACCTGTTCTGTGGTATGTTCGGAGCATTTTAACCTCTGATCCTGCAGGTCGACCTGTTCTGTGGTAAGTTCGGAGCAGTTTAAACTCTGATCCTGCAGGTCGACCTGTTCTGTGATATGTTAGGAGCATTTTAACGTCTGATCCTGCAGGTCGACCTGTTCTAAGGTAAGTTCGGAGCATTTTAACCTCTGATCCTGCAGGTCGACCTGTTCTGTGATATGTTCGGAGCATTTTAACCTCTGATCCTACAAGTCGACCTCTTCTGTGATATGTTTGGCGCATTTTAACTACTAATCCTGCAGGTCGACCTGTTCTGTGGTATGTCTGGAGCATTTTAACTACTGATCCTGCTGGTCGACTTGTTCTGTGGTATGTTCGGAGCATTTTAACTACTGTTTTATTACAGGTAGACCTGTTTTGTGATATGTTCGGAGCATTTTAACTACTGATCCTGCAGGTCGACCTGTTCTGTGGTATGTTCTGAGCATTTTAACTACTGATTCTGCAGGTCGACCTGTTCTTTGGTATGTTCGGAGCATTTTAACTACTGATCTTGCAAGTCGACCTGTTCTTTGGTATGTTCGGAGCATTTTAACTACTGATCCTGCAGGTCGACCTGTTTTGTGGTATGTTCGGAGTATTTTAACTACTGATCCTGCAGGTCGACCTGTTCTGTGGTATGTTCGGAGCATTTAACTACTGATCCTGCAGGTCGACCTGTTCTGTGGTATGTCGGAGCATTTAACTACTGATCCATCAGGTCGACCTGTTCTGTGGTATGGTCGGTGCATTTTTACTACTGTTTTCTTACAGGTAGACCTGTTTTGTGGTATGTTCGGAGCATTTAAAGCTCTGATCCTGCAGGTTGACCTGTTCTGTGGTAAGTTCGGAGTATTTTAAGTTTTAGGAGAAGTCTTTCAAAGTTTTAGGACAAGTGTTTTTAAGTTTAAGGACAAGTGTTATTTAGTTTTACACGTTTTAAGTTTTAAGACAAGTGCTTTCAAGTTTTAGGACAAGTTTTTTCAAGTTTTATGACAAGCGTTTTTAAGTTTAAGGGCAGGTGTTTTTTTAAGTTTTAGGACAAGTGTTTTAAAGTTTTAGGACAAGTGTTTTAAAGTTTTAGGACAATAGTTTTAAGGATTGGACAAGTTTTATTTAGTTTTAGGATGAGTATTTTTAAGTTTTAGGATAAGTGTTTTTAAGTTTGAGGACAAGAGTTTTTAAGTTTTAGGACCAGTGTTTTTAAGTTTTAGGACAAGTGTTTTTAAGTTTTAGGACAGGTGTTATTCAGTTGTAGGACAAGTGTTTTAAAGCTTTGGGACAAGTTTTTTTTTAAGTTTTAGGACAAACAGTGTTTGTAAGTTATTTAGGACTAGTGTTTTTACGATTTATGACAAAGTTTTTTTTAAGTTATAGGACTAGAGTTTGTTAAGTTCTAGGACAAGGGTTTTTAAACTATTAAGGACAAGTGTTTTTGAGTTTTAGAACAAGTGCTATTAAGTTTTAGCACAAGTGTTTCTGAGTTTAAGGAAAAATGCTATGAGTTTTAGGACAAGTTTTTTTAAGTTTTAGGGCAAGTTGTTTTAAGTTTTAGGACAAGTGTTTATTAAATTTTTCAGGACAAATGTTTTTAAGCTTTAGGACAAGTTTTTTTATGTTTTAGGACAGTGTTTTTAAGTTTTAGGACAAGTGTTTATTAAATTTTTCAGGACAAATGTTTTTAAGTTTTATGACAAGTTTTTTTTAAGTTTTAGGACAGTGTTTTTAAGTTTTAGGACAGTGTTTTTTTAAGTTTTAGGACAAGTGTTTTTAAGTGTTTTAGGACAAGTGTTTTTAAGTTTCAGGAGAAGCTTTTTTTAAGCTTTAGGACAGTGTTTTTATGCTTTAGGACAAGTGTTTTTAAGTTTTTTAGGACAATTGTTTTAAGTTTTAGGACAATTTTTTTAAGTTTTAGGACAATTGTTTTTAAGTTTTAGGACAAGTGTTTTTTAAGGTTTTTAGGACATAGATACAACAACAACAGGACAAATGTTATTAAGTTTTAGGACAAGTTTTTTTTAAGTTTTAGGACAGTGTTTTTAAATTTCAGGACCGTGTTTTTTTTAGTTTTAGGACAAGTGTTTTTAAGTGTTTTAGGACAAGCTTTTTTAAGTTTTAGGACAGTGTTTTTATGCTTTAGGACAAGTGTTTTTTAAGTTTTTTAGGACAATTGTTTTAAATATTAGGACAATTTTTTTAAGTTTTGGGACAAGTGTTTTTAAGTTTTAGGACAAGTGTTTTTTAAGGTTTTTAGGACATAGATACAACAACAACTTCTGTAGTTTCTACAGCAACAAATTCTAAAATAACAACAATAACACTATCATCAACAACAACTATAGTTACTAGAACAACAACATGTGTAGTTACTTCTGCAACAACAACTGTATTCCCTATAACTACAACTATAGTCAATGCTACAACTACAACTGTAGATACTACAACAACATTATCAACAACAACAACAACAACAACAACAACAACAACAACAACAACAACAACTACAGCAACATTTTATCTATAGTTACAACAAAAACAACAACACCAACAAGAAAACCAACAACAACAACTTTAGTTACTAGAGCAACAATTGTATTCCCTAAAACTACAACAACTAGTTACTTACACAACAACAACTGTAGTAACTAAAACAATAACAGTAACTATAGCAATTACAACAACATTTTCATCTATAGTTACAACAACAACAATGAAAACAATTCTTACTGTTGTGACACCAACAACAATAACAACAATTACCTTTTTGTACAACAACACTAACAACAACTGGAGTTACTACAGCAACAAATACAATTACGAAATAAGGGAGCGCAGTGGCTCAGTGGTAGAGTGCTTGACTCGAGACCGAAGGGCCGCGGGTTCAAGCCTCACCGGCGTCACTGTGTTGTGGTCCTTGAGCAAGACACATTTATCCTAGCTTGGTACTGGTTCAACCCAGGAAGATCCGTCCCTATATAACTGAAAGATTGTTGATAGGGCGTAAAAAACAAACAATTACGAAATATCTCGTGATGTGCAAGGTGGTAATATAAGAAAGCTATACCATGTTTGTCCACCTGTACGTAAGTTAATTCACACGTTAAAACTCGTGGATTATCTCCGCGTACAGGCGGACAACCTATGGTAAAATATACAACCCACAATATTTTAGATCACCTCCAGGAAATTGCAGTCTAGAATGTCAGTTTCAACACATTTATTGTATTTTTAGAATCTAAGCGTGATATATACCTTGAGAATACCTTGAAAATAGTTGCTGGACTCTGGGGGAAGGACAAAATATGGACACAAAATGATGTACATTTCGTTTTTAGCCATTGCACGCTGCAGAAAAAAAACTGACCAGACTGTTCGTTTAGGCCTGGTCAGAAATAGCACTGCTTACGCCAAAATGATATTTGATAAAGATATCATGATCAAACGGCACATGGATATATACACTAATCTGAGTGAGTCTACACTGTTTGCGTATCAGAAGTAGAGAGCACAAACAGTGGGAACTGATCAGCATATATATGTACATCTCTAACATGTGATCAGTGAAATATTTCCCAGATAAATTTGCTAAAAAATCAAAATAAAAAAATAAAAAATATATATAAAAAAAGAATGAAATGCAGCAAAATACTACATAATATGTATATTATACGATGTGAAGCCTGCGTGTCAGCAACACAGGAAGCACCTGGGTCAGAGCTAAATATTTCCTGTTTTCCAGACAACTAAAACGATCCCACTTCCTACTTCCTGTTTCCCAGACAATTAAAAAATGACATTACCAAAGTCAAGATTTACAATAATAGTATTGTAAGGGCTGATGCTTGGGCCATTTTTACATGCATTTGAAGCAATACCTGGCTTCTAGAGCCACACCGGATAGGGCGGCAGTCGAAAACGCTAATACTATCAACGAGATAAAAAAAATAGTTAGAAACAGATTTCGATTGCCATTTGTCACCTGATTGGCGACAAATGGCAATCGATAACAATGTTACTAGCGATGGTTGATCCGCATTCGTTGATTGTTAAGAGCGTTTTCGATTGCCGCCTATCCCGTTTGAGAATGTTATGCCTATGGTAAGTTAAAAAGTGAGTAAGATCAGGAAATATGCAGACCGACCCACGGCACCGTGGTGGATGGAGCACAACAGAACACTAAGTCACAAGACATCCTCAGTACGATTAAAGCAAAGCATCCAGCTCTCTCTTCCTCTTCAAGATGAGTGCAAAACACAAAGTAATGCATAACAAAAAAAAGACCAGCGAAAATCTCCCTAAACAATGTTAGGTGCATAAAACAAAGAAACAACTGTCATTACCCATTCGGCCACAAATACATTTATTTATTTCATCAGGCTAGAGTCAAATTATAATACAAGAAGTAAGTGAGTATGATCAGGAATTACCACAATCATAAACGGCAGGCCAACCCATGGCTCCGTGAGAAAGAGCTACAGGACATATACAGTAAGAAGACATCCAAAAACAATTAAAGTAAAGCAACTAGCTCTCTCTTCCTTGTCAAGATAATGACAAAACTAGAAAAGCCATAAAGTAATGCATACCAAATCAAAGACCAACACAGAACCCCCACAAACAATGAGAGGTACATAAAACAACAAATCAACAACAACAGAACCACCGCCTTAGAACTGACAGCAGCCTACGCCACAGGTGGGGGGGGGGGGAGCTAATACATTTTACTTTCATGTACAGATAACAGACAAAACGACGAAATAATCGAGTTACCCAGTACACACCCCACCCACCCCTCCACAGTTCGAGCAATATAAATATGTAAGTGAAGCTTAGCAACAATATTTGGGCATTCTTTCGAGAAAATTAGATAAAAGAATCAGCCGACGCTGGGCTGCCCCCTAAAACAAACAGATTGAGGCCGCGCACACCCTACAAACGTTAGAACTGATCTGGCCCCAGTACGTTCTAACAACAAACAAAATTGGCAATCTAGAAACAAGTACCTTGGAACAGGATCAGGCCGACAAAAGACGGGGGGGGGGGGGGTGGGGGCGGAGTCGTGTCGAATTCTTGTACATGTTCAGGAAAAACCCCTCATATTTTGTGTACGAGAAAATTGGCCGCATTTGGGATCGTGGGTTGACACCATATCCCAAAAGAGGTCCGAATCTGAATCACAAAAGTCAAAACGCCAGCAATTGCTGGCCTTTTAAATGTTAAAATGCCGACAATTATTGCCCAAGCTGGTCTGCGCCTTTATTATTCCCAAACCCCTAAAGACAGGTTTTCACGTGTCCATGCCCACATTTGCAACATCAGAATCTAGGGCGAATGTTTGGCCAGTAAAATGCATTAATTTAAAAACCCTATGCGGCCTATGCGAGTGCCCGTTCTTAAAGGTGGTGTTATCATTGTTGTTGTTCAAATTGTATGCGGGGGTTTTGTTTTGGTTCCTTGTTTTGGTGTGTTTTTGGTGTCCTCTCTCGTTCAGCAATTCATCTTACAAAAGGGAGCGCAGTGGCCATAAATTGAAGCAGGAGTCAACATGTGCGGATCCAGAGGGGGACAGGGGGTCCGGACCCCACCTGGAAAATTACAAAAATATAGGGTTCCTTAGCAATACTGGTCCGGGTCCCCTTAAAATCACAAAGCTACAAATCCAGCATTCATTGTTGGGCCATCATCGGCCCGCCAGCGAAACGCCATTTAAATGGCGTTTCGCTGACGGGCCGTTGATGGCCCGCTTATAGTTGTATTTGGGCCCTTCCTCCCCTCATGAAACTAAAAAAAGAGAGAAAAAAACGTTGTTAAAGTTGGGCCCGCTCTGACAAAACTTTCTGGATCCGCGCATGAGTCAACCATAAATTGAAGCCCCATAGAGAATTGGCAAAAAATGTATGCTTCTTTTTAGAACAAAAGCAAATATATGGGTTGAGACACGAAAAAAAACCCCTTGAATTTGGTATTTCTGACAAAGTAAAATTCAAACCAGCCTGCTCAGCTATAGAGACTAGCTAGAAAATTGAAAGTATGCTTGTAGCAAGTCTCGATCTGATACTTTCCAATAAGCGAATGAAAAAGGCGCTGATCAGACTGCGGATGCACCGGCTGGTCTGTGCCTTTGTTGTTCCCAAACCCCAGAAGACATGTTTTCTTGCGTCCAGGCCCATATTACATCGGGCAGCAGCAAAGACCCAGGTGAGCCTGCGCATATGGGCAGTCTGACTAGAGCCTTCACTTCTTGCATACATAAAGCATGGAAGTAGAGGAAGTCTCAGGCAAATAATAAGACAACTAGCCCTGCTAAATAGGTCAGCTTGGGCATTTAAAGAGGGCCTAAGGCATGTGCGATAAGTACAAAACTCTTGTTTGCAGGCCCATACAATGCTTGACATTCACTCCACTCCTAAATTCAAAATGAGTTTGATGAAGTTTTGGCCATGAAAAGTGAATGGATGCTCTAGCAAATGTACAATTTATTGGCTTTTATTTTGAAAAACACATACCGGTACATATGTGGCTACATAAATGCTTTGTAGCCACGTACCCCCTCATGCACAGTCTTGCCAGAGCCTTCCCTGATGACCTGTGCATTAAGGGTCAACATTTGACAAGCTGGCCAAATGAGTCTCACGATTTTTTGTCGTCTGCTGACTTTTTTTGCATAATCAACTTTTTTTTAGTTCTTTCAGGAAGACTATCAGAGTGTTAAACAGTTTGGATCTCGATCAGGACGCACATTTTGTTGAGATTGATCTGGGTCCAAACTATTTGCAAAGGTTATCGGCAGATGACAAAAGTCGCCGCTAGCAGGCAAAGAGTAATAGGGAGAAGTAACTTGCATCATAATGCCATATTTTTACCAAGGGCAACAAGACCAACTGTCAAAGCTCCGGATCGAGAGTCATTAGGGTTAGGTAAAGCCTGTTGTTTGTTTGTTGTTGTTTATAAGTATACATGTATAGAGCCTTACTACAGATGGTTCAAAGATGCATAATAATAGGATTACACTAATTTTTCATAGAAACAGGTAAATAACGGTGTATATTATACTGCAGTAAATAATATATGTACCAATATAGAGTACCCATTACCTGGGTTAGTTTATATGTTTTGTTTCCAACGATTCTCATGTATCTTTGTATCCACAGTACAGATATAACATCACTGTGACCACTGGATAATTTACGAGAAGTAAAATAAAGATATAGGATTGGCTGTGTCATTTTGTTTGTTTCGGGAGCAGAACAACTTGTACAATTTTGAAAAAAAAGACATATTTGGGACCGATGAAACAGGGAGAATGACAGCCGAAATACAGAGAACAAGATGCAGAACAGACAAAATGGAAGCCCCAATGTGTTAAACAAGATGCGGAACAGATGGAACAGACAGAGCGGCAGCCTTGCTTACTGTGTTAACCATTTACCTGCATAAAGGCTGCCATTCACAGCAAATGTAGTCTGCAATCTCATCTGCTGATGTACTTTGGTAGCCAATATTGCAAACAGTATGGACTTCGTTCAGAAATTGTAAGTGAGTATGATCAGGAAATACCACAATCACAAACTGCAGACAAACCCATTGCGCCTCGAGGAAGAGCCACCCAATCATCACAAGACACCAGGAAAACAAACTAAGCTAAGCAATCAGCCAAGATGATTGCAAAACTAGAATGGACTTAAAGTCACATACAGTAAAACATACAACAATTAGGACACCCACAACGGGAGTAATGCACCAGTCATTTGTATCCACGCCACCCCCCACCTACGGTGATAGCTGTGAAATAGCCGGGCTATGGTGCAGTGCAAGTACTTTTTGATTGTCCCCGCAGTGCCGGATAAGTGGGTGGGGGGGGGGGGGTATAACATTGGGAAACCTACCCCGGTGAGATTTGCTGTAGTGTAGGGCGGGGCTAAGAGTATAAGAGTAGGGTTGTTACCATCAGCTTGTCCCCACAGGGCGGGGCTTATACCAGGGCTTTGAAAAATAAACAGTCACTATCCCCGCCCATCCCCGTAGGAGGGAGAGCAGTTGATACAAACAATCGACGACGAATCATCAACAACAGAACCACCGCCTTAGAACCAACAGCAGCCTAAGCTACGGGGGGTGGGGGGGCTTAAATGTATTTTACTGGTACCAAATCTTTGCCCTAGATTCTGTTGATGTTGAAATATACAAATGTTCAACCCACATGGAGGCCATGCGCGGATCCAGAAATTTTTGTCAGAGGGGTCCAACTTTTTTTTTAGTTGATGAGGGGTGGGTGGATCCAAATAGCACTTTAAGCGGGTAATCATCGGCCCGCCAGCGAAACGCCATTTAAATGCGTTTCGAGGGTGTGCTGATGATGGCCCAACATTGAATGCTTGCTCGGTAGCTTCATATTTGTTCAGAGGATCTGGACCAGAATTGCTAAGAAACCTTATATTTTTGTGATTTTTCAGGGGGGGGGGAGGTCCGGACCCCCTGTACCCCCTCTTAATCCGCCCATGGAGGCCTTCTAACTAATACAATGCATCATCATAGAGAACCACTCTAATCAAATTAACATACTATGATGAAACAAAGAAAAGGCTCAAAATGCTATGTGAGAAGCAGTCAGACTGCTTTGATCAGGGTACACTTCAATGGTAAATGTGTTCTGAAGTACATTTAAAATGTCTGCAGCATATGTATAGTATAATAAGCAGACACTTCCATTTGCTCTCTTACATGTATCTGCTTATTGGCACGCTGTAGCTCAGTTGGTAGAGCGTTAGACTAGGGATCGAGGGGCTGCTAGATTGAGACACACCTCAGCCACTGTGTTGTGTCTTTATCTGTTGCTTAGTGGGCACACAGCATGCGCGATTCTAGAAAGTTTTGTCAGAGGGGGTCCAACTTTGACGCTTTTATTTTTTAGTTTGATGAGGGGAGGAAGGATCCAAATATCATTATAAGCGGGCCATCAACGGCCCGCCAGCAAAACGCCGTTTAAATGGTGTTTCGCTGGCGCGCCGATGATGGCCCACCATTGAATGCTGGCTTGGTAGCTTTGTGATTTTTCAGGGGATCCAGACCTGTATTGCTAAAAAATTATACTTTTGTGATTTTTCAGGGGGGTCCAGACCCCCTGCCCCCCCCCCCCTTCTGGATCCGCACATGCACAGAAAATCTTTCTGACATGACTGAAATATTGTTGAGTGGGACATAAAGCATCAACACTAACAAAGTACTCTTATCTGCTCAAGTACTGTTTTGCATATAATATGAACCCTGATCAGACGGCATCCGTAGTAAATGAGTTATGGAGTACACTTGAGTGCATTATATGCAGCAGATGCAACAAGCAGATAACATTTTAGGACAAAATAAATATTGGTAGGATAATGGTAAATACAGGTGGTGCATAATGCTACAGCTGCTATTGGGTAATTTTGAATGTTTTTTGTTGTCTGCTGATTTTTTGTAAATCAACTTTTTCGAAAAATACTTTCAGAAATACTGTTGTTTAGGATTTTTTAGCAATACTGGTCTGGATCCCCAGGAAAATCCAAAAGCTGCCAAACCAGAATTCAATGCTGGGCCATCGCTGGCAAGCCGATGATGGCCTGCTGTATCCTCCCTCCCCTCATAAACTAAAAAAAACTTTGTCAAAGCTGGACCCCCTCTGACAAAACTTTCTGGATACGCGCATGCTTTCGTTATTCCGAAAACCATGCCCGCACCCATATTGACCTTGGTCTTTTTTACCTTCCTGCTGCACACTGATCATCCTACTCTGCAGCTGCTGGTGGCCTCCCCAGGGGGTACTCTCATTTTTTCTTCATACACGAGCACAGCATCTACGGTTCACCCCAAAAAAATATCAGGAGTTTCAAGCACCCCAAAAAAATATTTGAAATTTTAGAGACCCCAAAAAATACCCCCATTCTGTAACTTAATTAAGGAAAAGGCACTAAAATGCATAGAATGACCCCTAAATATAGTCTAATTTTGTGATGACCCCCCAAAAATATCCACAAAATTTTCATACCCCCAAAAATATTCATTTTTCTGAAAACCCAAAAAATATTGAAATTCACAATTTTGAACCCCCCAAAAATGACCCAAGCCTACGTATGTATGAAAATATCAGAGTACCCCCCTTCCCCCCTGGGTGGCCTCCTTGCTGCCACAAAGGCTAGATATACGTACTCGCATAGAAATGATCGGCTTCTTCATTTACACAAATAATTTGTGGGTCTCCTTTTTATACCTTGGGCACAAACGGGTTCAAAAAAGTTCATTTTGAAAAAAGCAGCAGACGACAAATATTTGGATTTTTTTCCATGGGGGGGGGGGGGGGAAGGCAGAGTTAATCATACACAGAGAGCTATCTAGTGAGGCTTAAGGCCAAATCTGGGGTCATGAGCCATTATCTAATGTCATAGGTGGTATAATTCATCAGTGAAAGCTCTGATCGACAAGACTGCACAAAGAGTTAAAACATACACAGACAGCTAAGGCCAAATCTGGGGTCTTTGGCCATTATCTAATGTCATAGGTGGTATAATTCTTCAGTGAAAGCTCTGATCGACAAGACTGCACAAAGAGTTAAAACATACACAGACAGCTATCTAGTAAGGCTTAAGGCCAAATCTGGGGTCTTTGGCCATTATCTAATGTCATAGGTGGTATAATTCATCAGTGAAGGCTCTGATCGACAAGACTGTACAAAGAGTTAAAACATACACAGACAACTATCTAGTGAGGCTTAAGGCCAAATCTGGGGTCTTGGGCCATTATCTAATGTCATAGGTGGTATAATTCATCAGTGAAGGCTCTGATCGACAAGACTGTACAAAGAGTTAAAACATACACAGACAGCTAAGGCCAAATCTGGGGTCTTGGGCCATTATCTAATGCCATAGGTGGTGTAATTCATCAGTGAAGGCTCTGATCGACAAGACTGTACAAAGAGTTAAAACATACACAGACAACTATCTAGTGATGCTTAAGGCCAAATCTGGGGTCTTTGGCCATTATCTAATGCCATAGGTGGTGTAATTCATCAGTGAAGGCTCTGATCGACAAGACTGTACAAAGAGTTAAAACATACACAGACAACTATCTAGTGAGGCTTAAGGCCAAATCTGGGGTCTTGGGCCATTATCTAATGCCATAGGTGGTGTATTTCATCAGTGGAGGCTCTGATCGACAAGACTGTTCAAATGTACAGGCTCGTCTGTGCATTAGCTACTCAGGTATATAAGCGCCAAAAGCTCACGGTTGGTCCGTTTAGATTTTCTCAAGTGTTTTATTTTCTCCTGCAGTAACCGGATTTAGGTGACAGTTGTTTCCTGTGTTGCTGACACGCCAGTTTTACATCGTGAAACATACATATTGTGTAGTATTTGCTGCATTTCATTTAGGAGTATGTCGTGTAGACCTTGCACATCACGAGCTATTGCGTGCTAAAGTTGGTAAGGGTGGTATAATTCTTTTTATACCACCCTTACCAACTTTAGCACGCAATATATCATGGTGTGCAAGGTCTACACTGATGTAGGTGGTATAAAATATTATACCATGTTTGTCCACCTGTACGTAAGATAATTTACTCGCTAAAGCTCGTGGATTATCCTCACGTACAGGCGGACAACCCATGGTATAACTATTACTTAGCCATGTATTAGAAGCATTATTTTAAGATTTTCTTGGCAAAATTATCTGAGAAATATTTCACTAATCACACGTAACAGATGTACATGTATATACTGACCAGTCCCTTACCTACATGTACATCAGCCACGACCCTGGTAGAGGGTCATTCAGCGTCGTTATTCATCGCGCGCTGAGCCCGAACAGGAACTTATAACACTCACAGGCTAAGATAAACAAGTTTTTGACCGTAACATTGAAAATAATTTCATACCCATCTATTTAACATATGTTTTGGGTTCTTTTCAGTACCCACAAAAAATGTTTCTATTGCGAAATTAATTTTATGTTACGCAGGCTTAACTAAAAGCCTGAGTTACACTGGGATCTGTTTGTTTCATTTGATTTTACGTCACAGTCAACAATTTTTCAGTTATGTCGAGATGGGTCTTCCTGTGTTGAATATCAACTGATCAAAATTACCCCATCAAAAATGGTGAATTTTCATGAACAAAGGGCAATAACTCCAGAAAGCATGGAGCGATATGGACCATTATCGAACTTGAAAAAAACATTATAGTACTAAACAATGTGACCAAGTGTCATAAAATTCTGATCAAAACTATTCAACTTAGAGAGCGGACATCATTTTAAACTGTGAATTTTCATTAAGCAATGTGACCAAGTTTCATCAAAAGTATTCTACTTAGAGAGCGGAAATCGTTTCAAATGGTGAGTTTTCGTAACTCCTGAAGGCATGGTGCGATAAGGACCATTATCGAACTTGAAGAAGACATCATGGTACTAAACAATGCGACCAAGTTTCATAAAATTCTGATCGAAAGTATTCGACCTACAGAGTGGACATTGTTTCAAATGGTGAATTTTCATAAACAAAGGACCTTAACCCCTGAAGGCAATGTGCGGTATAGACCATTATCAAACTTGAAGATGACATTAAAGTACTTAAACAATGTGACCAAGTTTCATAAAAACGTACGTAAGCACGTACGTGTACGTACGTACGGACGGACATTTGTAACACTTAATGCCCCGGGCATTGTCATGGCCGGGGCATAATTATAATGCCACCTGCTCGATTAATGGTCTTAATGGACGCTATCATACTTATGGACCGTGTCGAGAGAAAACCTGACGTAGCTGCATGCGAACATGAAAGGCACAGAACATCCTGCAGTTACAACAACAACAACAGCAACAACAACAGCAACAACAACGACAATAACAACAACATCAATTTTACAACACTTACACATAAAAGTGTAGTTACAACAGCAGCAACAACAACAATAACAACAACAACCACAATTGTACAACACTTAAAATACAACTGTAGTTGCAACAACTACAACAACAACTCAACAACACTTACACATACAACTGTAATAACAACAGCAGCAACAACAACAGCAATAACAACAGGAACAATAATTACTACTACTACAACAATAACAATTTTACACATACAACTGTTGTTACAACAGCAGCAGCAACAACGCCATCAACAACAACAACAATTGTATAGCACTTGAAACACAACTGTAGTTACAACAATTACAACAACAACAAATACAATAACCACAATAACAACAACTACTACTACAACAACTCAACAACACTTACACACACAACTGTAATAACAACAGCAACAACAACAACAACAGCAAAAACAACAACAACTACTACTACAACAACAACAACAATTTTACAACACTTACACATACAACTGTAGTTACAAACAGCACAATATCAACAACAACAACTGTACAACACTTAAAATACAACTGTAGCTACAACAACTACAACAACAACAAATACAATAACAACAGCAACATCTACTACTACTACTACAACAACAATTTTACAACACTTAAACATAAAACTTAGTTACAACAGCAGCAGCAGCAACAACAAGAACAACAACTGTACAACACTTAAAATACAACTGTAGTTACAACAACTACAACAACAACTCAACAACACTTACATATACAACTGTAGTTACAAGAACAACAACAACTGTATAACACATACACATACAACTGTAATTACAACAACAACACAACAGTAACAATAGTAATAATAACTTCTACTACTACAAGTACAACAATTGGACAACACTAACACATACATCTGTAGTTACAACAACAGCAACAAAAACAACAACAGCAACAACAACAACAACAAATAAAATAACAACAATAACAAGAATAAAAACAGCTACTACTACAACACCAACAACAATTTTACAACACTTACACATACAACTGTTGTTACAACAGCAGCAGCAACAACGCCACCAACAACAACAACAATTGTATAGCACTTGAAACACAACTGTAGTTACAACAATTACAACAACAACAAATACAATAACCACAACAACTACTACTACAACAACTCAACAACACTTACACATACAACTGTAATAACAACAGCAACAACAACAACAACAATAACAACAGGAACAATAACTACTACCTCAACACTTACACATACAACTGTAGTTACAAACAGCAACAATATCAACAACAACAACAACAACTGTACAACACTTAAAATACAACTGTAGCTACAACAACTACAACAACAACAACAACAACAACAACAACAACAAATACAACAACAACAACAACAACAAATACAACAAATACAATAGCAACAACTACTACTACAACAATTTTACAACACTTACACATAAAACTGTAATAACAACAGCAGCAGCAGCAACAACAACAACAACAATAACAATAACAACAACAACAACAACTGTACAACACCTAAAATACAACTGTAGTTACAACAACTACAATAACAACTCAACAACACTTACATATACAACTGTAGTTACAAGAACAACAACAACTGTGCAACACTAACACTGAAAACAACAACAACAACAACAACAACAACACTTGAACAACAACAACAACAACAACAACAACTGTACAGGCGAGTTCATTTAAAAATCGCTGGTTTTAAAGTTATGTTGATTTCGGATTTTATTTGGCCTGTACCAAAGTAGACATTAGTTTATACTAATAGGGTCATATGAGCCACTTCATGGTTGGACCAACTGGATGGATGTGCTCCACCAGAAGACTCCGATCAGCCTGGGCATCAGCTCACTCTGATACACGTATTCATATTCAAATGAATAAAGCTATGGTATTTAGTTGCCCTCTAAATATTTGGTAAGGACCCTGATCAGGCTGGATTGGTCCCAAGGCTGACCTGAGTATTCTCTCGGCACACACTCATCGTGTTGGTCCTGTCGTGCTTGGCTCTAATGTAAGAAATGTGCGCTGGCGTATTTTGTAGGACTAAAGGACTAACTGAGGTTTATTTCGCTTCCATAGGTAAGACAGGGAAACAAGCAGACAAAGACGTCCCAACGTCAAAATGCCCCGAATGGAGAAATAAACCGTCAAAATCGAGTTATTGTCACGAAATCAACTATTTCTGGACCAAATCACCCTTAGTCAAGCCTCTGTTAAGTTTAACTGCCACGATTATCACAATACAAGAAAGTAGGTGGTGATTTTGCACCACCCGCGGCTAGCTAGGGCTCTGTCGTCAGATAGCCGGACACGATTTCCGAGGGCTGCGGTCTCTTGTCAGCTTCATTAGAGAAAAGAGCTTCTGGCAAAATCATTAAGAAGTTCTGATCTCGTTTTACACCACGCACGTAGGAATCCAGGGGGGGGGGGGGGCTATTGCATAACAGTACCTCAGTTTTAATTATCCTCCAGGACATTCTAATTAATATGCATGTGCATCACCCCAAGTGCATTGATATTCCGACATTCAAAGAACAATAACTTCTCTACGCTCAATGGCATCCTCATGAAACTTCACATGCATCATCACACTGACGTAACGCACGGTGTTGCGACCAATTCTGATTTTTGCGTTGTAGATGAGCCCAAGCCTTTCTTAACTTTTTAGTGAGGCCGTAATTATACCATGTTAGGTATCATTTTAAAGGTTAGAGTTTAAGCTATGTACTCATACATTTTATTAAAATATGCTATGTATCAAGGGATCTTTACAAATCCGTTTGTTTTTCGATATGACGCTGAAAACGCTTGTCACACGTAACAGAGCTGTTTGATTTCTTAATCTAAAGCGATCGTAGAAGGAAGATTTTTCAACGTAAAAACTGCCAAATTCTAACAATACGACATTACTTTATTATTATTTTCGACAGCAATGCTAAAATTCCACTGTGTTATCTTATGCTTGATAAATGACGATAAGTATAACAGCAACCATTCTGTCACACTTTAGAAAGAGTGGAGAGGGGGTACTTTTGAGAGATATAATAAACGTATGAAAATATGATGCAAGAAAATAAAAAATTGTGAAAAAAATACTTCTATCATGAAAAACATATTCCTGCTCTCGATAGTTGGAACTCTCAACAGGAAAAGAGAAAAAATGATTTTACCCGTGTCTAGCGGAAATGTCCACAGTGTCAGTTTTGGAAATTTATAGCGGGGGTGTACGTTTTCAATAGTGGCTATTTTTAAGAGTTCTTATAATTTGGTTCAGGAAATTAAATGAAACAATACTTCTTTCCTGATTTATAGTTTGATGTCAAAGCATAAATTGTACCCACACAAATGCAGAAACTGTCTTAAAAAGACTGTGTCTAGCGGAAATGTCCAAAGTTGTAACAATGACGTTCTTGGCGTAAAAATATTCAACGATTTGTGACGTCGCCGTTTTAATATAAATTTTACATATATTTTACATTTATTTTTGCAAACTTGTTGTCTAAAAATTATATAAATGTACGCTACCGATATGCAAAGCTACTAGCATATAGATTTGCAAAATAAACAAAGGCTTACTTCGTACAGCAATAATGGAAAGAAAATTAAAGTGCCAATTTTGCGGTGGCGCTAACATTTCAATGAATTTGGGAATCAAAATTTTAAATTTGCATCAAACGAGTACAAGATCAACTCTTAAACCAAGTGTGTATTTCTAAACATTTTATTCTATAATGTATTGTTTCAACATATCATTTTAAATCGGTTCTTCAACGGCCTGAGCTAAGTTTTGTTAATCTTTAGCATTTTTTTTTACTGGAATTGTTAACCCGCGAACTAACAGAGTTGCAAATACTGTGACCACACACAATCTTCGTGCGCGCCAATGAAGAAATGTGCACCGAATGAAGATTTAATACATTATAAACGTTTATGTTAAACCGATGAAACCAATGCCCCGCTCTCAAACAGTACTCTGCAAATGCGCTACTATATATACGAAGCGGTAAATGGCGCCCGTCGTTATACGGTTAAACAAATTGCAACAAAATGCCCTTCTGGATAAGAAATACGTCCCGTTGTACATATTGTTTTTATTTATAACTTGTTTAATATGATTATATGCGAGGAAAAGTGACATGTATAAAACCCATCATGATTCGATAGACTTCAGTGATAATCGACGTTTAAACATTAAAATATACATAAAATGGCGTTACGTTTTCTGGTCCCAACACCGTGCGTTACGTCACTATAGTCATATATACTCAGTATATGTTTCATGAAATTTCTTCCATTGCTTGCTTTTTAATGGCTGACGATCCAAAGCGCGATAACTCATCAACTACCTAGGACATTCTGACAAAACTTCATGCGCATTACCATAATTATGGTCAATCATACTCATAATAAAGTTCATGGAATTCAATCAGTCGCTTACTTAGTTATAGTTATGGCTGAGGACAGAATGAATTCTTTAAATGTAAGCAATCAAAGGGCAATAACTACTCTATTAACTCTTTGCCTGCTAGTGCCGCCTGCTGATAATCTTTGTATACAGTTTGAACCAAGAACAGACCCAAAATGCGCGGATCCAGGAGTTTTCGTCAGGAAGAGAGAGAGAGAGAGAGAAAGGGAGGGGGCAGGCCCAACTGATAGAAAAAAGCCCTGAGGAGCTTTACGCAAATGGCATATAGCGTGAATGCTTAAATAACGGAAATCTGTTGACACTACGTTGTCAGGTGATTCAAATTCAAAAAAATGTGTAGTTTAGGTAAAAGTCAGATAAGTGTACATGTTTCCTATTGATGAAATATATAATAACTGAGCCGCAACTTGAGATTTCGAACAAAATGGTATGTGCGACAAAGGCTCCGACTAGCCTGCGCATACGCACAGTCTGATCAGTTTCTTTGCTAGTTGCTTGAATATTCTATGACTTTTAAGCTACTGACCAAACAAAAGATGGAGTTTCTAAGCTAATAAAGAGGCTTCATATGCTCGTCTGAGTCTATACTTGTCAAAATACCACATTGTTGGAAATGGGAGAGCAGTGGCTCAGTTGTAGAGGGCTTGACTCGAGACCGAGGGGCCGGGGGTTCGAGCCTCACCAGCGTCACTGTGTTGTATACTTGAGCAAGAACATTAATCCTAGCTTAGTACTGAGTCAACCCAGAATGACCCCTTCCTTTATGGCTGAAAGATTGTTGATGGGACGTAAAATGCAGCAAAATGCTACATAATGTGTATATTTCAGGATGTGAAAACGGCTTGTCGCCAACACAGGAAGCAGCTGGGTCGTTTAAAACAATCCCATTTCCGATTTCCTGTTTCCCAGACAATTCAAAAAATGACATTACCAAAGTTGAGATTTACAATAGTATTGTAAGGGCCGATGAATGCTCATTTAAAATGCATTTGAACCAATACCTGGCTTCTAGAGTGTAAGGTCTATGGCCCTGACATGGGTCCAAGATAAAAAAAAGGTGAGTATGATCTGGAAATACCACAATCACACACTGCAGACCGACCCATAGCACCGTGAGGGAGGGCCACAGAACGCTAACAGTCACAAGACATCCTCAAGACAATTAAAGCAAAGCAGCCAGCTCTCTCTTCCTCTTCAAGATAATTGCAAAACACAAAGTAATGCATAACAAAACAAAGACCCGCACAGAACACCTTTAAACAATGTGAGATGCATAAAACAATGAATCGACAACAACAGAACCATCGTCATTACCCCTTTGACCACAAATACATTTATTTATTTCAACAGGCTATGGTCAAATCATAACACAAAAACATAGTTAGTATGATCATGAAATACCATAATCACACACTGCAGACCGACCCACAGCACCGTAATGGAGGACCACAGAACACTAATAGTCACAAGACATCCTAAAGACAATTAAAGCAAAGCAACCAGAGGCAAGTTCAATAATGCGAGCGCTCTCGGGCGCTCGTTATACTGATGTCCGGCTTTACACATTATGAATAAAGATAGGTACCAATCAACGAGCGCTCGGCGAGCACTCGCATTATTGAACTCGCCTCTGGTCTCTCTTCCTCTTCAAGATGATTGCAAAACGCCCACAAAGTAATACATCACAAAACAAAGACCAGCACAGAATCACCCTAAGCAATGTGAGGTATATAAACAATAAATCGACAACAACAGAAACACCTTCATTACCCCTTTGACCACAAATATATTTATTTCATGGGGTATGTAAACAGGCTATGGTCAAATCAATAATACAAAATCTAAGTGAGTATGATCAGAAAATACCACAATCACAAACTGCAGACCAACCCGCAGCATCGTTAGGAGGAGTTACAGGACATTTACAGTAATGGGACATCCAAAAGACATAAAAGCAAAGCAACCAGCCAAGATGATTGGAAAACTAGTAAGGACATAAAGTAATGCATACCAAAACAAAGACCAACACAGAACCCCCACAAACAATGGGAGGTACATAAAACAATAAATCAACAGCAGTTGAACCACCGCTTTAGAAAGGACAGCAACCTGGGCCACCGGGGGGGGGGGGGGGGGGAGGGGGGTAAATGCACTTTATCTTCATGTACAGAAAAGAGACAAACGACGAAAATAAGAGGACGAAATAATCGAGCTACCCCACCCCTCCCCTCCCCCGGCCTCTCCCCAGGTTGAGTAACATAGATATTGAAATGATACGTAGCAACAATATTTGGGCATTCTTCGAAAAAATTAGGTAAAAGAAACAGCCGTCGCTCGGCTGCCATCCACTCAAACGAACAGATTGAGGCTGGTGCAGACCCGACAAATGTTGAAACTGATCTGGCCCCAATAGGTTCTAACAACAAACAAATTGACAATCTAAAAACAAGCACCTTTGAACAGGAGCCGGAACTGCACCTGTTTCACGGGGTTTGTAACAGGCTACCGTCAAATCATAGAATACAAACAATTTGGAACCAAATCAGACACCACATAAAATTGGATCTGATCAGGTTCAGAATTGTTTGATTATGCATTCAGCTGCCACCCATGGGGTGGCAACTACATTAGCTGCCACAACAATTAACATAAAAAAAACTAGAAACAGTTTGGAAGCAGATCAGGCTTGACAGATCAGGGGATTCCAAAATCAAAACAAACATCGTAGAACTAGTTTAAATGCGAAAAATAAACGTATTAGTGCAGGAATGTATATATAAAGAGCGATTATCAGAGATTTTTGGTTCAATCAATTTTTCAAAGCACCACGCGCCGTCGGGCCGTCCGTGTAGCAAGAACACTCTCGCGACAGGGACCGCCTAGCCAGGGTCCAGTCGTCAATATTTTTGCCAACATTTTCTTATGCTACTTTTCTAAAAATTGAGATAATAAAAAAAGATAACACATCAAAGGTATCGATATAGTCTGTTATTGATTTCGGTAGATATTTTTGAAAAATATTTTTTTAAAAAAGGGCAAGAAATGATCAGACTAGAACTCAGGCTAGGGACCGCCTGATGGCGCGAGATGCTTTATTTAATAAATCCACATTCCATCTGCATGTGGAAACTAGTTATGCATATTGTCTTATATTATATATGTAATATCCACGAGGTCTTACCCCTACAACCCTACACATGCCCAGTTTAGATCTTAGCCGAAATTGGCGATAATCGCCTATTTCGGCCCGCGGGTTGACTTTGCAAACTTTGAGGGGGTTTGGTGTGTGTGTGTGGGGGGGGGGAGTCGATTCCGAATTCATGTACAATTTCAGGTCCGAATCTGGAACGAGAGCGGCAAGAAACATTTAGAAAATTGTCTAAGCTTGAGATTGGTACCAAAGTTGAGGGGGGAGGGGGCAGGCGTTGTGAATTCTTGTACACATTCAGGAAAAACTACATACATGTATTTTCTGTGCAAGAATAGTCCGCCAATTTCGGCCCGCAGGTTGACTTTACAAACTGTGCGGTGTGGGGGCAGTCGTTTTTGTACAAATTCAGTGAAAAAACTCATATTTTTAGTGCGAGAATATTGGCCGCATTTAGAATCGTAGGTTGACCCCATATCCTAAATGAGGTCCGAATCTGGAACGGACATGCAGAAATTGTCCCTTTTGGCAAGAAACATTCAGAAAATTGTCTGAAGAGAGAAAGCGGGAGAGAGAGAGCGGGAGAGAGAGATGGAGAGCGTGAGAGATAGGGAGAGCGGAAGAAAGAGAGCGGGAGAGGATGATAGAGGGAGAGCTGGAGATAGAGGGAGAGAGAAAGCGAGAGATAGAGCGGGAGAGAAAGAGAGTGGTAGAGCGGGAGAGTGAGAGAGAGATTTTGAGAGAGAGGGAGATATAAAGAGATTGAGAGCCTGGGAGAGAGAGGAAAGCTGGCGATAGAGGGAGAGCGGGAGAGAGAGAGAGCGGGAGAGAGAGAGTGGGAGAGAGAGAGCGGGAGAGAGAGCAGGAGAGAGAGAGAGCGGGAGAGAGAGAGAGAGAGGAAGAGAGAGAGGGAGAGAGAGTGGGAGAGAGTGAGAGAGAAAGAGTTGGGGAGAGCGAAAGAGAGAGAGAGAGAGAGCGGGGGGGGAGAGAAAGCGGGAGAGAGAGGGAGATAGCGAGAAAGAGAGTGAGAGAGAGAGAGAGATGGAGAGAGAGAGAGTGGGAGAGCAAGAGCGGGAGAGCCAGAGCGGGAGATCGAGAGCGCTAGAGCGAGGGAGGGGGAGCGGAAGAGGGGGAGAGTGGCAGAGTGAGAGAGGGAGAGCATAAGAGGGAATGAGCGGCAGAGGGAGATACAAGAGAGATTGAGAACGCGGGAGAGAGAGAGAAAGCGGGAGAAAGAGAGAGAGAGAGAGCTGGAGAGAGAGGGAGAGGAAAATTGGGAGAGAGAGGGATAGTGGGAGCGAGAGCGGGAGAGAAAGAGCGGGAGACAGATGGAGAGAAAAGGGAGAGTCAGAGGGGAGAGAGCGGGAGAGTCAGAGGGGAGAGAGAGGGAGAGAGAAAGCGAGAAATAGAGCGGGAGAGAAAGAGAGAGCTGGGGGAGAGAGAGAGCTGGGGGGAGAGAGTGGGAGGGAGAGAGCGGGATGGAGAGAGATAGAGAGGGGGATAGAGTGAGTGGGAGAGAGAGGGCGACATAAAGAGATTGAGAGCGCGGGAAAGAGCGGGGGAGCGAGAGCTGGAGAGTGGTAGAGCAAGGGAGTGAGAGCGGAAGAGGGAGAGCGTTAGAGGGAATGAGCGGCAGAGGGAGATATAGAGATTGAGAGCGCGGGAGAGAGAGAGCGGGAGAAATAGAGAGAGCTTGAGAGAGAAGGAGAGAAAAAGCAGGAGAGAGTGAGAGTGGGAGCGAGAGCGGGAGAGGGAGAGAAAGCTCGGGAGACAGAGGGAGAGAAAAGGGAGAGAGATAGAGCGGGAGAGAGAGAGAGAGTGGGAGAGAGAGGGAGATATAAAGAGATTGAGAGCGCGGGAGAGAGAGGGAGAGCTGGGAAAGAGAGAGAGAGCAGGAGCGGGAGAGAGAAGGCGATCGGGGGAGAGCTGGAGTGAGAGAGAGGGAGAGAGAGAGCGGGAGAGAAAGAGAGAGGGAGAGAGAATGGGAGATATAGAGAGATTGATAGCGCGGGAGAGGGAGAAGGAGAGCTGGAGAGAGAGAGGGCGGGAGAGGGAGAATGGGAGAGAGAGAGAGCGGGAGAGAGATGGAGAGCGGAAGAGAGAGGGAGAGGTGGAGAGAGAGAGCGTGAGAGGGAAAGAGAGAGAGGGAGATAGAGAGCGGGAGAGAGTGAGCGGGAGATATATAGAGCGGGAGAGAGAGAGCGGGGGTAGAGAGAGAGAACGGGGGTAGAGGGAGAGAGCGGGAGAGTTGAAAGAAGAGAGCGGTAGCGGGAGAGAGAGAAATGGGTAGAGAGAGAGCGTGAGAGAGAGGGAGAGAGAGAGAAAGAGAGAGAGGGAGAGCAGAAGAGAGAGAGGGAGATTGGGAGAGAGAGAGAGAGAGAGAGAGAGAGAAGGAGGAGAGAGTAGGAGAGGGAGATATAGAGAGATTGAGAGCTTGGTAGAGAGAGGGGGAGCTGGAGAGAGCGGGAGAGGGAGAGCGAGAGCGGGAGAACAACAACAAGAAGAACTACAACAAAAACGACTGTAAAATGCTTACACATACACAGCTGTAGTTACAACACTAACAACTGAGCAACATTTACGCATACAACTATAGTTACAACTGCAGTTACAACAACAACAACACCTGAACAACACACGTACACGTACAGCTGTAGTAACAACAAAACCACAACAATTACAGTACCCCTGCAACTTTGACTCCTTTGGCCAGCGAGACCCCTGGCGAATGCCAGCCGAAATTTACACGCTTCCCGGCTGAGATCCAGGGCAAACGCCAGCCGAAGTTTACCCGCAACATGAACATGATCGCGTCTACCCGGCCTGCCTGCTCGTGCAACTCTGACTCCATCGGCTGGGAAGACACAGAGCAAAAGCCAGCCGATGTTTACCCGATTCCCCAGCAAAACTTGGTAGTGCAGCCGGCAAGCCCACCCCTCCGCCCGCCTGCCAACCTGGGCAACTCTGATTCCTCTGGTCGGAGAGGACCCCGGTTGAAGACAAGCCAAAGTTTACCTGATACCCAGGAGAAACAGGAACGCGCCCACCTACCCGCCACCCGCCTGCCTGCGAGACCCCAGGCTAATGCCAGCTGAAGTTTAACGGATCATCCGGACGAAACATGATCATGTCTACCTGGTCTGTCTGCCTCTGACACATTGGCCGGCGGGACTTCGGTCGAAAGCTAGCCAATATTTGTCTGCTTAGGCCGAGATACTCTTGCCAGGCGCAGGTGGGCACCCTCGAGCTTTGTTTTTTGTGAAAAATCGACTAAGTCCACAAAATCTCTCATGGCGAGACCCCAAAACGATAAAGGAACAACAACAGCAATAAAGAAAACAACAACAACACAGCAAACAACAACAACGATAAAGAAAACAACAAAACATACTAGACAACAACAACGATTAAGAAACAACAGCAACAGTAACAGCAACACACAACTGTACAGCACTTACAAATACAACTGTAGTCACAAAAACAACTTTTACATAAAATTGTAACAACAACAACAACAACAACAACTGTAGTTACAACCAATGATAAAGAAAACAACAACAACAACAACAACAACAACTATACAACACTTACACACACACATACAACAACAACAACAATTATCTGAAGCTCGTGGATTATCTCCGCGTACATGTACAGGCGGACAAGCCAATTGTATACTATTACATAACCGCCTGATGAGAGGCAATTGCTGTCGGAAATGTTAATTTCACAAAATTTATTTTTATTTTTAGAACACTAAAGAAAGCTGTGATAGAATATTGACACAAAATGATGTATTTCAAATTAAATTTCAAATTTCAGCTGTTTCACAGAAAATTGGCGACTGCAGTAAACACTGACCAGGCTGTACGTGTACATTGAAGCCTGGTCAGAAATTACACTAGACAGCACGTTCAAACGGCTATGTAATAGTTATACCATGGCTTGTCCGCTTGAACATGTTCTTCCCAGCCGAGAGTCGGCGCGAATGCCAGCAGAAGTTTACATGCTGACCCAGGTGAAACATGATCTCGTCTACCGGCCTGCCTGCTTGGGCAACTCTTACTCCTTCGGCCAGCAAGACCCTGGGCAAAAGCCAGCCAAAGTTTACCGATTTTCCCAGCGAAACATGATCGCGCCCGCCAGCCCGCCCATTTGCCCACCCTCCCGACGGCGAGACCCCGGGCGAACGCCAGCCAAAGTTTACCCAATTCCTGGACGAAACATCGTTTTAAAACAACCGGGGACATTGACCGGTTCAACACGGCTCATCCCGGATCTCCAAGGTTGTCCACGGTGCCGCCACGCTTGCTTAATTTGATTCTTTACGTCCCATCAACAATCTTTCAGTTATAAAGGGACGGGTCGTCCTGGGTTGAACCAGTACTAAGCTAGGATTAATGTTCTTGCTTAAGGACACAACGCAGTGACGCCGGTGAGGCTCGAACCCGCGGTCCTTCGGTCTCGAGTCAAGCACTCTAACAGTAAGTCGGTAAGTAAATTATCTTTTATTATAGTGCCTTGTGTAACATCGTAATACAAATAGGAATAAATATACATAATTAATACACCCGGCAGCATGGGCCTATAAGTCACTTCAAACTTTGTAAGTTTTCTGAGCTTTTTTAAAACGTATATCAAGCCTTTGTTCTGTCAAAAGTAGATCCATCACTGCCTTGTCCGTTATAGGACTAGTTTGACTCAACACAGCAGAGCCAGAGCGTGGTTTCTCGATCTGAGTCTACTGTGCTTGTCTCATAGACTTCACAACTAATCTTGAGCAACAAACAGCATAGGTTCATGCGCGACGCTTAAATTGAAGCCCCGCGCATGGGCCTAGGCTGTCTCCCGTGCTCTAGCCTGTAGTAATGGCAATAATAAAGAGGTACAACGGAAGCTAACCCCTACCATGCTGATCGCGTACATATCTCGCTTTGAAAACTGTGCAGATCCAGATCAACTGGCTTCTAAGAGGTCAGCTGATCAGCATCTATACTGTCTTCAATTTGGCCTCCGCATCCATCTACCACTGGGCCACTGTGCTCGATTGTGATACGGTTCATCACGATTCATCCCGGATCATCAAACAACAATGTGGCATTTCGACACGTGTAGACTGAGACTAGCCTGTGTATCCTTCTTTTAAGCTTAGAAACCTCAACTGATGTTCGGTCAGTAGCTTACCTGTCATAGAATATTTAGGCTCTGATCAGTCTGCGCATATGCGCAGGCTGATCTGAGGCTTTACTGGTCGCACATACCACATTCTTGGAAATCTTATGTCACGGCTCAAATGCGAGATTTAATGGGGGGGGGGGGGTGGGACAAGAATCCAGAAGTTGTGTGAGGATGGCAACCAAACGCTGATCCTTGGGGAGGTTTTTCTATCACACCTTCCCAATCATGATAGATTCTTATAATTTAGTGTAGCAGTATTGGGACGGACTCACTGCTTTGGCTCCGATTTTAGTGTTTGTTCAATGCTTACATAGCTTTGAAGATGATGTGTGCCTTTGAAAAAGGGACATTGATGAAAGTCCAAGCAGGTACCGAACATGTCGTGTGTCGTTCCGTCGACGCTCAAGCGATGTCATCAATATGTAAATGCCGCGCGTAGGGGACGGCATTCGAATATAGGGGGTCCTATTCCTAATGAACAACTTGGCACCCATGAAAAATTGTCCTGGTGTGTGTGGAGGGGGGCGGGGCTGCATGGTTAGCTAAATAATAGCATTCAAAGAAATGTGATGGGAAATTTGTTTGTTTGTGGTGTCTTCTGTGAGTTTGTCACTTTCCCATTGGTATGGATCTTTTATGTTTTTGTTCTGTCTTGTGTTTGCTATGTCTGTGCGCGTCTGTTTATATGTGCTTTGTGGTCACCTGCTGGGAAAGGGCTGACCTCTTGGCTCTCGTTTGTGGTGTCTTCTGTGAGTTTGTCACTTTCCCATTGGTATCCTGGGTCAGGTGTGGTACTTGATTGTATCGATTCCTGATCTTTGCACCTTTACTTACTTCCTAGCTGATTTCGCGGTGTGAAGTGGCTGTTCTACATTGCGGGTTTACAGTGGCGGATCCAGGGGGCTCGCTTGAATCCCCCGGCCCCTCCACACGCGCGCGTTTTTTCAAATATCCTATGAAAATGAAATAATTTGGTCTCAGTGATCAAATTATTTCATTTTCATGAGATATTAAACAAAAATTACATTATCAGTAAAGCGAACCCCACACACCCGTATACATATGGTCCCCCTTTCCAGAAATCCTAGATCCGCCCCTGGGTTTGGACGTCAAATTCCAAACCTTCATTCGTTGTCATATTCTGATTTTTCTGTGCTCACTGAGTGTGCCAGCTAGAATGCGGCATTTAACCCATTTAAGCCGAATGGAATTTCCCACTCTTATCAATTGTACCCGTTCATTTTCGTTTAAGGGTTGTCGGGTGGTATTTGTTTTTCTTTTTTTAATTCAGTTTTTGATAGAATATTCTGTAAGCAAACAGTGGAGCCTGATCAGACTCTGTGTCTGCACTGTTTGCCCCTGTCACACAAAAACGTGAGGAGGTTGGGCTTAGTGAGAAACGGGCCCTTGCCGTTTTCGTCACATGCCACGGATTTTGTTTTATCCCACCCATAACCTCATGTTGGCCCAGATTCTTAAAATTCAAATCTTAGGCACCTATCTGGATCTTCATCGTCATCATCACCTTTCATGCGCGGATCCAGAAAGTTTTTTCAGAGGGGTCCAAATTTGATAACGTTCCTCTTTTTTAGCTCACCTGAGCCGAAGAGAGCTATTTGTATATCAATGACTCTGGCGTCCGTCGTCCGTCAACATTTTCAAACATCTTCTCTGACACCACTGGGCCAATTGAACTCAAATTTCATATGGAGACTCATTAGAATTGGATGGGGGAACAAAAGTTTGTTCAAATGGTCCTGGTCACATGACCAAGATGGCCGCCATGCCCATGTATGGTAAAAACCTCTTTAAAAATCTTCTTCTCCAGAACCAGAAGACCGATGACCTTGGGACTTAGTATGTAGCATTGGGAATGTGGGGCCTATTGTTCAAATGATGGTCCTAGGTTGACCTTGACCTACCCTACTTAACGTCAAAGTCAAATTTGCTTTCTAATGCATTTAAATGGGATTTTCTTTTGAAAAGATGATTTTTTGAAAACTGTTGAAGCCAATTAGATATGTTCAACCTAATGATACAATGGCTATAAATAAGTTCCAAAGGTCAAGGTTGACCTTTCAGCCAATGTCACTCATATTGAGGTCCCATCAATATATTAAAACATGGTTTTCTCAGAAACGACAAGGCCAATTGAACTCAAATTTCATATGAAAATTCCTTACGATAAGTTTGCTAAAGTTTTTTTTACAAATTGTTGTGGTCACATGACCAAGATGGCCGACATACGTATATATGGTAAAAACCCTTTAAAATCTTCTTCAGAACCAGAAAACTGATGACATTGGGACTTGGTATGTTACATTTGGGATGTGGGGCCTACCAAGTTTGTTCTAATGATGATCCTAGGTTGACCTTGACATACTTAACATCAAGGTCAACCTAGGATCATTATGGACTTAAATGGGAAAACTTTGAAAAGTTGATCTTTTGAATACTGTTGAAGCCAAAGTCATTATCCTCACTTGATATGTTAAACCTAATGAGACCATGGCTATATGTTCCAAAGGTCAAGATTGACCTTTGACCTTTCAGCCAACGTCGCTTATATTGGAGTCCCATCAATATACTAAAAGATAGTGTTCTCAGAAACCTAAAGGCCAATTGAAGTCAAATTTCTTATGGACACTCTTTAAGTAGAGGGGAGTAAATCTAATAGGCTTATATTGGGAAAACATAAAAAATCTTCTTTTTTGAAACCACTAGGTTTAGAATCTTGATATCTAGTGAACCTCTATCAAGTTTGTTCAAATTATGACCCTGAGGGCCAAAACTGGCGGGATCACATGGTTTACATACATATATATTCTACATCCTGTTAGTTTTGTTATCATAATTACTGGAACCGTTTCCATGTAAATTTATAATGAAACTGTGGATTCATCAAAATTGATAGCTGAACTTTGGGAGGAGGTATGTTTCCCATACCCTTCTAAACCACCCAGGGCCCAAGGGAATTCTTGTTTTTCAAACCTCCCAGAATTTTTTGACCCTATCTTTTAACTCTGTCTGCTAGTGTCCTGTCTACTGATTATATTTGCAAAACATTGAGCCTGATCTGGATCTTAACTGGTTGACACATTGATGCTATAGTTGAGGGCTTTTAGAAAACTTTCTCATAATATCGAGGACATTTCTCGTTATAACAAGAAACTGTCTAATAATAACGAGAATATTTCTCGTTATAAAGAGAAACTTTTTTATATTCTTGTATGTATTTTTGTTCTAAAAAGAAGCATGAAACTTTATACCACCTTTACCAACTTTAGCATGGAATATCACTTGATGTGCAAGGTCTACACTAATGTAGGTGGCATGAAATAGTTATAACATGTTTGTCCATACGTAAGATAATCCACTCGCTAAAGCTTGTGGATTATCTTCACGCACAGGCGGACAACCCATGGTATAACTATTACATAGCGAATTCTCAATGGGGCTTCAATTTATATCAAGCTCTGGAAAGAGTGCATCATAGGCCTTATCACAAGAAAAACTGATTTTGTTGCATGCGAACAGCAAAGGCTCAGATCAGCCTGTGCATCTTCACAATCTGATCATTTTTTATTCACTGTTTGGAAAATATGATAGCTAAAGTTGCCACATGCTAAAATTCAAGATTATGCTTCTTCACGTCCGGCCTCAGTCAACATTTTTTCTGTCATATCGGAATGTCTAATCTGTTTGTTATTTGTTTATTGGAAAGTAACATATGTAGATTGCAACGAGCTAAATTTTAGACGGGTCATCCTGTGTTGAACAAGTACTAAGCTGTCTAAGCTGTCTTGCTCAAGGTCACAAGGAGTGCCTCCAGTGATGCTCAAACCCTCAACTCCTCAATCTCGAGTCAAGCACTCAGACACTGAGCTCCAATAGGCTGGGTAGCAAAATAGTAAGTGAGTATGATCAGGAAATACCACAATCACAAACTGCAGACAAACCCATGGCACCACGAGGAAGAGCCACACAACAGTCACGAGACACCAGCAAGATAAACCAAGCAAAGCAAACAACTCTCTCTTCCCCATCAAGATGATTGCAAAAAAGTAGCGTACAGCAAAACATAGAACAATTACAGACACCCACAATGGGAACAACAATAAGCAACGAATCAACAACCACAGAACCACCGCCTTAGAACGGACAGCAGCCTATTTTTAAATGCATTTTACTGGTACCAAATCTTCGCCCTAGATTCTGCTGTTGTTGAAGTACAAGAAATGTTCAGCTCACATGGGGGTAGACTTTCTCACGACAAGGCCCATATGTATAGGAACAACAAATGCGCAGAACAACCTGCGCTTCCACACAGTCTGATAAGTGTTGTTATTATTTGTTTCCTGCAATGTATGATATCAATACTTGCTTAATTTATAACTAAATAAAAGCAGACATTTTCAGAACAACAAAAATTGTATCATGGTCTGCTAGCTTCTGTTGAAGCCAGCTGATCTGGATCTATATTATTTTATAAAAGACGGTAAAATAATTTGAGGAAAAAAGGTTACAGGTAAACCTGTCTTAAGCGGCCACTCAAAAATAAACAAAACAAAGGTCTGCAAGACACATGGTAGCTTAATGGTCAAAAGTATTGCAGAATGCTCCCCTTGGAGCATTCTGCAATACTTTTGACCTGCATTAAGCGATAATCAGTCTTAAAAACCTTTTTTTGGAGTGGCCCCTTAAGACAGGTGTTACTGCATGTGCACACTGCACTTATCAGGTCAAATACAATACAGTAAAACCTGTGTAAAATGGCCACTCTCAAAAAGACCAAAAGTGGTTTTCAAGAATAAGTATTGCTTAATGCAGGTCAGAAGTACTGCAGAATGCATTCTGCAATACTTTCCACCTTCATTAAGATACCATTTGTCATTAAGATCTGTGTTTTGTCTATTTTTGAGTGGCCATTTTACACAGGTTTACTGTATGATAAAATTGCTTTACATAGTGTTCGCATGTATGTTTATGAACAGACAGATTTGAATAATTTTTTTCAAACCATTGTTGAGTTTTACTTTTATTGAGTTTTCCCTCAAGACGTTCAGAGAGTCTTTGGGGCCCCTTGTTTTCCTGTTTTGGGCTTCCAAGCTGTACATTTCACAGGAGGCACTGGGTTGTGTTCTTGAGCAAGACACTTTATCCTCTGCTTGATACTGGTTCAACCCAGGAAGACCTGTGTTGACTGGGATGTAAAGGGAGCACAGTGGTAGAGTGCTTGACTCCAGACAGAGGGGCCACAGATTCGAGCCTCACCGGCGTCACTGTGTTAAGTCCTTGAGCAAGACACATTTATCCTTGCTTAGTACTGGTTCAACTGAGGACAACAAGGCCAGACATAACTGAAAAATTGTTGAATGGGGTGTAAAGAATCAAATCAAACAAGATGTAAAGAATATGGGCCTCGAGGCAAGAAAACCTGACAAACCTAAACCTGCCTGCTCAGCTACAGAGACTAGCTAGAATATTAAAATCTTGCTTTTAGCAAGTTTAGATATGATACTTTCCAAAGGGCAAATAACAAAGGTACCGATCAGACTGTGCAGATAGGCAGGCTGGTCTGCACCTTTGTTGTTCGCATACCTCGATGACGTCATGTGGTCAATAAAAAGATAACACAGATGTAAGTAAAAAATTTAATCCAATTTATTGGAATTCATGTTACATATGTATAAAATCTGTAAGAATCACAGCATAAAATTATTATTTCTCTGTTGCATAAACAGCATATAAAAATGAATAGCGCTATGATCTTAGTGATAATGATAACCATGTGGAATGGATAAAAAAGACAGGGATTTTCCATTTGGCGCCCAGTATGCATCTCCCTCACAAAATCTAGTAAGGCATTAACCCTTTATTAGTCCTAATAAACACACTGCAGTTTATCATATACCAATTATATAAAAATAAAAAAAACAGTGAAGATCCAGATCAGCTGGCTTCTGATGAAGCCATCAGATCAGGATCTACACAATTTTTATATCATCACTGTGAGTCCACATTAAGAATAAATGTACATGTTATGGAGAAAACACTTTTTGTTGGCAAACATTTTTATCTAGTGTGGTACAGGTAAATGAACAATGAAAGAGTAATTGTTGTCAGTGGTAGGCATACTAGTTTGTCAACAAATTGATCAAAAATTCTGGGCGCCCCTGCCTCAAATAAGAATATGGAAAATCCCTGATATCAAGCTTTTAATGAACACTTGTTGTTGCCCCTTTTGTTCCCCATTTCTATGATTGAGTAACAGTCAATATATACCTTTCTCTTTCCAAATTCTCCTTTCTTTATCCTTTGTATACAAATGGATTGTTCCCTCTGGTTTGATTAAAATTAAGTTGGTCTATTGTATATAGTAAAACCTGTCTTAAGCGGCCACTCAAAAGGAAGATCAAAATGGGTTTTCAACACAGATTATCGCTTAATGCAGGTCAAAAGTATTGCAGAATGCTCCAAGGGGAGCATTCTGCAATACTTGCGGCCTTCATTAAGCTACCGTTTGTCATTACTATCTTTGTTTTGTCTATTTTTGAGTGGCCACTCCAGACAGGCTTTACTGTAAGAGGTCATGGGCTATAATTTCCAAATAACGTAATTCTTTTTTCTGAAGAGCTTTTTGTCTTAGCAAACAGTGCAGACCCTGATGAAATACCACATTCTGTGGCATTTCACTTGGGTCTTCACTGTTTGCCAAAGTATTTTTTATGGGTAAGAAGTGTAAAAAGGGTTAGTAAACCTTAATCTAGTTTCACAGACACCAGCGTGTTACTAACATGGATATTACAAATGTTCACAAAAACATTATATGGTAAATAATTTATGGTAGTCACTGCTCATGATATGCAGAAAAATGTACAAAACTACAAGCATAATTATAGTACTATTAAGAGCTTATAAAAATATATATAACACACTTGCACATTGAGTTTTGATGTTGCCAGTCCCAACTTTTGTTGTCTGCTTCCTCATCTGCTTATATACTTTTGACGCCTATATTACAAACAATATGGCCCCTGATCAGACTGCTCCCTTAGGAGCTTATAAAAATATATATAACACACTTGCTCATTAAAATTTGATGTCACTAGTCACAACTTTTGTCGTCTGCTCCCTCATCTGCTTATGTACTTTTGATGCCTATATTGCAAGCAATATGGCACCTGATCAGACTGCTCCCTTAGGAGCAGTCTGATCAGGGTTCATAGTGTTTGCTTCCATGATAAAAATCTAGTCTGAAGTGCACTTGAATATATGCAGCAGACGTAAAAAAAAACATGACATTTTCGGAACAAAATCATATTGTGGGGATAAGAATTACTTTGGCCTTAAACATAATTTCTTTAAAACCAACAATCAAGTCAATATATTTGACATTTTCAGCTGATTTGATCAAAAGCTTTTCTCATCTCTGAATATTGAGAGTGGAAGAGGGTTCGAGCCTGCAGCTAGACATTCAGCTCCACTAGATAGCTACACACAAACATGCATGAGTAAAGTACGACTTGATCCATATGCAATAAGAACCATTTTCGTATAAGGCTTCGTTTCATCTGCTGATCTTTTTTGCTAACAGTTTGGACCCAAATCAGGCCTTGAAAAATGTCTGGCCTGATCTGGATCAAACCTGTTTGATTGATACTCTTAAGATATTTTCGAAAGAATTTTTTGAAAAAAATGATTTTGAAAAAATTCAGCAGACGACAAAAAAAGCAAGAAAGTTTGCCAGCATACAAAGAGCTAATGTCCAACTACTGAAAGCTCAACATGAAACATTCTGGACCCATGGACATAGAATAAACCAGATAAAAGATTTGCATCTTATATTTTTTCTTCTGTCTGGTAATAATTCTTACATACATACATAACAGATAAAAAAAATATACAGTGAAACCGGTCTTAAGCGGCCAGTTAAAAATTGACAAAACAAAGGTCTTAAAGCTATTTGGTAGTTTAATGCAAGTCAAAAGAACTGCAGAATGCTCCACTGGAGCATTCTGCAATACTTTTGACTTGCATTTAGCGATTATTGGTCTTGAATACCAGTCTTGTTTCGGTCTTTTTGAATGGTTGCTTAAGACAGGTTTTACTGTATGTTTGCAAGTGCCACAATGGTAAGGCAATGCTCTCAGTTCATCATAAGATAAAACTGGGAGGATGAAATGCTTTTTCTGTCAATCTTTCTCTCTTGGTTATATCAAGCACTGACAAAAATATGCAAATATTGTGTTGATACCTTGGTGAACAACTTTCGTTTTATGAAAAAACACACAAAAGTTCAAATTTACTTTTGACATGGGACTAGATGTCAGAGCCAATTCAACAGAAACTCTAAAATTAATCAGAGAAGCTACGATAATCTCCCTACTACAGCATTTTGAGGCTGACATTCTAAGGAAAGTCAGCCTCAAAATCCTGAAAACTTTCACTTATGTAGATTTGCTCATGACAAGGCTCATGTTCTCAAGCTTGTTCTAATGTGGAATGTAGAGTTTAAGACGACCAAAAACTGAAGACAAACTATTTTGTTCATTCAGTCAATATTTTTTAAGACGTTGCCAGAAACCCATCCCAATAAATGCACAGTACATGTGCTCACAACTTTTAAAAAACAATACTATACCCTCTTTTAAAAAGAAATGTAGAATACTAGGTTAGTGTATTTTGATATCAAGTTCACCAGGCAATGCATTGAAAAAGCTTGTTGACATTGCGAGGCTTGCCAAGCGATTCAACATGCGTTCTCAAAGCCGAGCCTCGTAAACTTGATATCAAAAGACGCGAACCTGGTATTCTATTTATCATTTTACCGATTGTACATAACGTTCAATTTTTGTGTTGATTCAGCCTCATTAGCGACGTCATTCAAAAAGTGTAACGTCATCATGACCTGATAAAGGCACATGCCGTGAGATAGACAATGTTTATCAGGCAACGTGCAGCAATAATAATTTTTTTGTTGATATGAGAGGTAACTGATGAGTGTAGATCCTGATCAGCTGGCTTCTAAAAAATGTTTACCACAAAAGCTGAAATAGTTGGACCACATAAAAAATGATATTTACAATGCAGCTGTTTTAACAGTAGAATATTGAACAGTCACACCATTAGATCACATGACAGATATGTTAAAACATTTAAAAAAGATGAAATAAAACAAAGTTTGAGTCATGCTGTTCAACTCAGATACACAAAACTAAATGAATGTCTGTGAATCTTATAAAAAGATCAATTCTGTTGACCTTTTTTAGGCATGATCAGGACTTAACTAAGAGTGCCTACCAAAAAATAATTTTCTTATTTCTCAACCAAAACATATGTTGTGGGTACTCAAAATAACCGTCTCAATGAGACGGTTCTTTTGAGCACCCAAACAAATTTTAAAACTGGCGGGTGAGAAAATAATTACAATTTAACGCTAAAAACTTTTGTTTATCTAAACCTATGTATTATAAAAATAAAAATGTATTGATCAACTTTGCATTCAGAATAAAGAAAATATTGGAAGTTTAGTTTTATGGTGACGCGTGAGCATATATCCTCCCAAAATGAAAATTTTGAATATGATTATCCCCATTCTAATGCACTTCTGCAGTTTTTTCTCAAATTGGAGCATTGCAAGCCGCATAAAGCCGCACATCATCCAACAAAATGTGTCGTAATTAATGAGGTCAAACTATTTCCGACAGAAATTTTTGATGTTATCCAATCAGACGTCGCATCACAAAAGTAAGTGCATTAGAACTGACATTTAACTTGATTTGCAAATCTCCTAAAATATTTCTTGTGTTATAGGTAAAACAATATAAACATTGAACATTATTAGTTGCCATTTTTACCTTTATGACATGGTGAGATGGTTCATCATAGTGTTTGGTTTTAGTGAGAAAATTGGCATAATGATGTTTGAATAGACTGACATATATTTCCTCTGGGGAAATTATCATTTATATATTTCTCAAAGGTTAGTAACGAAAGAATCAAAACAGTAATGAACAGTGTAAAATATTAAAATAGAGTGCAGTCCCTTTATAAAGCTATATTTTGGGTCTGTATGAATGGACTGTGTTAAAAGTGAATTGTGTTAGAAAGGGACAATTTTACAAAGGAATTATAGGAAAATGACCATGAAATGGTCATTTTCCTACGATTCCTTTGTAAAATTCCATGAAAAAAATTGGGAGTCACAAAATGACTGTGTTAATCCAAATCCATTTTATAACAAGATGTTTTATAAAGGGACTACACTGTAATGATAGAAAAAGATGATCATATTCAGATGGTGGTACTAATTATAATAATTTTATTCTGCTGAAAAGTTTTTTAAGTAAACAATAAAATAAGATGAAATAACTAGCACAAAGGCAATTATTTGCCTTGCTTGTCTAATTAATTTATTACAGCGTTGAAATTCCCCTGGATAAGAATTTTTCCATTTTCACTGAATTTCTAAAAAAGAATTCATCAAATTTTCCCATTACTGTAAATACTAAAAATAATAATGCTGGAATTGAGGGTTTTTTTTTCTGGAATGTACAAAGTTATTTGAGACTAAACAATACTTGATTAATAGAATTAACATAGCATAATCAACCTGACTAACCAATGAATAATAAACCTGACTTAATACTTAACAAGGAATTGTACATATTTCTTTAGAATTGCCTTTATACACTGGTCAGCATTATGTAAATAAACTTCGCGATGATAACAAAAAATGTTTGTGGATAGCATCGTGATTCAATTTTTCTAAGTGTTACTTCTCTTTTCAAAGAAATGTAATTAAAAATACCATGATAAACCCTAGGTTTCCAAAAAGTTAGGTCTGTGCTAACAGTGTAAAACCAAAACAGACTGCTCCTGAAGAGTTTACACATTTACCAATCTATTTTTACTTAACACTTACCGTTAGAGGCTGTAAAATGGTCTTGATCTATGACTCATGTCATGCAAACTTAAGATGTCAAAATATTTAGAATGAATATGATAGACTTACTTAATCTCCAAGTACATTAAAACATTTATCAATGTGCTTTCAATGATTAATAGAAGCAAGTTGCGTAGATGGATTGAGACTTGGTACTAGACGATAAGTCGTCCAATACAATCTGACTTTGCTGGGACCTTATTTTTCGCTGATGCATATCGGGCTGCACTACCAGGCCCAAACGAAGGTCATAATTCATATGGACAAAGTGTACACGTATTGACTAACAGATATTGTGTGCTCAGACATTTTAACAAAGTAATATAATCTTGCAGTCTTCAGTGAGTGCAACAAAACAATAGACTACAGGTATACTAGAAAATAGGCTAAGAAGTTATAATACTTTTTTAAGCTCAACTCATCTGAGCATGAAATTAATCCTGCTTATAAATGTTAAAATGCCAACAATTGATGGCATGTAGACATTTATTAGCCGGATAAATACAAAATCTGAGAGATTTAAAGCAAGATTTTATTAAGAATTTCAAGTTTTTTATAATTTAGCAGTTGAAATTGCATACTCATTTTAGCATGAAAAAAGTTTTATAACCTCAGGGCCAGATCATTTTCATCTCTCATTACCGATAATCGGCAAGAATTTTTATTGTTGACTAAAGGTACAATTCTATCTTAAAATTGGAATGTTCCTCTCATATAAAAAAATATATACTATGACAAGACAACATGTGTTAATATGCCATGAAGCAATTGAGGACTTTCAGAACTCAAATAATTTGATCTCTTCACCTTATTTTCTTTTCAATATGATAAAATATCTAAAAGTTGATTTGCAGATAAAATTATTTTGATATTAAATATGAAAAAATACTCTTCAATTTCCTTGCGTTTCAAATTTTATTTCTTAACCACTGTCTGTTCTTGGACAGGTTTATGCCAGCCATCTCGACAATGGTTGGCAAGTTCTAAATATACATACAGTAAATGTTCTAACATTTCAAACACTTTTCTCTATCTGTTAAATATGGGTTATCAAGGTTGGAATTCACAAGTTGCTAGTCAGAATAGTAAACAGGGAAGACCCTGATCAGACTGCTTCTTCAGAAGCAGTCTGATCAGGGACTGCACTGTTTATCTTGGCCTTTTTTGCATGCAACTAGTATTCAAAATTTTAGAACTTTACCATACTGTCAGCCTTCAGATAAGTGTGTGTAATCAAAATTTAATTTTTCTTATTTATTAACCAAAGCATATGTTGTGAGTACTCAAAAGAAGCATCTCAATGAGACGGTTCTTTTGACTACCCACAATGTATGTTTTGGTTGAGAAAGAAGAAAAATAATGTTCAATTACACACACATTTCTTGAAGCCTGTTCCTCTATAAAGACCAGATCAAAAACTGGTGATCTGACAACCAGATCAAAAACTGGTGATCTGACAACTATCTTAAAGAACCCTGCATAGTGCTCGTTTCAAGGGCTTGTAAAGACAAGGCATTAATAGGTTAGCAATGAGATCTACCTAATTTTGACCCAGGTTTTGGGGAATATGCAAACCTAGATAAGACATTTTTAACTGGATGTTTCTGGTTTGACACAATAAATTTGTGACTGGTCCATTGTATGGAGGGGTCACAGGTTATACTTTTTCTGAGTAAAATTGTATTTGTTTCTCTCAAGATTGTTTTTGTCTTTAGCAAACAGTGTAGACCCTTATGAAATGCCGCATGATGCATGATGCGGCATTTCATCAGGGCCTTCACTGTTTGCCAAAGCATGCATTTCGGAGTCACTAGTAAACAAGGGGTCAACCAAAAAGATGGGATATATTAACAAACTGAGCATGCACATTTGAAGATAGATTTTAAAACACGCCATAACTACTATTATCTCATAGGCTAGACCTAGGTTAACCTAGTGCAAAGCTAGGTTATGGTAATTGTTTTAAAATTTCAAACGCTAGTTGCCTGCCAAAAAGGCCTAGACAAACAGGACAGACCCAGATCAGACTGCTTCTACAGCTTCTTCAGGAAGCAGTCTGATCAGGCCCATCCCTGTTTGCTATTTTGATAAGCAATTTGTGAACTTCAGCCATTATTACCATCATTTTATTTGAGAACAGAAAGAGAAAAGTGTTCGAAATTTTAGGACCTTCACCATTAATCTAATTTTTAACCAAATGATGCCTTATTTAATGAAACAACCTAATGAATATTTTTTAACAACTAACTATAGATAGTAAATGCAATTATCACAAAGCTTTAAGCTATTGGGTCTCATCATAATTATTGTACATGTCGGCTAGTTTCGCGAATTTCGGTCCCCATTCGTTGAGATAATCATAATCTTGATCACCGGAGCTAGATGTATTCAGGGAACTCAGAGACCCTACAGAACTGCCACCTCCTTCAAAGTCGAAGCCTATCGGGGTATCATATGGAGGAGAATTAGGGTCATCGTCCGCATCATCTAGGCGATTGTTTATAAAGTCTCCAATGTCTGGACGATCTGATGTTGCTCCTAGAGGCTTGACACGAGACTTAGGTATGTCTGTAGCATCCCAGGGTTTAGGATGCTCTCCATCGTCGGGCTTTCGTAGTCGACTCAGATCATAACCAGTCTGATCTTCTTCACCTAAAGAAAAAATAATTACACAGATTAACTCTTTGCCAGCTAGCGGCAAAATTTGTTGTCTGCTGATCTTTACAAACAGTTTGGACCCAGATCAGGCCCGACAGTATGTCGGGCCTGATCAGGATCCAAGCTGTTTGACACTCTGATGATATTCCTGAAAGAATATTTTGAAAAAATTGATGTTGAAAAGTATCTGGAGACGAAAAAAAAATCATGCAAAATTACCCAGCATGCATTATATAGCCAGAAAATGTGATCCTGGTATATATGTGTGTCAAGTCATTTTTCAAATATTCATGCAAAGCTATTGTAAATTTGGAAATTTTCGTGAGGGTTTTCTTTTCGGGAAACTTTGCAGATGCTAAGTTTCCTGAAAAAAAAACCTCCCGAAATGGCAAAATCAAACCCTCACAAAATGGCAAAATCACTCTGTTGTCTACTGATGTAGGTAAATCATACAATAATAGCAAAATTTTAACATGGCAAACATTCTTTTAATGCTATTTGCAAAAATGAAAATCTCATGAAAATTTCTACCTAGACAGTTTCTATTTTGTGCTTGTGAGCAGAGAAGGGTCTGAGGAGTCTAGACAGATGTATAGACCAATCTGAGTCTTCCCTGGTTGCCTTTTGGACTCATTTTATATACGAGTCATAAGGCATGTTCATGATAAGCTTAAATATTTAGGGGACAACCATATTCAAAATTTTCATTTGGAGAGGCATATCATCAGATATTCGGTCGGAAATTTGTTTCATGGCTACACGAAAGTGGAGCCTTAAAACGTGATTTTCGACCATATATCCCACAATATACTGCAGGAAATGAATATTTTTTTAATATGGTTAGCCACATTCTTATCGCTTCTGCACTTATTTACCGTTAAAAATAAAGCTCAATTTGATGTTTATGTCCCAAACATTTTTCAGTCATGCTGGAACGTTTTCGTTTGTTAAACTACATTGTAGTACTAAGCATTGAGGAAAAAATGTCGTTCTCAATGACACAACACCATGTTAACAGTGAGATTCAAACCTGCCCCACATTGACCGTGGGATTCCAACCACCATCCACTTGGTCACAATTCTGGCACTTTAACAATTGAACAAAAGTACTTCCATTTAACCCTTAAAGCACCAAGAAAAAAATGCATCTGAAAATGTCGTCTGCTGAAGTCGTCTGCTGCAAATAATTGCCTAACATTACTGACGAATTAAGCATAGAAGCAAACAGCGTGGGCCCATAACAGACTGCTCATAGGAGCAGTCTTATCTGGGTCCACACTTTTGCCAAGGAGGCTTCTTAAACTTTTCAGCAGACGAGAAAAGCAGACGACTTTTGTTGCAAATGGCGCATTAAGGTTTAAACTGATAAATAGCCTCACCTGCCCCTTCCTCGTCATAATACATGATATTTTCTCGAATATCATCGTCTGGATCATCCTCAAATGGTTCCTTCTCAACGGGCTTTCTTCTACAGAACAGCAGCCAGGCAATGATTATAATTGCAACTGCAATAAAAAAGGGAATTAACTCTTTGACTACTTATCACTAATGTCATCTGCTGATAACCTTTGCAAACAGTTTGGATCCAGATCAGGCTTGACAAAATGTCAGGCCTGATCTGGATCCAAACTGTTTGACACTCTGATGGTATTCCTGAAAGAACTTTTTGAAAAAGTTGATTTTGAAAAAAATCAGCAGACCACAAAAAAGCATGGACAATTTTCCAGCAGGCAGAGTTAAAACAGTGTGTTCAGAGGAAAACTATGTTCCCTCAACCGTAAATTGAGTGAAGTATGCTGACCAATTAAGTGACCTTATATTTCTCTGTTTTAGGACTCTATTCAGTATAACACGGTAAATGTCCTAAAATTTTGAACACTTCTTTCTGTTCTCAAATAAAATGTTGGTTTCCGTGGATGAAATTCACAAACTGGTTGTCAGAATAGCAAACAGGGAAGACCCTGATCAAAGTGCTTCTTCAGAAGCAGTCAGAGTCTGATCTGAGTCTGCACTGTTTGTCTGGCATTTTGGGAGGCAACGATCGAGTGTTCAAAATTTTAGAACATTTACCATATTTCATTTCGTGATAGCAATAGTAACATAGTACAACTCCGCTTTTTTAGAAAATCTACATTTATGAGATAATTATGGTCTACCTATGTGCCTTTACAAGTGGTTGGTTTGAACATAACTTGTTTGTATTAAGCCATCTTTTATAGATGATTAAGAGGAAGTTAGACTATAAACATTAAAATCACCAACTAAAATGATCATGTAAGAAACGGTATTCCGGTCAAAATTTGACATTTCAAAGTGCTGGTGTGATCTTGAAAACACATGTAAGGTGAAGGCCACCCTTTCCCCCTCCCAACAATGTATCTTACAATGTATCTATGCAAGTTTGATAAAAAAACACCCACTGGTTCAGAAGAAAGAGTGCGGGAAATGTTGATTTGTCTTTAAAGGATGGTGACCTTGAAAATAAGGACAAGGTCACCAAAAATCTTATCAACACTTTATTGGTCACAATGATACAGGGTCAAATCTAGGTAAATCTGAGTCAAACCTAGGATTACCTGGGTCAAAACTAGGCTAGGAATACCTGGGTCAAATCTAGGTCAAACCTAGGAATACCTGGGTCAAATCTAGGTAAATCTGGGTCAAACCTAGGATTACCTAGATCAAAACTAGATAAATCTCGGCCAAACCTAAGAAGACCTATAGTAAAGAAATAGATCTGCTCCAGCAGTGAATTTTGGTTTAATAATTCACTGTTTGGAGGTCAGTTGTAAAGAAGATCAAATCACGAGCGCGTAGCACGAGTGATTTATCTTCGTACAACTGACTGACAAACAGTGAATTATTACTCAACAATTCACACACTGGAGCTGATCTATTTCGATTCTAATGCACAAGTAACGACGAAAACACATTTGAAGTCATCAGCTTCTTCCAACTTTCCGCCATTGCACTGAAGAACTCCCGCCGATATCTAGACTACGTCGCATACGTTTACATGTATTTGTAATGTCTTTCAAGCGTAAAAACGATGTTACACCGTCTAACGCTCCAGTAACAAATGACGTCAGCTATCACACACTTAAGCTGTGAATTATTGTTTGATATATCACACTTTTTTAACATTGACTCTATGGGTGAAGTGTGTTAGAATAAATGATAATGCTACCAAACAAATGCCTTGCCTGTCAGCTTACCTATGAGTAGGAGAATACCCAGAATAATTGCCGCTATCACACCACCGGCCATTGAAACTGCTGGTTCAGGTGTTGGACCAAGGACACATGAATACCTACAGTAAATGATAATGCTACCCAACATATGCCTTGCCTGTCAGCTTACCTATGAGTAGGAGGACACCCAGAATAATTGCCGCTATCACACCATCCGCCATTGAAACTGCTGGTTCAGGTGTTGGACCAAGGACACATGAATACCTACAGTAAATGATAATGCTACCCAACAAATGCCTTGCCTGTCAGCTTACCTATGAATAGGAGAATACCCAGAATAATTGCCGCTATCACACCACCGGCCATTGAAACTGCTGGTTCGGATGTTGGACCGAGGATACATGCAGCACCGGCCGACTGCAATGCTGCATTACATTGGCAGAGGTTCCCATACCAGCCACTTCCTTCTGGACATTCACAGGTGAAATACTGCTTCTCTTCATCGAGCGGGTTGTTGCATTCTGCAGAGTTTGCATTGATACATGGGTTCTCATTAATACATGTCCCAGTTACACATGGATTATCAGCACAAAAATCTTTGACAACACAGACACTATTGTTCTTAATGTAGAAGTCTTTGCAGCTGAAAAAGAATCATAGGCCCAGATAAGTCAATAATGTTGAGGGTGATATTGCCTTTATGTTCTTATTCATCAGTCTAAACGTATGTTGTGGGTGCTCAAAAGAACCGTCTCATTGAGACAGTTCTATTGAGACGGTTCTTTTGAGTACCCACAATGTACTATATGATTGGGTTGAGAAATAAGGAAAATAATTTGTAATAACCCACTTTTATATCAGCATCGATGCAACAAAGGTTGTCTTCCAGGTTTCTGACAAAGTGGAACTAAATCTTTCTCCTCAGCTACAGAGACTAGCTAGAAAATTGACATTTCACCTGTAGCAAGATTAGATATGATTCTTTCCAAAAAGCAAATAACAAAAGCGCTGATCAGTCTGAAAAGATGCGCAGGCTGGTTGCGCCTTTGTTGTTTGCAAACCCTGAAGACAGGTTTTCTCATGTCGCGGCCCATCTGGCGGTTTAAGTATGAATTAAGGTCATGAATATATTGCTCAAATGAGCCATCAATTTCACAAGCTTCATGAGTTAACACTTAGCCCACCAGTCATGATTTTTAACGTCTACTGCTCTCATCTGCTTATGTCTTAGACTATACTGCCAATAATATGGACTCAGATCAGCCTGCTCCCTTAGGAGCAGTCTGATCAGGGTTCATATTGTTTGATTTCATGACAGCAAACAATGAGATGGTTCTTTTCAGCGCCCAAAACAATGCTAAAAGTCATGGGTAAGAAAATATTTACAATTTTTAAGCTCAACTTTTTTTTATCTAAACCTATGGATAAATGAAAACTCGTTAGGTATAAAAATAAAGATACATACTTGCATGCAAAATCTTCCCATAACTGAACGCATACAAACGTAGGTGGACACTGATCCTGGCAGTTATCTCTTACACATCCAAGTGACGTACTTTCCTCTCGCTCTAATGTCGCCGAGAAACTCTGAGCTTCCTCCCCTTGAGTCATCGGGAACCAGTGTCCGTCTACCCGCACATCATTAATACAAGCTGCAATAACAATAATTGAACCATCAGAAAACAAATTTAACCCTTGGCCTTATCCCCCAATAATATTTTGTCCTGAAAATGTCTTCTTTTTACATCTGCTATATATATTCAAGTTCTGTTCAGACTAGTTTTATCGTAGAAGCAACCACTAGAGGATGGAGGATAGTAACTGAAAGCATCCAGCCACGTATTGATTGTGAAATGGTGACAAAATATAGTCTGGTATTTTTTGTAAATTTTGATTAATATTTTGTTCATTAATGCAATAAAAGCAATCAAACATGATTTTTCAATGCTTTAACGTTTGCCAGGTCCCTAGAAAGAGAATAAAACCTCGGATGAAGAGATTAAACATGATTTTTCAATACATTAACGTTTGCCAGGTCCCTAGAAAGAGAATAAAAACCTTGGATGAAGAGATTAAACATGATTTTTCAATACTTAACGTTTGCCAGGTCCCTAGAAAGAGAATAAAAACCTCGGATGAAGAGATTAAACATGATTTTTCAATACATTAACCTTTGCAAAAACATGATTTTTCAATACATTAAGGTTAGCAATGTCTTTCAAAAACCATGAGCTGCCTCATCAGTGGTCTTCTCTGTTTGCTTATGAAAATATGATATATCTGATCCTACACTAGTGAACCTGTCATGTAATTTCTTTGCTCTATATACAAACGTGAAAGTTTATTTATATCATTATTCATAGTGGGTGGAGCTTAGCATGAATATTCATGAAGGAAAGGGTTAATTCATACTTACAGTTAACAAAGTCTTGCTCATTCGCTCTATTTATAGCTGGGATGCCTTGGTCATCATATAATAAGTTAACACCACTATAAATCTCGTCATTCTTTATGTAGAAGTCCAGCTTGCCATTCTCCGGACCCAAAGATTCTGTATAGTAGAGTCCCTCGCCACTGTCCATCTTTAACATGAGTTCCTTCCCATATCTTTCTAACCTCACCTGATGCCACTGCCCATCACTGGCCGGTACTTGGGACAGAGACACCGTTATTGGCCCATCACCCAGATTGTACGTTGCTTGCAGACGGCTTCCATCAATCTGTAAATAAATCAAACTTTCAACTCTTTCAACTCTTTCCTTGCTAACGGCCCCTTTTGTCATCTGTTGATACCCTTTGCAAAAAATTTGGATCCAGATAAGGACAGTTGTTACGGATCAAAACCGTTGACACTCTGCTAGTGTTCCTGAAAGAATTTTTTTGATTTTTTTTTATACAAGTCAGCAGACGACAACAAAGGCATGAAAAATTACCCAGTAAAAATTCTAAGCCCTTGACCTTAACCTCATTGTCATTCCCTGCATGGGGATGGTGGGTAATGAAAAACTTTAGGCCTTATATAATTATTATAGCATCATACTAGCTAATAATGAAATCCATCATATAGTATAAACTCTTATCAGACTGTGTCTAAAAGAGCAGGCTAATCAGGGTTAATACTGTTTTATAAGGCTTATCTGTCTGTCTGTTTGTCTGTCTGTCTGTCTGTGTGTCTGTCTGTCTTTACTGGTTATTTTGTCAGGGAGTGTTCAGATTCAAAAATAAGTTAAAACAAGAAAAAAAACACCCCCAAAAATCTGAATATTTAGGATAAACACAGTACACTATAGTTGTAATACCTTAAGCTTAATATATCTATTATTCTGATTCCGGTCCGTGACACTAAACATTAGTCCCTCTGCATCACGTGTTCTGTATCGGAAGCTCACTGCAGTGTTACGGCTGTTCAGAATAGCAATAAAGGAATTTTTCAGGCGCCAGTCTAGGTAACTGTCCTCCTTGAAATCTCTGATAACAGTTTCTGAAAAATAAAAGCTTATGTCTTGTTACTACTAATGTCCTGCAGACAGCACCTCCACCCACCCCTAGATAAGAAAGTGTAATATTAAAATTGATTTATTTTCTCATATCTCAACTCAAACATATGTTTTAAGGACACAAAGTAACCTTCTCAAAGAGAAAGTTCTTTTGAGCACCCAAAACAAACGTTAAAACTGATAGGGTAAAAAAATTATCACAATTTTGTGCTCAAAATGTGTTTAAGCAGACTTAGTATTTGAACATATTTTTACGCTATATATTTTACTATTTTACAATACTACAGAACAAGGGTTAAAATCGTTTGTCTGAAAATCTTTTTTACCTTAACAGAGTAGAACCTGATGAAATGCCAATATTTTATCTGCGTCTTTACTGTTTGATAAAGTACCCGTTTTAAGTGTATGTCTGATGAGCTTTTCTAATATTCTTGCCTTCTGTGTGCAGCCAGCCGCTTATCAGTTTGAATTCTAAAAGCCACTTTACCTTCATTGGTTATAACATAAGTACATGTCATGTACTGGTTAAACACTGAAAAACATCCAAACATGACTGAAAAATTGTTCACTTGAATGTAAATGCCACTAGCAGAGAAAGAGGTAAACTTACCGGTATCACATACATCTGAGTCAGATATTCTCCATCCTGGATCACAGTCACACATACTGGACCCCACCCCTGTAATCAAGCACCGACCATTACCGCAATAATTGGGAGTAGCACCACAAGCATCATCTTCACGTTTACATCCATCTCGGGAACCGGGGAAAACATCACCGGTGTTAAGATCATACAACTGAAATAGGAATGAGCCAGCACGAGATTAATGCATGCTGGGTAATTTTTCATGATTTTTGTCATCTGCTAACTTTTTTCAATATCTTTTTTAAAAAAAAAATATTTCAAGAACACTATAAGAATGTCAAACAGGTTTGATCCAGATCAGCCCCGACATTCTGTTGGGCCTGATCTGGGTCCAATGTGTTTGCGAAGATCAGCAGCAGACGACAAAATTTGCTACTGCAGGCAAAGAGTTAATATGCTCAGTGATTAGAATATTGATGTTACAACAAAAAATTAGAAATCTGAAAAGTGCCAATAGGAAAGAAATTTTGTTATTTTGTGACCAAATATGATCAAATGTCTTTTCTTTTTTACCTTTATATTTCTACCTCTTGCACACTATTCCCCCTAAATACCAAGTCTTATTTGGTACGACTAAAAAGAAGCAGTTACTTTATTTTGCTATTTGTTTTCCAAATATCATCTATGCTGGTTGTACCTGTGGTCATGGTATTATTATCATTTCAAAGTAAATCTAGTTATGACAAAGTACATGTATCAATTTTTGAATGAAAGGATTTGGATATAGACATCTCCCCTATGTTTGATAATTATTACTCACCATTAATGAGCTGACAAGATAAAATCAGTCAGATTCCGGTCTGGATCAGTGTCAAAACAAGTACCAGTTTTCGTGTTAACTATCACAAATATACTTGCCAAATTTCTTGTCATTAAAATGCCACCAAATGATATGTTTTATTCTAATCTAATAGGATGTCAGTCAATTTTTGCTGGAACAACATTTCAATTTATTCATGTGATGATCAGTTTAAGCTGCCTGTTGTCGTCATTAGCTTTCTGGTATTCGTAAAATGGTGGCTATCACGTTCAAATATAACTATGTCATTGGTGACGTAATTTTGCTGGTTAAATATTGGACAATGAGAGAATTAAATGATATGGTAACTGGTGAAATGTCATTGCGCAATTCCTAGAAGTAGGAAAATTGTGGCTTCTTTTCTGTCATACCATATTTCTGGAGCTACAACGAAAACTGGTACATCTACCATACTGCAAATTTTGATGGCACTTACATAGATAAAATAGCAGAAACTGCACCAAAGTTCTGTTTTTAACAATTTCTTACCTCCGTATTATGCCTCAGATTCTTCATACAACCATCAAATTTTTGTGTCATCACATTGTTGGGATAAGAAGAGCCGGGACGTCTTCCTCCAAGCTCGAGAACTTCGTCGACATTAATGTAGATATTTTCTCCAGGAGTAACGCCATGTGCTTCACAATTTGAACGGTCCTCGGTGTTGTTGCTGTCTACTATACTGTTATCACAATGATCGACAACCAGTCTTACCACCTAAATAGAGAAATACAGAAAATGTCGACTGCTGATTTTTATCAAAATCACCTTTTTCGAAAAATTCTTTCAGGAATACAATCAGAGTGTCAAACAGACCCAGATCAGGTCAAACATTTGTCGAGCCTATTCTGGATCCAAACTGTTTGCAAGTTATCAGCAGGCGACACTAGTAGACAAAGAATTAAAGAACTCATAAGAAAATAGCTAGACCATGTGGTGATGGAACTTAACTCCTTAAGGGAAACAATTCTAAAATGGACCATTCCAGATGATGAACAGGACTAATTCATTCATATAAACTAAACTTACAAGAAGGGGATGTGTTGCCTTTTAAAACCGAAGTTGAAAAAGGGCATAAGTGGGTACAATTTTGCAGATGGTCTCAAAATTCAAACTTGGCCTGTATTTTAAAATGCTTTAGCCATCTGCCCCTTCAAAGGTTACTGATTGGAAACCAAAAATGTGACACCACCAACACTGATGACAATACTGCTGCCGACATGATCTATAGATGTTTATCAACTAGGCAAATATTTTATCGTAAGTGATTAAGTGGCCAAAATGTTAATGTTAAGCAATTTTCAGACCCTTCACAACCAGGCCCTCATATCGATTATATCACCTATATATGCATGGGTGAAAGTTCTAAATTTCCAAAATTTTTAACTTTAGAAAATCAGAATTTAAAACTTGCTGTATGCCTCAAAAATATCAAAAAGTCCACGTTTAATGGTCAAATACCTTTAAATAAATTGAAACTAAATCAGAAAAGTTATTATTACCTGCAGAATTATGCATTTTGAGTCTGACTTTCTATGGAAAGTCAGCCTCAAAGTCCTGAATTCAGGAATAATCCTGAAAACTTTCACCCATGTATATGGAAAGAAAAGCAAGATAATTACCTTCTTTGTCCTATGTATATCAATCCTATGCCATGCCCCATCATTCAGCAGTTTAGGATTGGAACCTTGAATGGTTAAAGAAAGCTCTCCTGTTCCATGATTTATACGTAAGCGAGGAACACCTCCTGACAGTTCTAATAAAATGAAGTCCCTTGGTTCCCCTTGACCAGGCTGGCCATGAGGACCATTATAAAGGATGAGTCCATCAGCTTTGTTGGTGAGTATTTCAATACTTGTTCGACTGTTCTCACACTGCTCGAGGGGCTTGAAGAGGGCAAAACCGGTGCCATTGAAAGTATGTCTCAACTGTTGACATCGTGGGCCTTCAAATCCTTCTGGACAGTCACATCTGTAAACAATTAAACAAAATTTGAGCCTGCTTGTTGGTTGTGTAGAGACCAGTGTAGCATGCCCCCAGACAAGAATGCATTCTTAAAAAAATATATTTTCTTATTTCTGAAAAGGCGATCTACAGATGCAATTTAATTATCAATATGGAATCAGTGTGTGGGTGTAAAACAGTGTGGATCCTGATCAGCTGGCTTCTAAAGAAGCCAGCTGATCTGGATCTACACTTTTTTCAAAAGAGGATATTCAAAAGAGGGTTGTTATAAAAAAAGATTATTTTCAAAAGAGAGTTGTTATACAATAATGAAATAAACGTTTAAACTAAGAAAGGTGTAGAATTTGAAAAAGTTCATAAGGTTCATTAACTTCAGTGTAACCCAACTGATGCCTAACCTTAGGCCAAAATAAATCTGTGCCTAGGGTAACCAGACCCAACCTAAATTTACTGGTGAAACATAAGATTTTTTTCAGCTTCACTGTAAAAATATATAATCTTATTCATTTTGAAAGGCATTTCAGTCAAAAATTTTAAAATAAAATAAAGGTGTAACTACCCTTCCTAACATTTTCAGATCTGTTACCTTAAACACATTTATTTCTTATTTGGCTTTACCTAACTACGTCCCAGGCATCTTTGACACAACTGCCACCATGGTAACAATATCCTGGACGGCATTCAATGGGAACTGTATGATCTGTAGCTCTACAGCCACAATCTCTTTGGACATCCGTATTCACACCGACAAAAGAAGCGCCATGGGAATTGACCAATTTAGGTTTGTCACTGACGACAAGTTTGTTATAACAACCTCCTTCACAATACTCTTGCTGGCACATGTCTATAGGCACCATCCCAAGTTGTCCTTTATCACCTAGGAGGTTCTGAAACTGTAAAAATATCAGCCGATTAACCCTTTGTATTCTGATGGACTTTCCCATACATATTGATACCATAAGTATAAGATTGCCCATTTTGAGCTTTAAGGGGTCACAGGTAGATATTTCTTTATTATGATGTATTTCTTGAGCTGATTAACCCTGTGCATAGTGGCCCTATGCACAGGGTTAATCAGCTCAAGCAAAAAAAATTAGCGTAAAATTGTGATTATTTTCTTACCCATCAGTTTAAACATATGTTTTGGGAGCTCAAAAGAACCGTCTCATTGAGATGGTTCTTTTAAGTACCCAAAACATATGTTTTGGTTGAGAAATAAGAAAAATAAGTTTCTGGTACGCACTCTTATCTGGTGGCCTGCCTGTGTATTCTGATTAATTGGCCCATACATATTGATGCAATATGTACGGGATTGTCCATTTTGAGCTTTAAGGGGTCACAGGTAGAAATTTCTTAACTATGATGTATTTCTTGACCTGATTAACCTTTGTATTCCGGTAGGTTTTCCCATACATATTGATGCAATAAGTATGGGATTGTCCCTTTTGAGCTTTAAGTGCTTAGGTTGCAGGTTTAAAATCAAAATAAAATGAGCTATTTTACGATTTGTTTTCTGATGAATTTTGCCATAAATACTGATACAATAAATGTTGGATTGCCCATTTTGTACTTTAAGGGGCAGCACCCTAGATAAGCAGCGTATTTGCGTAAATACGCAATTAATATCCTCAAAAAGCAATTAAAATTAAATGTGTGCGTACCGAAAAGCAATTCTAACGATCGGTATGCAATTACATGTGATGTCATTGCGTACCATTTGGTTTATTTTGTTTCCATTTGGGTAATAATCAAATGCCAGTCGGGTATTGATTTTTTTTTACTAGCAAGCGCACAATATAACTCCAGTTTATGGCTAAATATCGGAGCCCAGTCCAGTATTTCGTGGAAAAACATTATGATGAAAGTGAAACTTTGCAGGATATTTGTTTCAGGTACAATAAAATCCGCTATTTTGATACTTTAGAAAGGCAGACGATGGGAGTGAATAAATATGCAAGCACATTCCCGATGGCTTCATGCAATAGGAAAACTTGTAATTACAGAAAAAAATGTGGCGTAATAAATATGAAAATACGCAATTGTTTTTGCAAGTATGCAATTGAGGATAACCAGGTTGCGTAAATATCCAATTGACCCAATAGCTTATCTAGGGCGCTGAGGGGTCATCTGTAGAAATTTTATGTTGTATTTCTGTAACAGAAAGGTGTTCTAATAGTCTTCAATGTTTCAATTTTTTTTTAAAGTGAGCAGACCACAACAAACGTATAAAAATTACCCAGAATGCAAGAATGACGTACCTCATCCCTGTTTAAGCTGATTAAACCATCAAGCTTGCTCGATTGATACCACGGTGAACCATGGGCAGCACATCGGACATCAGTATAGTCCCCTCTTGTTGGATTGTACATGACACTGAGGCAGTGAACATTCTCTATGTCCGTGCCAAGTTTTTCAGCCAAAAGTGCACGGAATTCTTCATACATGCTTTTTTCATACGCTAATTGTTGTGTGTTTTTCTTTTCTTTTCGCAGAAATTCTTCATCGGTAATTCCTTGGGAGAAAAGAGAGTATATCAATTAATTTAATCATTCACTCTTTCCTTGCTGTCAACTGCTGATGATCTTTGCAAACAGTTTGGACCCAGATCAGAACTGACAAAATGTCAGTCCTGATCTGGGCCCAAATTGTTAGTCAATCTGATACTGGTTCCAAAAGAATGTTTTGAAAAAGTTAATTATGAAAAAAGCCAGCAGATGACATTAAAATAATTAAAAATTACCAAGCATGCAAAGAGTTAAAGTCCAATCATAACTGCAAGAGCTGCCTGATCAGGGTCTCATCTGTTTGCTTATGGAGGTATGATATATCTGATCCTACACTAAGAGACCTGACAAGTCATTCTGTGTGCTATAAACCAACATGAAAGTTTATTTATATTATTAATTGTAGACGACGGAGCCTTACGTATGAATATTCATGAAGGAGCCTTAAGTATGAATATTCATGAAGGAAGAGGTTTAAGTATTGCTTATCTAAATCTAAAGATAATTATAATAATTATGTCCAGCAAAAGGTACATTTTGGCATGTGTCCTATTCGAAGACTCATAACAGCCTGCTCTGATCAGAGCAGGGTTCAAGCTGGGTCCTGACAGTAGGGAGAAGTGACTTCTCTCTCCAGGAATATTAGGGAGAAGTGACAGTCAGATATGGGAGAAGTTATAGCGCAAAATTATGGCATTTTCTGTCAGTTTAGAAGCAAATTAGCCATATGATTACACATACTATTGCAATTAAATGGAAGCAGTGGTTGTAGATTGTTGCCACTGTGGTGACAGAATGAAAATGAGTCTCCCTAAAATAATCCCAGAGTTGAATTCTTACACAGTGTGGTGCCTAGAGCGAGGCATTGCAGGATTCCTGCAATTTTACCGCCGATGTCCCTTAAAAAAGCACCCCTTAAAAAAGCACCCAGTTTTGAGGAAGACTCCCACTTCTCTAAATTTCGGCCCCTAGGGCGACAATTTCGCCCTATTGGCCCCCTAGCTTACTCCCTGTCAGAGACTTAGATGAGCGCTCTCTGTATAGCCAAGAAACAAACATTTCTTAGGGAGGAAAAATAAGATTCTGATCAAACTGTAAAAATGTATATACTGATTTGAATCTTCACTGCACACACATGCCAACAGGGAGCGCAGTGGTTGAGTGCTTGACTCGAGACCTAGGTGCCTCACCGGCATCACTGCCTTGTGTCCTTGAGCAAGAAAATTAATCCTAGCTTAGTACTGGTTCAACCCAGGAAGACCCATTCCTTTATAACTGAAAGATTGTTGATGGGATGTAAAGAACCAAATCTAACAATTCTAACACACATGCCAACAAGTGTCTTTACCCTTTACCTCAAACGGATGCCTGTTAACCCTAATTGCCACAAAGAGCAGACCCAGATCAGGCAGCTCTTGTAAGAGCTACCCCTAATTGCCACTAAGAGCAGACCCAGATCAGGCAGCTCTTGTAAGAGCTACCTGATCAGGGTCTACTCTGTTTGGTTATGGAAATATAACGAGATATGGTCCTACATTTGAGGACATGACAAGTAACTTTACTTGTTCTATGTACTAATATGAAAGTTTATTTATTTGATTAATCATAGTGGGTGGAGCTTAACATGAATATTTACGAAGGAAAGGGTTAAGCTAGATAGCAGCTCGTATAAACTATTTGACTAATTACGGCATCACTGCGTTGTGTCCTTAACTTAGTCACATTAGTCCCAGCCTAGTGCTGGTTCAACCCAGGAAGACCCGTCCGACATAAGTGAGAAACTGTTGACTGGGATGTAAAGAATCAAATCAAACAAACAAATACTACTAGTTACAGGCCTTTAGTTAAGAGTGCGTACCAAAAAAAAAAATTTCTTATTTCTCAACCAAAACATATATTGTTGGTACTCAAAAGAACCGTCTCATTGAGACGGTTATTTTGAGCACCCAAAACTTATGTTAAAACTGATGGGTAAGAAAATATTTACAATTTTACGCTCAAATTTTGCTTATCTAAATCTATGTAGTTACCTTGTAGTCTGACAGAGCCTGAGCTAAATACAGCATCATCTGTGATATAATTAATGCTAACAGTGATATATGATGTTCTTTCATTCTTTTGTTTGTCTTGCACTTCAACCTTGAAGGTGACTGTTATTGCTGGGACAAATACAACTAGTTACCTTGAAGTCTGACAGAGCCTGAGCTAAATACAGCATCGTCTGTGATGTAATTAATGATAACAGTGACAGCAGATGTTCTTTCATTCTTTTGTTTGTCTTCCACTTTAACCGAGAAGGTGAATGTTGTTGGTGGGACATCCGGTAACAGGGTAATAACTCCACTTGCAGAATTTAGCCTAAAATATTAAGAACAAAATTTAATAGAATCATTCATGTGCAGAACCAGAGGGGGGAACAGGAGGTCTGGACCCCCCCACCCACCCCCCCCCCCCCCCCCTTAAAAATCAAAATTTATAGGGTTTCTTAGCAATACTGGTCCGGATCCCCTGAAAATTCACAAATCTACCAAGCCAACATTCAATGTTGGGCAAACATCAGGCCAATGATGGCCCGCTTATAGTGGTATTTGGATCCTTCCTCCCCTCATCAACTAAAAACCTTGTCAAAGTTGAACACCCTCTGGCTAAACTTTCTGGATCTGCGCATGTCATTGGCTACATTGGCTAAGAGTGTGTAGCAGAAAAAAAGCAATTTTCTTATTTCTCAACCAAAACATAAATTAGTATTAAAAAAATAGTAGGAAATCGTTTTGCCTTTACTTGATGTCAATTCCTTTATACCTTTAACTCATTGTCTTCTGGGTAATTCTGCATGCTTTGTCATCTGCTGATTTTGTCGTTAACTTTTTCGAAAATTTCTTTCGAGAATACCATCAGAGTGTCAAACAGTTTGGATCCAGAGGAGGCCCGACATTTTGTCGGGCCTGATCTGGATCAAAATTGTTTTCCAAGGTTATCAGCAGACGACACCAGTAGGCAACAAGATATAGAGGATATTCGCGCTTCACAAGATGAAAGAAATGGCATATTCATTCCAAAACTTTGAATTTTCTTTTTATTATATACAAATTTAAGAGTAACTGATTTTTTGCACTAAATGATGTCATACATGTTCACATTTACGTCATATTAATGACGACGTTGTATAATGTGCAATGACACCCAAAACTGATACCATCGGAGCAGGAGTAGAAAAAGTGAAAATTTCAGCAAATAGTGATAATTTAATTACCAAAGCTTTTCTCGCGATCTAACTAAGAAAATGAATACCCACACTTTGTGTTTTAGTCCACTTATAAGAATGTTATAGTCATTTGAAAATCTGAAGTGGACTTGAGGAAGTGGATAAAGAAAGCAGAGGACATCCAATTTCACCCATGAAATACAACTTATATTTTTACTAAAGTGAAATACAACTTTTTTATATTTTCACCCCTGTGAAATGCAGCTTTTTTAAAATATGCATTTTATTTAATCAATACTTTCCTGTATTTCATTACTTTGTATATAATAAAAACTGTTTATTTCATACTTAGCAGTGAAATCAATGCATATGGAAAACAAATAAAAAATGGTATTTTCACAGAGTGAAACGATATGATATCAGCCTATATTTTCACTGGTGATTAATATCACTTTTTTGGATCACCTCTGAATTTTCCATTCACTTAGTAATAGTTATACCATGTCTTACGTACAGGTGGACAAACATGGTATAACTATTTTATACTACCTACACCATTGTAGACCTTGTACATCACGAGATATTTGGTGCTAATGTTGGTAAGGGTGTAATAAATGCAGCTCACTTCGAAAGTTCAAACGTCTATAACTTTCTTATCTACAACAGTAAACTTATTAACCACAAATACTATGATAAAAGTAAACACTTACGAGATATAATGGGATGCCTCAGTCGTAAGAAGGGTGTATGTTTTACCATCGTTGATAACATCTGGGTCTTCTATATTTACTTCTCCTATCGGGATGTTACCAAACAAACCTAAAAATTGAAAAAGAATAAGAGAATACTTCATATGTATTGTTGTTGGACAAGGAAATCCCCGAGAACCAGAATAATTCGTCAGAAACTAGGCTCTGCTGAGTTTCTGATGAAATTATTCATGTCCGAAGGTGGGATTCCCTTGTCCCACACCAAAACATTATGATGGATACATTTTCTTGCCAACTTTGTGATTTTTTAAGGTTTCATATGAATTCTGTGAGTTTCGCATAAAAAAATGATTTTTTGAGTTAGTTCCAGTTGGAAAAAATAAGTTCTGCAACAAACTTTTCAGATGCAGTATTTCAATAGGGTCTACACTATTGACCAAGACAAAAATGATCTTCAGAGAATGAAATTCACCTATAAACTCACAATATATACAATGCACCATCCAAAGTTTATTGTATCCAGTCAGAAAGAAGAATACATAAAAGATTCCCACAGAAATTCAAAAATACAATTCCATGATTTTCCATGATCAACAATGTAATTTCCATGACTATTTAATGCATGGCCTCCAACCTCCCCTTTAAGCAGCATCTTCACCACGCTGAGCCAAAATGTGGAATGCAGCAACAACAGCAGGCTTGTAGACCATGCATGCATTTGAAATAATTAAATCTCGAGACCACCAGTAGCCAGAAATCTAGCTGTTGGACACACAAGTGTCCGACAGCTTGTTTTCTGGCTACTGGTGGTTTCGTCAAATTATTTCACAAATTCCATGATTTTTCCATGATTAATCAGTTTTTTTCAAATTCCACGATTTTTCCATGCATTGAACTTTTATTAGTGATTTTCCAGGTTTTCCAGAGCTTGTGGGAACCCTGAATTACATAAAAGGTGAAGGGTTACCTTTGTAATTATAGACAGTTATAACTTGATTTCCCTCCGAGTGAATCACATCATCCTCATCCGTGACCTTCACTTCCATGTTGCGAGTTCCGCATTTCACAGGTGTACCCGAATCGCACATGTATATTGGTAAACTGATGAGACTTTCTTTTTCACGATCAAATTCTCCTGATACACGAATTGTTCCCTCTCCATTGCCACCGTCACCTTCTGTAACACACAAAAAAATGATATTTGCTTATTATGTCTGTTCAAAAGGACTCTAGAAATGTTTTACTAAGGGAACAGTCTGCTCTGAATCCATATTGATTGCAATTTATCAACTTTGTCTTTGTTAAATGACTTAGTCAACTGAGAATAGACTGCAGTTCTGGTTGTAATATTTGTTTGTTTTTCATTCACTGTTTTCCAAAACACTTGCTGAATGACCGTCAATGAGATCCACTTTCTTGCTCAAATATTGGCTTTATCTAAAACTAAGTTCAGTTGACTACATGCAACCCCTTTTCTTATGTAATTTTGAGGTTGTATACTGTATAAATAAATTAGCTGGTATAATGAATCCATGTAGCATAGCACAAGTTTAGATGAACAAAATTTATGTGCATAAATTTGTAAATATTTTCTTACCCATGAATTTTAACATATGTTTTTGGTGCTCAAAAGAACCGTCTCATAAGCACTTTTAACTGAAGGCCTGGCATAGAAATATATTTAGCATGACAGGGATATTCCTTATCTGCCAATATTTTTTGCTCTGAAAGCGTTGTCTGCTTATGTCTGCTACCTTTATATTAAAGTGCACTCGAAATAAATGGCAGCCAATAGTATGAACCCTGATGACTGCTACCATAGTAGTCAGATCTTGGTTCATACTGTTTGCGATCTACTACATCAAAGTACTTCAGCAGATGAGAAAGCAGACCACAATTGTTGTGAATGGCAGGAAAAAGAATGAAGATACTTACGTTGATTGAAGATCAATTCAAATTTGTTGCACTGGCTTCCCTGGATACACCTCAATTCAAAAGTAAATGGTGGGCCATTGTCTGGCGTATCTGCATCCTTTGCGGAAAAGGTGGTCACTTCTCCATTGGTGTATACAACATTCTCCTTTATCGTGGGGACAATGGGTTGGGCAAAGTCTGGGAAGTTGTCGTTCACATCAAGTACGTTAACTGTTAGTGTGGCGGTGCCAGTGTTCTGTGGCATACCTGGGAATAAAATAAAATCATTATTAGTACAACATTCTCCTTTATCGTGGGGACGATGTGTTGGGCAAAGTCTGGGAAGTTGTCGTTCACGTCAAGTACGGTAACTGTTAGTGTGGCAGTGCCAGTATTCTGGGGCATACCTGGGAATAAAATTTAAAAATGAGCCGTGACATGAGATTTCCAACAATGTGACATTTTGACAAGTGTAGACTCAGACGAGCCTATGTAGCCTCCTGTTAAGCTTAGAAACTCCGATTGATGTTTGGTCAGTAGCTTAACAGTCATAGAATATTTAAGCGACTAGCAAAGGCTCTGATCAGACTGCCCATAGGGGCAGGCTGATCTGAGGCTTTGCAGGTCGCACATACCACATTGTTGGAAATCTCATGTCACGGCTAAAATCATTATTGTTTAACTCTTTGCATGCTCTTAATTTGCCAGACTCTTTTGTCGTCTGGTTGATTTTTTCTAAATCAACTTCTCTGAAAAATTCTTTCAGGAATGCTATTAGAGTGTCAAATGGTTCGGATCCAGACCAGGACCAATATTCTGTTGGTCATGACCTGGGTCCAAACTGTTTAAAAAGGTTATCAGCAGATGACAAATTTGCTGCCAGCAAGGAAAGAGTACTATTGACATGTTGGAAAGGTACATGTAAATAATCATTTTTCATCTAGCCACCATCTAACAAAAATTTTCATTCTTTTTTGTCGTCTGCTGATTTTTTTTCAAAATTAACGTTTTTGAAAAATTCTCTCAGGAATACCATCAGAGTAACATTGTCAAACAGTTTAGATCCACATCAGGCCTTACATTTATTGGCGCCTGATCTGACTCCAAAACTGCTTGCAAAGGTTATCAGCAGACAACACTACTGTCCCACCAGCCATAAGTGACAGTGGCGTCATGTTTTGTTTACAAAGTTATCATGGACTTATCATCAATAGATCACTTGTGTATTAATCCTATCCACAGGATAGGATTAATACACAAGTGATCTATCTATTAGCGTTGGCTCAAGAGGAGTGTACTTAATAATTGTAAACAAAATATTATGTCACTGTCACTCTTGGTTGGCACGAAAAATACTCTCGGGAATACCATCAGAGTGACATTGTCAAACAGTCTTGATCCACATCAGGCCTGGCAATTTTTGGTCCTTATCTGAGTCCAAAACTGTTTGCAAAGGTTATCAGCAGACGACACTAGAAAGCAAAGAGTTAAATAAAGTGCACAATGCTTAGAACATTACAGAAGGGCAGAACATAGTGGCTCAGTTGGTAGAGCATTAGACTGGGGATTGAAGGGTTGCTAGTTCGAGACCCACCAGAGTCACTGTGTTGTGTCCTTAAGCAAGACACTTAATCAGCTGCTTAATACTGGTTCAACCCAGGAAGAAAGGAAATCATCCGGACATGACTGAAAAATTGTTGACTGGGACATAAAGCATCAAAATAAACAAACATTACAGAAAGTCTTAACAAACTTAGTGTTCTTGTACAAATTTGATCAAAATCACATGATGAGTAAGAAAGTTATGACTATTTGAAATCTTATACCTCACTGCATGTAGGGAAATTGTTGATGATTTGTCATCTGCTGATTTTTTATCAAAATCTTTCGAAAATACCATCAGTGTCACACCCTTTAGATCCAGATCAGGCCTGACATTTTCTCAGGCTTGAATTAAGACAAACCTATCACCAAAGGAATTATAAGCAGGTATCACTTGTATAAAGAGTTATGCTGTTTGTTCAATACACGCATTTATTTCGGCATCAACAATAGAGTCTTGAACTTGTATTTAATTACCTAAATTTCTAAATATCGAATAAGTTCTTATACTCATACTAGTATATGGGTCTAATCACGAAATTACAATCAATCATAGTTTTTAAAAAGCCTCAAACCACTAACAAATAACTTGGATATATCTAATTAATTACCCTTCAAAGTGCCACTTACATTTTGCAGCAGACGACATTTTCAAATTCTGTTGGTATTTTTAGTAACATATGTTACGGGCCAGGCACTCTCGCATATATCTACATAAGGTAGATTTCGCATAGCTTCTAGTATATAATCAATCTCTGACAACTGCGTCAGAGAGTCGACTCTTTGGCTCAGTGGTTAGAGCATTGTTCTTGTACCGGGGCAACCCGGGTTCGATTCCCAGCAAAGGCACGGGAAATTTTTCAGCTATGCTTTACTTTGTTACGGCTATCATATCGTAAGATGGGGGCTCACGTCCGAGATTGGACCTTAGTTTCGCCTAAAAAGGCTTTCCGTCATCATAAATGATGACTCCTTTGAAGAGGGGGAGTGTTACCGGCCAGGCACTCTCGCATATATCTACATAAGGTAGATTTCACATAGCTTCTAGTATATAATCAATCTCTAACAACTGCGTCAGAGAGTCGACTCTTTGGCTCAGTGGTTAGAGCATTGTTCTTGTACCGGGGCGACCCGGGATCAATTCCCAGCGAAGGCACGGGAAATTTTTCAGCTATGCTTTACTTTGTTACAGCTATCATATGGTAAGACATAATAAAGCTTGCCAGCAGAGGATTCACATTAAATGTCACAAATTATTTAGTCCAAAAATCATTGAGCAAATTGCAAGCTTTGTCGTCTGCTGCAATCGTGTTTGGCATTTTGAGGGTTAAATCAAATGTATCCCAAAGGGCCAGTTAAGTTGAGCACCCACAACATATGTTTTGGTTGATAAATAAGAAAAATATTATTCTGTTATGCACTCTTATCTGGGGCCCTGCTTGTTATTCATTAATTCTGCTACACTGACATGCCCAAAATCATAAGTACTTCTTTGAGTACCACCTATACCCTCCCCCCCCCCCCCCCCCCCATCCCACCCGTGCTCACTTACTAGTTGGGTTATCAATAGCAAGGATATGTATGATATGGAGTGCAACTGTTTCTCTGTCCAGATCATGCTTCACTGTAACCAGACCATTCTGATTAATTGCGAATTGGTCCATGGGATCCGACTTCTGCTCTATATGATACCTATAATAAAGAGAAGGAGAAATAAAGCAGGGTGTCTTCTGCTGACTTCTTAAAAAATAACTTTTCAAAAAAATCGCAGTTGCAAAATGTTTGGATCAAGATCAGGACCGACAGAAAGTCGGTCCTGATCTGGGTCCAAAATGTTTGCAAAGGTCAGTCGACAAAAGTAATAACTAAGAAAAGAAGTAACAAAGTTAAAATGAAAATAATTTCAACTGCTGATTGTTTTTTTTCTTCAAAATTATCTTTTCCAAAAAATCTTTCAGGAGCACTATCAGTGTGGTCAACAGTTTGGATCAAGATCAGGACGGACGTTTTGTCATCCTCATCTGTATCCAAATCGTTTGCAAAGGTTATCAGTAGATGACAAAAGTCACCATTAGCAAGGAAATAGTAAAAACACCACATTTAACACAGTAGACAACTTGCAATCATGCAATTAACTTTTTGAAACTGAATTATTGCAAATGCAAGAACTAAGTTAGGGGGCAACTAGGGCAAAATTGTTGCTATAGGAGCCAAAATTTCGCCCTAAATGGGACCCATGGAGAAGTGGGAGTCTCCCTATAATTTTTTATTTACAGAGATTCTTTTTCATTCTGTCACCACACAAACGCAAGCTGTGGTGACAATCTCCTACCACTGCATCATATTTCTCCTTCCATTTAATGGTGATAATATGTGTAATAGCTAATTTGCTTCTAAACTGACAGAAAATGCCGTAATTTTAGGAGCTATAACTTCTCCAAACCTGTTTGTCACTTCTCCCTAATTTTACTGGAGGGAGAAGTCACTTCTCCCTAATGTCAGGGCCCAGCTTGAACTCTGAAATAGTTTTTGTTGTTTGCTGGTGTGATTTTTTTTTGTAATAAACTTTTGTTTTGTCCAGTTCATGCTTCACAGTAACTAGTCCATTCTGATCAATGGGAAACTGGTTGATAGATCAATCGATCTATGAAGAGAGATCGAGAGAGAGAAAGAAACAGACAGACAGACAGACAGAGAGAGACAGAGAGACAGACAGAAGGACTGACGGACAGACAGAAGGGAGGGAGGGAGGGAGGGAGGGAGGGAGGGAGGGAGGGAGGGAGGGAGGGAGGGAGGGAGGGAGGGAGGGAGGGAGGGAGGGAGGGAGGGAGGGAGGGAGGGAGAAAGAGGCAGTACCTCTTGAATTAGGGAGACTATTTTGGGAAAACTTGAAAGGATTGCAGGTTCTACCCAGGAAAATGACCCAACATGACAGTAAATTTGCTTACAAGAACACAAAGCAACAACTCAAATAAATATGGCAAATGTTCTGAAGTTTGAACACTGCTTGGCTACAAATAAGGTCTAGACAAACAGTGTAGACCCAGATCAGACTGCTTCTTCAGAAGCAGTCTGATCATGGTCTACCCTGTTTGTTTTTCTGACATGCATTTTTTTAAATTCCAGCCCTCATAAATAGCATTTTACTTAAGAACAGAAAGAGAAAAGTGTTCAAAATTTTAGAACATTTACCGCAAGTAAAAAAATACATACGTGAAAAAGCCATAAGCAGGATTAACATCATTGTCTGTTGCATTAAACACTGCCAATGATTTTCCCGGTTGAGCATCTTCAGAGACATCTTCTGTTTGGGTAGGCCTTGCAAATTTAGGAATCTCGTCATTGCCATCAGTAATCGTAATATAGATGAAGGTCTGTGCGTGGTTCTCTTTATAATCACCTGGGTTACTGTCACTGGCATTAACAGTCAGGTTAAAAAATCTTTTTGAGCCTAGATCGTAGTCGATTGGCTATAAAGAAAATCGTAATGAAACGTGTGAGATTTATACCATTACCATGATAAACTCTGATATATTCTGTTTTGAAAATATGTAGATCGAGATCAGTTGGCTTCTGATCAGGAACCACACTGCTCTTTTCTATCATCTGACATCCTGTCTGTAAGTGATATAGCCCCATGCATTAAAATGGATAAACCACTAGTGGTTTACAGATTTTGGTAACATTATGTATTGATGGCCAATATAATGTTGGGTATATATATGACAAAATCTTCGCATTTGCTACACAAAAACTGGATTTCAATGTAGTTTTATGGTCATATAGTAAATAGAATCTAATATTCAGGCTCTTGTTTGTTTGTTTGATTTTGATTCTTTACGTCCAATCAACACTCTACCACTGAGCCACTGCGCTCCCTTCATGCTCTTGTATTATCAGCATTAATGTCTTAACAACAAATCCTAGCTTAATGAAGGTCAAAAGTATTGCAGAATGCTCTCTTGGAGCATTCTGTTATACTTTTGACCTGCATTAAGAGATAATCGGTCTTGAAAACCAATTTTGGTCTTTTTTTGATTGGCCGCTTCAGACAGGTTTTACTGTACTTACGGAGAACACAGTAAGCTCCCCTTGATTTGTTTCCCTGAGAGTAGTCATCTGGAAATAAGTTTTATCCTCCGTATCTGCCAGTCTGTATGTAAGATCAGCGTTGATTCCAATGTCGAGATCATAGGCTTGTATAAGACCAATCCGTCCGCCATGCTGCTCCTCAGGAAGAACAAACTGAAACAAGAAATAGCCATGCAAGATGTTAACCCTTTCACCCCTAAATTTCAAGGTAAACTCTACTGCATGCTGCAGACATTTCATATTGTTAAAGTACATTATAATTTTATTACAGATTTCTAGTCATAATGTGGCATTTCATGAGGGTCTGCACTGTTTGTAAAGATAAAAACAAAATAATTTAGAAATTTCTACCCATGACCCCTTAATCATCTGAATGAAAAGAGTTATGGCTGTATCCTAATAAGTGAGGAGATATTCTGCTAATATGAACAAGCTATGCATATTGAATGCATTGACTATGAGCAGTATGCCCCTTTAACTTTTCAACCTTAGGGGCCAGGTATCCAGATAAGACTGCGTTATCAAAAATTAATTTTCACATTTCTCAGTGAAAACATGTGTTTGGTGTGCTCAAATGAACCGTCTCATAACATATGTTGTGGGTACTCAAAAGAACTGAAAGAAAGAAATGAGATGGTGCTTTTGAGCACCCAAAACACATGTTTAATTTGATGGATAAGAAAATGATCACAACTTTACATTCATATTTCTACCTAGTCTTCACCTATGGATTGGTGGAAAATGAAAATCTATCATACCGAGTATGTCCTGTTGAAGTATGGAGCATTATCATTTGCATCCAGTACTGAGACCGTCAACGTTCCACTTCCACTCAATCGGGGAGTTCCTTTGTCTTTCGCCTCAATGATAATATAGTAGGTGTCAATAGCTTCTCTGTCGAGCTTGGCGGTTGTCACGATGCTGCCAGTTGATGTGAGATTGAAATGTTCCTCTGGTCCTTGGGATACCAAATGAAGATCATATTGGGCATTAACTCCTGCGTCATAGTCTGTCACGACCACATCACCAACCCAAGAATCTACAACAAATACATGCAGTTGAAAAATAAATATATGAGCCACAGCATGTGATGTCCAACAATGTGGCATTTTGACAAGTGTAGACTCGGACGAGCCTGTGTGGCCTCCTTTTATGCTTAGAAACTCCAAATGATGATCATTCAGACAGTAGTTTAACAGTCCTAGAATACTCAAGGGAATAGCAATGGCTCTGATCAGACTGTGGGTATGAGCAGGCTGATCTGGGGCTTTGATGGTCACACATACCACATTATAGGAAATCTCATGTTGTGGCTCAATTATAAATGTGACCAGGAAATGGCATTATCACAACTACAGCAAAATAGGGGCTTCATATTTGGGCCTCGACACAAGAAAACCTGTCTGGGGTTTGCCAAAAACAAAGGTGAAGGCCTCTGCACAGTCTGGTCTGCGCCTTTGTTATTCACTTATTGGAAAGAATCATATATAAACTGGCTTCCAGCAAAATTTCTATTTTCTAGCTGCTCTCTGTCGCTGAGCAGGCTGATTTGGGTATGACTTGGTGGGAAAGCCTAAGATTGGTTTTCTCCCATTGAGGGCCATTTAATGTCACCTAGGTTCTATTTAGGGTAAATCTAGATAAAACCTGTCTTCGGGGTTTCCGACAAAGGGAGACTCAAACCAGTCCCCTCAGCTACAGAGACTAGCTAGAAAATTGAAATTTTGCTCATAGCAAGTTCCGATATGATACTTTCCAATAAGTGAATAACAATGGCGCTGATCAGACTGTGCAAAAGCCTTTAATATTCCCAAACTCCGAAGACAGGTTTCCTCACGTCGAGGCCCATATCATTAGAGAGGTATATCATCAGCTGGACAGATGGAAATTAAGTTTTACAAAGCTGTAAAACCTGACTTCCGACCATATATCCAATTATATACCTCACCAAATGAACATTTTGAATATGGTTGTCCCTATTCTAATGAACTGTTTACCGTCAAACGTTCATTTCATCCCAAACTGGAGTGTTGCAATCTGTCTTAAACTGCATGACATCCAATGAAAGATGACATCTTCAATGTTGTCAAACTATTTCCAAATATCTCTTATACAGTATACTGTTGAAAATTTCTAACATTATCGAAATAGATGTCCCATTACAATAGCATGTGCATAACAGTGCTCGCGTTTATGCCGTAATAATATCTAAATACGCAATGAAAATCATTAATACGCAAAATAGACAAGTAGGTTGCGTACATGGGACGCAAGATCACAAGCAGTCGTCTTTCAACAAATTTAAGCCAGCTCAATAGTAACCCTTGAATATCAGTCTTTTGTACTTTGCAACGCTTCAAAATCAAAAAGAGACTGCTATAAATATTATTCACTTGTGGTTTTCTGAGATCCATTGTTCATAGCAAAGAAAGCAGTCTGATCTGGATCCATTATTGTTTGAAGTATAACAGGACTTTAGTTTAGAGTGCATAACAGAAAAATAAGTTTCTTATTTCCCAACCAAAACATATGTTGTGGGTACTTGAGAACCCAAAACATACGTTTAAGCTGACCGGTAAGAAAATATTTACAATTTTACGCACAAAAATTTTGTTTATCTAAACCTGTGAATATAAGCTATCATAGTACATAAGCAGATGAGAGCAGACAACAGTTGCTGTGAGTGGCAGCAGTTTATGATTTCCTAAGGGAGCAGTCTGATCTGGGTCCATATTGTTTGCAGTACAAGCTTTCATAGTATATTTAACAAATTAATTCAATTTTTGGAATGTTCATGGAATCATGAATACTTCGGGCCTCTTGCAAAGTAAGTGATGGGGCTTCACTTTAACTTTGCTAGAGACCCAAAGTATTTCATGATTTCATGAACAGATCAAAAAATTTAATTTATTTTTTTATTTACATTTTAAAATAAATATCTAAAATATAAAAATGATTTTTAATTTAGGAATAAAACAGTTTTATATTTAAAATATAATTGTTTTAACAGCTCTGTCGAAGTGTAAAACTGAAAAGCGGAACAGCCAGCTTGAACACGGACAGCCAAAGGAGCAAATAAGAGGCTTGCTCGGGTGTGGCTGACTGTCAATCACAATACCAGTGTCACTTTTGGCGAATGAGACTGATGTTCAAAGCGTATTGCACGGGCAAGTGAGCATGGCAGCTGTCAATCAAATTTGTGTCATTCATGAAGTTATGAATGGTTGCAAAAATTTAAAGATTCATTAAAGGATTGCTTCCAAAATGTAACTATAAGCAGATGAGAGCAGACAACAGTAGCTGTGAGTGGGGGGGGGAAGGGTTAACTGCAGTTTCTGTTACTGTTTAGTTGATTCTTTTTATGTTATATATTCATTGCCTTAAACATTGAATTCAATAAAAGCATCCAATATCCATTTATGTATATTTTAGCAGGGACAATAGCATAACTCTGAGTGTTAGAACCAATTATACCACCCTTACCAACTTAAGCACGATATATCTCGTGCTGTGCAGGGTCTACACTGATGTAGGTGGTATAAAATAGTTATACCATGTTTGTCCAACTGTACGTAAGATAATCCACTCGCTAAAGCTCGTGGATTATCTCCACGTACAGGCGGACAACCCATGGTATAACTATTACTTGTTCATTGATTACTAGTCTAAGGATGGACTAGTCCAGATCATCAAGAAGATTCCATTTTCAGAAATTCAGCACTAAAAGAATTAATTTTTAAGTTGTACATGCTGGGTACATTTTCATGCTTTTGTTGTCGTCTACTGAATTTTTTCAAAAGAATTATTTCAGGAGCACTAATAGAGACTTGTGTCAAACCACTTTGATCCAGATCAGGACAATGTTCTTGTATGCCCTTATCTATGTCCAGACTGTTTGCAAAGGTCATCAGCAGACAGCATTAGTTGAGGCCAGCAGGCTACAATGAGTTACAACTTCAGAATAACTTACTGGGAACCTTGTTTTCCATAATTTCCATCTGTAACTTATTCGTAGGAAAGAATGGTGCATTATCATTGACGTCTATCGGGCTTACAGTCACTTTACCACGACCAATCAGTGGATTAACTTGTGCATCGGCAACATCCACTATAAACTGAAACTCTGCCTTTCCATTTGGCAAGTCACGATCCAGTGGCTTTTTTATAGACAATTCTCCAGTTAAACGATTAATTTCGAAGAATTCAGCATCTTTCTGGTCGGTGAAACTCAGACTATAGTAAAAGGTGTTTTGTCCATTATTGTCTATGTCTGTGGCAGTGATCTAAAAATATAAAAAATCATCAATAAATCAAAAATAAACAGCATGCTTAAAAACAATTTGAGCCAGCATACATATGAGATTTTGGTATCCATCCCATTGTCATGCAAAGAAGGCTCATGCTTTGATTCGATTCGGTACTTCTCACCAACAATTTTTCAGTTATGTCGGGACAGGTCTTCCTGGGTTGAACCAGTACTAAGCAGATGATAAAGTGTCTTGCTCAAGGACACAATGTAATGCCTCCAGTGAGGCTGGAACCCACAACCCCTCAATCTTGAGTCAAGCACTCTACCACTGAGCCACCACGCTCCTCAGAAGGCTCATGCGAGCCTGCCATCCATGCAGTCTCACCATAGTATTTGCTGCTCGCTTACACAAATTATGGATACAAATTGAAACTCAGACCAAAATTCAAACGACTAACCCATCTGGATACATCTATCAACATGGATGCTTAAAGGAACAAAACCTGTGTAAAACGGCCACTCTCTAAAGACTGAAAATTGGTTTTCAAGACCAATTATCGCTTAATGCAGGTCAAAGTATTAAAGAATGCTCCAAAGGGAGCATTCTGCAATACTTTGGACCTTCATTACGCTACCATTTGTCATTAAGATCTTTGTTTTGTCTATTTTTGAGTGGCCGTTTCACACAGGTTTTACTGTATGCGATAACTATCAAATCTCATGTACAGGCTTATTCCATCTTCCTTTACACATAAAATACCACCTAAAATCTACGGGTGAATGTTGCTGCATGTGTCAATCCCTTTAATTTGATATGCAACATGATCATATTCTGAAAAAAAAATAATTTTGGCCTCTGCCCCACCCCCTTAGTCCACCCAGGAAGCCAGACCCAGGCCTTCGATCTAAAATCCTGTTTGATATGTTTCATATCTATTGTACCTCTATCTGCAGGCAAAAATTCAGTAAAATTTACTGACAACTGACTGACTCATACGAAATTTAAATATTTGAACTTTGACCCCGCCTAAGGGGTCAGGGGGGGTGGGGTAAAATTTTAATCACTGTCATGCTTATCTTCAGGCACTGGGTAATCAGAGCCTATAGTGAGAAGTTGTTCAATTTTTACCTATATTTAATGATGTTTTACCCTTTTGTAAATTTTGAATGAAATTGTTGCATCCCTTCAAAAGTTATTGATCAGAAACATCAACTCAGTCAAAATTTTGTGGGTGACCTCCAAATTTAAACTTGACCTGTATTTAATGATGCTTTACCATTTTGTTATCTTTCAATGAAATTGATGCATCCCTTCAAGAGTTATTGATCAGGGACCAAAAGTGTGACGACGCCGACAACACCGGAGACATGACCTTATGTGTCTACAATGCTTCGCAGGCGACACAATTATAACCTGACAACCCCCTAGATATATAGATTGGACCATCCAAAGTTTATTGTATCAAACCAGAAGGAAGAATCCATTAGAATACAAAGGGTTAGAATACTTACCGTTTCTATTACCCCTACTATGCTGTAATCATTTTCCGTGAAACTGGTAAAGGTGTAATCATTGACTTTTGGTGGGTTGTCATTAACATCTAAGATATTGATAGTCACGTCCGCTGACCCATAGTTTTTTTGATCAAACACTGTCACAGTAAAGTTGTATTGCTGAAATATAAATGTATGTATAAAAGTATGGTTTTTTGCTTGGCTTGTGATTTTATGTCCCAGACAACAGCTATGGCCATGTTGCAGCTCTGAAAACCCAACATTTGATTTGCGAAACGAAAGAGAAAAGTGTTCGTAATTTTAGAGCAAATACCATAATTCATCTTGAAGTGACAAGGAGTGTTCAAATATGAATGCATCTAGCTTCATAATATTCTTCACAAATATACAATTAATACATTTCTTGAATAATTTATTTGCATTCTTTAACTTGATACCAGACATAGAGAAATCAAAAATATACTTCTCAAGTTATTATAGCCATTTATATGTTGTTCACTCCAATACACTAAGCTACATGTACTTATGTAAATATATATTTATGTGCTAAATGTTGTAACCCTGATATATAAAGTCTTTACTTACTTACTTACTATTTCTAAAGCAAATATCAATTCAATATTTGTATATGTATTTAGTTTCATATCTTTTAAGTATAAGACAAATTGTCCTCGAATTTTAGATGCAAGTTTTCGTAAAATTCTCTAAGCTATTTGTGGAACAAAATTAATAAAACCTTTATTTATTTTAGCACAAACCTCGTTTTGAGTGATCAACTGATGACGTATTGATGTACATTGCTGTAATTTATGCCTTGCTTAGTGCTGAAAATAAGCTCAAGAGGTAATGATGGGGTTTTCAAAATACAAAGCCACAATCTTCAGATAAAGAAATACAATACTACCTGTGACCCCCTGATAAATACAATAGACTTTCCCAAGTTTATTGTTTCTATTTGTATGGGAAAACTCATTAGTACTGAATGAGTTAATCAGACGTTTTGTGATATCAGGATTTGAGTTAAAAGTGAACTTTAACTCTGCCTACTGGGTAATTTCTTTGTTGTCTGTTGATTTTTTTTCATAATCAACTTTTTTGAAAAATTCTTTTAGTAATACCACCAGAGTATCAAACAGTTTGGATCCAGATCAGGCCGAATGTTTTTGAACTGGGTTCTAACTGTTTGCAAACATTATCAGCAGAGGACAGAGAGTTAAAAAAAGCTTCTACCTTGATGCCTTCATCATAATCCATAGGACCAGCTACTTTCACCACTCCGGTCTGCGGTTGAATTGTGAACGGAATAGTCACAGGACCTTTTGTCTGCATCTGATATAACAGTTTGGCATCTAAAATGTAAAACGAATTACTGTATCAAATCACCATATCACCTCATAAACACAAATTTTGGGCGTAAAATTGTGAATAATTTCTTAACAGCCAGTTCAAGCATTTGTTTTGGATGCTCAAAAGAACCGCCTCATCAATGCAGTTCGTACGAGTACCCACAACATATGTTTTGGTAGAGAAATAAGGGAGTGAAGTATTCAATATGCTCCATTATCTTGAGGCCTGTGTATTTATCTGAAACCATAGGCCCATGGTTCTTTTGAGTATCCACAACATTGCTTTGGTTGAAAAATAAGAAAATGAAACTTTAAATAATTACAACTGTCATAACATTTATTGAAATCCGTTAATCTAATTGGTCAAGAACAGTCATCTGATTGTATTGACCTGCATTTCATTTTTCAATGAACTTCCGTTGGTATTCATGAGGGGCAGGCACTGAGCAGAACTTCTTTTGTGATACTGTGCAATGCTTCTATGAAGAGAAATGGACAGTCGGCAACTACTTACGATTTACTTAACAATTACTAAGATATTTTCAGGTGGCTTTACTGCATCCAAATTTGGTCAAAATTATTCTTTATCTGGCCTGACTATATGTGCGGGCTGGTATGGCTCCAAACAATTGTTGATTAGGTTATCAGCAGATGACTCTTGCAGGATAAGAATTAATTCATCAAACTTTCTGCAAATAGCTATCAGCAGACGCAAGTAGCTAATGAGACAGAGCTATGCATTAGAGGCACTAGTCTTTACGGTCTGTAATAGATGATTACTCAGTTTTACAGGCTACGTTGGAACCATATCTTATTTTACCAAAGTCTTTACGGTCTGTAATAGATGATTACTCAGTTTTACAGGCTACGTTGGAACCATATCTTATTTTACCAAAGTCTTTACGGTCTGTAATAGATGATTACTCAGTTTTACAGGCTACGTTGGAACCATATCTTATTTTACCAAAGTCTTTACGGTCTGTAATAGATGATTACTCAGTTTTACAGGCTACGTTGGAACCATATCTTATTTTACCAAAGCGCTGAGGTCAGTGAGGACCATTTTCTTGCAGCCTGGGTAATTTTTTGATTTTTTGTGGTCTTTTGCTTTTTTTCAAAATCACGTCACGTTTTCCAATAATTTCTTTCAGGGTCAAACACTTTGGATCCAGTTAAGGCCCGACATTTTGTTGGGCCTAATCTGGGTCAAAACTGTTTGCAAGGGTTATCAGCAGATGACAATATCACCCTTATCATGCAAAGAGTTGAGTATTTTGGCAGAATGGCTATTAACACAGTCATGGTAGGCAATAAAACTCTCAGCAGGGTCTGTAGTGGATGATAAAATGTAGTGTTAATGAACCAGGAAAGATCGCTGCTTGAATCATTTGACCAATTCTATAAAAGAACCTGCGAATACCAGAAATACAAAACCTATAATGAGATTAGGAAAGTCTGCAGTATGGTGCTTGAATCCTTTGACCAATTCTATAAAAGAACCCGCGAATACCAGAAATACAAAACCTATAATGAGATTAGGAAAGTCTGCAGTATGGTGCTTGAATCCTTTGACCAATTCTATAAAAGAACCCGCGAATACCAGAAATACAAAACCTATAATGAGATTAGGAAAGTCTGCAGTATGGTGCTTGAATCCTTTGACCAATTCTATAAAAGAATCCGCGAATACCAGAAATACAAAACCTATAATGAGATTAGGAAAGTCTGCAGTATGGTGCTTGAATCCTTTGACCAATTCTATAAAAGAACCCGCAAATACCAGAAATACAAAACCTATAATGAGATTAGGAAAGTCTGCAGTATGGTGCTTGAATCCTTTGACCAATTCTATAAAAGAACCCGCAAATACCAGAAATACAAAACCTATAATGAGATTAGGAAAGTCTGCAGTATGGTGACTAACCTGAATCTGGATCATCGGCTGTCATGGTGCCTACATCATCGCCATTAGGTCGATCTTCATCCACAGAGAATGTGTAGCTGGCTTGGGGAAAATCTGGTGAATTATCGTTGATGTCAATGATCGTTAATCTCACACTGGCTACCCCTGAAACACAGATTAAACAGGACTTTAGTTAAGAGTGCTTAACGAAAATTTATTTTTCTTATTTCTCAACCAACAATATTTACAATTTTACGCTGATTTTTTTTGTTTATCTAAACCTGTGTTAAATTCTCCATTATCAGAAAATAAACCTTAACCCTTATCCCAACACCATTTTTTGTCCTGAAAATGTTGTCTGCTTTTTATGTCTGCTGCATATATTCAAGTGCATTTCAGACTAAATTTTATCATAGAAGCAAACATTATGCACTCTGATCTGTGTCTATATTGTTTGCAAACTCTGCTACTGAAGAACATTAGCAGACGAGAGGAGCAGACGGCAAGAGTTGCGACTGGCAAGAAAATGGCTACCATCTACAGCAGATGTCAAATTATAAGATGTTATTTTCTTCATTTTCAGGAAAAGTAAGACTTTATATTTCGTATTGACTGAAATAAATAAAGAGTCAATATCTTATTTCCATATCATAGCTATTTAAATAAGATATTAACTGATGTCCACATCCAAAATAAAAAGGGAAATTCCACATCTAAAGTACCAATTGTTAACCCTTAATGCCCCAATTACAACTGCAGCAGCGACAAATTTCTTCAATTTCCTAAAGAGACAAGGCTTAACATTTTTGATGTGAATCGCCTGCCAGCAGACGATTCAAATGAAATATTAAGCCTTTTTTGGTTTCCAAAAGAGCCAGCAAATTTTGAAAATGTTGTCTGCTGCAAAAATATTGGTGGCATTTTAAAGGTAAAAAGTAATGCCCTACCAGTATTATGTCGTGGAGCTGTGTTTGGTAAAGAGGATGGTGCACTATCATAAGCCTCCACACCCAATGTATATACTAGCTGTGTGTCCTTATTAACAGACTCTCGGTCAAAGACACCCGTCGTGGTCAGCCTCCCAGTGATTGGATTCAGAACAAATCTATCATCCGCAGTTGTGAGGTTGTATCCTTCAATCTGAAAAGATAAACATTTACACCTATTCTACAATAAATAATGATACTTAGCCTTTTTTTAACCTCTTGCTTGACAATATAAAAACTATTATTCATATAAATTGATGTGTTACAACTGAGAACCGCATTCAATTTGGGTCAGTGGTTCACGAGATGTCATTTAAAGATTTTTCACTTTTTAGCACTTCTGCAGAGTGGAAAAATATTGTTTAAGCAAGTTAAGTTTTACAGACCAGAATTGTCTTAAATACCTGTCGAAGGAGACTCCCTTGGCCATCCATAAGGGTATTTCCCTACAGCTTAATATTACAGAAAACAGCAGTTATATAGCTGGCTTAATTGGAAGCTGAGCAAATGATCAAAAAAATATTAACCCTTTTCCCGCTATTCAAGACAACTATCATCTGCCCATTTATCAGCTTATACTTTTTGGAAGCCTATATTGCAAACAACATGGACTCAGATCAGACTGCTCCCTTAGGAGCAGTCTGATTTGAGTTCATAGTGTTTGCTTCCATGATCAAAAGTAGTTTAATGTGCACAGAGGTATAAATAAGCCGCTTTTAAAAATTTGTTAAAAAGCAATTGTTTTCAAATGAAGGGATAACAAAAAATGATTAATTTTTGGAAAAAGCAATTGTTTCCTAAATGAAGGGGTAACGAAAAGCAATTCAATTTTGGAATAAGCAAAAGAAAAAATAAACTCTGATTGAAATATGAATACATCCCATGGTAGCACAGTACACTAGTATGGTAGCCAGTTCAAGCCTTCTGTTATGCATCATTCTGTTGTTGTGATGTAAATCAGTCATTTATACAAGCAAGTCATTTGCCAGTCATTTCGATCTGCGTTTCTCCCTCTGGGGCAATTGAATATATGCAGATGCATGGGTGAAAGTTAAAAATTTCGAAAATCCTGAACTTTAGAAATGCAAATTTTAAAACTTGCATGATGCCTACAAAAATGAATAATTTCAAGCTTAAATGATTAACTATGTTTAGATCTGAAAACTAATCAGGGAAGCTATCAAAATCTGCCTAATTCAGCATTTTGAGGCTGACTTTCTATGGAAAGTCAGCCTCAAAATCCTGAAAACTTTCAGCCATGCAGATGAAATTTTCAAGACGAAAATTTTATTGGAAGGGTAAAGGTAATGGTAAGAAACAGATTCTATCTCAAACACGGCCACACCTCCAGATTAGAGTGTGCATTGGAAAACTATTTTCTTGATTTTTCATCCAAACATATGTTGTGGGTACTCAAAAGAACTGTCTCATTGAGACAGTTCTTTAGAGCATCCAAAATAAATGTTTAAATTGATGGGTAAGAAAATAAATGCAATTTTACGCTTATAAAATTTCCTTATCTGGATGAATGCACTGCAGTATACTGACCTGATTATTTGGATTGGTTTTGTCATCATCAACAGCCTGAAGCTGAAAGACAAATTCCGGAACCGCTTGTACCGAGTAATCACCTTCAGCAAGACTTATTTCAATCCAGGTAGAGTTACCTACTCCTAGGAAATGTGGAATCTCATCATTATCATCACGAAGATTAACCGTAACAGTTTGATCTGCATAGCGATTAAACACATCCTGTAAAAATAAGAAAATTTGTTATTCTTTGACTGATTGACTCTCCCATCTACAGTAAAACCTCGAAATTCCATTTTTCAAAATACACAAAGGGTTAATTCAAAGATGAATGACTGTAGAGCCAGATTTTGATCAAGGTCTTCCCTGTTTGCTATTTTGCCAAGCATTTTTGTGAATTCCAATTCTAATTACCAACATTTTATTCAAGATTCTAACACTGATCATGGTTAAATTCATTGATTTATTGGTTTACAAACTAACTTGATGTCATTCACCCGCCAGTTTGATTTTTATGATGTCATTTATCACGTACAACCTTATAATATTTAAATTAGATGGTGTAATGCTGTTTTTACAACTAAAGGACATTCAAAACGTACATAAAATACACTTTTCAGTCCAAACAAGACTTACAGGAAATTCTAACACTCCGTCCAAGAATCTTTCATATTTTCAATCTTTTTATGCTTTAGAATCGAAACAGATTCATGGTTGCATTAAATTGTTGCTTAATATATCACTGTCTGTCAAGTCAGCCGTAGGTGGATTCACACTCGTGATTTATCCACTTTTAATGACTGATCTCCAGCCAGTGATTTATTAAGCAACAAATCTCTGCCAGCGTGAATCTACATTGTATTTCTTAAACAGAATGAGTAAAATGTTAAAAATTTTAGTACATTTACCATATTTTTTGAAAGTTAAGTAAATGATTGAGTGTCACAAAATCTAAGCGTCTGTCTGTAAACCACAACTCCCCAAACATTTACTTACATAAGCTCTAACAGCAATCTGGTAGCTGCTAGTTGTTTCATAATCTAGAAATTCTGAGTTTTTCAGAGTTCCTGTATCAATGCCATTTTGAATAGTACCATCTACAGCAATGAATCTTTCTTTATTGGCATCTCCAATAACGCTGAAAACTAGATTCTTGTTGTCAATCTGAGATTGAGCTCTGAGTGTCACTATGGCTGTTTGCTTGGCCACAGACTCGTTGATTGTGACAGTGTAGTCGGCATCTGTGCCCACCCACCTGGGTGGTAGTTCATTATCATTTTCAACCACATCAATGATTACTGTGGTATTAGTAGCCAGTGGTGGATTTCCTTCATCTGTAGCCTGAACCATCAGTGTCAATCTTGTCTGAAAATAAACCAGACACTCACTTTAATAAAATATCAACCTTCTCCTAATAGGCAAAAGAAATTAGTGTAAAGTGTAATTCTTTCAATATTTTCTTATCCATCAGTTTTAACATTTGTTTTGGGACTGCTCAAAAGAATGTTTATTGATTGAAATGATTCTTTAGAGTACCAACAACATATGTATTGGTTGAGAAATAAGAAAATCATTTTTTGATTGCACACTCTTGTCTAGAAGCCTGGACCCGAGGATATAAAAACTTTTTCATGCTCAACTTATTTGAGCATGAAATTTCAACTGCTCATAAAAACTAAAATACCGACAAATAAAGAAGTTTCTTGCTTTAAGTCTCTCAGATGTTGTATTTATCATGCTAATAAATGTTAAAACGCCAACAATTGTTGGCATTTTAACATTTATGAGCAGGATAAATTCCTTGCACAGCTGAGTTGAGCATGGAAAAAGTTTTATAACCTCGGGGCCTGGATAAGATCAACTTTTAAGGTAATTCCAACAAACAGCTTATGGTCAAGTTTGTGCGTTTACCAGACTATAGTCCAGTCCCTAAAGTCGGACCATAGAGCGATAAAACTCTCTCTGGTTTTATGCAGTGTGCATGTCTGGTTTCATTAGACAAACTGGACTAAATCTGTGCTCGGACCATAGTTGATTGGTTCCTGTCTTCCAATGCAAACTTCGAATTGCCGGCAAAAAGTATGTTTTGTATCAATGGCTGTGATTGGTTGACAGTTTTACTGGGGAGGAATGCTGACAGTCAGAGGAGCAACTATAGTGTCTATGGTTTACGTACAAACTCCACCAATGTTCCTAGCAAGTGGTAAGGTGCTCATTGGTCCATTTTCATGTACATTAAACTTCTTTGTGAGCCAACTCAGATCACATGTCAAAGACTTGACCGAAATATTGTTGCAATATAAGTGCAGGCTATTAAATAATTAGGTGATAATATATTTTTTCATGCTCTGACATCTCAAATGAGCATGAAATCAAATAAGCATGAAATGAGCTGTGGCATGAGATTTCCAACAATGTGGTATGTGCGACCAGCAAAGGCTCAGATCAGCCTGCGCATACTGATCGGAGCCTTTGTTGGTCCCTTAAATATTCTATGACTGTTAAACTACTGACCGAGCCTCATTTGAGGTTTCTAAGCTTAAAAGGAGGCTGCACAGGCTCGTCTGAATCAACACTTGTCAAAATGCCACATATATATATATATATATATATATATATTTGTTGTACTTTATGTCCTTTTAGTTTTGCAATCATCTTGATGGGGAAGAGAGAACTGGCTGCTTTACTTTTATTGTCTTCCTGATGTCTTCTGACTGTTAGTTTTCTGTGGCTCTTCCTCAAAGTGCTGTGTGCTTGTCTGCAGTGTGTGATTGTGGTATTTCCTGATCATACTCACTTGCTTTTTAAATTAATGATTTCAAATACATGTATTTTTTTAAAATTGATTATTTCTTTTAAATAAACGCTTCTCATTTTTCAAAAACAAAATGCATTTAATATATCCCCTACCTGTTGCTGGGGCAGTTCTTTGGCCACTAATATGCCACCAGTCCTCCTTGTATATGCATCAAACATAAAATAATCCCCTGGATTGCTCACTAGTGAAAACACTATATCTCCATTAAGACCAATATCTACATCCTCGGCTTGTACATCCCCAGCTTTACTGCCAACACCTTGATCATTTTTCAATTTGAAGGCATAGCCACTTGGTGGTACAAACACCGGAGCATTGTCATTGACATCGTTGATCGTCACCATAATCGGACATAATCCTTCATATCCGCCTCCATCCTTAGCTTCAATATTTACAGGCAGTGCGGCACCTCCTATTGACTCTCTATCAATGGGCTGTGCTGTTGTGAACAGTTGGCCTGTTGTTTCATTTATTCTGAAGTAGTTTGAACCACCACGAATCTTGTAAGTTACTTCACCATTTATTCCAAAATCAGCATCTTGTGCCTGTACCTAAATGAAGAATAAGTCATGTTATGAGCTAATCCGAGCCTTCTCTGATGTTTAAGTGGCTTTTCCATATTTTGATATTTGCCACTAGTGGCAAATATCAAAATAAAGAAAAGCCACTAAAACGTCAGAGAAAACTCTGACTAGTTATGAGCTAGACACTAGAAGAGTTGAAATAAGGAATTAAACTTTAAACTAGAAGAAGGATAGGGAAAATGACTGAGAAATGCTGGTGTACTATCCTAACACATTGAGACCCAAGGGTTTCAGCGAGTGGAGTTGACCAATACCTTTAGCAATTGTGATGACTGGCCTACTGGATGGTGGTTTTGCCCGCCTATTATATGGCACCTTTTAGTGCGTATAATGAGATGGACTTCTTGAAAAAGTTGGTACGCTGTGTTGCCCAGACTTAATTGGAGAGAAGATGTCTCGCATTTTTGTACACCTCTAAACTAGAAGTAGCCCAGTAATATTAAGTGCGTATATGAGGGCAACTCACAGTAAGCCAATGAAACGCCATTCAAATGGTGTTTCCTTGGTAAGCCAATAGTAGCACAAGATTCCATGATTGCTGGGAGTGTTTGTGAAACTGTGGCATTTCATCTGGGTCTTCACTAGTCAAAGTTCCCATTACGGAATTGATGAAAAGACAGCATGATCAAACAGCACATGGATATAGTTGTTGTTGTTGCTGATGATGATGATGATGTTGTCACTACAGCTGTATGCGTTAGTGTTGTACAGTTGTTGTTGTTGTAGTAACTAGTTAACATTCAAACTCCTATTTTGACATTGGAAATGAGGCCAAATATATTATTTGGACATTCAAAATCCTATTTTGACATTCTAAATGAGGCCGAATATCGTATTTTGACATTCAAAATTGTATTTTGACATATGACCTGAAGCCGAATATAACATTTTGACATTCAAAATCCTATTTTGACATTCAAATTAAAATAGGGATTAAGGCCGAATATGGCATTTTGGCATTCAAAATTTTATTATGACATTCAAACTAAGACAGTAAATCGTATTTTACTTTCAAATTCCTTTTGACATGATTATTGCATTTTGACATTCAAACTCGTATTTTGACATTCAAACTGAGGCCGAATAATAGAGCTCACCTAATGCGGTAAGTGATTTTTCATACCATATTTAGGAACTGCTCTTAAAGGAAAGAATTCGCTCCCTCTGGGAGCAAATTCTTTCCTTTAAGAGAAGTTCCAATTTCGAAAGGGACATTGTAGAGAATCACTACTTGATACAGTAGTCTCCCTTTGATGTGCGTAAATTTTTCAGCGTTCTGGCTATGCATTGTATGTGATAAGTAAAAAAAAAATCACCCATGCTGGCTTATCTATTACATTGGTACAGTAAATGTCCTAAATTTTAAAACACTAGTTGCCTGCCAAAAAGGCCTGAACAAACAGTGCAGACCCAGATCAGACTGCTTCTGAAGAAGCAGTCTGATCAGGGTCTTCCTGTTCATTTTGCAAATTCCAGCCCTGTTAACTAAACATTTTATTTGAGAACATTTTTCGCAGACTTTAATCTTACACGGCGGCATGACAGCTGACAGGGGCTCGGGCAGGGGCTCCGTCTCTTCGTTAATTTCTCACTACAGTTGACGTTGTTTCCGCTGACTGGTCTGGTCCTTCTTCTTTCCCCATTCGCACAATGATGAGATCAAGGACGTTCTCCATGCTGAGCACTGGAACTGGTGAAACGAAACAGAAGAAGTTTTATTCAGCTGCAAAATAACGTGACTTTCACGAAAAGGGCGCCAAAACATCTAAGATAGATAACCCTAATTATCGCAAGTATTGAAGTATATCCGAAACTGCATTCTGTCGGGCCTGTTTTTTTTTGTGGTGACAGCCAATGTAGTTGCCACCCAGTCATGTGTGGATCCAGAGCGGGATATGGGGTCCGGACCCCGCCCCCCCCCAGAAAATCACAAGTTATATGGGTTTCTATAGAAATTAGCATTTGGACCCCTCCTGGAAAAAGTTGGACCCCCTCCCCACCCCCCCCCCCCTCCCCCCTGGAAAAAAAAATCCTAGATCCGCGCATGCCAGTGGTGGCAGCTGTAGGCCTATGTATAGTCTAACAAATCAGAACCGTACCAGGTCGGACTGTGTGTCTCCAAATTGTTTGTAGCCTGTTTCGATACCCGGTGGGCCAGGAGCAGTCCCAACCCCGGCGTCCCAACTTTTGTCAGACTGATCCTATTCCAGGGTGTTTGTCTTTGAGTTATCAGCCGAACTAGCCCCGGTCTCCCCTACATAGTTTTAGCTTCATCACGACTATATATTGTTTTTTGTTTGTTTGATTTGATTCTTTACGTCCCATCAACAATGTTTAGCTATTTTGGGACGGGTCTTCCTGGGTTGAACCAGTACTAAGCTAGGATAAATGTGTATTGCTCAAAGACCACAACGCAGTGACGCCGGTGAGGCTCGAACTAGCGACCCCTCGGTCTCGAGTCAAACACTCTACCACTTTCTTTCTTTCTTTCTTTCTTTCTTTCTTATACTACTGGCACGATCAAATTTTGATCATTACGCCAGGGAGTGCGATTTTGGAATTTTGAAGAAAAAAAAACAAAAACAAAACAAAAAGACAAAAACAAAAAAATCTTTCGGCTGTGTTTTTAACTAAATGAGGAGTGCCCTAAACTCTTCATCAGTCTGGGAATTGACCACCGAAGGAGAAAGACTACTCCACTGTGGAATAGTCCGGGGGGGGGGGGGGGGGGAGAGTTCTTCAGGGCATCACTGTATGTCTGGTATCTACAATATTGGGCACTTTGTGATGACCTGGTAGATTTCAAACTGCGAGCAGGGGTCAGGTACTTGTCTTTTTCTATAGGCACAGCACCAGAATGTATCTTATGAAAGAGAAGCAGGGAGGACAGATCCCTACTGGCTTCAAGAGATGGCCACCCAAGCTCATCAAGCATCTCGCCGACACTACTTGTGTTTCGCCATCTCCTGCAGGTCCAACGGGCTGCTGTCCTCTGAACTTTCTCTACCTGATTAATCTGAAGTTTTGAGTATGTGCTCCAAATGGGTGCTGCATACTCTAGTTTAGGCCGAACAAACGTTTTGTATGCAACTTCCTTAGAACTCCGAGGTGCACAAGCCAAATTCCTGCGAAGGAAACCAAGTGTCTTAGTTGCTTTGGAAGAAATTTCTGAAATGTGTTGACCCCAATCCATATTATCAGAGATGGTTATGCCAAGGTATTTTGCTGACTGAACGTTTTCCAAAGTTTGGTTGTGAAGGGAGTAATCAAAGAGAATCTGTTTGTGATGCTGATGCCGAGTCACTCTCATAGAGTGGCATTTGGCCACATTGAACTTCAATGCTCGGTCATTACATGTTGGCTGACAGGAAAATGCAGTCGGGCGATGTTAATGAATCATATGGTTTTATATTAATTTTTATTTCTTCATGTAGGGAGGGCTGGACGTGAAAATATTTTTTAAAAGATGGGTAGAGGGTGCGTTTGCCAGTTGATATGACTCCATTATAAACAATTAATTCTCCCGGTTTAAACCCACGGTCGGAGAATTAATATTCTGGCATCATTTCTACTTAATATATGTTATTGCCCGAAAATAGTGTAAAGGTATCGATTGTAGCTGAATATGTTGTGAAAAAGCAAAGATAAGAGTGAAAATATATGACTTACTTTTTCTGAAGCGAAAATACGCTTTTGTATAGTCTATTTCAATGTTTATGTGATGTGACTTATGAGAGGTGCAAAAATGGCATGGTTTGATTGGATGGGCAGGTGGGCGGTGATTGGTGGAAAAGGTGGACGGAAGCTCAGCACAGTATTTAAGTTGTAAAGTGGTTGGTCAATAATAAACATTATTATATAATCTATAAATAAGCATCTTCTGATTGGCACCATGGGCAGTGGGGTTTTTCCCATTCAATAATCACTACTATTAATAGACTTCATAGAAACTTTCCATTTGAGGTGTGCTTTCAGCATGAAACTTGCTTGATTTGCTGTAAATACAATTCAGTGAGTGACAGCAGCACGAAAGTCACACAATTTGGTGTTTCATCATATACATGCAATTCAGACTTTGCTGTTGAATATAGTAATTAGCAGACCTCTTAAATGATATAATGAATTCTTCCTTCTGGATTGATGCAATTAACTTGGAATGGCCCATTGTATAATGGAAGGGGGCACATGTTATAATTTCTAAATAAAATTGCAGTTTTATTCTCTGAAGACCATTTTTGTCTAAGCAAACAGTGTAGACCCTGATGAAATGCCACGCGACCTTTAATCTGGATCTTCTCTGTCTGTAGTTGTAATAACAAATATGCATTCATTCCTCTTTTAACTGAATGAAATCAGTTAGTCATCACACGAAATTACAATTCAAGACTGTCCAAGACATAGTCCATGGCCAAGATTTTGTTGTTGTTTCCTTTTTGTTTAGAGAAATTATATAATAAAACAATTGTTGACTATTGAGGCATTGGACATGATGTGATCCGCCTCGGTCAATATTGGTACTCTCAGGTCGACAATGCCCCAATAGTCAATAATGGTATAATATGGGAATGAAATCCTATTTATTATATAGTATAGATTTGCTGCACTTTTTGAAACAACATCTCACTGCTTTTGTTGATTTAGTTTACTGATGTGGCTTAGAAAAAGGGACCTTGCATTTTATTATTTTTTCAATGAAATTTTCCTCCCTTGTAGGGTGCCAACCTGCCCACCTGCAGGGGCCAAAACATGGTACAATATGGTGGTCACCAGGGTTTCTCATGCTTGTTTATTGATCGAACCAAATCAAATCTGTGTTTCAGGAATGGATACAATCACAGTGTTTGTTTATGTGTGTGTGGGGGGGGGGGGGAGGGGCACTGAAAGCCGAAGCCTTGAAGCGAGCGGCATAAGCCTCGAGCTGGGAGAGAGTATGAGAGGGGGGAGTCGACCCCCCTCTCGTTCGTGAGGGTTCCTACGTCTCTCTCCCCTCTGTCCCTCTCCCTCTGTCTCTCACCCCTCTATCTCTCTCCCTCTGTCTCTCTTTCCCCCCTCTCACTCCCTCTCCCCCCTCCCCTTCCATCCCTTCCTCCGTCTCCCGGTTCCTCTTCCTCTCCACTCCCTCTCTCTCTCCCACTCTCCAAATCACTCCCTCTCCTCCTCTTCCTCCCCTTCCATCCCTTCCTCCGTCTCCCAGTTCCTCTTCCTCTCCAATCCTTCTATCTCTCCCCTCTATCTCTCTCCCTCTCACCCCTCTCTCTCCCCCTTCCTCCCCTTCCATCCCTTCCTCCATCTCCCAGTTCATCCTCCTCTCCACTCCCTCTATCTCTCTCCCCTGTCTCTCTCCTTCTCCTGTCTCTCTCCCTCTCCGCCTCTCTCCCCCTCCCTCCCCTTCCATCGCTTCCTCCGTCTCCCAGTTCCTCTTCCTCTCCACTCCCTCTATCTATCTCCCCTGTCTCTCTCCGTATCCCTCTCCCCCTCCCTCCCCCTTTCATCCCTTCCTCTGTCTCCCAGTTCCTCTTCCTCTCCACTCCCTCTATCTCTCTCCCTCTGTCTCTCTCCCTCTCCTCCCGCTCTCTCCCTCTCCCCCTTCCTCACATTCCATCCCTTCCTCTGTCTCCCGGTTTCTCTTCCTCTCCACTCCCTCTCTCTCATTCCTTCTGTATCTCTTCCTCTCCCCCATCTCCCTCTTCCTCTCCCTCTGTCTCTCTCTCCCCTCTGTCTCTCTCCCTCTGTCTCTCACCCCTCTATCTCTCTCACTCCCTCTCCCCTCCCTCCCCTTCCACCCCTTCCTCCATCTCCCGGTTCCTCTTCCTCTCCACTCCCTCCCTCCCTCCCTCCCTCTCTCTCTCTCTCTCACAATCTCTCCCACTCCTCATCTTCCTCTCCCTCTGTCTCTCTCCCTCCTCTGTCTCTCTCCCTCTGTCTCTCACCCGACTATATCTCTCCCTCTCACCCCCTCTCCCTCCCTCTCCCCCTCCCTCCCCTACCATCCCTTCCTCCGTCTACCTCCCCCTCTCTCTCCTTTTCCCTCCCCGCCCCTCCCTCTTCCTCTCCCCCCTCAATCCCCCTCCCTCTCTCTCGTCTGGTCCTTTGTGTCTCAGTCGACATTTTGCTTGCAACGTGGAGTTTCGACAAAATTCACAAGAACTATCCTTCCTCTCCCTCCACTCCACCCTTCTCTCTCTCCCTCCCTCCCTCCCTCCCTCCCTCCCTCCCTCCCTCCCTCCCTCCCTCCCTCCCCTTCTCTCTCTTCCTCTCTTTCTCTCTCTCTCTCTCTCTCTCTCTCTCAATCCCTTTCTCTCTCTCCATCTTGCTCTCCCTCCCCCTCTCTCGTCAGTCCCTCAGTGTCTCAGTCACTTATTTGCTTGCAACACCGTGTAATTTCGCCAAACGTCACAGGAATGAACCTTCCTATCCATCCCCTACCTCCGCCTCCATCTCCAGCTCCCTCCCTCTCCCTTCCCATCTCTCTCCATCTCACTCCCTAAATCCAACTCCCTCTCTCCCCATGCATCTATCTCCTCCCTCCCTCCGTTGCCCCCTCTCTCCCCTTCCTCTCCGTCTTCCTCTCCCTCCCTCAAACTCTCCATTTCACTCCCCTCTCTCTCTCTCTCTCTCTCTCTCTCTCTCTCTGCTTTTCTCTCCCTCTCCCACCTCTCTCTCTCTCTCTCTCTCTCTCTCTCTCTCTCTCCTTCCTCTCCGTCTTCCTCTCCCTCCCTCAAACTCTCCCTCTCAACCCCCCTCTCTCTCTCTGCCTTTCTCCCCCTCTCTCCCCCTCTCTCTCTTATTGCCTTTCTCTCCCTCCCTCTCCCTCACCTCCCTCTCCCTCCCTTCCTTTCCGTCTCCCTCCCCTCCCTCCATCTCCCTCTTCCTACCATCCCTCTCCCTCCCCCCCTCCCCCCTCAAACTCCCTCTTCCTTCCCTCCATCTCACTCCCTCCTTCTAAAACCACATTGCATAAAGCCTTGCTATTTGGTATAAAGCATCATCTTGTAGAGTTCTACCAAGTTTGTTCAAATTAAACCGCTGGACCAAAATGATCTCGCTCCAGGGGTCACGTTTTGCATTAGCTTACAGAATGAGAGCAGCGCAACCGCAAGGCATTGATATTTGGTATGCTTTGATTTGTTTGTTTGATTTGATTCTTTGATTTAAAGGGATGGGTCTTCCTGGGTTGAACCAGTACTAAGCTAGGATTAATGTTCTTGCTCAAGGACACAACACAACGACACAGGCTAGATTCGAACTCGCGGCCCCTCGGTCTCGAGTAAAGCACTCAACCACTGAGCCACTGCGCCCTCTTTATTTGGTATGCAGTATTTTCCAAGTTTGTTCAAATTATACCCACGGGTGCAAAATAAAACCAGCTGGTGGTCACATCTATCACATCGGCTCATATCTGGAGAGCCTTAACATTTGGTACCTAGTATCAGAACGCTGAAAAAGTTACGCACATCAAAGGGAGACTACTGGATCAAACAATGATTCTCTTCAATTGCGTCCTTTTTCAAATGGGAACTTCTCTTAAAGGAAAGAATTTGCTCCCAGAGGGAGCGAATTCTTTCCTTTATGAGCAGTTCCTTATAGTATGGAAAATCGCTTTTATCACATTAAGTGACCTCCCTTGAATGCTACTGTTTTTATTACGCACATGCGTAACCTGCGTAATGGTTGCTACGCCAATGGCATCATCTAATAGACATCTATCATTTCACATACTATGGCCCTTAGGCAAAATATTGGCACTGTCTCCTGAGTTTCCTGTTTCATGTAGGATGATTACAGTGCAAAAGCTATATTGGCTTTTTATGTAACACTTTTTGTGTAAGGTACTTCACATTTACCCAAAGTTATTAAATCTAACAACGTCTCTCTTTGAACCCCCAGAGGCAAGTGCGGATCCAGAGGGGGGGGGGACAGGGGGTCCGGACCCCCCCCCCTGGAAAATTACAAGTTATATGGGTTTCTATAGGGAATAAGCAGTTGGACCCCACCCCCTGGAAAAAGTTGGACCCCCCCCCCCCCCTGGAAAATGTTGGACCCCCTCTGGAACCTTGAAAAATGATTTTTTCTCTTTGAAATTGGCCATTTGACTTCTTTAAAATAAGCTGAGGACTAAAAAAAAAAAAGAAAAAAAAAAGTTGTCAGAGCTTTTTGTCACACTGTCCTGGCTGGACCCCCCCCCCCCCCCCCCCCACTGACGAAAATTCCTGGATCTGCGCATGAGAGGTACTCTGATATTTTCATACATACGTAGGCTCGGGTCATTTTTTGGGTTCAAAATTTTGAATTTCGATATTTTTGGGGGTTTTCAGAAAAATAAATATTTTTTGGGGGTATGAAGATTTTGGTGGATATTTTTGGGGGACATCACAAAATTGGACTATATTTAGGGGTAATTTCTATGCATTTTAGGGTCTTTTCTTAAGGCCAAGTTACAGAATGGGGGATATTTTTTTGGGTAACTAAAATTTTAAATATTTTTGGGGTGCTTGAAATTCCTGATATTTTTAGGGGTGGAGGGTAGATGCTGGGCCCGATCATTCGTATGAAGAAAAAATCAGAGTACCCCTCCCCCCGGGTTTGAACCACGATTGCTCAGAGCCCTCCCAAGTCCATTACTTTCCTGGAGATTGGCCATGAAAACAGATACACGTTCATTCTCCACCTTCTGATAATTCAAGAAGGGTTCTTTTCAGTTTCAAGTGAAAGCATTTGCAAAAAGTACTGTTTTACCACTTAGCCCAGCTGGTCCAGTAAAGTGTGGGATGCTCCAACATGACGGAAGGACACAAAGCTTCAACACAAACCAACAGACATTTTGAGCCGGGACATGAAATTTTCAACAATATTGCACTTTGAGACGAATAGACTCAGACGAGCCTCTGCGGCCTCCTTTTTCAGCATAGAAACTCCAAATGCCGATCGATCAATAGCTTAACAGTCATACAATATCTAAGCAACTAGCAAATGCTCTGATCAGACTGTGCATATGCGCAGGGTGGTCTGAGCCTTTGCTGGTCGCACATACTCCAAATAGCTTAACAGTCATATAATAGTTAAGCGACTAGCAAAGGCTCTGATCAGACTGCGCATTGGCGCAGGCTTGCCTGAGCCTTTGCTGGTCACACATACTCCAAATGCTGATCGGCCAATAACTTGACAGTCATATCAGACTTTTTATAAAATTGAAAAATAATCAACAACAAAAAACAATATCTGCTGCCGGGCGCCCCCCTCTTGAATCCGCCAGTGTTGTAGGCTGATCAGTCCCCACTGTTTTTGCATTCAAAGTAAGTAACCCTGATTCGCTAACAGTGAAGACATTCAGATCAGCGTTCATATTCATGTGCCGTTTGGTCATGCTGTCTTTATCAAATAGCATTTTGGGACAAGTAGTGTAATTTCTGACCAGGCTTCAATGCACACGTGCAGCCTGGTCAGTGTTTTCTGCAGTCGCCATTTTTCTGTGAAACAGCTAAAATTAGAAATTTACATCATTTTGTGTTAATATTCTATCAGTTTTCTTTAGGGTTCTAAAAATAAATTTGGTGAAATTAACATTTCCGACAGCAATTTCCTCTCATCAGTTTATGGGAACGAGTCTCAATAAAGTGTGGTTTTGTAATAGTAATACCATGGCTTGTCCGCTTGTACATGTACGTATGTACGTGGATATAATCCAGGAAGCTTCAGATAATCTTTGTTGTTGTTGTTGTTGTTGTTGCTGCTGCTGTAGTTGTTGTGTGTGTGTGTGTGTGTTGTGTGTGTGTGTTGTATGTGTGTGTTGTTGTTGTTGCTGCTGTAGTTGTTGTGTGTGTGTGTGTGTGTGTGTGTGTGTGTGCGTGCGTGCGTGCGTGCGTGTGTGTGTGTGTGTGTTATTGTTGTTGTTGTTGGTGGTGGTGTTGTAGAAACTACAGTTAACATTCAAAAACCTATTTTGACATTGGAAATGAGGCTAAATATATTATTTGGACATTCAAACTCCAATTTTGACATTCTAACTGAGGCTGAATATCGTATTTTGACATTCAAAATCGTATTTTGACATATGACCTGAAGCCGAATATCACATTTTGACATTCAAAATCCTTTTTGACATTCAAATTGAGCCCAAATATCACTTTTGACTTTGCTAATCCTATTTTGACATTCGAATTAAAATATGGAAGGCCGAATATGGCATTTTGGCATTCAAAATTTTATTTTGACATTCGAACTGAGGCCGTAAATCGTATTTTACGTTCAAAATCCTATTTTGACATTCGAATTGGGCATGAATATCGCATTTTGATATTCAAACTCGTGTTTTTACATTCAACATGTTCAACATTCTATATTGACCTTCGAACTGAAGCTGAATATCGTATTTTGACGTTCATGATTCAAAAATCCAATTTTGACATTTAAACTGGGGTCGAATGTCGTATTTTGACATTCCATATCCTTTTTAACATTCAAACTGAGGCCGAATAACGTGTTTTGACATTCAAAATTCTATATTGACATTCGAACTGAAGCTGAATATCGTATTTTGACGTTCATGAATTAAAAATCCAATTTCGACATTCAAACTGGGGTCGAATATCGTATTTTGACATTCAATATCCCATTTTGACATTCGAACTGAGGCCAAATATTGTAATTCGACATTCACACTTGTATTTGACATTCGAACTGAGGCCAACTATCGTAATTTGACAATCAAAATCTTATTTTGATATTCGAACTGAGGATGAATTCTGTATTTTGACATAAAAATTCTATTTTGACATTCGAACTGAGGCCGAATATCGTATTTTGACATTCAAAATCCTACATTCGAAATGAGGCCGAATATCTTATTTGGACACTCAAAATCATATTTTGACATTCGAACTGAGGCCGAATATCATATTTTGAGACTGAATATCATATTTTGATATTCAATATCATATTTGACGTTCGAACAGAACAGAGGCTGAATATCGTATTATGACGTTCAAATTCCTACTTTGACATTCGAAATGAGGCCAAATATCTTCTTTTGACATTCAAAATCCTATTTTGACATACAAATTGAGACTGAATATCGTATTATGACATTTAAAATCCTATTTTGACATTCGAAATGAGGCCAAACATCTTATTAGGACATGCGACAGGTCGAATATCACATTTTAGCATTCAAAATCCCGTTTTGACACTCGAACGGAGGCCAAATATTGTAATTCGACATTCAAACTTGTATTTGACATTCGAACTGAGGCCAAATATCGTAATTTGGCATTCAAATTCCTTTTTTGAGATTCGAACTGAGGATGAATATTGTATTTTGACATAAAAATCCTATTTTGAGATTCGAATTGGGCATGAATATCGCATTTTGACATTCAAAATAAGACCGACACTCGAATTGAGGCCAAATAGCGCAATTCGACATTCAAACATATTTTGATGTTCGAACTGTGGCCGAATATCACATTTTTACATTAAAAATCCTATTTTGACATTCGTATTGACGCCGAACATCGTATTTTGACATAATCAATCCTATTGTGACACTCAGACTGAGGCCAAATATCGACATTCAAATTTCTATTTTGACATTGAAACTGAGGCCGAATATCGTGTTTTGACATTCAAAATGCTATTTTGACATTGGACATGAATATCGTATTTTGACATTCAATTCCTATTTGACTTTCGAACTGGGGCCGAATGTCAAAATAAGATTGTGAATGCCAAAATGCCATATTCTGCCTCATTTCGAATGTCAAATAGGATTGTGAATGTCAAAATACATTATTCAGCCTCAGTTCGAATGTCAAAATAGGATATTGAATGTTAAAAATACGATATTTGGCCTTAATTCAACTGTCAAAATAGGATTGTGAATATCAAAATACGACATTTGGCTCAATTTGAATGTTAAAATAGGATATTGAATGTGAAAATACGTTAATCGAAGCCAGATCGAATGTCAAAATAATATTTTCAATGTCAAAATACGATATTCGGCCTCAGTTCAAAAGTCAAAATAGGTTATTGATGTCCAAATACGATATTCGGACTGGTTTCAAATATCCAAATTGGATTTTGAATGTCCAAAACCGATATTCCGCCTCAGTTCAATAAGATATTGATGTCCAAATACGATATTCGGCATCATTTTGAAAAGTAAAATATGATCTTGAATGGCAAAATACGATATTCGGACATAATTTGAAAAATATGATATTCGGTCTCAGAATCAACGTCAAAATAGGATATTGATGCCCAAATACGATATTCGGCCTCAGTTCAAATGGCAAAATAGGTCATTGATATCCAAATACGATATTCAGCCCCAGTTTGGATGGCAAAATAGGATATTGATGTACAAATGCGATACTCAGCCTCAGTTCGGATGGCAAAATAGGATATTGATGTCCAAATACGATATTCGGACTTGTTTCGTATGTCAAAATTGGATTTTGAATGTCCAAAAACGATATTCGGCCTCAGTTCGAATGGCAAAATAGGATATTGATGTCCAAATACGATATTCGGCCTCATTTTGAATAGCAAAATAGAATCCTGAATGGCAAAATACGATATTCAGGCACAATTTGAAAAATATGATATTCGGACTTGTTTCGTATGTCAAAATTGGATTTTGAATGTCCAAAAACGATATTCGGCCTCAGTTCGAACGTCCAAATAGGATATTTATGTCCAAATACGCTATTCGGCCTCAGTTCGAATGGTAAAAATAGGATATTGATGTCCAAATACGATATTCGGCCTCAGCTCGAATGGCAAAATAGGATATTGATGTCCAAATACGATATTTTGCCTTCAGTTTGAATGACAAAACGGGATATTGATGTCCAAATACGATATTCCACCTCATTTTGAATGGTAAAATAGGATCTTGAATGGCAAAATACGATATTCGGGCACAATTTAAAAAACATGATATTCAGCCTCAGTTCGAATTTCAAAATAGGATATTGATGTCCAAACACGATATTAGGCCTCAGTTCGAATGGCAAAATAGGACCTTGATGTCAAAATACGATATTCGGCCTCAGTTCGCATGGCAAACTAGGATATTGATGTCCTAATACGATAATAAGCCCCAGTACGAATGACAAAATAGGATATTGATGTCCAAATACTATACTCAGCCTCAGTTCGACTGACAAAATAGGATATTGATGTCCAAATAAGATATCGGCCTCAGTTCGCATGGCAAAATAGGATATTGATGTCCATATACGAAATTCGGCCTCATTTTGACTGGTAAAATAGGACCTTGAATTGCAAAATACGATATTCGGGCACAATTTGAAAAATATGATATTCAGTTCGAACTTTAAAATAGGATATTGATGTCCAAATACGATATTCGGCCTCAGTTCGAATGGCAATATAGGACATTGATGTCCAAATACGATATTTAGCCCCAGTTTAAATGGCAAAATAGGATATTGATGTCCACATACTATACTCAGCCTCAAGTCGAATGGCACAATAAGATTTTGATGTCCAAATAAGATATTCTGTCCCAGTTCGAATGGCAAAATAGGATATTGATGTCCAAATACGATATTCGGCCTCATTTCGAATGGCAAAATAGGAAATGGATGTCCAAATACGATATTCGACCTCAGTGGGAATGGCAAAATAGGATATTGATGTCCAAATATGATATTCGGCCTCAGTTCGAATGTCAAAATTGGATATTGATGTCCTAATTCTATATTCGGCCTCATTTTGAATTGCAAAATAGGGCATTGATGTCCAAATACGATATCCGACCTCAATTCGAATGGCAAAATAGAATATAGATGTCCAAGCCTTAGTTTGAATGGCAAAATAGGATATTGATGTCCAAATACAATATTCGGCCTTAGTTTGAATGGCAAAATAGGATATTGATGTCCAGATACGATATTCGGCCTCAGTATGAATGTCAAAATAGGATATTGATGTGCAAATATGATATATTCGGCCTCAGTTCGAATGGCAAATTAGGATATTGATGTCCTAATAGGATATTCGGCCCCAGTTAGAATGGCAAAATAGGATATTGATGTCCAAATACGATATTCGGCCTCAGTAAGAATGGCAAAATAGGATATTGATGTCCAAATAGGATATTTGGCTCCAGCTAGAATGCTAAAATAGGATATTGATGTCCAAATACGATATTCGACCTCAGTTCGAATGGCAAAATAGGATATTGATGTCCAAATACGATGTTCGGTCTCAGTTCGAATGGCAAAATAGGATATTGATGTCCAAATAGGATATTCGGCCCCAGTAAGAATGGCAAAATAGGATATTGATGTCCTAATAGGATATTCGGCCCCAGTAAGAATGGAAAAATAGGATATTGATGTCCAAATACGATATTCGGCCCCAGTTAGAATGGCAAAATAGGATATTGATGTCCAAATACGATATTCGGCCTCATTTTGAATTGCAAAATAGGATATTGCTGTCCAAATACGATAGTCGACCTCAATTCGAATTGCAAAATAGGATATTGATGTCCAAGCCTTAGTTCCAATGGGAAAATAGGATATTGATGACCAAATAGGATATTCGGCCCCAGATAGAATGGCAAAATAGGATATTGATGTCCAAATACTATTTTCGGCCCCAGTTAGAATGGCAAGATAGGATATTGATGTCCAAATACGATATTTGTCCCCGGTTAGAATGCTAAAATAGGATATTGATATCCAAATACGATATTCGGCCTCAGTTTGAACGTCAAAAAAGGATATTGATGTTCAAATATGATATATTCGGCCTCAGTTCGAATGGCAAAATACGTTATTGATGTCCTAATAGGATATTTGGCCCGAGTTAGAATGGCAAAATAGGATACTGATGTCCAAATACGATATTCGGCCCCAGTTAGAATTGCAAAATAGAATATTGATGTCCAAACACGATATTCGGCCTCATTTTGAATGGCAAAATAGGTTATTGATGTCCAAATACGATATTCGGCACCAGTTAGAATGGCAAAATAGGATATTGATGTCCAAATACGATATTCTGCCCCAGTAAGAATGGCAAAATAGGATATTGATGTCCAAATACGATATTCGGCATCAGTTCCAATGGCAAAATAGGATATTGATGTCCAAATACGATATTCGGCCTCAGTTCGAATGGCAAAATAGGATATTGATGTCCAAATAGGATATTTGGCCCCAGCTAGAATGCTAAAATAGGATATTGATGTCCGAATACGATATTCGGCCTAAATCAGTTCGAATGGCAAAATAGGATATTGATGTCCAAATACGATGTTCGGTCTCAGTTCGAATGGCAAAATAGGATCCTCATTTTGAATTGCAAAATAGGATATTGCTGTCCAAATACAATATTCGACCTCAATTCGAATTGCAAAATAGGATATTGATGTCCAAGCCTTAGTTTTGATGACCAAATAGGATATTCGGCCTCAGTAAGAATAGAATATTGATGTCCAAATAGGATATTGATGTCCAAATACGATATTCGGCCCCAGTTAGAATGGCAAAATAGGATATTGATGTCCAAATACGATATTTGGCCCCGGTTAGAATGCTAAAATAGGATATTGATATCCAAATACGATATTCGGCCTCTATTTGAATGTCAAAAATGGATATTGATGATCAAATATGACATATTCGGCCTCAGTTCAAATGGCAAAATAGGTTATTGATGTCCTAATAGGATATTCGGCCCGAGTTAGAATGGCAAAATAGGATATTGATGTCCAAATACGATATTCGGCCCCAGTTAGAATAGAATATTGATGTCCAAATACGATATTCGACCTCAATTCGAATGGCAAAGCAGGATATTGATGTCCAAATACGATATTCGGCCTCAGTTCGAATGGGAAAATAGGATATTGATGTCCAAATACGATATTCGGCCTCAGTTAGAATGGCAAAATAGGATATTGATGTCCAAAACGATATTCGGCCTCATTTTGAATTGCAAAATAGGATATTGATGTCCAAATACGATATTAGGCCCCAGTTAGAATGGCAAAATAGGATATTAATGTCCAAAACGATATTCGGCCTCATTTTGAATTGCAAAATAGGATATTGATGTCCAAATACGATATTAGGCCCCAGTTAGAATGGCAAAATAGGATATTAATGTCCAAAACGATATTCGGCCTCATTTTGAATTGCAAAATAGGATATTGATGTCCAAATACGATATTCGGCCCCAGTTCGAATGGGAAAATAGGATATTGATGTCCAAATACGATATTCGGCCTCAGTTAGAATGGCAAAATAGGATATTGATGTCCAAAACGATATTCGGCCTCATTTTGAATTGCAAAATAGGATATTGATGTCCAAATACGATATTAGGCCCCAGTTAGAATGGCAAAATAGGATATTAATGTCCAAAACGATATTCGGCCTCATTTTGAATTGCAAAATAGGATATTGATGTCCAAATACGATATTAGGCCCCAGTTAGAATGGCAAAATAGGATATTAATGTCCAAAACGATATTCGGCCTCATTTTGAATTGTAAAATAGGATATTGATGTCCAAATACGATATTCGACCTCAGTTAGAATGGCAAAATAGGATATTGATGTCCAAAACGATATTCGGCCTCATTTTGAATTGCAAAATAGGATATTGATGTCCAAATACGATATTCGACCTCAGTTAGAATGGCAAAATAGGATATTGATGTCCAAGCCTTAGTTCGAATGGGAAAATAGAATATTGATGTCCAAATACGATATTCGGCCTCAGTTAGAATGGCAAAATAGGATATTGATGTCCAAGCCTTAGTTCGAATGGGAAAATAGAATATTGATGTCCAAATAGCATGGTCGGCCCCAGTTAGAATGGCAAAATAGGATATTGATGTCCAAATACGATATTCGGCCCAAGTTAGAATGGCAAAATAGGATATTGATGTCCAAATAGCATGGTCGGCCCCAGTTAGAATGGCAAAATAGGATATTCGGCCTCAGTTCGAATTGCAAAATAGGATATTGATGTCTTAATACGATATTCGGCCCGAGTTCAAATGGCAAAATAGGATATTGATGTCCAAATACGATATTCGGCCCGAGTTCGAATGGCAAAACAGGATATTGATGTCCAAATACGATATTCGGCCCATGTTAGAATGGCAAAATAGGATATTGATGTCCAAATACGATATTCGGCCCAAGTTAGAATGGCAAAATAGGATATTGATGTCCAAATAGCATGGTCGGCCCCAGTTAGAATGGCAAAATAGGATATTCGGCCTCAGTTCGAATTGCAAAATAGGATATTGATGTCTTAGTACGATATTCGGCCCCAGTTCGAATGGCAAAATAGGATATTAATGTCCAAATACGATATTCGGCCTCAGTTAGAATGGCAAAACAGGATATTGATGTCCAAATACGATATTCGGCCTCATTCGAATGGCAAAATAGGAAATTTATGTCCAAATACGATATTCGGCCTCAATTCGAATGGCAAAATAGGATATTGATGTCCAAATACGATATTCGGCCTCAATTCGAATGGCAAAATAGGAAATTTATGTCCAAATACGATATTCGGCCTCATTCGAATGGCAAAATAGGATATTGATGTCCAAGCTTTAGTTCGAAAGGCAAAATAGGATGTTGATGTCCATTACGATATTCGGCCTCAGTTAGAATGGCAAAATAGGATATTGAAGTCCAAATACGATAATCGGCCTTAGTTCGAAAGGCAAAATGAGATATTGATGTCCAAATACGTTAGTCTGCCTCAGTTCGAAAGGAAAAATAGGATATTGATGTCCAAATACGAAAGTCGGTCTTAATTCGAATGCCAAAATAGGATCGTGAATGCCCAATTAAGATATTCGGCTAAATTTGAATGTCAAAATTGGATTTTGAATGTCGAAATACGATATTTGGCCTCATTTTGAATGTTAAAATAGGATCTTGAATGGCAAAATACGCTACTCGGGCTCAATTTGTATGTCAAAATATGATATTTGGCTTCAGTTCGAATGTCAAAGTAGGATATCGAATGTCAAAATACGATTCCACCTCAGTCTGAACAAAATAGCAAAATAGGATATTGATGTCCAAATAAGATATTCGGCCCAAGTTAGAATGGCAAAATAGGATATTGATGTCCAAATACAATATTTGGCCCCAGTTAGAATGGCAAAATAGGATATTGATGTCCAAATACGATATTTGACCCCAGTTAGAATGGCAAAATAGGATATTGATGTCCAAATACGATATTCGACCTCATTTTGAATGTTAAAATAGGATCTTGAATGGCAAGATACAATGCTCTGGCTCAATTTGTATGTCAAAATATGATATTTGGCTTCAGTTCGAATGTCAAAGTAGGATATCGATTGTCAAAATACGATTCCGCCTCAGTCCGAACAAAATAGCAAAATAGGATATTGATGTCCAAGTAAGATATTCGGCCTCAGTTCGAATGGCAAAATAGGATATTGATGTCCAAATACAATTTTTGGCCCCAGTTAGAATGGCAAAATAGGATATTGATGTCCAAATGCGATATTCTGCCTCATTTTGAATGTTAAAATAGGATTTTGAATGGCAAAATACGATACTCGGGCTCGACTTGTATGTCAAAATATGATATTCCGCCTCAGTTTGAATGGCAAAATAGGATATTGATGTCCAAATACAATATTTGGCCCCAGTTCAAATGGCAAAATAGGATATTGATGTCCAAATACGATATACGAAATCAGTTGTCATTATAGGATTTTTAATGTCAAAATATGACTTTAAGACTGTAACAGAAAAAAAGGGTTTTGAAAGTCATAATACGATATTCGACCTCATATCGATTTTCAAAATAGGACTTAGGCTTCCAAAGGATACCCTTTTAAGAACATATTAGATTGTCAAAACAGGAAATCGGCCTAATTTCGAATGTTAAAATAGGATTTTGAACGTCAAAATACGATATTCGGCGCCAGTTGGAATGTCAATATATGACAATAAAGTCAAAATATGATATTCGGCTTCGTGTCGAATGTCAAAATTGGATTGTGAATGTCAAAAATCGATATTCGGCCCCATTCCGAATGTCAAGATAAGATATTGAATGTCAAAATACGATATTAGGCCAAGTTTGAATGTCAAAGTAGGATTTTGAATGTCAAAATACGATACTCGGCGCCAGTTCGAATGTCAATATATGATATTAAAGTCAAAATACGATATTCGGCCTTGTTTCGAATGTCAAAGTGTGATTTTGAAAGTCAAAATATGATATTCTGCTTCGTGAGGAATGTCAAAATTGGATTTTGAATGTCAAAAATGGATATTCGGCCCCATTCCGAATGTCAAGATAAGATATTGAATGTCAAAATACGATATTAGGCCAAGTTTGAATGTCAAAATAGGATTTTGAATGTCAAAATACGATATTCCGCCTAAATTCGAATGAACAAACAGGAGCGTGAATGTCAAAATGCCATATTCGGCCTCAATTCGAATGTCAAAATAGGATTGTGAATGTCAAAATTCGGCGCCAGATCAAATGTCTAAATATGATTTTCAATGTCATCAGTTCTAATGTCAATTTAGGATTTAGAATGTAAAAATACGATATTCGGCCTCATTTCGAATGTTAAAGTACGATTTTGAATGTCAAAATGCGATATTTGGCGCCAGTTCGAATGTCAAAATAGGATATTGATTTGTTTCGAATTTTAAAATTGGGTTTTGAATGTCAAAATACGATATTCAGCCTCAGTTCGATCGTCAAAATAGGATTTTGAATGTCAAAATACGATATTCCGCCTAAATTCGAATGAACAAACAGGAGCGTGAATGTCAAAATGCCATATTCGGCCTCAATTCGAATGTCAAAATAGGATTGTGAATGTCAAAATTCGGCGCCAGATCAAATGTCTAAATATGATTTTCAATGTCATCAGTTCTAATGTCAATTTAGGATTTAGAATGTAAAAATACGATATTCGGCCTCATTTCGAATGTTAAAGTACGATTTTGAATGTCAAAATGCGATATTTGGCGCCAGTTCGAATGTCAAAATAGGATATTGATTTGTTTCGAATTTTAAAATTGGGTTTTGAATGTCAAAATACGATATTCAGCCTCAGTTCGATCGTCAAAATAGGATTTTGAATGTCAAAATACAATATTTGGCGCCAGGTGTGGTACTTGATTGTATCGATTCCTGATCTTTGCACCCTTACTTACTCTTAATGTCAAATACGAATACAAATAGGATTTTGAATGTCAAATTACTGTTTTCGGCTTTAATTAGAATTTCAAAATAGGATTGTGAATATCAAAATGCCATATTCGGCCTCAGTTCGATTGTTAGAATAGGATTTTGAATGTCAAATTACGATATTTGGCGCCAGTTCGAATGTCAAAATAGGATATTGATGACCATATACGATATTCGGACTTGTTTCGAATGTCAAAATTGGATTTTGAATGTCAAAATAAGATATTCAGCCTCAGTTCGAATGTCAAAATAGGATTCTGAATGTCAAATACGATATTAGGCCTCAGTATGAACGTCATTATAGAATTTTTAATGTTCCAATATGATTTATGGCCGTAGTTCGAATGTCAAAATAGGATTATGAACGTCAAAATACGATATCAGGCATCATTTCGATTGTCAAAATAGGATATTGAATGTCAAAATACGATATTCGGCACCAGATTGAATGTCAAAATATGAATTTCAATGTCAAAATACGACACTCGCCCTCAGTTCGAATGTCAAAATACTATTTAGAATGCAAAAATACGATATTCGGCCTCATTTCGAATGTTAAAATCGGACTATGAATGTAAAAATACGATAGGCCTATTTGGCGCCAGTTCAAATGTCAAATTAGGATAGTGATACGATATTCGGTGTGACAAAATGGCCCTCTCTTCCCTCTTTCCCCCACTCTCCCTCTCTCTCCTGCTCTGCTCTGCCTCTGTCTCTCGCTCCCTCTCTCTCTAACCCGCGCTCTCTCTCTCTCCTGCTCTCTATCCTGCTCTCACTCTCTCTCCCGCTCTCTCTCCCGCTCGCTCTCTCTCCTGATCGTTCCCCCTCTCTCTCTAACCCGCTCTCTCTCCCGCTCTCTCTCACTCCCACAATCTCTCTCCCCTGCTCTCTCTCCCACTCTCTCACTCCCCCGCTATATCTCTCTTTTTTTTCTCCATCTCTCTCTCTCTCCCGCTCTCTCGTTATCACCCTCGCTCCCACACTCTCTCTATCTCCCGCTCTGTCTCCCCCTGCTTTCTCTCCCCTCGCTCTCCCGCTCTCTCTCTCCCGCTCTCACTCTCTCACTCTCTCTCTCTCTCTCTCTCTCTATCGCACTCTCTCTCCGGCCATCTCTCCCTCTTACGTTCTCTCTATCTCCCTCTCTCTCCCACTCTCTCTCTCTTTCTCCCACTCCCTCTCTCTCTCTCTCTCTCTCTCTATCTTTCTCTGGCTCTCTCTCTTTCTCCCACTCTCTCTCTCTTCCACTCTCTCTCTCTCCCACTCATTCCCCCTCTCTCTCACTCTCACTCTCACACTCTCTCTCCCGCTCTGTCTCCTCTGCTTTCTCTCCACCTCTCTCTTCCACTCTCTCTCTCCCGCTCTCACTCTCTCTCTCCCGCTCTCTGTCTCTCCCTCCATCTCTCTCTCTATCGCTCTCTCTCCGGCCCTCTGTCCCCAGCTCTTTCTGCCGCTCTCGCTCTCTCTCTGCATCTCTCTCTCTCCTGCACTCTCACTTTCTCTCTATATCTCCCTCTGTCACTCTCTCCCTCTTTCATTCTCTCTATCTCCCACTCTCTCTCGCTCTCTCTAACTCTCTCTCTTTCTCTCCCGCTCTCGCTCTCTCTCCCGCGCTCTATCTCTCTCTCTCTTTCGCTCTTTCTCCCACCCTCTCTCGCTCTCTCTCTCTCCCGCTCTCTCTCCCGCTCGTTCCACTTTCTCTCTCTAACCCACTCTCTCCACCGCTCTCTCCCTCTCTTCCTCGCTCTCTCTCCCTTTCTCCGCCTCTTTCTCTCTCTCTCTCTCACTCTCTCTCCCACTCCCACTATCCTCTCTCTCTCGCTCTCTATCTCCTGCTCTCTCACTCCCCCGCTATATCTCTCTTTCTTTCTCCATCTCTCTCTCTCCCGCTCTCTCGTTCTCACTCTCGCTCCCACACTCTCTCTCTCCCGCTCTGACTCCCCGGCTCTCTCTCCCCTTCGCTCTCCCGCGCTCTCTCTCCCGCTCTAACTCTCTCTTCCGCTCTCTCTCTCCCTCCATCTCTCTCTCTATCGTGCTCTCTCTGGCCCTCTCCCCCCGCTCTTTCTGCCGCATTCGCTCTCTCTATCTCTCCCTCTCTCTCCTGTCCCTCGTTCTCTCTCTCGCTCCAGCGCCCTCTCTCTCCTACTCTGTCTTCCCCACTCTCTCTCTCCCCTTTGCCATCGCTATCTCGCACTCTCTCTCCCACACTTTACCGCTCTCACTCTCTCCCACGCTCTATCCCTCCATCTCTCTCTCCTGCGCTCTCTCTCTCACATCTCTCTTTCCCGCGCTCTCACTTTCTCTCCATATCTCCCTCTGTCACTCTCTCCCTCTTCCTTTCTCTCTATCTCCCGCTCGCTCTCTCTATGCCGCTCTTTCTCTCGCTCTCACTCCCGCTCTCTTTTTCTCTCTCACTCTCTCTCCCGCTCTCTCTCTCTCCCACTCTTTCTCCCCCGCACTCCCTCCACCACTCTCTCGCACTCTCTCTATCTTTCTCATTTTATCCCGTGCTCTCTCCCTCTGCCACTCTCTTCCTCTGCCGCACTCCCTCTCTCCCTATCCCGCTTTCGATCTGTCTCTCTCTTCCTCCCGCTCTCTCTCCCCAGCTCTCTCTCTCTCCCGCTCTTTTTCTCTCTCCAGCTCTTTCTTTCATGCTCTCTCTCTCCCGCTCTCTCTCTCTCAAGCTCTATCTCTCTTTCTCTCTCTCCACCTCTTTCTGCCGCTCTCGTTCTCTCTCTCTCCCTCTCTCTCCTGTTCTCTCTCTCTCGCTCCCGCTCTCTCTCTCTCTTACTCTGTATCACCCGCTCCCTCTCCCCTTTGCTATCGCTCTCTCACTCTCCCGCACTCTCTCTCTCGCTCTCTCTCCCATGCTCTCTCTCTCACGCTCTCTCTCACACGCTCTATCCCTCTTTCTCCATCTCCCACTCCTCTCTCTCTCTCACTCTCCCTCATCTCCCACTCTCTCTCTCTCTCTGTCTCGTCTCTGTCTGTCTGTCTGTCTGTCTGTCTGTCTCTCTCTCTCTCTCTCCCTCTCTCTCTCTAACCCACTCTATCTCCCCCGCTCTCTCTCTCGCTCCAACTCTCTCCTGCTCTCTCTCTCTCTCCCATTCTCTCTCCCACTCCCACTCTCTCTCTCTCTCTTTCAAGCTCTCCCTCTCTCCCGCTCTCTCTCTCCCACTCTCTCTCCCTTTCTCCCCTCCTTCTCTCTCTCACATCTCTCTCTCTCCTGCGCTCTCACTTTCTCTCCATATCTCACTCTGTCACTCTCTCGCTCTTCCGTTCTCTCTTTCTCCAGCTCTCTCTCTCTCTCGCTCTTTCCCCCACCCTCTCTGGCTCTCTCTCTTTCCCACTATCCCTCTCTCTCCCTCTGTCTCTCCCTCTTCCTCTCTCTCCCTCTATCTCCGAATCTCCTTCTCTCTTCCACTCTCCCTCTCTATCTCCTGCGCTATCAATCTCTTTTTATCTCCCTCTGACGCTCTCTACCTCCTCTGCTCTCCCTCTCCCGCTCTTCCACTCTCTCTCTCTCTCTCTCCCACCCTCTCTATCTCCCGCTCTCTCTTTCTCTCTCTTGCTCTTTCTTTCACTCTCTCCCTCTCTCGCTCTCTCTCTCTCCTACTCTCTCTCCCATTATCTCTCTCTTTAACCCGCTCTCTCCCTTTCTCCCACGCACTCTCTCTCCCCCTCGCTCTCTCTCTCCCACTCTCAATCTCCCACCCTCACTCTCTCTCAAACTCCATCTCTCTCTCTCTCCTGCAAATTACCGCTCGCACTCTCTCTCCCTTACTCCCACACTCTTTCTCCCTCTCTCTCTCCCGCTCTCTCTCTCTCTCTCTCTCTCTATCGCCCTCTGCCACTCTCTCCCTCTTCTGCTCTCCCTCTCCCACTCTCTCTCCCACGCTCTCTCTCTCCAACTCTCTCTCACGCCCTCTCTCTCTCCTGCTCTCTCTCTCCCACCCTCTCCTGCTCTGTCTCTCCCGCCCGTCCTCTCTCTACCGCTCTCTCCCCCTCTCCCGCTCTCTCTCTTTCCTCTCTCTCCAGCTCTCCGTCTCTCTCTCGCTGGCTCTCTCTGTTTAACCCGCTCTCTCTCTCCCATTTTCTCTTCTGCTCTCTTCCTCTCGCTCTCTCTCTCTCCCTCCCTATCCCCCTCTCTCTCCCACTCGCTCTCCCTCTTGTCTTCCACTGCCACTCTCGTCCTCGTCCTCTTCTGCTCTCCCTGTCCTGCTCTTACTCTCTCCCACTCTCTCCCATCCTCTCTCTCTCTCTCTCGCTCTCTCATTCTCTTCCGCCCACTCTCTCTCGCTATATCTCTCTCTCCCGCTCTCTCTCTCTCTCTCTCTCTCTCTCTCTCCCGCTCTCTCTCTCTCTCTCTCTCGCTCTCTCTCCCGCTCTCTCTCTTTCTCATTATCTCTCTCTCTCGCTCTCCGTCTCTCTCTCTTTTGCTCTTTCTCCCACTCTCTCTCTCCCGCTTGTTCCCCCTCTCTCTCTAACCCGCTCTCTCTCTCTCTCTCTCTCTCTCTCTCTCTCTCCCTTTTTCTCTTCTGCTCTCTTCCGCTCACTCTCTCTTTCTCTCTCTCTCTCTCTCTCTCTCTCTCTCTCTCTCTCTCTCTCTCTCTCTCCTACTCGCTCTCCCTCTTATCTTCCTCTGCCCCTCTCGTCCTCTCCCGATCTGTCTCTCTCTTCTTCCCGCTCTCTCTCTCTCTCCAGCTCCCTCTCTCATGCTCTCTCTCTCACGCTCTCTCTTTCGCGCTCTATCTCTCTTTCTCCCTCTCCCACTCTCTCTCTCTCTCTCTCTCCCTCCTCTCCCGCTCTCTCTCTCTCCCTCTAACCCACTCTCTCTCTCCCGCTCTCTCTCCCGCTCCAACTCTCTCCTGCTCTCTCTCTCTCCCATTCTTTCTCCCACTCCCACTCTCTCTTTCAAGCTCTCTCTCTCCCGCTCTCTCTCTCCCACTCTCTCTCCCTCCCTTTCTCCTCTCCTTCTCTCTCTCACATCTCTCTCTCCTGCGCTCCCATTTTCTCTCCATATCTCCCTCTGTCACTCTCTCTCTCTTCCGTTCTCTCCATCTCCCGCTCTCTCTCTCGCTCTTTCTCCCACCCTCTCTCGCTCTCTCTCTTTCCCGCTCTCCCACTCTCTCCCTCTGTCTCTCGCTCTTCCTCTCTCTCCCTCTATCTCCCACTCTCCTTCTCTCTTCCACTTTTCCTCTCTATCTCCTGCGCTATTAATCTCTTTTTATCTCCCTCTGACGCTCTCTACCTCTTCTTCTCTCCCTCTCCCGCTCTTCCTCTCTCTCTCTCTCTCCCACCCTCTCTATCTCCCGCTCTCTCTTTCTCTCTCTTGCTCTTTCTTTCACTCTCTCTCTCTCACATCTCTCTCTCCTACTCTTTCTCTCCCACTATCTCTCTCTCTAACCCGCTCTCTCTCTCTCCCGCTCTCTCCCTTTCTCCCATGCGCTCTCTCTCTCCCTCCCTCACTCTCTCTCACCCTCCATCTCTCTCTCTCCTGCAAATTACCGCTCGCACTCTCTCTCCCTTACTCCCACTCTCTCTCTCTCCCTCTCTCTCTTTCTTTTTTCCCACTCTCTCTCTCTCTCTTTCTCTCTCTATCGCCCTCTGCCACTCTCTCCCTCTTCTGCTCTCCATCTCCCACTCTCTCTCCCGCTCTCTCTCTCCAACTCTCTCTTACGCCATCTCTCTCTCTCTCTCCTGCTCTCTCTCTCCCACCCTCTCCTGATGTGTCTCTCCCGCCCGTCCTCTCTCTATCGCTCTCTCTCCCTCTCCCGTTCTCTCTCTTTCCTCTCTTTCCAGCTCTCCCTCTCTCTCTCGCTGGCTCTCTCTGTTTAACCCGCTCTCTCTCCCATTTTCTCTTCTGCTCTCTTCCGCTCTCTCTCTCTCCCTATCCCCCTCTCTCTCCCACTCGCTCTCCCTCTTATCTTCCTCTGACGCTCTCGTCCTCGTTATCCTCCGCTCTCCCTGTCATGCTCTTACTCTCTCCCACTCTCTCGCTCTCTCGCTCTCTCATTCTCTTCCGTCCGCTCTCTCTCGCTATATCTCTCTCTCCCGCTCTCTCTCTCTCCCACTCTCTCTCTCTCGCTCTATCTCCCGCTCTCCCTCTTCCTCCCAATCTCTCTCTCTCTTGCTCTCCGTCTCTCTCTCTCGCTCTTTCTCCCACTCTCTCGCTCTCTCTCTCCTGCTCGTTCCCCCCTCTCTCTATATATAACCCGCTCTCTCTCTCTCCCATTTTTTCTTCTGCTCTCTTCCCCGCTCTCTCTCTCTCTCTCTCTCTCTCTCTTGCTCTCTCTCCTTTTCTCACATTCTGTCTCTCGCTCCCACTCTCTCTCACTCCCACTATCTTTCTCCCTCGTGCTCTCTCGCTCTTTCTCTCTCCTCTGCTATCTCTCTTCATCTCTCTCTCTTGCGCTCTCTCCCACTCTCTCGCTCCTGCTCGTTCCCCCCTCTCTCTATATATAACCCGCTCTCTCTCTCTCCCATTTTTTCTTCTGCTCTCTTCCCCGCTCTCTCTCTCTCTCTCTCTTGCTCTCTCTCCTTTTCTCACATTCTGTCTCTCGCTCCCACTCTCTCTCACTCCCACTATCTTTCTCCCTCGTGCTCTCTCGCTCTTTCTCTCTCCTCTGCTATCTCTCTTCATCTCTCTCTCTTGCGCTCTCTCGTTCTCACTCTCGATCCCACACTATCTATCTCCCGCTCTGTCTCCCCTGCTCTCTCTCCCCCTCGCTCTCCCACTCTCTCTCCCGCTCTCATTCTCTCCCGCTCTCTCTCTCTCTTCCTCCATCTCTCTCTATCGCACTCTCTCTCTCCAGCTCTCTCGTTCTCATTCTCGATCCCACACTAGCTATCTCCAGCACTGTATCCCCTGCTCTCTCTCTCACTCGGTCTCCCACTCTCTCTCCCGCACTTACTCTCTCCCTGCATCTCCCTCTATCGCACTCTCTCTCCGGCCCTCTCTCCCCCACTCTTTCTGCCGCTCTCGCTGTCTCCATCTCTCCCTCTCTCTCCCGTTCTCTCTCGCACTCTCTCTCTCCCACTCTCGCTCTCTCTCCCTCTCTCTCTCTCTTTCTCCCACTCTCTCTCTCGCTCTCTCTCTCCGTTTCTCTCTCTCTTGCTCTTTCTCCCACTCTTTCTCTCTCCCGCTCATCCCCTCTCTCTTTCTCTCTCTCTAACCCGCTCTCTCTCCCGATCTCTCCCTCTCTTCCTCGCTCTCTCCCTCTCTTCCCCGCTCTCTCCCTCTCTTCCCGCTCTCTCTCTTTGCTCTCTCTCCTTTTCTCCCATTCTGTCTCTCTCTCTCCCACTCTCCCTCACTCCCACTATCTCTCACCCCTGCCCTCTCTCTCCCACCCTCTCCTGCTCCTGTCTCTCCCGCCCGTCCTCTCTCTACCACTCTCTCTCCCTCTCCCGCTCTTCTGCTCTCTCTCTCTCTCTCTCTCTCTCTCTCTCTCTCTCTCTCCCTATCCCCCTTTCTCTCCTACTCGCTCTCCCTCTTATCTTCCTCTGCCGCTCTCGTCCTCTCCCGATCTGTCTCTCTCTTCTTCCCGCTCTCTCTCTCTCCAGCTCCCTCTCTCATGATTTTTCTCTCCCACGCTCTCTCTTTCGCGCTCTATCTCTTTCTCCCTCTCCCACTCTCTCTCTCTCTCTCTCACTCTCCCTCCTCTCCCTCCTCTCCCTCTCTCTCTCTCTCTCTCTCTCTCTCTCTTTCTCCCACTCTTTCTCTCTCCCGCTCATCCCCTCTCTCTTTCTCTCTCTCTAACCTGCTCTCTCTCCCGCTCATCCCCTCTCTCTTTCTCTCTCTCTAACCCGCTCTCTCTCCCGATCTCTCCCTCTCTTCCTCGCTCTCTCCCTCTCTTCCCCGCTCTCTCCCTCTCTTCCCGCTCTCTCTCTCATGCTCTCTCTCTCTCACGCTCTTTCTTTCGCGCTCTATCTCTCTTTCTCCCTCTCCCACTCTCTCTTTCTCTCACTCTCCCTCCTCTCCCTCCTCTCCCGCTCTCTCCCGTTCTCTCTCTCTCTCTAACCCACTCTCTCTCTCCCGCTCTCTCTCCCGCTCCAACTCTCTCCTGCTCTCTCTCTCCCATTCTTTCTCCCACTCTCTCTCTCTCTTTCAAGCTCTCTCTCTCCCACTCTCTCTCTCCCACTCTCTCTCTCTCTCCCTTTCTCCTCTCCTTCTCTCTCTCACATCTCTCTCTCCCGCGCTCTCATTTTCTCTCCATATCTCCCTCTGTCACTCTCTCCCTCTTCCGTTCTCTCCATCTCCCGCTCTCTCTCTCTCGCTCTTTCTCCCACCCTCTCTCGCTCTCTCTCTTTCCCGCTCTCCCACTCTCTCCCTCTGTCTCTCGCTCTTCCTCTCTCTCCCTCTATCTCCCACTCTCCTTCTCTCTTCCACTTTTCCTCTCTATCTCCTGCGCTATTAATCTCTTTTTATCTCCCTCTGACGCTCTCTACCTCTTCTTCTCTCCCTCTCCCGCTCTTCCTCTCTCTCTCTCTCTCCCACCCTCTCTATCTCCCGCTCTCTCTTTCTCTCTCTTGCTCTTTCTTTCACTCTCTCTCTCTCGCTCTCTCTCTCCTACTCTTTCTCTCCCACTATCTCTCTCTCTAACCCGCTCTCTCTCTCTCTCCCGCTCTCTCCCTTTCTCCCATGCGCTCTCTCTCTCCCTCCCCCACTCTCTCTCACCCTCCATCTCTCTCTCTCCTGCAAATTACCGCTCGCACTCTCTCTCCCTTACTCCCACTCTCTCTCTCTCCCTCTCTCTCTTTCTTTTTTCCCACTCTCTCTCTCTCTCTTTCTCTCTCTATCGCCCTCTGCCACTCTCTCCCTCTTCTGCTCTCCATCTCCCACTCTCTCTCCCGCTCTCTCTCTCTCTCCAACTCTCTCTTACGCCATCTCTCTCTCTCTCTCCTGCTCTCTCTCTCCCACCCTCTCCTGATGTGTCTCTCCCGCCCGTCCTCTCTCTATCGCTCTCTCTCCCTCTCCCGTTCTCTCTCTTTCCTCTCTTTCCAGCTCTCCCTCTCTCTCTCGCTGGCTCTCTCTGTTTAACCCGCTCTCTCTCCCATTTTCTCTTCTGCTCTCTTCCGCTCTCTCTCTCTCCCTATCCCCCTCTCTCTCCCACTCGCTCTCCCTCTTATCTTCCTCTGACGCTCTCGTCCTCGTTATCCTCCGCTCTCCCTGTCATGCTCTTACTCTCTCCCACTCTCTCGCTCTCTCATTCTCTTCCGTCCGCTCTCTCTCGCTATATCTCTCTCCCGCTCTCTCTCTCTCCCACTCTCTCTCTCTCGCTCTATCTCCCGCTCTCCCTCTTCCTCCCAATCTCTCTCTCTCTTGCTCTCCGTCTCTCTCTCTCGCTCTTTCTCCCACTCTCTCGCTCTCTCTCTCCTGCTCGTTCCCCCCTCTCTCTATATATAACCCGCTCTCTCTCTCTCCCATTTTTTCTTCTGCTCTCTTCCCCGCTCTCTCTCTCTCTCTCTCTTGCTCTCTCTCCTTTTCTCACATTCTGTCTCTCGCTCCCACTCTCTCTCACTCCCACTATCTTTCTCCCTCGTGCTCTCTCGCTCTTTCTCTCTCCTCTGCTATCTCTCTTCATCTCTCTCTCTTGCGCTCTCTCCCACTCTCTCGCTCTCTCTCTCCTGCTCGTTCCCCCCTCTCTCTATATATAACCCGCTCTCTCTCTCTCCCATTTTTTCTTCTGCTCTCTTCCCCGCTCTCTCTCTCTCTCTCTCTTGCTCTCTCTCCTTTTCTCACATTCTGTCTCTCGCTCCCACTCTCTCTCACTCCCACTATCTTTCTCCCTCGTGCTCTCTCGCTCTTTCTCTCTCCTCTGCTATCTCTCTTCATCTCTCTCTCTTGCGCTCTCTCGTTCTCACTCTCGATCCCACACTATCTATCTCCCGCTCTGTCTCCCCTGCTCTCTCTCCCCCTCGCTCTCCCACTCTCTCTCCCGCTCTCATTCTCTCCCGCTCTCTCTCTCTCTTCCTCCATCTCTCTCTATCGCACTCTCTCTCTCCAGCTCTCTCGTTCTCATTCTCGATCCCACACTAGCTATCTCCAGCACTGTATCCCCTGCTCTCTCTCTCACTCGGTCTCCCACTCTCTCTCCCGCACTTACTCTCTCCCTGCATCTCCCTCTATCGCACTCTCTCTCCGGCCCTCTCTCCCCCACTCTTTCTGCCGCTCTCGCTGTCTCCATCTCTCCCTCTCTCTCCCGTTCTCTCTCGCACTCTCTCTCTCCCACTCTCGCTCTCTCTCCCTCTCTCTCTCTCTTTCTCCCACTCTCTCTCTCGCTCTCTCTCTCCGTTTCTCTCTCTCTTGCTCCTTCTCCCACTCTTTCTCTCTCCCGCTCATCCCCTCTCTCTTTCTCTCTCTCTAACCCGCTCTCTCTCCCGATCTCTCCCTCTCTTCCTCGCTCTCTCCCTCTCTTCCCCGCTCTCTCCCTCTCTTCCCGCTCTCTCTCTTTGCTCTCTCTCCTTTTCTCCCATTCTGTCTCTCTCTCTCCCACTCTCCCTCACTCCCACTATCTCTCACCCCTGCCCTCTCTCTCCCACCCTCTCCTGCTCCTGTCTCTCCCGCCCGTCCTCTCTCTACCACTCTCTCTCCCTCTCCCGCTCTTCTGCTCTCTCTCTCTCTCTCTCTCTCTCTCTCTCTCTCCCTATCCCCCTTTCTCTCCTACTCGCTCTCCCTCTTATCTTCCTCTGCCGCTCTCGTCCTCTCCCGATCTGTCTCTCTCTTCTTCCCGCTCTCTCTCTCCAGCTCCCTCTCTCATGATTTTTCTCTCCCACGCTCTCTCTTTCGCGCTCTATCTCTCTTTCTCCCTCTCCCACTCTCTCTCTCTCTCTCACTCTCCCTCCTCTCCCTCCTCTCCCTCTCTCTCTCTCTCTCTTTCTTTCTCCCACTCTTTCTCTCTCCCGCTCATCCCCTCTCTCTTTCTCTCTCTCTAACCTGCTCTCTCTCCCGCTCATCCCCTCTCTCTTTCTCTCTCTCTAACCCGCTCTCTCTCCCGATCTCTCCCTCTCTTCCTCGCTCTCTCCCTCTCTTCCCCGCTCTCTCCCTCTCTTCCCGCTCTCTCTCTCATGCTCTCTCTCTCTCACGCTCTTTCTTTCGCGCTCTATCTCTCTTTCTCCCTCTCCCACTCTCTCTTTCTCTCACTCTCCCTCCTCTCCCTCCTCTCCCGCTCTCTCCCGTTCTCTCTCTAACCCACTCTCTCTCTCCCGCTCTCTCTCCCGCTCCAACTCTCTCCTGCTCTCTCTCTCCCATTCTTTCTCCCACTCTCTCTCTCTCTTTCAAGCTCTCTCTCTCCCACTCTCTCTCTCCCACTCTCTCACTCTCTCTCTCTCTCACGCTCTTTCTTTCGCGCTCTATCTCTCTTTCTCCCTCTCCCACTCTCTCTTTCTCTCACTCTCCCTCCTCTCCCTCCTCTCCCGCTCTCTCCCGTTCTCTCTCTAACCCACTCTCTCTCTCCCGCTCTCTCTCCCGCTCCAACTCTCTCCTGCTCTCTCTCTCCCATTCTTTCTCCCACTCTCTCTCTCTCTTTCAAGCTCTCTCTCTCCTGCTCTCTCTCTCCCATTCTTTCTCCCACTCTCTCTCTCTCTTTCAAGCTCTCTCTCTCCCACTCTCTCTCTCCCGCGCTCTCATTTTCTCTCCATATCTCCCTCTGTCACTCTCTCCCTCTTCCGTTCTCTCCATCTCACGCTCTCCCTCTCTCGCTCTTTCTCCCACCCTCTCTCGCTCTCTCTCTTTCCCGCTCTCCCACTCTCTCCCTCTGTCTCTCGCTCTTCCTCTCTCTCTATCTCCCACTCTCCCTCTCTCTTCCACTCTCCCTCTCTATCTCCTGCGCTATTAATCTCTTTTTATCTCCCTCTGACGCCCTCTACCTCTTCTGCTCTCCCTCTCCCGCTCTTCCACTCTCTCTCTCTCTCCCACCCTCTCTATCTCCAGCTCTCTCTTTCTCTCTCTTGCTCTTTCTTTCACTCTGTCTCACTCTCGCTCTCTCTCTCCTACTCTTTCTCTCCCACTTTCTCTCTCTCTAACCCGCTCTCTCTCTCTCTCCCGCTCTCTCCCTTTCTCCCACACGCTCTCTCTCCCCCTCGCTCTCGCGCTCTCTCTCTCCCTCCCTCACTCTCTCTCACCCTCCATCTCTCTCTCTCTCCTGCAAATTACCGCTCGCACTCTCTCTCCCTTACTCCCACTCTCTCTCTCTCCCTCTCTCTCTTTCTTTTTCCCACTCTCTCTCTCTCTCTCTCTCTCTCTCTCTCTCTCTCTCTCTCTTTCTCTCTCTATTGCCCTCTGCCCTTCTGCTCTCTTCGCCCGCTCTCTCTCTCCCACTCTCTCTCTCCCTCTCTCTCTCTCCCTATCCCCCTCTCTCCCCACTCGCTCTCCCTCTTGTCTTCCTCTGCCGCTCTCGTCCTCGTCCTCCTCCGCTCTCCCTGTCCTGCTCTTACTCCTTCCCACTCTCTCCTACCCTCTCTGTCTCTCCCGCTCTCTCATTCTCTTCCGCCCGCTCTCTCTCTCTCGCTATATCTTTCTCTCCTGCTCTCTCTCTCCCACTCTCTCTCTCTCTCTCCCGCTCTCTCTCTCCCACTCTCTCTTTCTCTCTCACTCTCTCTCCCGCTCTCTCTCTCTTTCTCCCAATCTCTCTCTCTCGCTCTCTCGCTCTCTCGCTCTCCGTCTCTCTCTCTCGCTCTTTCTCCCACTCCCTCGCTCTCTCTCTCCCGCTCTCTCTCTCCCGCTCGTTCCCCCCTCTCTCTCTATATAACCTACTCTCTCTCTCCCATTTTCTCTTCTGCTCTCTTCCACGCTCTCTCTCTCTTGCTCTCTCTCCTTTTCTCATATTCTGTCCTGCAGGTCGACCTGTTCTGTGGTATGTTCGGAGCATTTTAACTACTGATCTTACAGGTAGACCTGTTCTGTGGTATGTTCGGAGCATTTTAACCTCTGATCCTGCAGGTCGACCTGTTCTGTGCTATGTTCGGAGAATTGTAACTTCTTATCTTACAGGTAGTCCTGTTCTGTGGTAAGTTTGGAGCATTTTAACCTCTGATGCTGCAGGTCGACCTGTTCTGTGGTAAAATCTGAGCATTTTAACTACTGATCCTGCAGGTCAACCTGTTCTGTGGTTTGTTTGAAGCATTTTAACTACTGATCTTACAGGTAGACCTGTTCTGTGGTAAGTTCGGAGCATTTTAACCTCTGATGCTGCAGGTCGACCTGTTCTGTGGTATGTTTGGAGCATTTTAACTACTGATCTTACAGGTAGACCTGTTCTGTGGTAAGTTTGGAGCATTTTAACCTCTGATGCTGCAGGTCGACCTTTTCTGTGGTATGTTCGGAGCATTTTAACTACTGATCTTACAGGTAGACCTGTTCTGTGGTAAGTTCGGAGTATTTTAATCTCTGATCCTGCAGGTCGACATGGTCTGTGGTATGTTCGGAGCATTTAACTACTGATCTTACAGGTTGACCTGTTCTGTGGTATGTTCGGAGCATTTTTACCTCTGATCCTGAAGGTCGATCTGTTCTGTGGTATATTCGGAACATTTTAACTACTGATCTTACAGGTAGACCTGTTCTGTGGTATGCTCGGAGCATTTTAACCTCTGAGGTGCAGGTCGATCTGTTCTGTGGTATGTTCGGAACATTTTAACCTCTGATCTTACAGGTAGACCTGTTCTGTGGTATGTTCGGAGCATTTTAACTACTGATCCTGCTGGTCGACCTGTTCTGTGGTATATTCGGAACATTTTAACCTCTGATCTTACAGGTAGACCTGTTCTGTGGTATGCTCGGAGCATTTTAACCTCTGATCCTGCAGGTCGACCTGTTCTGTGGTATGTTCGGAGCATTTTAACCTCTGATCCTGCAGGTCGATCTGTTCTGTGGTATCTGATCTTACAGGTAAACCTGTTCTGTGGTAAGTTTGGAGTATTTTCACCTCTGATGCTGCAGGTCGGCCTGTTTTGTGGTATATTCGGAACATTTTAACTACTGATCTTACAGGAAAACCTGTTCTGTGGTAAGTTTGGAGCATTTTCACCTCTGATGCTGCGGGTCGGCCTGTTTTGTGGTATGTTTGGAGCATTTTAACGTCTGATACTGCAGGTCGACCTGTTTTGTGGTATGTTGGGAGCATTTTAACTACTGATCTTACCGGAAGACACGTTCTGTGGTAAAATCGGAGCATTTAACAAGTGATCCAGCAGTTCGACCTGTTCTGTGGTATGTTCGGAGCATTTTAACTACTGATCCTGCAGGTCGACCTGTTCTGTGGTAAGTTCGGAGCATTTTAACCTCTGATCCTGCAGATAGATCTGTTCTGTGGTATGTTCGGAGCATTTTTAAAACTACTGATCCTGCAGGTCAACCTGTTCTGTGGTATGTTTCGGAGCATTTTAACTACTGATCTTACAGGTAGACCTGTTCTGTGGTAAGTTTGGAGCATTTTAACCTCTGATGCTGCAGGTCGATTTTTTCTTTGGTATGTTTGAAGCATTTTAACTACTGATCTTACAGGTAGACCTGTTCTGTGGTAAGTTCGAAGTATTTTAACCTCTGATCCTGCATGTCGACCTGCTCTGTGGTATGTTCGAGGCATTTTAACTACTGATCTTACAGGTAGACCTGTTCTGTGGTAAATCCGTGGCATTTTATCTAATGAATTTATATGTCTAGCTATCCTGTGTCTCATGTGGAGCATTTTAACTTCTGATTCTGCAGGTAGACCTGTTCTGTGGTATGTTGGGAGCATTTTAACCTCTGATCCTGTAAATAGATCTGTTCTGTGGTAAGTTCGCAGCATTTAACTACTGATCCTGCTGGTCGACCTGTTCTGTGGTATGTTCGGAGCATTTAACTACTGATATTACAGGTAGACCTGTTCTGTGGTATGTTCGGTGCATTGTAACCACTGATCCTGCAGGTCGATCTGTTCTGTGGTATGTTCGGAGCATTTGACTACTGATCTTACGGGTAGACCTTTTCTGCTGTAAGTCCCGAGCATTTTAATTACTGATCTTATGGGTAGACCTGTTCTGTAGTAAATTCGGGGCATTTTATCTACTGAACTTTAAGGTCTAGCTGTTCTGAGTCTTGTTTGGAGCATTTTAACTACTGATCTTGCAGGTCGACTTGTTCGGTGGTATGTTCATAGCATTTTAACCTCTGATCCTGCAAGTAGATCTGTTCTGTGGTAAGTTCAGAGCATTTAATTACTGATCCTGCAGGTTGACCTGTTCTGTGGTATGTTCGGAGCATTAAACTACTGATCCAGGAGGTCGACCTGTTCTGTGGTATGTTCGGAGCATTTAATTACTGATCTTACAGGTAGACCTGTTCTGTAGTATGTTCGGAGCATTTTAACCGCTGATGCTGCAGTTCGACCTGTTCTGTGGTATGTTTGGAGCATTTTAACTACTGATCTTACAGGTAGACCTGTTCTGTGGTATTTTCTGATCATTTTAACTACTGATCTTACGGATAGACCTGTTCTGTGGTAAGTTTGGAGCCTTTTTACCTCTGATCGTGCAGGTCGATCTGTTCTGTGGTATGTTCTGAGCATTTTAACTACTGATCTTACGGGTAGACCTGTTCTGTGGTATGTTCGGAGCATTTTAACTACTGATCTTACAGGTAGACCTGTTATGTGGTATGTTCGGAGCATTTTAACTACTGATCTTACGGGTAGAACTGGTCTGTGGTATGTTCGGAGTATTTTAACTACTGATCTTACGGGTAGACCTGTTCTGTGGTAGTTCGGAGCAGTTTTACCTCTGATCGTGCAGGTCGATCTGTTCTGTAGTTAGTCCCAAGCATTTTAACTACTGCTTTTACAGGTAGACCTGTTCTGTGGTAATATCGGAGCATTTTAACTACTGATCTTACAGTTAAACCTGTTCTGTGGTATGTTCGGAGCATTTTAACTACTGATCCTGCAGGTCAACCTGTTCTGTGGTATGTTCGGAGCATTTTAACTACTGATCTTACAGTAAGACCTGTTCTGTGGTATGTTCAGAGCATTTTAACCTCTTATCCTGCAGATGAACCTGTTCAAAGGTATGTTCAGAGCGTTTCAACTACTAATCTTACAGGTAGAGCTGTTCTGTGGTAAGTTCGGACAAGTGTTTTAATTTTTAGGACAAGTTTTTTAAGTTTTAGGACAAGTGTTTTTAAGTTTTTAGAACAAGCGTTTTTAATTTAAGGACAAGTGTTGTTAAGTTTTAGGACAAATGTTTTAAAATTTTAGGACAAGTGTTTTTAAGTTTTAGGGCAAGTTTCAGGACAAGTGTATTTAGTTTTAGGACAAGTGTTTATAATTTTTAGGACAAGTGTTTTTAGATTTAGGACAAGTGTTTTTAAGTTTTAGGACAAGTTTTTTAAGTTTTAGGACAAGTGTTTTTAAGTTTAGGACAAGCGTTTTTAAGCTTTTTAGGACTATAGTTTTTAGGGTTCGGACAAGCATTTTTCAGTCTTAGAACAAGTGTTTTTAAGTTTTAGGACATGTGTTTTTCAGCTTTATAGGACAAGTGTTTTTAAGTTTTAGGAAGAGTTTTAAAAATTTCATGACATGTGCTTTTAAGTTTTAGGACAAGTGTTTTTGAGTTTAGGAAAAGTGTTTTAAGCTTTTAAAGACGATAGTTTTTAGGGTTAGGACAAGAGTTTTCATGTTTAGGACAAGTGTTTTTTATGTTTTGGGACAAGTTTTTTCAAGTTTTAGGACAAGTAAATTTAAAATTTAGGACAAGTGTTTTTAAGTTTTAGGGCAAGTGTTTTTAAGGTTTTAGGACAAGTTCTTTAAGGTTATGACAAGTGTTTTTTACGTTTTTAGGACAAGTGTTCTTAAGTTTTAGTACAAGTGTTTTTAAGTTTTAGGGCAAGTGTTTTTAAGCTATAGGACAAGTGTTTTTAAGTTTTAGGACAAGTAATTTTAAGTTTCAGGACAAGTGTTTTTAAGTTTTAGGAAAAAGTTATTAAGTTTTAGGACAATAGTTATTAAGTTTTAGGACAAGTGTTTTAAGTTTTAGGACATTTTTTTATTAAGTTTTAGGACAAATGTATTAGGTTTTTAGGACAAGTGTGTTTAAGTTTTAGGGCAAATGTTATTAAGTTTTAGGACAAGTGTTTTTTTTAAGTTTTAGGGCACATGTTTTTAAGTTTTAGGACAAGCAATTTTAAGTTTTATGACAAATGTTTTTAAGTTTTAGGACAAGTGTTTTTAAGTTTTAGGACAATTACTTTTAAGGCTAGGACAAGTGTTTTTAAGTTTTTAGTATAAGTCTTTTTAAGTTTGAGGAGAAGTCTTTTAAGTGTTTCAACAAGTGTTTTTAAGATTTGGGACAATTAATTTTAAGTTTTAAGACAAATGTTCTTAAGTTGTAGGAAAAGTGATTTTAAGTTTTTAGGACAAGTATTCATAAGTTTAAGGACAAATGTTTTAAGTTTTTAGGACAAGTGTTTGTAAATTTGAGGACAAGTGTTTTTAAGTTTTAGGACAAGTAATAATTTTATGTTTTAGGACAAGTATTTTAAGTTTTAGGACAAGTGTTTTTAAGTTTTAGAACAAGTGTTTTTAAGTTTTAGGACAAGTCTTTTTAAGTTTTAGGACAAGTGTTTTTAAGATTTTAGAACAAGTGTTTTTAGTTTTAAGACAAGTGTTTTTAAGTTTAAGGGCAAGTTTCAGGACAAGTGAATTTAGTTTTAGTACAAGTGTTTTTAAGTTTTAGGAGAGAGAGAGTGGGAGAAAGAGAGAGTGGCAGAGGAAGAAAGAGAGATTGAGAGCACGGGGGAGAAAGAGCGGGAGAGAGAGTGGGGGGAGAGAGAGCGGGATATATAGGGAGAGAGAGGGAGAACGAGAGAGAGAGAGAGAGGGAGAGCGGAAGAAGGGGAGAGCGGCAGAGAGTGATGAAAAGAGAGAGTGCGGGAGAGAATATGTAAGAGAGAGATAGGGAGAGAAAAAGTGAGAGAGCGGGGGGAGACCAGGGAGAAAGAGCGGGGAGGGAGTACGTGGAGAGAGAGTGGGGGAGAAAGAGCGGGAGAGAAATACAGTCGAACTTCGATGGCTCGAACTCGTCTGGACCGTCGGTGCGAGTTCGACCCATCCATGTGTTCGAGCGATACCTAGCCAGACAATTTTCAAGTTGGTTCATGTGTACCTTATGTCATCACGGACACCACGTTTTTTCTCGAACAAATTTGCAAAGCGCACGTGGCACCTGCCACTGAGTGATCAATAACCCTTTGCACACGATAAGCCGCATGTGTTAGCATATTTTGTTTTGTTTGTTTTGATTCTTTACGTCCCATCAACAATCTTTCAGTTATATAGGGACGGGTCTTCCTGGGTTGAACCAGTACTAAGCTAGGATAAATGTGTCTTGCTCAAGGACCACAACGCAGTGACGCCGGTGAGGCTCGAACCCACGGCCCTTCGGTCTTGAGTCAAGCACTCTACCACTGAGCCACTGCGCTCCCATGTGTTAGCATATGAACCAGTTTAAAGTAAATACATTTATCAGCATGCGCATATTCGCAGACTGATCAAAGCATTTGCTATTGTCGAGTAAGCTGTACCGTTTGTCTTCCTGTGGGTGAATGTTCCTGTTTATGTATTTCGGTTGTTTATCGTTTCTTTTAGAACAATAAAAGAAAAAAACAAGTTCGTTTCTTATTATTATTCACAATGTGCAAGTTTCAATTAATAACAACGAATAAAAACATGAAAAAATGACAAACTCCCCAGGATGTTTACAACAAAGATGCGGATCTGACTGTACTGCCGCACAATCTAATGTCTGTCTTTATCCAGCCAGGCATGTTTTACTCATTTTGACACGCAAATTCTTGATTAGAAAACATCTCATTAATTGTCTTTAATCAAATTCGGCCGCCTTACTAAGCGGTGACAAGTGAGAACTTACTCAAATCTTTGATCTGATAAATTGCCACTAATTGCTCCACACGTTAGGTAACCCAAGAGTAAAATCATCATCGTCACAGAGCGCTTATGAAAATAATAATGAACTTAAATTAAGCGTGTGACTGATTCATGTAAAGAAATATTCTGTTCGAGCCATCAAAGCGTTTTTACATGAAAAATCGCCCTGCGGACCGTGCTTTGAGTTCGAGAGTTCGAGCCATCGCTGTTCGAGCCTGGAGTGTATTTTAACATTAAATGTATGGGGAAATTGCCGGGACCGAGGAATGAGTTCGAGCGATCCCTGGTGTTCGAGACAGGCGAGTTCGAGGGACTAAAGTTCGACTGTAGAGTGAGTGAGAGAGAGTGGGAGAGAGAGAGAGAAAGAGTGAGAGAAAGGGAGAGAGAGCGGCAGAGAGGGAGAGAGCGGCAGAGAGAGAAAGAGAGGGAGAGAGATAAAGCGGGAGAGATGAAGAGAGAGAGAGAGATTGAGAGTGTGTGAGAGAGATTGGAAGAGAGAGAGAGCGGTAAATAGAGAGAGTGGGAGAGAGAGCACCAGATGGAGAAAAAGAGAGATTTAGAGCGCGGGATAGAGAGAGTGGTAGAGAGAGTGGGGGAGGGAGAGAGCGGGAGAGAGAGCGGGGGAGAGAGAGCAGGAGAGAGATAGTGAAAGAGAGAGAGCGGGAGAGGGAGAGACAGAGTGGGAGAAATGAAGAGAGAGCGTGAGAGAGAGCAAGGGAGAGAGTGGGTTAGAGAGAGAGCGGGAGAGAGAGAGCGGGAGAGAGATAGTGGGAGTGAGAGATAGTGGGAGTGAGAGAGAGCGGGAGAGAGAGAGAGAGAGTAGGAGAGGGAGAGATAGAGGGAGAGCGGGAGAGAGAGTGGGAGAGGGAGAGAGGGAGAGAGGGAGAACGGAAAATGGAGAGAACGGCAGACGGCGATAGAGAGAGAGTGCAGGAGAGAGAGAGAAAGCAAGAGCAATAGAGCGTTGGAGATAGCAGGGAGAGAGAGCGCGGGAAAGAGGGAGAGAGCAAGAGAGAAAGAGAGTGGAGAGAGTGCGTGAGAGAGGAAGAGAGAGGGAGAGAGAGAGAGCGCGAGAGAGGGAGAGAGAGAGAGCGCGAGAGAGAGATTGAGAGTGCGGTAGAGAGAGAGAGAGAGCGGGAAATACAGAGAGCGGGAGAGAGAGCGACAGAGGATGAAAGAGAGTGATTGAGAGGTGGTAGAGAGAGAGTGTGGGAGAGAGAGAGTTGGAAAGATGGAGAGGGAGAGATAGAGGGAGAGCGGGAGAGATAGTGAGAGAGAGTGGGAAAGGGAGAGATAAAGGGAGAGCGGGAGAGATAGTGGGAGTGTGGGAGAGGGAGGGAGAGATAGCGGGAGAGGGAGTGGGAGAGGGAGAGAGTGAGAGCGAAAGATTGAGAGAGCGGCAGATGGATGTAGAGAGTGAGAGCGCTGGAGAGAGAGCGAAATAGAGAGAGGGAGAGAGAGCAAGAAATACAGAGAGCGGGAGAGAGTGGCAGAGGGAGAAAGTGAGAGATTGAGAGCGCAGGGGAGAGAGAGCGGGAGAGAGAGAGAGAGCAGGGAGAGAGAGAGAGCGGGAGAGATAGGTAGAGAGAGGGAATGCGGGAGAGAGAGGGAGAGAAAGCGGAAAATACAGAGAGTGCCAGAGGAAGAAAGTGAGAGATTGAGAGTGCGGGGGAGAGAGAGCAGGAGAGAGAGAGAGAGAGAGAAAGCGATAGGGAGAACGGGATAGAGAGGAAGATCGGGAGAGAGAGGGAGAGCTGGGAGAGAGATCAGGAGAGAGAAAGTGGGAGTGAGAGAGAGTGGGAGAGAGAGGGAGAGACAGAGTGGGAAAAAGGGAGAGAGAGTGCAGGAGAGAGAGAGAGTGGGAGTGAGAGAGAGCGTAAGAGAGAAAGAGGCAGAGGGGTGAGGGAGAGCGGGAGAAAGAGAGAGTGGGAGAGGGGGACAGGGAGAGCGGATAATGGAGAAAGCGGCAGATGGTGATAGAAAGAGAGAGTGCGGGAGAGAGAAAGAAAGAGAGAGCAAGCCCCGCCTGTTATGTTACTTGTTCCGTGCATTTAACAGCTGATCACACAGCCCCGCCAGTTATGTAGCTTGTTCCGTGCATTTTTACAGATGATCATGCAGCCTGGTCTGTTATGTATCATATTCCGAACATTTGAACAGATGATCATGCAGCCCTGCTGTTATGTAACATGTTCCGAACATTTTAACAGATGATCACGCAGTCCCGCCAGTTATGTAACTTGTTCCTTGATTTTTACAGATGATAACGCAGTCAGTCCTATTATGTTACTTATTCCAAGCACTTTAACAGATGATCACGCAACCCCGCCTGTTATGTAACTTGTTCCGTATATTTTTACAGGTGATCATGCAGTCTGGTCTGTTATGTATCATATTCCGAACATTTGAACAGATGATCATGCAGCTCTGTCTGTTATGTAACTTGTTCTGAACATTTAAACGGATGATCACGCCGCCCCGCCAGTTATGTAACTTGTTCTGTGCATTTAAACAGATGATCACGCAACCCCGCCTTTTATGCAACTTGTTCCGTGCATTTTAACAGATAATCACGCAGCCCGGCCAGTTATGTAACTTCTTCGGTGCACTTTAACAGCTGATCACGTAGCCAGGTTTGTTATGTATCATATTCCGAACATTTGAACAGGTGATCACGCAGCTCCGCCTGTTATGCCAATTGTTCCGAACCTTTTTACTGATGATCACGCAGGCCCGCCTGTTATGCAACTTGTTCCGTGCATTTTAACAGATGATCACGCAGCCCCGCCTGTTATGTTACTTGTTCCATGCATTTTAACAGATGATCATGCAGCACCGCCTGTTATACTACTTGTTCCGAATATTTTAACAGATGATCATGCAGCCTGGTCTGGTATGTATCATATTCCGAACATTTGAACAGATAATCATGCAGCCCCACCTGTTATGTAACTTGTTCCGAACATTTTAACAGATGATCACGCAAATCCTCCAGTTAGGTAACTTGTTCCGTGCATTTTAACAGATGATCACGCTGCCCCGCCTGTTATGCAACTTTTTCCGTGCACTTTAACAGCTGATCACACAACCCCACCCGTTATGCAACTCGTTCCGTCATTTAAACAGATGATCACGCAGCCCAGCCTGTTATTTAACTAGTTCAGAACATATTAACAGATGATCACGCAGCCAGGCCTGTTATATAACTTATTCCGAACAATTTTACAGCGGATCACGCAGCCTGGCCTGTTATGTAACTTGCTCAGTGCATTTCAACAGATGATCATGCAGCACCGCCTGTTATGAAACTTGTTCCGTGCATTTTAACAGATGATCACGCAGCCTAGTCTGTTATGTATTATATTCCGAACATTTTAACAGATGATCACGCAGCCTCGCCTGTTATGTAATTTGTTCCGAACATTTTAGCAGCTGATCACGCAGCCCCACCTGTTATGTAACTTGTTCCGTTCATTTAAACAGATGATTACGCAGCCTCGCCTGTTATGTAACTTGTTCGGAACATTTTAACAGATGATTACGCACTCCGGCCTATTATGTAACTTATTCCGCACATTTTAACAGATGATCACACAGCCCGGCCTGTTATGAATCTTATTCCGAACATTTTATCAGATGATCATGCAGACCTGACTGTTATGTAACTTTTTCTGTGAAATTTAACAGCTGATCACGCAGCCCAGCCTGTTATTTACATTGTTCGATGCATCTTAACAGCTGATCATGCAGCCCGGCCTGTTATTTAATTTGTTCGATGCATTTTAACAGATGATCACACAGCTGGGCCTGTTTTGCATCTTTTTTTAAGTTTTAAGACAAGTGCTTTTAAGTTTAAGGACAAGTTGTTGTTTTTTAAATTTTAGGACAAGTGTTTTAAGTTTTAGGACAAGTGTTTATTAGTTTAAGTTTAAGGACAAGTGTTTAAAAGTTTAAGGACAATAGTTTTTAGGGTTAGGACAAGTTTTTTAAGTCTTAGGATAAGCGTTTTTATTTTTAAGGACAAGTTTTTTTTTAAGTTTTGGGAAAAGTGCTTATAAGTTATAGTACAAGCGTTTTTAAGTGTAAGGACAAGTGCTTTGAAGTTTTAGGGCAAGTGTTTTAAAGTTTTAGGACAATAATTTTTTGTTTTGGACAAGTTTTTTTAACTGTTAGGATAAGAGTTTTTAAGTTTTGGGACAAGTGATTGTAAGGTTTAGGACAAGAGTTTTTAAGTTTTAGGAAAAGTCTTTTAAAGTTTTAGGACAAGTGTTTTTTTTAAGTTTAAGGACAAGTGTTATTTAGTTTTAGGACAAGTGGTTTTAAGTTTTAAAACAAGTGCTTTCAAGTTTTAGGACAAGTGTTTTTATGCTTCAGGACAAGCGTTTTTAACTTTAAGGGCAAGTGTTTTTTAAGTTTTAGGACAAGTGTTTTAAAGTTTTAGGTCAATATTTTTAAGGATTGTTGGACAAGTTTAATTAACTTTTAGGATAAGTATTTTTAAGTTTTAGGATAAGTGTTTTTAAGTTTGAGGACAAGAGTTTTTAAGTTTTAGGACCAGTGTTTTTAAATTTTAGGACAAGTGTTTTTAAGTTTTAGGACAAGTGTTATTCAGTTGTAGGACAAGTGTTTTAAAGCTTTGGGACAAGTTTTTTTTAAGTTTTAGGACAAGCAGTGTTTTTAAGTTATTTAGGACTAGTGTTTTTACGTTTTATGACAAAGTTTTTTTTCAAGTTATAGGTCTAGAGTTTGTTAAGTTCTAGGACAAGGGTTTTTAAACTTTTAAGGACAAGTGTTTTTGAGTTTTAGAACAAGTGCTATTAAGTTTTAGGACAAGTGTTTTTGAGTTTAAGGAAAATGCTATGAGTTTTAGGACAAGTTTTTTTTAAGTTTTAGGGCAACTTGTTTTAAGTTTTAGGACAAGTGTTTATTACATTTTTCAGGACAAATGTTTTTAAGTTTTAGGACAAGTTTTTTTTTTAAGTTTTAGGACAGTGTTTTTTTAAGTTTTAGGACAAGTGTTTTTAAGTGTTTTAGGACAAGTGTTTTTAAGTTTTAGGACAAGCTTTTTTTAAGTTTTAGGACAGTGTTTTTATGCTTTAGGACAAGTGTTTTTAAGTTTTTTAGGACAATTGTTTGAAGTTTTAGGACAATTTTTTTAAGTTTTATGACAAGTGTTTTTTAAGTTTTAGGACAAGTGTTTTTTAAGGTTTTTAGGACATAGATACAACAACAACAACAACAACAACAACAACAACAACAACAACAACAACAACAACAACAACTTCTGTAGTTTCTACAGCAACAAATTCTATAATAACAACAATAACACCATCAACAACAACAACTATAGTTACTAGAACAACAACATGTGTAGTTACTTCTGCAACAACAACTGTATTCCCTATAACTACAACTATAGTCAATTCTACAACTACAACTTTAGATACTACAACAACAAAATTATCAACAACAACAACAGCAACAACTTTAGTTACTACAACAACTACAGCAACATTTTATCTAAAGTCACAACAAAAACAACAACACCAACAAGAACACCACCAACAACAACTTTAACAATGAAAACAATTCCTACTGTTGTGACACCAACAACAACTACCTTTTTGTACAACAACACTAACAACAACTGGAGTTTCTACAGCAACAAATACAATTACGAAATAAGGGAGCGCAGTGGCTCAGTGGTAGAGTGCTTGACTAGAAACCGAAGGGCCGCGGGTTCAAGCCTCACCGGCGTCACTGTGTTGTGGTCCTTGAGCAAGACACATTTATCCTAGCTTAGTACTGGTTCAACCCAGGAAGATCCGTCCCTATATAACTGAAAGATTGTTGATAGGGCGTAAAGAATCAAATCAAACAAACACACAGTTACGAAATATCTCGTGATGTGCAAGGTGGTAGTATAAGATAGCTATACCATGTTTGTCCACCTGTACGTAAGTTAATTCACTCGTTAAAGCTCGTGGATTATCTCCGCGTACAGGCGGGCAACCTATGGTAAAATATTACAACGCACAATATTTTAGATCACCTCCCATAACTTGATGAGAGGAAATTGCAGTCTAGAATGTCAGTTTCAACACATTTATTGTGTTTTTAGAATCTAAGCGTGATATATACCTTGAGAATACCTTGAAAATAGTTGCTGGACTCTGGGGGAAGGACAAAATATGGACACAAAATGATGTACATTTCGTTTTTAGCCATTGCACGCTGCAGAAAAAAAACCTGACCAGACTGTTCGTTTAGGCCTGGTCAGAAATAGCACTGCTTACGCCAAAATGATATTTGATAAAGATATCATGATCAAACGGCACATGGATATATACACTAATCTGAGTGAGTCTACACTGTTTGCGTATCAGAAGTAGAGAGAACAAACAGTGGGGACTGATCAGCATATATATGTACATCTCTAACATGTGATCAGTGAAATATTTCCCAGATAAATTTGCTAAAAAATCAAAATAAAAAAATATATAAAAAAATATTTAAAAAAAGAATGAAATGCAGCAAAATACAACATAATATGTATATTACACGATGTGAAGCCTGCGTGTCAGCAACACAGGAAGCACCTGGGTCAGAGCTAAATATTTCCTGTTTTCCAGACAACTAAAACGATCCCACTTCCTACTTCCTGTTTCCCAGACAATTAAAAAAATGACATTACCAAAGTCAAGATTTACAATAGTATTGTAAGGGCTGATGCTTGGGCCATTTTTACATGCATTTGAAGCAATACCTGGCTTCTAGAGCCACGCCGGATAGGCGGTTGTCGAAAACGCTAATACTATCAACGAGATAAAAAAAATAGTTAGAAACAGATTTCGATTGCCATTTGTCGCCTGATTGGCGACAAATGGCAATCGATAACACTGTTACTAGCGATGTTTGAGCCGCATTCGTTGATTGTTAAGAGCGTTTTCGATTGCCGCCTATCCCGTTTGAGAATGTTATGCCTATGGTAAGTTAAAAAGTGAGTAAGATCAGGAAATATGCAGACCGACCCACGGTACCGTGATGGATGGAGCACAACAGAACACTAAGTCACAAGACATCCTTAGTACAATTAAAGCAAAGCATCCAGCTCTCTCTTCCTCTTCAAGATGAGTGCAAAACACAAAGTAATGCATAACAAAAAAAAGACCAGCGAAAATCTCCCTAAACAATGTTAGGTGCATAAAACAAAGAAACAACTGTCATTACCCATTCGGCCACAAATACATTTATTTATTTCATCAGGCTACAGTCAAATTATAATACAAAAAATAAGTTAGTATGATCAGGAATTACCACAATCATAAACGGCAGACCAACCCATGGCACCGTGAGAAAGAGCTACAGGACATATACAGTTAGAAGACATCCAAAAGACAATTAAAGTAAAGCGACTAGCTCTCTCTTCCTCGTCAAGATAATGGCAAAACTAGAAAAGCCATAAATTAATGCATACCAAATCAAAGACCAACACAGAACCCCCACAAACAATGAGAGGTACATAAAACAACAAATCATCAACAACAGAACCACCGCCTTAGAACTGACAGCAGCCTAAGCCACAGGTGGGGGGGGGGGGGGCTTTAATACATTTTACTTTCATGTACAGATAACAGACAAAACGACGAAATAATCGAGTTACCCAGTAGACACCCCACCCACCCCTCCACAGTTCGAGCAATATAAATATGGAAGTGAAGCTTAGCAACAATATTTGGGCATTCTTTCGAGAAAATTAGATAAAAGAATCAGCCGACGCTGGGCTGCCCCATAAAACAAACAGATTGAGGCCGCGCACACCCTACAAACGTTAGAACTGATCTGACCCAGGTACGTTCTAACAACAAACAAAATTGGCAATCTAGAAACAAGTACCTTGGAACAGGACCAGGCCGACAAAAGCCGTGGGGAGTCGTGTCGAATTCTTGTACATGTTCAGGAAGAAACCCTCATATTTTGTGTACGAGAATATTGGCCGCATTTGGGATCGTGGGTTGACACCATATCCCAAATGAGGTCCGAATCTGAATCACAAAAGTCAAAACGCCAGCAATTGCTGGCCTTTCAAATGTTAAAATGCCGACAATTATTGCCCAAGCTGGTCTGCGCCTTTAGTATTCCCAAACCCCTGAAGACAGGTTTTCTCGTGTCCATGCTCACATTTGCAACATCAGAATCTAGGGCGAATGTTTGGCCAGTAAAATGCATTAATTTAAAAACCCTATGCGGCCTATGCGAGTGCCCGTTCTTAAAGGTGGTGTTATCATTGTTGTTGTTCAAATTGTATGCGGGGTTTTTGTTTTGGTTCCTTGTTTTGGTGTGTTTTTTGGTGTCCTCTCTCGTTCAGCAATTCATCTTACAAAAGGGAGCGCAGTGGCCATAAATTGAAGCAGGAGTCAACATGTGCGGATCCAGAGGGGGGACAGGGGGTCCGGACCCCACCTGGAAAATTACAAAAATATAGGGTTCCTTAGCAATACTGGTCCGGGTCCCCTTAAAATCACAAAGCTACAAATCCAGCATTCATTGTTGGGCCATCATCGGCCCGCCAGCGAAACGCCATTTAAATGGCGTTTCGCTGACGGGCCGTTGATGGCCCGCTTATAGTGGTATTTGGGTCCTTCCTCCCCTCATCAAACTAAAAAAAAAAAAACGTTGTTAAAGTTGGGCCCCCTCTGACAAAACTTTCTGGATCCGCGCATGAGTCAACCATAAATTGAAGCCCCATAGAGAATTGGCAAAAAATGTATGCTTCTTTTTAGAACAAATGCAAACATATGGGTTGAGACACGAAAAAAAAACACCTTGAATTTGGTGTTTCTGACAAAGTAAAATTCAAACCAGCCTGCTCAGCTTTAGAGACTAGCTAGAAAATTTAAAGTATGCTTGTAGCAAGTCTCGATCTGATACTTTCCAATAAGCGAATGAAAAAGGCGCTGATCAGACTGCGGATGCACAGGCTGGTCTGTGCCTTTGTTGTTCCCAAACCCCAGAAGACATGTTTTCTTGCGTCCAGGCCCATATTACATCGGGCAGCAGCAAAGACCCAGGTGAGCCTGCGCATATGGGCAGTCTGACTACAGCCTTCACTTCTTGCATACATAAAGCATGGAAGTAGAGGAAGTCTCAGTTAAATAATAAGACAACTAGCCCTGCTAAATAGGTCAGCTTGGGCATTTAAAGAGGGCCTAAGGCATGTGCGATAAGTACAAAACTCTTGTTTGCAGGCCCATACAATGCTTGACATTCACTCCACCCCTAAATTCAAAATGAGTTTGATGAAGTTTTGGCCATGAAAAGTGAATGGATGCTCTAGCAAATGTACAATTTATTGGCTTTTATTTTGAAAAACACATACCGGTACTTATGTGGCTACATAAATGCTTTGTAGCCACATACCCCCACATGCACAGTCTTGCCAGAGCCTTCCCTGATGACCTGTGCATTAAGGGTCAACATTTGACAAGCTGGCCAAATGAGTTTCACGATTTTTTGTCGTCTGCTGACTTTTTTTGCATAATCAACTTTTTTTTTAATTCTTTCAGGAAGACTATCAGAGTGTTAAACAGTTTGGATCTCGATCAGGACGTACATTTTGTTGAGATTGATCTGGGTCCAAACTATTTGCAAAGGTTATCGGCAGATGACAAAAGTCGCCGCTAGCAGGCAAAGAGTAATAGGGAGAAGTAACTTGCATCATAATGCCATATTTTTACCAAGGGCAACAAGACCAACTGTCAAAGCTCCGGATCGAGAGTCATTAGGGTTAGGTAAAGCCTGTTGTTTGTTTGTTGTTGTTTATAAGTATACATGTATAGAGCCTTACTACAGATGGTTCAAAGATGCATAATAATAGGATTATACTATTTTTCATAGAAACAGGTAAATTACGGTGTATATTATACTGCAGTAAATGATATATACCTGCATGAAGTACCCATTACCTGGGCTAGTTTATATGTTTTGTTTCCAACGATTCTCACGTATCTTTGAATCCACAGTACAGATATAACATCACTGTGACCACTGGATAATTTACGAGAAGTAAAATAAAGATATAGGATTGGCTGTGTCATTTTGTTTGTTTCGGGAGCAGAACAACTTGTACAATTTTGAAAAAGACATATTTGGGACCGATGAAACAGGGAGAATGACAGCCGAAATACAGAGAACAAGATGCAGAACAGACAAAATGGAAGCCCCAATGTGTTAAACAAGATGCGGAACAGATGGAACAGACAGAGCGGCAGCCTTGCTTACTGTGTTAACCATTTACCTGCTTAAAGGCTGCCATTCACAGCAAATGTAGTCTGCAATCTCATCTGCTGATGTACTTTGGTAGCCAATATTGTAAACAGTATGAACTTCGTTCAGAAATTGTAAGTGAGTATGATCAGGAAATACCACAATCACAAACTGCAGACAAACCCATTGCGCCTCGAGGAAGAGCCACCCAATCATCACAAGACACCAGGAAAACAAACTAAGCTAAGCAATCAGCCAAGATGATTGCAAAACTAGAATGGACTTAAAGTCACATACAGTAAAACATACAACAATTAGGACACCCACAACGGGAGTAATGCACCAGTCATTTGTATCCACGCCACCCCCACCTACGGTGATAGCTGTGAAATAGCCGGGCTATGGTGCAGTGCAAGTACTTTTTGATTGTCCCCGCAGTGCCGGATAAGTGGGTGGGGGGTATAACATTGGAAAACCTACCCCGGTGAGATTTGCTGTAGTGTAGGGCGGGGCTAAGAGTATAAGAGTAGGGTTGTTACCATCAGCTTGTCCCCACAGGGCGGGGCTTATACCAGGGCTTTGAAAAATGAACAGTCACTATCCCCGCCCATCCCCGTAGGAGGGAGAGCAGTTGATACAAACAATCAACGACGAATCATCAACAACAGAACCACCGCCTTAGAACCGACAGCAGCCTAAGCTACGGGGGGGGGGGGGGGGGCTTAAATGTATTTTACTGGTACAAAATCTTTGCCCTAGATTCTGTTGATGTTGAAGTACACAAATGTTTAACTCACATGGAGGCCATGCGCGGATCCAGAAAATTTTGTCAGAGGGGGTCCAACTTTTTTTTTAGTTGATGAGGGGTGGGTGTATCCAAATAGCACTTTAAGCGGGTAATCATCGGCCCGCCAGCGAAACACCATTTAAATGCGTTTCGCTGGCGTGCTGATGATGGCCCAACATTGAATGCTGGCTCGGTAGCTTCGTAATTGTTCAGAGGATCTGGACCAGAATTGCTAAGAAACCTTATATTTTTGTGATTTTTCAGGGGGGGGGGTCCGGACCCCCTGTCCCCCTCTTAATCCGCCCATGGAGGCCTTCTAACTAATACAATGCATCATCATAGAGAACCACTCTAACAAATTAACATACTATGATGAAACAAAGAAAAGGCTCAAAATGCTATGTGAGAAGCAGTCAGACTGCTTTGATCAGGGTGCACTTCAATGGTAAATGTGTTCTGAAGTACATTTAAAATGTCTGCAGCATATGTATAGTATAATAAGCAGACACTTCCATTTGCTCTCTTACATGTATCTGCTTATTGGCACGCTGTAGCTCAGTTGGTAGAGCGTTAGACTAGGGATCGAGGGGCTGCTAGATTGAGACACACCTCAGCCACTGTGTTGTGTCTTTATCTGCTACTTAGTGGGCACACAGCATGCGCGATTCCAGAAAGTTTTGTCAGAGGGGGTCCAACTTTGACGCTTTTATTTTTTAGTTTGATGAGGGGAGGAAGCATCCAAATATCATTATAAGCGGGCCATCAACGGCCCGCCAGCACAACGCCGTTTAAATGGTGTTTCGCTGGCGTGCCGATGATGGCCCAACATTGAATGCTGGCTTGGTAGCTTTGTGATTTTTCAGGGGATCCCAACCTGTATTGCTAAAAAAATTATACTTTTGTGATTTTCAGGGGGGTCCAGACCCCCTGCCCCCCCCTCTGGATCCGCACATGCACAGAAAATCTTTCTGACATGACTGAAATATTGTTGAGTGGGACATAAAGCATCAACACTAACAAAGTACTCTTATCTGCTTAAGTACTGTTTTGCATATAATATGAACCCTGATCAGACGGCATCCTTAGTAAATGAGTTATGGAGTACACTTGAGTGCATTATATGCAGCAGATGCAACAAGCAGATAACATTTTAGGACAAAATGAATATTGGTAGGATAATGGTAAATACAGGTGGTGCATAATGCTACAGCTGCTTAACTCTTTGTTTACTGGGTAATTTTGAATGGGTTTTTTTGTTGTCTGCTGATTTTTTGTAAATCAACTTTTTCGAAAAATACTTTCAGAAATACTGTTGTTTAGGATTTTTTAGCAATACTGGTCTGGATCCCCAGGAAAATCCAAAAGCTGCCAAACCAGAATTCAATGCTGGGCCATCGCTGGCAGGCCGATGATGGCCTGCTGTATCCTCCCTCCCCTCATAGACTAAAAAAAACTTTGCCAAAGCTAGACCCCCTCTGACAAAACTTTCTGGATACGCGCATGCATTCGTTATTCCGAAAACCATGCCCGCACCCATATTGACCTTGGTCTTTTTTACCTTCCTGCTGCACACTGATCATCCTACTCTGCAGCTGCTGGTGGCCTCCCCAGGGGGGTACTCTCATTTTTTCTTCATACTCGAGCACAGCATCTACGGTTCACCCCAAAAAAATATCAGGAGTTTCAAGCACCCCAAAATTTTTTTTGAAATTTTAGAGACCCCCAAAAATACCCCAATTCTGTAACTTAACTAAAGAAAAGGCACTAAAATGCATAGAATGACCCCTAAATATAGTCTAATTTTGTGATGACCCCCCAAAAATATCCACAAAATTTTCATACCCCCAAAAATATTCATTTTTCTGAAAACCCAAAACATATTGCAATTCAAAATTTTGAACCCCCCAAAAATGACCGAAGCCTACGTATGTATGAAAATATCAGAGTACCCCCCTTCCCCCCTGGGTGGCCTCCTTGCTGCCACAAAGGCTAGATATACGTACGCGCATAGAAATGATCGGCTTCTTCATTTAAGGGTTGTTTAGACGGCATGATTTAGTCGTCCTGACAAGATTTTGTCATGTATGATTTTTCTGTTTAGACGGCATTACAATGTCATGTGTGATTTCTTTCAACAGTGAAGAAAACTGGCGGAGCACCTTAAGTTATCTCATCATGCTCTACATCGTTCCATTGCTATAGCTAAGAACGTGTATTAAAACTCATTCCCGCAAGTTTTTGTCATCTGCTATCTCATCTGCTTACGTTCTTAGGTAGTCTTTATGGCGAACAATATCGGCCCAGATCACATTGTTCCCTGGAAGCAGTCTGGTCAGGGTTTATAGTGTTTACTTCCATGATAAGATCTCTGAATGCACTTGAATATATGCAGCAGGTTAATAAGTAGACACCTTTTTCAGGACAAAATACTGGCATGTTTAGGGTTATCTATTGTATCTTGCTCCGAAAGCAATTAACCCCAGTGACCTCAAAGCTGATTGGCTAATTCGCCATGATTTTGTAATGGCAAATAGAACCAGTTCTATCCCCCATGACATGTCGTCCTGACTCTTGGAATCATATATGACTCTGTAATAGCAGTGTTTACACGAGTTGATTTGTAATGAATGACTAAGTCAGGCTGACAAAATTATGCCGTCTAAACACCCCTTTACACAAATAAATGATTGCAGCATCCTTTTTATACCTTGGGCACAAACGGGTTCAAAAAAGTTCATTTTGAAAAAGCAGCAGACGACAAATATTTGGATTTTTTCCATGTGGGGGGGGGGGAGGCAGAGTTAATCATACACAGAGAGCTATCTAGTAAGGCTTAAGGCCAAATCTGGGGTCTTGGGCCATTATCTAATGTCATAGGTGGTGTATATCATCAGTGAAGGCTCTGATCGACAAGACTGCACAAAGAGTTAAAACATACACAGACAACTATCTAGTAAGGCTTAAGGCCAAATCTGGGGTCTTGGGCCATTATCTAATGCCATAGGTGGTATAATTCATCAGTGAAGGCTCTGATCGACAAGACTGTACAAAGAGTTAAAACATACACAGACAACTATCTAGTGATGCTTAAGGCCAAATCTGGGGTCTTGGGCCATTATCTAATGCCATAGGTGGTGTATTTCATCAGTGGAGGCTCTGATCGACAAGACTGTTCAAATGTACAGGCTCGTCTGTGCATTAGCTACTCAGGTATATAAGCGCCAAAAGCTCACGGTTGGTCCGTTTAGATTTTCTCAAGTGTTTTATTTTCTCCTGCAGTAACCGGATTTAGGTGACAGTTGCTTCCTGTGTTGCTGACACGCCAGTTTTACATCGTGAAACATACATATTGTGTAGTATTTGCTGCATTTCATTTAGGAGTATGTCGTGTAGACCTTGCACATCACGAGCTATTGCGTGCTAAAGTTGGTAAGGGTGGTATAAAAAAATTTATACCACCCTTACCAACTTTAGCACGCAATATATCATGGTGTGCAAGGTCTACACTGATGTAGGTGGTATAAAATATTATACCATGTTTGTCCACCTGTACGTAAGATAATCCACTCGCTAAAGCTCGTGGATTATCCTCACGTACAGGCGGACAACCCATGGTATAACTATTACTTAGCCATGTATTAGAAGCATTATTTTAAGATTTTCTTGGCAAAATTATCTGAGAAATATTTCACTAATCACACGTAACAGATGTACATGTATATACTGACCAGTCCCTTACCTACATGTACATCAGCCACGACCCTGGTAGAGGGTCATTTGCGTCTCTATTCATCGCGCGCTGAGCCCGAACATGAGCTTATAACACTCACGGGCTAAGATAAACAAGTTTTTGACCGTAACATTGAAAATAATTTCATACCCATCTATTTAACATGTTTTGGGTTCTTTTCAGTACCCACAAAAAATGTTTCTATTGCGAAATTAATTTTATGTTACGCAGGCTTAACTAAAAGCCTGAGTTACACTGGGATCTGTTTGTTTTATTTGATTTTACGTCACAGTCAACAATTTTTCAGTTATGTCGAGATGGGTCTTCCTGTGTTGAATATCAACTGATCAAAATTACCCCATCAAAAATGGTGAATTTTCATGAACAAAGGGCAATAACTCCAGAAAGCATGGAGCGATATGGACCATTATCGAACTTGAAAAAAACATTATAGTTCTTAACAATGTGACCAAGTGTCATAAAATTCTGATCAAAACTATTCAACTTAGAGAGCGGACATCATTTTAAACTGTGAATTTTCATTAAGCAATGTGACCAAGTTTCATCAAAAGTATTCTACTTAGAGAGCGGAAATCGTTTCAAATGGTGAGTTTTCGTAACTCCTGAAGGCATGGTGCGATAAGGACCATTATCGAACTTGAAGAAGACATCATGGTACTAAACAATGCGACCAAGTTTCATAAAATTCTGATCGAAAGTATTCGACCTACAGAGTGGACATTGTTTCAAATGGTGAATTTTCATAAACAAGTAATAGTTGTACCATGGGTTGTCCGCATGTACGTGGAGATAATCCACGAGCTTTAGCGAGTGGATTATCTTACGTACATGTGGACAAACATGGTATAACTATTTTATACCACCTATATTAGTGTAGATCTTCCACATAACAAGATATTTCGTGCTAAAGTTGGTAAGGGTGGTATAAAGGACCTTAACCCCTGAAGACAATGTGCGGTATAGACCATTATCAAACTTGAAGATGACATTAAAGTACTTAAACAATGTGACCAAGTTTCATAAAAACGTACGTAAGCACGTACGTGTACGTACGTACGGACGGACATGGGTAACACTTAATGCCCCGGGCATTGTCATGGCCGGGGCATAATTATAATGCCACCTGCTCGATTAATGGTCTTAATGGACGCTATCATACTTATGGACCGTGTCGAGAGAAAACCTGACGTAGCTGCATCCGAACATGAAAGGCACAGAACATCCTGCAGTTATAACAATAACAACAGCAACAACAACAAAAACAACAACAACAACGACAATAACAACAACTACTACTACTACAAAAACAATTTTACAACACTTACACATAAAAGTGTAGTTACAACAGCAGCAACAACAACAAAAACAATAACAACAACCACAACTGTACAACACTTAAAACACAACTGTAGTTGCAACAACTACAACAACAACTCAACAACACTTACACATACAACTGTAATAACAACAGCAGCAACAACAACAACAACAATAACAACATGAACAATAACTACTACTACTACTACAACAACAAATTTACAACACTTACACATACAACTGTTGTTACAACAGCAGCAGCAACAACGCCACCAACAACAACAACAACAATTGTATAGCACTTAAAACACAACTGTAGTTACAACAATTACAACAACAACAAATCGAATAACCACAATAACAACAACTACTACTACAACAACTCAACAACTCTTACACATACAACTGTTATAACAACAGCAACAACAACAGCAACAACTGTACAACACTTAAAACACAACTGTAGTTACAACAACTACAACAACAAATACAATAACAACAGCAACAACTACTACTACAACAACAATTATACAACACTTAAACATAAAGCTGTAGTAACAACAGTGGCAACAACAACAACAACAACTGTACAATTCTAAAAATACAACTGTAGTTACAACAACTACAACAACAACTGTACAACACTTACACATACAACTGTAATTACAACAGCAACACAACATTAACAATAATAATAATAACAACTACTACTACAAGAACAACAATTGGACAACACTAACACATACATCTAGAATTACAACAACAACAAAAACAACAACAGCAACAACAACAGCACAACAAATAAAATAACAACAATAACAAGAATAAAACTTAAAATACTACTACAACACCAACAGCAATTTTACAACACTTACACATACAACTGTAGTTACAAACAGCAACAATATCAACAACAACAACAACTGTACAACACTAAAAATACAACTGTAGCTACAACAACTACAACAACAACAACAAATACAACAACAACAATAAATACAACAACAACAACAACAACAAATACAATAACAACAATAACAACAACTACTACTACAACAGTTTTAGAACACTTACACATAAAACTGTAACAACAACAACAACAACAACAACAACAACAACAACAACAACTGCACAACACTTAAAATACAACTGTAGTAACAACAACTACAACAACAACTCAACAACACTTACATATACAACTGTAGTTACTAGAACAACAACACCTGTGCAACACTTACACTGAAAATCGTAACAACAACAACAACAACAACAACAACAACAACAACAACAACAACAACAACAACAACAACAACAACAACAACAACAACAACAACAACAACTGTACAGGCGAGTTCATTTAAAAAACGCTGGTTTTAAAGTTATGATGATTTCGGATTTTATTTGGCCTGTACCAAAGTAGACATTAGTTTATACTAATAGGGTCATATGAGACACTTCATGGTTGGACCAACTGGAAGGATGTGCTCCACGAGAAGACTCTGATCAGCCTGGGCATCAGCTCACTCTGATACAAGTATTCATATTCAAATGAATAAAGCTATGGTATTTAGTTGCCCTCTAAATATTTGGTATGGACCCTGATCAGGCTGTATTGATCCCAAGGCTGACCTGAGTATTCTCTCGGCACACACTCATCGTGTTGGTCCTGTCGTGCTTGGCTCTAATGTAAGAAATGTGCGCTGGCGTATTTTGTAGTATTTGAATATTAAACCTCCTGGTTCCGCCTTTATTTTCTCTTGGTGTTTTGTTTAAAAGACTAACTAAGGTTTATTTCGCTTCCATATGTGAGACATAGGGAAACAAGCAGACAAAGACGTCCCAACGTCAAAATGCCCCGAATGGAGAAATAAACCGTCAAAATCGAGTTATTGTCACGAAATCAACTATTTCTGGACCAAATCACCCTTAGTCAAGCCTCTGTTAAGCTTAACTGCCACGATTATCACAATACAAGAAAGTAGGTGGTGATTTTGCACCACCCGCGGCTAGCTAGGGCTCCCTCGTCAGATAGCCGGGGCTGCGGTCTCTTGTCAGCTTCATTAGAGAAAAGAGCTTCTGGCAAAATCATTAAGAAGTTCTGATCTCGTTTTTACACCACGCACGTAGGAATCCAGGGGGGGGGGCTATTGCATAACAGTACCTCAGTTTTAATTATCCTCCAGGACATTCTAATTAATATGCATGTGCATCACCCCAAGTGCATTGATATTCCGACATTCAAAGAACAATAACTTCTCTACGCTCAATGGCATCCTCATGAAACTTCACATGCATCATCACACTATAGTCATATATACTCAGTATATGTTTCATGAAATTTCTTCCATTGCTTGCTTTTTAATGGCTGACGATCCAAAGCGCGATAACTCATCAACTGACAAAACTTCATGCGCATTACCATAATTATGGTCAATCATACTCATAATAAAGTTCATGGAATTCAATCAGTCGCTTACTTAGTTATAGTTATGGCTGAGGACAGAATGGATTCTTTAAATGTAAGCAATCAAAGGGCAATAACTTCTCTATTAACTCTTTGCCTGCTAGTGCCGCCTGCTGATAATCTTTGTATACAGTTTGAACCAAGAACAGACCCAAAATGCGCGGATCCAGGAATTTTCGTCAGGAAGAGAGAGAGAGAGAGAGAAAGGGAGGGGGCAGGCCCAACTGATAGAAAAAAGCCCTGAGGAGCTTTACGCAAATGGCATAGCGTGAATGCTTAAATAACGGAAACCTGTTGACACTACTTTGTCAGGTGATTCAAATTCAAAAAATGTGTAGTTTAGGTAAAAGTCAGATAAGTGTACAATGTTTCCCATTGATGAAATATATAATAACTGAGCCGCAATTTGAGATTTCGAACAAAATGGTATGTGCGACAAAGGCTCCGACCAGCCTGCGCATACACACAGTCTGATCAGTTTCTTTGCTAGTTGCTTGAATATTCAATGACTTTTAAGCTACTGACCAAACAAAATATGGAGTTTCTAAGCTAATAAAGAGGCTTCATATGCTCGTCTGAGTCTATACTTGTCAAAATACCACATTGTTGGAAATGGGAGAGCAGTGGCTCAGTTGTAGAGGGCTTGACTCGAGACCGAGGGGCCGGGGGTTCGAGCCTCGCCGGCGTCACTGTGTTGTGTATTTGAGCAACAACGTTAATCCTAGCTTAGTACTGAGTCAACACAGGAAGACCCGTTCCTTTATGACTGAAAGATTGTTGATGGGACGTAAAATACAGCAAAATGCTACATAATGTGTATATTTCAGGATGTACAACCGGCTTGTCGCCAACACAGGAAGCAGCTGGGTCGTTTTAAACAATCCCATTTCCTATTACGATTCGCATCTACCCGGCCTCCATGCTCGTGCAACTCTGACTCCATCGGCTGGGAAGACACAGAGCAAAAGCTAGCCGATGTTTACCCGATTCCCCAGCAAAACTTGGTAGTGCAGTCGGCAAGCCCACCCCTCCGCCAGCCTGCCAGCCTGGGCAACTCTGATTCCTCTGGTCGGAGAGGACCCCGGTTGAACACCGGCCAAAGTTTACCCGATTCCCAGGAGAAACATGATCGCGCCCACCTACCCGCCACCCTCCTGTCGGCGAGACCCCAGGCGAATGCCAGCTGAAGTTAAACAGATCATCCGGACGAAACATGATCATGTCTACCTGGTCTGTCTGCCTCTGACACATTGGCCGGCGAGATCTCGGTCGAAAGCTAGCCAATATTTGTCTGCTTAGGCCGAGATACTCTTGCCAGGCGCAGGTGGGCACCCTCGAGCTTTGTTTTTTTTGTGAGTCCACAAAATCCCTCATGGCGAGACCCCATAAACAATAAAGGAACAACAACAGCAATAAAGAAAACAACAACAACACAGCAAACAACAACAGCGATAAAGAAAACAACAAAACACACTAAACAACAACAACGATTAAGAAAACAACAGCAACAGTAACAGCAACACACAACTGTACAGCACTTACAAATACAACTGTAGTCACAAAAACAACTTTCACATAAAACTGTAGTTACAACAACAACAACAACAACAACAACAACAACGATAATGAAATCAACAACAACAACAACCGTAGTTACAACCAATGATAAAGAAAACAGCAACAACTATACAACACTTACACACACACATACAACAACAACAGCAACAACAACAACAATTATCTGAAGCTCGTGGATTACCTCCGCGTACATGTACAGGCGGACAAGCCATTGTATACTATTACATAACCGCCTGGTGAGAGGAAATTGCTGTCGGAAATGTTAATTTCACAAAATTTATTTCTATTTTTAGAACCCTAAAGAAAACTGTGATAGAATATTGACACAAAATGATGTAAATTTCAAATTTTAGCTGTTTCACAGAAAATTGGCGACTGCAGTAAACACTGACCAGGCTGTACGTGTACATTGAAGCCTGGTCAGAAATTACACTTGTTTTGATAAAGACAGCATGATCAAACGGCTATGTAATAGTTATACCATGGCTTGTCCGCCTGAACATGATCTTCCCAGCCGAGAGTCGGCGCGAATGCCAGCAGAAGTTTACATGCTGACCCAGGGGAAACATGATCTCGTCTACCCGGCCTGCCTGCTTGGGCAACTCTTACTCCTTCGGCCAGCAAGACCCTGGGCAAAAGCCAGCCAAAGTTTACCGATTTTCCCTGCGAAACATGATCGCGCCCGCCAGCCCGCCCATTTGCCCACCCTCCCGACGGCGAGACCCCGGGCGAACGCCAGCCAAAGTTTACCCAATTCCTGGACGAAACATCATTTTAAAACAACCGGGGACATTGACCGGTTCAGCACGGCTCATCCCGGATCTCCAAGGTTGTCCACGGTGCCACCACGCTTGCTTGATTTGATTCGTTACGTCTCATCAACAATCTTTCATTTATAAAGGGACGGGTCGTCCTGGGTTGAACCAGTACTAAGCTAGGATTAATGTTCTTGCTCAAGGACACAACGCAGTGACGCCGGTGAGGCTCGAACCCGCGGTCCTTCGGTCTCGAGTCAAGCACTCTACCAGTAAGTCGGTAAGTAAGTTATCTTTTATTATAGTGCCTTGTGTAACATCGTAATACAAATAGGAATAAATATACATAATTAATACACCCGGCCGCATGGGCCTATAAGTCACTTCAAACTTTGTAAGCTTTCTTAGCGTTTTTAAAACGTATATCAAGCCTTTGTTCTGTCAAAAGTAGATCCATCACTGCCTTGTCCGTTATAGGCCTAGTTTGACTCAACACAGCAGAGCCAGATCAGAGATCCACAGCGTGGTTTCTCGATCTGAGTCTACTGTGCTTGTCTCATAGACTTCACAACTAATCTTGAGCAACAAACAGCATAGGTTCATGCGCGACGCTTAAATTGAAGCCCCGCGCATGGGCCTAGGCTGTCTCCCGTGCTCTAGCCTGTAGTAATGGCAATAATAACGGAATCTAACCCCTACCATGCTGATCGCGTACATATCTCGCTTTGAAAACTGTGCAGATCCAAATCAGCTGGCTTCTAAGAGGTCAGCTGATCAGCATCTATACTGTCTTCAATTTGGCCTCCGCATCCATCTACCACTGGGCCACTGTGCTCGATTGTGATACGGTTCATCACGATTCATCCCGGATCATCAAACCGGGATGAATCGGCACCTTAAACCGGGACAGTGAGAACGGGGCTAAGAGTGCGTATCGAAAAAATAGTTTTCTTATTTCTCAACCAAAAAATATATGATGTGGGTACTCATAGGAATCGTCTCAATGAGACGGTTCTTTTGAGCACCCAAAACATATGTTAAAACTGATGGGTAAGAAAATATTTACAATTTTATGCTCCAAATTTTTGTTTCTCTAACCCTGTGCTAGGCAAGAGTTAAAGTGTCGATCATGCTTTTTTAAATGAGCCGTTACACGTGATTTCCAACAATGCACGTGTAGACTGAGACTAGCCTGTGTATCCTTCTTTTAAGCTTAGAAACCTCAACTGATGTTCGGTCAGTAGCTTACCAGTCATAGAATATTTAGGCTCTGATCAGTCTGCGCATATGCGCAGGCTGATCTGAGGCTTTGATGGTCGCACATACCATATTGTTGGAAATCTCATGTCACGGCTCAAATGCGAGATTTAATGGGGGAGGGGAGGGGACAAGAACAAGAATCCAGAAGTTATGTGAGGATGGCAACCAAACGCTGATCCTTGGGGCGGGTTTTTTTCTATCACACCTTCCCAATCATGATAGATATTCCTATAATTTAGTGTAGCAGAATTGGGACGGACTTTGCTTTGGCTGCTTTGGCTCCGATTTTAGTGTTTGTTCAATGCTTACATAGCTTTGAAGATGATGTGTGCCTTTGAAAAAGGGACATTGATGAAAGTCCAAGCAGGTACCGAACATGTCGTGTGTCGTTCCGTCGACGCTCAAGCGATGTCATCAATATGTAAATGCCGCGCGTAGGGGACGGCATTCGAATATAGGGGGTCCTATTCCTAATGAACAACTTGGCACCCATGAAAAATTGTCCTGGTGTGTGTGGAGGGGGGGGGGGCTGCATGGTTAGCTAAATAATAGCATTCAAAGGAATGTGATGGGAAATTTGTTTTCCTAGCTGATTTCGCGGTATGAAGTGGCTGTTCTACATTGCGGGTTTACAGTGGCGGATCCAGGGGGCTCGCTTGAATCCCCCGGCCCCTCCACACGCGCGTGTTTTTTTTAAATATCCTATGAAAATTAAATAATTTGGTCTCAGTGATCAAATTATTTCATTTTCATGAGATATTAAACAAAAATTACATTATCAGCAAAACGAACCCCACACACCCGTATACATATGGTCCCCCTTTCCAGAAATCCTAGATCCGCCCCTGGGTTTGGACGACTAATTCCAAACCTTCATTCGTTGTCATATTCACATTTTTCTGTGCACACGGAGTGTGTCAGCTAGAATGCGGCATTTAACCCATTTAAGCCGAATGGAATTTCCCACTCTTATCAATTGTACCCGTTCATTTTCGTTTAAGGGTTGTCGGGTGGTATTTGTTTTTCTTTTTTAATTCAGTTTTTAATAGAATATTCTGTAAGCAAACAGTGGAGCCTGATCAGACGCCGCGTTCTGCGGCGTCTGATCTGTGTATGCACTGTTTGCCCCTGTCACACAAAAACGTGAGGAGGTTGGGCTTAGTGAGAAACAGGCCCTTGCCGTTTTCGTCACATGCCACGGATTTTGTTTTATCCCACCCATAACCTCATGTTGGCCCAGATTCTTAAATATCAAATCTTAGGCACCTATCTGGATCTTCATCGTCATCATCACCTTTCATGCGCGGATCCAGAAAGTTTTTTCAGAGGGGTCCAAATTTGATAACGTTCCTCTTTTTTAGCTCACCTGAGCCGAGGAGAGCTATTTGTATATCAATGACTCTGGCGTCCGTCGTCCGTCAACATTTTCAAACATCTTCTCTGAAACCACTGGGCCAATTGAACTCAAATTTCATATGGAGACTCATTAGAATTGGATGGGGGAACAAAAGTTTGTTCAAATGGTCCTGGTCACATGACCAAGATGGCCGCCATGCCCATGTATGGTAAAAACCTCTTTAAAAATCTTCTTCTCCAGAACCAGAAGACCGATGACCTTGGGACTTAGTATGTAGCATTGGGATTGTGGGGCCTACCAAGTTTGTTCAAATGATGGTCCTAGGTTGACCTTGACCTACCCTACTTAACGTCGAAGTCAAATTTGCTTTCTAATGCATTTAAATGGGATTTTCTTTTGAAAAGATGATTTTTTGAAAACTATTGAAGCCAATTAGATATGTTCAACCTAATGATACAATGGCTATAAATAAGTTCCAACGGTCAAGGTTGACCTTTCAGCCAATGTCACTCATATTGAAGTCCCATCAATATATTAAAACATGGTTTTCTCAGAAACGACAAGGCCAATTGAACTCAAATTTCATATGAAAATTCCTTACGATAAGTTTGCTAAAGGTTTTTTTACAAATTGTTGTGGTCACATGACCAAGATGGCCGACATACGTATATATGGTAAAAACCCTTTAAAATCTTCTTCAGAACCGGAAGACTGATGACATTGGGACTTGGTATGTTACATTTGGGATGTGGGGCCTACCAAGTTTGTTCTAATGATGATCCTAGGTTGACCTTGACATTCTTAACATCAAGGTCAACCTAGGATCATTATGGACTTAAATGGGAAAACTTTGAAAAGTTGATCTTTTGAATACTGTTGAAGCCAAAGTCAGTATCCTCACTTGATATGTTAAACCTAATGAGACCATGGCTATAAATATGTTCCAAAGGTCAAGATTGACCTTTTACCTTTCAGCCAACGTCGCTTATATTGGAGTCCCATCAATATATTAAAAGATAGTGTTCTCAGAAACCACAAGGCCAATTGAACTCAAATTTCTTATGGACACTCTTTAAGTAGAGGGGAGTAAATTTAATAGGCTTATATTGGGAAAACATAAAAAATCTTCTTGTTTGAAACCACTAGGTTTAGAACCTTGATATCTAGTGAACCTCTATCAAGTTTGTTCAAATTATGACCCTGGGGCCAAAACTGGCGGGATCACATGGTTTACATACATATATATTCTACATCCTGTTAGTTTTGTCATCATAATTAATGGAACCGTTTCCATGTAAATTTATAATGAAACTGCTGATTCATCAAAATTGATAGCTGAACTTTGGGAGGAGGTATGTTTCCCATACCCTTCTAAACCACCCAGGGCCCAAGGGAATTCTTGTTTTTTTTCAAACCTCCCAGAATTTTTTGACCCTATCTTTTAACTCTGTCTGCTAGTGTCCTGTCTACTGATTATATTTGCAAAACATTGAGCCTGATCTGGATCTTAACTGGTTGTCACATTGATGCTATAGTTGAGAGTTTTTAGAAAACTTTCTCATAATAACGAGGACATTTCTGTTATAACAAGAAACTGTCTAATAATAACGAGAATATTTCTCGTTATAAAGAGAAACTTTTTTATATTCTTGTATGTATCTTTGTTCTAAAAAGAAGCATGAAACTTTATACCACCTTTACCAACTTTAGCATGGAATATCACTTGATGTGCAAGGTCTACACTAATGTAGGTGGCATAAAATAGTTATACCATGTTTGTCCACCTGTATGTAAGATAATCCACTCGCTAAAGCTCGTGGATTATCTCCACGTACAGGCGGACAACCCATGGTATAACTATTACATAGCGAATTCTCAACGGGGCTTCAATCTATATCAAGCTCTGGAAAGAGTGCATCATAGGCCTTATCACAAGAAAAACTGATTTTGTTGCATGCGAACAGCAAAGGCTCAGATCAGCCTGTGCATCTTCACAATCTGATCATTTTTTATTCACTGTCTGGAAAATATGATAGCTAAAGTTGCCACATGCTAAAATTCAAGATTATGCTTCTTCACGTCCGGCCTCAGTCAACAATTTTTCTGTCATATCGGAATGTCTAATCTGTTTGTTATTTGTTTATTGGAAAGTAACATATGTAGATTGCAACGAGCTAAATTTTAGACGGGTCATCCTGTGTTGAACAAGTACTAAGCTGTCTAACCTGTCTTGCTCAAGGTCACACGGAGTGCCTCCAGTGATGCTCAAACCCTCAACTCCTCAATCTCGAGTCAAGCACTCAGACACTGAGCTCCAATAGGCTAGGTAGCAAAATAGTAAGTGAGTATGATCAGGAAATACCACAATCACAAACTGCAGACAAACCCATGGCACCACGAGGAAGAGCCACACAACAATCACGAGACACCAGCAAGACAAACCAAGCAAAGCAAACAGCTCTCTCTTCCCCATCAAGATGATTGCAAAAAAGTAGCGTACAGCAAAACATAGAACAATTACAGACACCCACAATGGGAACAACAATAAGCAACGAATCAACAACAACAGAACCACCGCCTTAGAACGGACAGCAGCCTATTTTAAAATGCATTTTACTGGTACCAAATCTTCGCCCTAGATTCTGCTGTTGTTGAAGTACAAGAAATGTCAGCTCACATGGGGGTCCAAACACAGACTTTCTCACGACAAGGCCCATATGTATAGGAACAACAAATGCGCAGAACAACCTGCGCTTCCACACAGTCTGATAAGTGTTGTTGTTATTTGTTTCCTGCAATGTATGATATCAAAACTTGCTTAATTTATAACTAAATAAAAGCAGACATTTTCAGAACAGCAAAAATTGTATCATGGTCTGCTAGCTTCTGTTGAAGCCAGCTGATCTGGATCTATATTATTTTATAAATGACGGAAAAATAATTTGAGGAAAAAAGGTTACAGGTAAACCTGTCTTAAGCGGCCACTCAAAAATAAACAAAACAAAGGTCTGCAAGACACATGGTAGCTTAATGGTCAAAAGTATTGCAGAATGCTCCCCTTGGAGCATTCTGCAATACTTTTGACCTGCATTAAGCGATAATCAGTCTTGAAAACCTTTTTTTGGAGTGGCCCCTTAAGACAGGTGTTACTGCATGTGCACACTGCACTTATCAGGTCAAATACAATACAGTAAAACCTGTGTAAAATGGCCACTCTCAAAAAGACCAAAAGTGGTTTTCAAGAATAAGTATCGCTTAATGCAGGTCAGAAGTACTGCAGAATGCATTCTGGAATACTTTCCACCTTCATTAAGATACCATTTGTCATTAAGATCTGTGTTTTGTCTATTTTTGAGTGGCCATTTTACACAGGTTTTACTGTATGATAAAATTGCTTTACATAGTGTTCGCATGTATGTTTATGAACAGACAGATTTGAATAAATTTTTTCAAACCATTGTTGAGTTTTACTTTTATTGAGTTTTCCCTCAAGACGTTCAGAGTCTTTGGGGCCCCTTGTTTTCCTGTTTTGGGCTTCCAAGCTGTACATTTCACAGGAGGCACTGGGTTGTGTTCTTGAGCAAGACACTTTATCCTCTGCTTGATACTGGTTCAACCCAGGAAGACCTGTGTTGACTAGGATGTAAAGGGAGCACAGTGGTAGAGTGCTTGACTCCAGACAGAGGGGCCGCAGATTCGAGCCTCACCGGCGTCACTGTGTTGTGTCCTTGAGCAAGACACATTTATCCTTGCTTAGTACTGGTTCAACTGAGGACAACAAGGCCAGACATAACTGAAAAATTGTTGAATGGGATGTAAAGAATCAAATCAAACAAGATGTAAAGAATATGGGCCTCGAGGCAAGAAAACCTGTCTTCAGGTTTCCGACAAGGACAAACCTAAACCTGCCTGCTCAGCTACAGAGACTAGCTAGAATATTAAAATCTTGCTTTTAGCAAATTTAGATATGATACTTTCCAAAGGGCGCATAACAAAGGTACTGATCAGACTGTGCAGATGCGCAGGCTGGTCTGCACCTTTGTTGTTCGCATACCTCGATGACGTCATGTGGTCAATAAAAAGATAACACAGATGTAAGTAAAAAATTTAATCCAATTTATTGGAATTCATGTTACATATGTATAAAATCTGTAAGAATCACAGCATAAAATTATTATTTCTCTGTTGCATAAACAGCATATAAAAATGAATAGCGCTATGATCTTGACGATAATGATAACCATGTGGAATGGATAAAATAGACGGGGATTTTCCATTTGGGGCCCAGTATGCATCTCCCTCACCAAAACTAGTAAGGCATTAACCTTAAATACCTTATTAGTCCTAATAAGCACACTGCAGTTTACCTTATACCATTTTTTTTTCAAACAATGAAGATCCAGATTAGCTGGCTTCTAATGAAGCCAGCTGATCAGGATCTACACAATTTTTATATCATCACTGTGAGTCCACATTAAACGAACAATGAAAGAGTAATTGTTGTCAGTGGTTAGGCATACTAGTTTGTCAACAAATTGATCAAAAATTCTGGGCGCCCCTGCCTCAAATAAGAATATGGAAAATCCCTGATATGAAGTTTTTAATGAACACTTGTTGTTGCCCCTTTTGTTCCCCATTTCTATGATTGAGTAACAGTCAATATATACCTTTCTCTTTCCAAATTCTCCTTTCTTTATCCTTTGTATACAAATGGATTCTTCCTTCTGGTTTGATTATAATTATGTTGGTCTATTGTATAAACAAGAGGTCACAGATTATAATTTCCAAATAATATTGTATTTCTTTTTCTTTCTGAAGAGCTTTTTGTCTTAACGAACAGTGTAGACCCTGATGAAATGTCACATTCTGTGGAATTTTATCTGGGTCTTCACTATTTGCCAAAGAATTTATTTATGGGTATGAAGTGTACAAAGGGTTAGTAAACATTAAACTAATTTCACAGACACCAGCTTATTACTAAAATGGAGATGACAAATGTTCACAAAAACATTAAATGGTAAATAATTTATGGTAGTCACTGCTCATGATGTGCAGAAAAACGTACAAAACTACAAGCATAATTATAGTACTATTAAGAGCTTATAAAAATATACATAACACACTTGCTCATTTAATTTTGATGTCACCAGTCACAACTTTTGTCGTCTGCTCCCTCATCTGCTTATGTACTTTTGACGCCTATATTGCAAACAATATGGCCCAGGTAGTTTAATGCAAGTCAAAAGAACTGCAGAATGCTCCACTACATTTGACCTGCATTAAGCGATTATTGGTCTTGAATACCAGTCTTGTTTTGGTCTTTTTTGAGTGGTTGCTTAAGACTGGGTTCATAGTGTTTGCTTCCATGATAAAAATCTAGTCTGAAGTGCACTTGAATATATGCAGCAGTCGTAAAAAACCCCAGACATTTTCAGAACAAAAACAGATTGAGGATAAGAATTACTTTCGCCTTAAACATAATTTCTTTAAAACCAACAATCAGCTGATTTGATCAAAAGCTTTTCTCATCTCTGAATATTGAGAGTGGAAGAGGGATTAAGCCTACAGCTAGACATTCAGCTCCACTAGATAGCTACACACAAACATGCATAAGTAAAAGATGACTTGATGCATAAGCAATAAGAGGCTTCCTATTATCTGCTGATCTTTTTTGCTAACAATTTGGACCCAAATCAGGCCTTGAAAAACGTGTGGCCTGATTTGAATCAAAACTGATTCATACTCTTAAGGTATTTTCGAAAGATTTTTTCGAAAAAAAAAAGTAATTTTGAAAAAAAAATCAGCAGACAACCAAAAAAGCAAGAAAATTTGCCAGCATGCAAAGAGCTAATGTCCAACTAATGGAAGCTCAATATGAAACATTCTGAACCCATGGACATAGATTAAACCAGATAAAAGATTTGCATCTTATATTTTTTCTTCTGTCTGGTAATAATTCTTACATACATACATAACAGTTAAAAAAATATACAGTGAAACCGGTCTTAAGCAGCCAGTTAAAAATAGACAAAACAAAGGTCTTAAAGCTATTTGGTAGTTTAATGCAAGTCAAAAGAACTGCAGAATGCTCCACTGGAGCATTCTGCAATACTTTTAACCTGCATTTAGCGATTATTGGTCTTGAATACCAGTCTTGTTTTGGTCTTTATTGAGTGGTCGCTTAAGACAGGTTTTATTGAATGTTTGTCAGAGCCACAATGGTAAGGCAATGCTCTCAGTTTCTCATAAGATAAAACTGGGAGGATGAAATGCTTTTTCTGTCAATCTTTCTCTCTTGGTTATATCAAGCACAGCCAAGAATATGCAAATATTGTGTTGATACCTTGGTGAACAGCTTTCATTTCATGAAAACACACAAAAGTTCAAATACTTTTGACATGGGACTAGATGAGCCAATTCAGAGGAAAATCTGTTTGCAATGTTTGTGAAAAACAAAATAGCAAATCAGCCTGCATATGATTATTCTTGATGGCTACCTCGATAGTACATGTATTATATAAACTATTTTTTGTTTTTATATATAATTTAACTGCCAGTCAAAGTCTGCTATACAGACTAATTTACACCATATCTTGTTCACATATGGCAATAACAGATTTGCTCATGACAAAGCTTATATTCTCAAGATTGTTCTACTGTGGAATGTAGAGTTTAAGAGACAAACAAAAACTGAGGGTGAACTATTTTGTTCTTTCAGTCAACATTTTTTGAGACATAGCTGAAAACCCATACCAATAAATGCACTGAACATGTGCTCACAACTTTAAAAAATGCTATACCCTCTTTTTTTAAAAAAAAGATGTGTAGATCCTGATCAGCTGGCTTCTAAAAAATGTTGACCACAAAAAAAATTGAAATAGCTGGAAACCACATAAAAATGGTATTTACAATGCAGCTGTTTTAACAGTAGAATAATGAACAGTCACACCATTAGTTCACATGACAGATATATTAAAACATTAAAAAAAAAGATGAAATATAACAAAGTTTGAGTCATGCTGTCCAACTCAGAGGCACAGAACTAAATGAAGGTTGCTGTGAATCTTATAAAAAGATCAAATTCAGCTGACGATTTTTTAGGTCTGATATTGTTGAGAGGTTCATCATAGTGTTTGATTTTAGTGAGAAAATTGGCATAATGATGTTTGAATAGACTGACATATATTTCCTCTGAGGAAATTATCAAAGGTTAGTACCGAAAGAATCAAAACAGCAACAATCAGTCTAAAATATTAAAATAATGGTATTAAATAACAATCATATACAGTTGGTGTACTAATTATAATCATTTAATTCTGTTGTCAGAAGTTTTTAAGTAAGCAATAAAATAAGATGAAATAAATAGCACAAAGGCAATTATTTGCCTTGTTTGTCCAATTAATTTATTACAGCATTGAAAATCCCCTGGATAAGGATTTTTCAATTTTCACTGAATTTCAAAAATTGAGTCCATCAAAATTTTTACATTCCAGCCAATAATAAGGGATTTTTGTATTTTAGGTATTTTTTCCAAAGGTTTTATAGCCTGGTTATAATCAAAATTGTTAAAGCAATAGTCATTCCCCCTTAAATTCCCTTTAGCATTGGTATTGGCAATAAGTTGTGAGTTTCCATTGATACCACTTGACAGCAAATTGGAACTACTCAGTGAAAGCTAGTCAAGGAAATCTGGCCCGAGGTTATAAAACTTTTTCCATGCTCAACTGAACTGAGCACGAAATCTATCCTGCTCATAAATGTTAAAATGCCAACAATTGTTGGCATTTTAACATTTATTAGCAAGATAAATACAACATCTGAGAGTATGAAAGAAAGAAAAATCTATATTTTTCAGCATTTTACTTTTTATGAGAATTTGAAGTTGCATGCTCAGTTGAGTTGAGCATGAGAAAAGTTTTATAACCTCAGGGCCAGATGCATGTTACTTCAAATTCATGTAGTGCTGCAACCAGGAATACATTAAAAAATACCAGTGTTTTAAGAAAAATGAGACCCTTTAACTGTCAAAATTATCTTCTGGGGGCAAACCCTTCTAAACTGTAAAAAAGAGATAATTGTTTCAAAGGTTAAAGAAGTCCTGGAATGGACATTTTCTGGAATGTATGAGGTTATTTGAGACTAAACAAGACTGGATTAATAGAATAACCAAGATTGCATAATCTACCGGGTAATGTTAACAAAGTGCTGGAATGGACACGGTTATTTCTCGAATGTACAAGGTTATTTAAGACTAAACAAGACTTGATTAATAGAATAACCATAGCATAATCAACCTGACTGACAGATAAATATTCCACTTGACTTAATACTTAACAAGGAAATGTACATATTTCTTCAGATAAATTGTCCTAATACACTGGTCAGCATTATGTAAATAAACTTCATGATAACGAAAACATGTTTGCAGAAAACATCGTAAAATAATTTTCCTATGTGTTACTTGTCTTTTTCCACGTTAACTCTTTACCTACTAGTGCCAAATTTTGTCATCTACTGATAACCTTTGCAAACAGATTGGACCCAGATCAGGCCAGACAAAATGTCGGGCCAGATCTGGATCCAAACCATCTTACACTTTGATAGTATTCTCAAAAGAATTTTTTAAAGTTAATTTTGAAAAAGTCAGCAGATGACAAAAAAAACATGAAAAAGTACCCAGCATGCAAAGAGTAAAGTGCATTAAAATGTTTTGTTTTTTTTTTTCAATGTAATGATTAAACGTAGTGAGTTGCGTAGATGGACTGAGACTTGGTATTTGATGTTTAATTAATACAATCTGACTTTGATGCAACCTGCTTTTTGTTGACGGGTATTGGGCTGCGCTACCAGACCCCAAACGAAGGTCACAAAGCATCTGAACAAAGTGTACTATTATTTATGAACACTGAGATAATGTGAGTTCAAACATTTCCACAAAGTAAAATAATCTTGTAGTGTTTAGAGAGTACGACAAAAGAAATAATTATACTTGAAATTGGGCTTGGAGATTGTAAAACTTATTTCATGCTCAACTCAACTGAGTATGAAATTAATCCTGCTCATCACAGTTGGCATTTTAACATTTTTTAGCAGGATACATACAAATCTGAGAAAAATATTTATTTTTAAGCATTATAGTTTTTATAAACAGTTGAATTTTCATGCTCAGTTGAGCATGAAAACAGTTTCATAACCTCAGGGCCAGATCAGGTTCATCTCTCATGACCGATGATCGGCAAGAATTTTTATAGTTGACTAAAGGTACACAATTCTATCTTAAAATAGGACTGTTCCTCTCATGTAAAAATATATTTTATGACAAGTCAACATTGTGTTAATATGCCATGAAGTAATTGAGGACTTTCAGAACTCAAACAATTTGATCTCTTCACCTTATTTTCTTTTCAATATGATCAAATATCTAAAAGTTAATTTGCATATACAATTATTCTGATATTAAATATGAAAAAATACTCTTCAATTTCCTTGCATTTCAAATTTTTAGTCCTTACCACTGTTCCTGACAGGCTTATGCCAGCCATCTCGACAATGGTTGGCTAGTACTAAATATACTTGCGGTAAACGTTCTAACATTTCAAACACTTTTCTCTATCTGTTAAATATGGTTTATCAAGGCAGGAATTCACAAGTTGCTCGTAAGAATAGTAAACAGGGAAAACCCTGATCAGACTGCCTCTTCAGAAGCAGTCTGATCAGGGACTGCACTGTTTGTCTTGGCCTTTTTTGCACGCACCTAGTATTCAAAATTTTAGAACTTTACCATACTGTCAGGCATTCAGATAAGTGTGTGTAATCAAAATTTTATTTTCTTATTTATTAACCAAAGCATATGTTGTTGGCACTCAAAAGAACCATCTCAATGAGATGGTTCTTTTGACTACCCACAATGTATGTTTTGGTTGAGAAAGTAGAAGAATAATGTTCAATTACACACACTTTTCTTCAAACTGTTCCTCTATAAAAACAGATCAAAAACTGGTGATCTGACAACTATGTTAAAGGACCCTGCATTGTGCTCGTTTCAAGGGTTTGTAAAGACAAGGCATCAATAGGTTAGCATTGAGATCTACCTACGTTTGACCCAGGTTTTTGGGGATATGCAAACCTAGCCATAGATAAGACATTTTTTTAACCCTCTATACACTAATGGATTCTTCCTTCTGGAAGAATTAAACTTGTGACTGGTCCATTGTATATATGGAGGGGTCACAGGTTAATATTTTTTCCATGTAAAGTCGCATTTCTTTCTCTGAAGACTGTTTTTGTCTTAGCAAACAGTGTAGACCCTGATGAAATGCAGCATGATGCGGCATTTCATCAGGGCCTTTACTGTTTGCCAAAGCATGCATTTCGGAGTCACTAGTAAACAAGGGGTTAATCAAAAAGATTTGATATATTACCAAACTGCGCATGCACATTTGAAGATTGACTTTACAATATGCCATAACTACTGTTACCTAATAGGCTTGACTTAGGTAAACTTAGGTTGCAGTCAATGTTTTAAAATTTCAAACACCAGTCGCCTGCCAAAAAGGCCTAGACAAACAGGACAGACCCAGATCAGACTGCTTCTTCAGGGAGCAGTCTGATCAGGCTCATCCCAGTTTGCTATTTTGACAAGCAATTTGTGAATTCTAGCCCTTATTACCATCATTTTATATGAGGAAAGAAAGAGAAAAGTGTTCGAAATTTTAGGACATTCACCATTAACCTAAATCTTAACCAAATGTTGCCTTTTTCAATGAAACAACCTAATGAATATTTTGTAACAACTAACTATAGATAGTAAATGCAATTATCACAAAGCTTTAAGCTATTGGGTCTCATCATAATTATTGTACATATCTGCTAGTTTCGCGAATTTCGGTCCCCATTCGTTGAGGTAATCGTAATCTTGATCACCGGAGCTAGACGTATTCAAGGAACTCAGAGACCCTACAGAACTGCCACCTCCTTCAAAATCGAAGCCTATCGGGGTATCATACGGAGGAGAATTAGGGTCATCGTCCGCATCATCTAGGCGATTGTTTATAAAGTCTCCAATGTCTGGACGATCTGATGTTGCTCCTAGAGGCTTGACACGAGACTTAGGTATGTCTGTTGCATCCCAGGGTTTAGGATGCTCTCCGTCGTCGGGCTTGCGTAGTCGACTAAGATCATAACCAGTCTGGTCTTCTTCACCTAAAGAAAAAACAGTTATCTGGATTAACTCTTTGCCAACTAGCGGCGAAATGTATCCTCTGCTGATCATTACAAACAGTTTGGACCCAGATCAGGTCCGACAGTATGTCCGGCCTGATCTGGATCCCAGCTGTTTGATACTCTGATGTTATTACTGAAAGAATTTTTGAAAAAAGTAATGTTGAAAAATATCTGCAAAAGACCAAAAAAATTGAAAAATTACCCAGCATGCAAAGAGTTAAGACACAAGTATTATATGGGCCAGAAATGTGATCATAGTACTTATATGGGTCAAGTCATTTTTCAAATATTCATGTAAAGCTACTGTAAATTTGGATATTTCTGCGAGAGATTTATGAAAATAAAACCCTCTTGAAATGGTGAAATCACTATCCTTTACTGATGTAGGTAAATCATGCCATAATCACAATTTTTTAACATGGCAAATATACTTTTAACGCTATTTGCAAAAATAAAATTCTCACGAAAATTTCCGAATCTACAGTATCCACTGTAGCTATATCTCTCTTTATTGGTAAGATAATTCAACAGTTCAATATCTTGTGCTTGTGAGCAGAGAAAGGTCTGAGTAGTCTAGACAAATGTACAGACCAATCTGAGTCTTCATTGGTTGCCTTTTGGACTCAATTTATATACAAGTCATATGGCAAGTTCATGTTAGGGTATAACCATCTTCAAAAATTTCAGGGATGGATATATGGTCGGAATTTTAGTTTTATGACAATGGGAGAGTGAAGCCTTAAAATGCAAATTTGATGGTGTTCCGGGTCAGGTGTGGTACTTGATCGTATTGATTTCTGATCTTTGCCTTCCTCTCTACTTTTGACCATGTATCCGACAATATACTGTCCTGCCAGCCAAGAGTGACAGTGGCGTCATGTTTTGTTTACAAAGCTATCAGGGACTTAGAAATGATAGATCACTTGTTTATTAATCGTATCTACAGGATAGGATTAATACACAAGTTATCTATCGATTCGCGTTAACGCAAGTGGTGTGTACAAGTTAATGTTTTACTTAGTAAAAAAATAATACGTAACTGTCACTCTTGGTTGGCACAACAGTACCTCACGAAATGAACATTTTAAATAGGGTTATCTCCACTCTTATGCACTTCTGCACCTATTTACCGCTTAAATATTGTTAAATCTGATGTTTTAGTTTATGTCCCAAAAACATTTTCAGTCATGCTAGGACATTTTTATTGGTTAGACTAATACTAAGCATTGAGGAAAAAATGTCATTCTCAATGACACAACGCCCTGTTAACAGTGAGGTTCCAACCTGCCCTACATTGAAAGTGGGATTCCTACCACCATCCACTTGGTCACAATTCTGGCACTTTAACAATTGAACAAAAGTACTCCCATTTAACCCTTAAAGCGCCAAGAAAAAAATGCATCTGAAAATGTCGTCTGCTGAAGTTGTCTACTGCAAATAATTGCCTAACATTACTGACGAATTAAGCATTGAAGCAAACAGCGTGGAAATATAGTCTCACCTGCCCCTTCTTCGTCATAATACATGATATTTTCTCGAATATCATCATCTGGATCATCCTCAAACGGTTCCTTCTCAACGGGTTTCCTTCTACAGAACAGCAGCCAGGCGATGATTATAATTGCAACTGCAATAAAAAAGGGAATTAACTCTTTGCCTACTTATCACTAGTGTCATCTGCTGATAACCTTTGCAAACAGTTTGAATCCAGATCAGGCCCGACAAAATGTCGGGCCTGATCTGGATCAACTGTTTGACACTCTGATGGTATTCCTGAAAGAATTTTTTGAAAAATTTGATTTTGAAATAAATTAGTAGACGACAAAAAAGCATGCAAAATTCCCAGTATTTCAAACAGTGTTTTCAGAGGTAAAAAATATGTCCCCTCAACCGTAAATTGAGTGAAGCATGCTTACCAATTAAGTGACCTTATATTTATCTGTTTTAGGACTCAATTCAGTATAACACGGTAAATGTCCTAAAATTTCGAACACTTATCTTTCTGTTCTCAAATAAAATGTTGGTTTGCTGGGGTGAAATTCACAAACTGGTTGTCAGAATAGCAAACAGGGAAGACCCTCATCAAAGTGCTTCTTCAGAAGCAGTCAGAGTCTGATCTGAGTCTGCACTGTTTGTCTGGCATTTTGGAAGGCAACGATCGAGTGTTCAAAATTTTAGAACATTTACCATATTTCATTTCGTGATAGTAATAGTAACATAGTACAACTCCGCTTTTTTAGAAAATCTACATTTATGAGATATATATGGTCTACCTATGTGCCTTTACAAGTTGTTGGTTTGAACATAACTTGTTTGTATTAAGCCATCTTTTATAGATGATTAAGAGGAAGTTAGACTGTCAACATTAAAATCACCAGCTAAAATGATCATGTAAGAAACGGTATTCTGGTCAAAATTTGACATTTCAAAGTGCTGGTGTGATCTTGAAAACACATGTAAGGTGAAGGCCACCATTTCCCCCTCCCAACAATGTATCTTACAATGTATCTATGCAAGTTTGATAAAAAAAAACACCCACTGGTTCAGAAGATAGAGTGCGGGAAATGTTGATTTGTCTTTAAAGGATGCTTGAAAATAAGGACAAGGTCACCAAAAATCTTATCAACACTTTATTGGTCACAATGATACAGGGTCAAATCCAGGTAAATCTGAGTCAAACCTAGGATTACCTGGGTCAAAACTAGGCTAGGAATACCTGGGTCAACTCTAGGTCAAACCTAGGAATACCTGGGTCAAATCTAGGTAAATCTGGGTCAAACCTAGGATTACCTAGATCAAAACTGGATAAATCTCGGCCAAACCTAAGAATACCTATAGTTGAGAAATAGATCAGCTCCAGCAGTGAATTTTTGTTTAATAATTCACTGTTTGGAGGTCAGTTGTAAAGAAGATCAAATCACGAGCGCGTAGCACGAGTGATTTATTTTCGTACAACTGACCGACAAACAGTGAATTATTACTCAACAATTCACACACTGGAGCTGATCTATTTCGATTCTAACGCACAAGTAACGACGAAAACACATTTGAAGTCATCAGCTTCTTCCAACTTTCCGCCATTGCACTGAAGAACTCCAGCCGATATCTAGACTACGTCGCATACGTTTACATGTATTTGTAATGTCTTTCAAGCGTAAAAACGACGTTACACCTTCTAACGCTCCAGTAACAAATGACGTCAGCTATCACACACTTAAGCTGTGAATTATTGTTTGATATATCACACTTTTTTAACATTGACTCTATAGGCGAGGTGTGTTACAATAAATGATAATGCTACCAAACAAATGCCTTGCCTGTCAGCTTACCTATGAATAGGAGAATACCCAGAATAATTGCCGCTATCACACCACCGGCCATTGAAACTGCTGGTTCAGGTGTTGGACCGAGGACACATGCAGCACCGGCCGACTGCAATGCTGCATTACATTGGCAGAGGTTCCCATACCAGCCACTTCCTTCAGGACATTCACAGGTGAAATACTGCTTCTCTTCATCGAGTGGGTTGTTGCATTCTGCAGAGTTTGCATTGGTACATGGGTTCTCATTAATACATGTCCCAGTTACACATGGATTATCAGCACAAAAATCTCTGACAACACAGACAGTATTGTTCTTAATGTAGAAGTCTTTGCAGCTGAAAAAAGAATCATAGGCCCGGATAAGTCAATAATACTGAGGGTGATATTGCCATTATGTTCTTATTCATCAGTCTTAACATATGTTGTGGGTGCTCAAAAGAACCGTCTCATTGAGACGGTTCTTTTGAGTACCCACAATGTACTATATGATTGGGTTGAGAAATAAGGAAAATAATTTGTAATAACCCTCTGTTATATCAGCATCGATGCAACAAAGGTTGTCTTCCGGGTTTCTGACAAAGTGGAACTAAATCTGTCTCCTCAGCTACAGAGACTAGCTAGAAAATTGACATTTCACCTGTAGCAAGATTAGATATTATACTTTCCAAAAAGCAAATAACAAAAGCGCTGATCAGTCTGAAAAGATGCGCAGGCTGGTTGCGCCTTTGTTGTTTGCAAACCCTGAAGACAGGTTTTCTCATGTCGCGGCCCATCTGGCGGTTTAAGTATGAATTAAGGTCATGAATATATTGCTCAAATGAGCCATCAATTTCACAAGCTTCATGAGCTAACACTTAGCTCACCAGTCATGATTTTTAACGTCTATATACTGCTCTCATCTGCTTATTTCTTAGATAGACTATACTGCCAACAATATGGACTCAGATCAGCCTGCTCCCTTAGGAGCAGTCTGATCAGGGTTCATATTGTTTGATTTCATGAAAGCAAACAATGAGATGGTTCTTTTCAGCGCCCAAAACAATGCTAAAAGTCATGGGTAAGAAAATATTTACAATTCTTATGCTCAACTTTTTTTTATCTAAACCTATGGATAAATGAAAACTCCTTAGGTATAAAAATAAAGATACATACTTGCATGCAAAATCTTCCCATAACTGAACGCATACAAACGTAGGTGGACACTGATCCTGGCAGTTATCTCTTACACATCCAAGTGACGTACTTTCCTCTCGCTCTAATGTCGCCGAGAAACTCTGAGCTTCCTCCCCTTGAGTCATCGGGAACCAGTGTCCGTCTACACGCACATCATTAATACAAGCTGCAATGAAAATTTGGACAATCAGAAAACAAATTTAACCCTTGGCCTTATCCCCCAAATAATTTTTTGACCTGATGTTGATGTTTTCTTTTTACATCTGCTGTATATATTCAAGTTCTATTCAGACTAGTTTTATCATAGAAGCAACCACTAGAAGATGGAGGATAGTAACTGAAAGCATCCAGCCACGTACTGATTGTGAAATGGTGACAAAATATAGTCTGGTATTTTTTGTAAATTTTGATTAATATTTTGTTCATTAATGCCATAACAGCAATCAAACATGATTTTTCAATGCTTTAACGTTTGCAAGGTCCCTAGAAAGAGAATAAAAACCTCAGATGAAGAGATTAAACATGATTTTTCAATACATTTACGTTTGCCAGGTCCCTAGAAAGAGAATAAAAACCTCGGATGAAGAGATTAAAAATGATTTTTCAATACTTAACGTTTGCCAGGTCCCTAGAAAGAGAATAAAAACCTCGGATGAAGAGATTAAACATGATTTTTCAATACATTAACCTTTGCAAAAACATGATTTTTCAATACATTAAGGTTAGCAATGTCTTTCAAAACCATGAGCTGCCTCATCAGTGGTCTTCTCTGTTTGCTTATGAAAATATGATATATCTGATCCTACACTAGTGAACCTGTCATGTAATTTCTTTGCTCTATATACAAACGTGAAAGTTTATCTATATCATTATTCATAGTGGGTGGAGCTTAGCATGAATATTCATGAAGGAAAGGGTTAATTCATACTTACAGTTAACAAAGTCTTGCTCATTCGCTCTATTTATAGCTGGGATTCCTTGGTCATCATATAATAAGTTAACACCACTATAAATCTCGTCATTCTTTAAGTAGAAGTCCAGCTTGCCATTCTCCGGACCCAAAGATTCTGTATAGTAGAGTCCCTCGCCACTGTCCATCTTTAACATGAGTTCCTTCCCATATCTTTCTAACCTCACCTGATGCCACTGCCCATCACTGGCCGGTACTTGGGACAGAGACACCGTTATTGGCCCGTCGCCCAGATTGTACGTTGCTTGCAGACGGCTTCCATCAATCTGTAAATAAATCAAACTTTCAACTCTTCCCATGCTAGCGGCCCCTTTTGTCATCTGTTGATATCCTTTGCAAAAAATTTGGATCCAGATAAGGACAGATGTTACGGATCAAAACCGCTGACACTCTGATAGTGTTCCTGAAAGAATTTTTTTGATTTTTTTTATACAAGTCAGCAGATGACAACAAAGGCATGAAAAATTACCCAGTAAAAATTCTAAGCCTTTGACCTTAACCTCATTGTCATTCCCTGCATGGGGATGGTGGGTAAAGAAAAACTTTAGGCCTTATATAATTATTATAGCATCATACTAGCTAATAATGAAATCCATCATATAGTATAAACTCTTATCAGACTGCGTCTAAAAGAGCAGGCTAATCAGGGTTAATACTGTTTTATAAGGCTTATCCATCTGTCTGTTTGTCTGTCTGTCTGTCTGTCTTTACTGGTTATTTTGTCAGGGAGTGTTCAGATTTAAAAATAAGTTAAAACAAGAAAAAACACCCCCAAAAATCTGAATATTTAGGATAAACACAGTACACTATAGTTGTAATACCTTAAGCTTAATATATCTATTATTCTGATTCCGGTCTGTGACACTAAACATTAGTCCCTCTGCATCACGTGTTCTGTATCGGAAGCTCACTGCAGTGTTACGGCTGTTCAGAATAGCAATAAAGGAATTTTTCAGGCGCCAGTCTAGGTAACTGTCCTCCTTGAAATCTCTGATAACAGTTTCTGAAAAATAAAAGATTATGTCTTGTTACTACTAATGTCCTGCAGGCAGAACCTCTACCCACCCCTAGATAAGAAAGTGTAATATTAAAATTGATTTATTTTCTCATATCTCAACCCAAACATATGTTTTAAGGAAACAAAGTAACCTATTCAAAGAGAAAGATCTTTTGAGTACCCAAAACAAACGTTAAAACTGATAGGGTAAAAAAATTATCACAATTTTATGCTCAAAATGTGTTTAAGCAGACTTAGTATTTGAACATATTTTTACGCTATATATTTTACTATTTTACAATACTACAGAACAAGGGTTAAAATGGTTTGTCTGAAAATCTTTTTTACCTTAACAGAGTAGAACCTGATGAAATGCCAATATTTTATCTGCGTCTTTACTGTTTGATAAAGTACCCGTTTTTAAGTGTTTCCAAAATACAAATGGTTAATGCTTTGATGACCATAGGCAGATCAATGGTCAGCTGTGTTGATTGGATTATGGGGAGGGATACAGGCCTCCAGATAAAATTGGATAATTGAAATTATTTATTTTATGTCTCAACCAAACCGTATGTTGTGGGTACTCAAATGAGACCCTTTTGAGCACCCAAAACATATGTTTAAACTGATGGGCAAGAAAAAAAATTACAATTTTAAGTTCGAAAACTGTGCTTAACTGGACCTATGGTGATAAACCTGTAAACTAGATAAATAGTTGATATAAACCATGACATTTATCATGCATGTCAGAACCCTGTAGATAAGCTTTTGGGTCAATTGGGTATTTACGCAACCTGGTTATCCTCAATTGCGTACTTGCAAAAACAATTGCGTATTTTTTTTAAGCCACGTTTTTGGCAGTGATTACATACGTTTTCTTATCAAATGAAGCAACGCAAATGTGCCTACATATTTACTCTCATCATCTGCCTTTTTGAGTATCAAACAAGCGGATTTTTATTGTACCTGAAGCAAATCTCATCACCTTGTTGACATTAGTTGCTCGCATCCACTTTGCAAAGTTTCATTTTCTGCTAAAATACTTGACTGGCGCCAAAATTTTATTCATAAAATTGGAATTATACTGTATGCTCGCCAGTAAAAATAAAAATACCCGGCTGGCATTTGTATATTACACAAATGGAAACTAAATGGACCAAATGGTACGCAATGACAGCGCATGTAATTGCATACCGATCGACGGAATTGCTTTTCAGTACGCACAAATTTAATTTTAATTGCTTTTTTGATGATTTTAATTGCGTATTTACGCAAATACGCTGCTTATCTAGGCTGCTGTAGTACATGTCATGTACTGGTGAAACACTGAAAAACATCCAAGCATGACTGAAAAATTGTTCACTAGAATGTAAATGCCACTAGCAGAGAAAAGAGGTAAACTTACCGGTATCGCATACATCTGAGTCAGATATTCTCCATCCTGGATCACAGTCACACATACTGGACCCCACCCCTGTAATCAAGCACCGACCATTACCGCAATAATTGGGAGTAGCACCACAAGCATCATCTTCACGTTTACATCCATCTCGGGAACCGGGGAAAACATCACCGGTGTTAAGATCATACAACTGAAATAGGAATGAGCCAGCACATGAGATTAATGCATGCTGGGTAATTTTTCATGATTTTTGTCATCTGCTAACTTTTTTCAATATCATTTTTAAAAAAAAAATATTTCAAGAACACTATAAGAATGTCAAACAGGTTTGATCCAGATCAGCCCCGACATTCTGTCGGGCCTGATCTGGGTCCAATGTGTTTGCGAAGATCAGCAGCAGACGACAAAATTTGCTACTGCAGGCAAAGAGTTAATATGCTTAGTGATTAGAATATTGATGTTACAACAAAAAATTAGAAATCTGAAAAGTGCCAATAGGAAAGAAATTTTGTTATTTTGTGACCAAATATGATCAAATGTCTTTTCTTTTTTACCTTTATATTTCTACCTCTTGCACATTATTCCCCCTAAATACCAAGTCTTATTTGGTATGACTAAAAAGAAGCAGTTACTTTATTTTGCTATTTGTTTTCCAAATATCATCTATGCTGGTTGTACCAGTGGTCATGGTATTATTATCATTTCAAAGTAAATCTAGTTATGACAAAGTACATGTATCAATTTTTGAATGAAAGGATTTGGATATACACATCTCCCCTTTGTTTGATAATTATTACTCACCATTAATGAGCTGACAAGATAAAATCAGTCAGATTCTGGTCTGGATAGGTGTCAAAATGAAAGAAGTCAATAAGCAATGCTTATTAGATACCCCCCGCACAGTAAGAGTCAGTGAAAAAACTTGGCAAGTTATAGTTCGAACAAGAAGACCTTAGTTTTGATAAGAAGATTTCAGTAGAATCTGTGCAAACAAAAATTATAAACTCCTCCATGCATATGTTTAATGTGTCTACATTGTATCCGCAAAGTATCAAATTGCTCCATCAAAAGCTGTAGTAGGAGTTGATCGGCCCATAAAGGCACTATCCATGCATATACAAAAGCCATATAAGGGAATAATTGTCTAAGTTCTCACAGTTGTCATTTTGTCAAAATTATTTTTTGTGAACCAAACTCCTTCATGCATATGTTCAATGTGTCTGCATTGTATCGGCAAAGTATCAAATTGTTCCATCAAAAGCTGTAGTAGGAGTTGATCAGCCCATGAAGGCACCATCTATGCATATACAAAAGCCTAATAAGGGAAAAATTGTCTAAGTTCTCACAGCTGTCATTTCGTCAAAAATTATTTTTTCTGAACAAAACTCCTTCATGCATATGTTCAATGTGTTTAAATTGTATAGGCAAAGTCTCAAATTGTTCCATCAAAAGCTGTGGTAGGAGTTGATTGGCCCATGAAGGCACCATCTATGCATATACAAAAGCCTTGTTAGGGAGAATTGTCTAAGTGCTCACAGCTGTCATTTTGTCAAAAAATATTTTTTCTAAACCAAGCTTCTTCATGCATATGTTAAATGTGTCTACATTGTATAGGCAAAGTATCAAATTGCTCCATAAAAAGCTGTGGTAGGAGTTGATCGGCCCATAAAGGCACTGTCTATGCATATACAAACACCTTATTAGGGAAAAATTGTCTAAGTTCTCACAGCTGTCATTTTGTCAAAAATTATCTTTTCTGAACTAAACTCCTTCATGCATATGTTCAATGTGTCTACATTGTATAGGAAAAGTATCAAATTGTTCCATTGAAAGCTGTGGTAGGAGTTGATTGGCCCGTATATGGCCTATAATAGCATAAGCACAAAGCACTATATTAAAAGCCATTTAGAACTACAAAGGGAAATAACTCTAATAGAATTGGCCCCTAGCCCTTACTTTTTTGTCTCAAGTATTTGTCTTGCATATATGAACATGTTTGCAAGGTTTGATGAAAATCCAGCAATGACTCTTCGAGTTATTAAGGAAAAAGCACTATATTAAAAGCCATTTAGAACTACAAAGGGAAATAACTCTAATAGAATTGGCCCCTAGCCCTTACTTTTTTGTCTAAAGTATTTGTCTTGCATATATGAACATGTTTGCAAGGTTTGATGAAAATCCAGCAATGACTTTGAGTTATTAAGGAAACAAAGCGTTACGGACGGACGGACGGACGGACGCACGGACAACGTCAAAACAGTATACCCCCTACAAACAAAGTTTGCGGGGGGTATAACAAGTACCAGTTTTCGTGTTAACTATCACAAATATACTTGCCAAATTTCTTGTCAATAAAATGCCACCAAATGATATGTTTTATTCTAATCAAATAGGATGTCAGTTAATTTTTGCTGGAACAACATTTCAATTTATTCATGTGATGATCAGTTTAAGCTGCCTGTTGTCGTCATTAGCTTTCTGGTATTCGTAAAATGGTGGCTATCACATTCAAATATAACTATGTCATTGGTGACGTAATTTTGCTGGATAAATATTGGACAATGAGAGAATTAAATGATATGGTAACTGGTGAAATGTCATTGCGCAATTCCTAGAAGTAGGAAAATTGTGGCTTCTTTTCTGTCATACCACGATTTCTGGAGCTACCACGAAAACTGGTACATCTACCATACTGCAAATTTAGATGGCGCTTACATAGATAAAATAGCAGAAACTGCACCAAAGTTCTGTTTTTAACAATTTCTTACCTCCGTATTATGCCTCAGATTCTTCATACAACCATCAAATTTTTGTGTCATCACATTGTTGGGATAAGAAGAGCCGGGACGTCTTCCTCCAAGCTCGAGAACTTCGTCGACATTAATGTAGATATTTTCTCCAGGAGTAACGCCATGTGCTTCACAATTTGAACGGTCCTCGGTGTTGTTGCTGTCTACTATACTGTTATCACAATGATCGACAACCAGTCTTACCACCTAAATAGAGAAATACAGAAAATGTCGACTGCTGATTTTTATCAAAATCACCTTTTTCGAAAAATTCTTTCAGGAATACAATCAGTGTGTCAAACAGACCCAGATCAGGTCAAACATTTGTCGAGCCTATTCTGGATCCAAACTGTTTGCAAGTTATCAGCAGGCGACACTAGTAGACAAAGAATTAAAGAGCTCATAAGAAAATAGCTAGACCATGTGGTGATGGAACTTAACTCCTTAAGGGAAACAATTCTAAAATGGACCATTCCAGATGATGAACAGGACTAATTCATTCATATAAACTAAACTTACAAGAAGGGGATGTGTTGCCTTTTAAAACCTAAGTTGAAAAAGGGCATAAGTGAGTACAATTTTGCAGATGGTCTCAAAATTCAAACTTGGCCTGTATTTTAAAATGCTTTAGCCATCTGCCCCTTCAAAGGTTACTGATTGGAAACCAAAAATGTGACACCACCAACACTGATGACAATACTGCTGCCAACATGATCTATAGATGTTTATCAACTAGGCAAATATTTTATTGTAAGTGATTAAGTGGCCAAAATGTTAATGTTAAGCAATTTTCAGACCCTTCACAACCAGGCCCTCATATCGATTATATCACCTATATATGCATGGGTGAAAGTTCTAAATTTCCAAAATTTTTAACTTTAGAAAATCAGAATTTAAAACTTGCTGTATGCCTCAAAAATATCAAAAAGTCCACGTTTAATGGTCAAATACCTTTAAATAAATTGAAACTAAATCAGAAAAGTTATTATTACCTGCAGAATTATGCATTTTGAGTCTGACTTTCTATGGAAAGTCAGCCTCAAAGTCCTGAATTCAGGAATAATCCTGAAAACTTTCACCCATGTATATGGAAAGAAAAGCAAGATAATTACCTTCTTTGTCCTATGTATATCAATCCTATGCCATGCCCCATCATTCAGCAGTTTAGGATTGGAACCTTGAATGGTTAAAGAAAGCTCTCCTGTTCCATGATTTATACGTAAGCGAGGAACACCTCCTGACAGTTCTAATAAAATGAAGTCCCTTGGTTCCCCTTGACCAGGCTGGCCATGAGGACCATTATAAAGGATGAGTCCATCAGCTTTGTTGGTGAGTATTTCAATACTTGTTCGACTGTTCTCACACTGCTCGAGGGGCTTGAAGAGGGCAAAACCGGTGCCATTGAAAGTATGTCTCAACTGTTGACATCGTGGGCCTTCAAATCCTTCTGGACAGTCACATCTGTAAACAATTAAACAAAATTTGAGCCTGCTTGTTGGTTGTGTAGAGACCAGTGTAGCATGCCCCCAGACAAGAATGCATTCTTAAAAAAATATATTTTCTTATTTCTGAAAAGGCGATCTACAGATGCAATTTAATTATCAATATGGAATCAGTGTGTGGGTGTAAAACAGTGTGGATCCTGATCAGCTGGCTTCTAAAGAAGCCAGCTGATCTGGATCTACACTTTTTTCAAAAGAGGATATTCAAAAGAGGGTTGTTATAAAAAAAGATTATTTTCAAAAGAGAGTTGTTATACAATAATGAAATAAACGTTTAAACTAAGAAAGGTGTAGAATTTGAAAAAGTTCATAAGGTTCATTAACTTCAGTGTAACCCAACTGATGCCTAACCTTAGGCCAAAATAAATCTGTGCCTAGGGTAACCAGACCCAACCTAAATTTACTGGTGAAACATAAGATTTTTTTCAGCTTCACTGTAAAAATATATAATCTTATTCATTTTGAAAGGCATTTCAGTCAAAAATTTTAAAATAAAATAAAGGTGTAACTACCCTTCCTAACATTTTCAGATCTGTTACCTTAAACACATTTATTTCTTATTTGGCTTTACCTAACTACGTCCCAGGCATCTTTGACACAACTGCCACCATGGTAACAATATCCTGGACGGCATTCAATGGGAACTGTATGATCTGTAGCTCTACAGCCACAATCTCTTTGGACATCCGTATTCACACCGACAAAAGAAGCGCCGTGAGAATTGACCAGTTTAGGTTTGTCACTGACGACAAGTTTGTTATAACAACCTCCTTCACAATACTCTTGCTGGCACATGTCTATAGGCACCATCCCAAGTTGTCCTTTATCACCTAGGAGGTTCTGAAACTGTAAAAATATCAGCCGATTAACCCTTTGTATTCTGATGGACTTTCCCATACATATTGATACCATAAGTATAAGATTGCCCATTTTGAGCTTTAAGGGGTCACAGGTAGATATTTCTTTATTATGATGTATTTCTTGAGCTGATTAACCCTGTGCATAGGGCCAGTTAAGCAAAAAAAAATTAGCGTAAAATTGTGATTATTTTCTTACCCATCAGTTTAAACATATGTTTTGGGAGCTCAAAAGAACCGTCTCATTGAGATGGTTCTTTTAAGTACCCAAAACATATGTTTTGGTTGAGAAATAAGAAAAATAAGTTTCTGGTACGCACTCTTATCTGGTGGCCTGCTTGTGTATTCTGATTAATTGGCCCATACATATTGATGCAATATGTACGGGATTGTCCATTTTGAGCTTTAAGGGGTCACAGGTAGAAATTTCTTAACTATGATGTATTTCTTGACCTGATTAACCTTTGTATTCCGGTGGGTTTTCCCATACATATTGATGCAATAAGTATGGGATTGTACCTTTTGAGCTTTTAGTAGTTGCAGGTTTAAAATCAAAATAAAATGAGCTAATTTACGCTTTGTTTTCTGATGAATTTTGCCATGAATACTGATACAATAAATGTGGGATTGCCCATTTTGTACTTTAGGGGGGTCATCTGTAGAAATTTTATGATGTATTTCTGTAACAGAAGGGTGTTTTAATGGGTTATCTGGGTCTACACTGTTTCAATTTTTTTTTTAAAGTGAGCAGACGGCAACAAAAGCATAAAAATTTACTTCGAATGCAAGAATGACCTACCTCATCTCTGTTTAAGCTGATTAAACCATCAAGCTTGCTCGATTGATACCACGGTGAACCATGGGCAGCACATCGGACATCAGTATAGTCCCCTCTTGTTGGATTGTACATGACACTGAGGCAGTGAACATTCTCTATGTCCGTGCCAAGTTTTTCAGCCAAAAGTGCACGGAATTCTTCATACATGCTTTTTTCATACGCTAATTGTTGTGTGTTTTTCTTTTCTTTTCGCAGAAATTCTTCATCGGTAATTCCTTGGGAGAAAAGAGAGTATATCAATTAATTTAATCATTCACTCTTTCCTTGCTGTCAACTGCTGATGATCTTTGCAAACAGTTTGGACCCAGATCAGAACTGACAAAATGTCAGTCCTGATCTGGGCCCAAATTGTTAGTCAATCTGATATTGGTTCCGAAAGAATGTTTTGAAAAAGTTAATTATGAAAAAAGCCAGCAGACGACATTAAAATAATGAAAAAATTACCGAGCACATGCATGCAAAGAGTTAAAGTCCAATCATAACTGCAAGAGCTGCCTGATCACGGTCTCATCTGTTTGCTTATGGAGGTATGATATATCTGATCCTACACTAAGAGACCTGACAAGTCATTCTGTGTGCTATAAACCAACATGAAAGTTTATTTATATTATTAATTGTAGACGACGGAGCCTTACGTATGAATATTCATGAAGGAGCCTTAAGTATGAATATTCATGAAGGAAGAGGTTTAAGTATTGCTTATCTAAATCTAAAGATAATTATAATAATTATGTCCAGCAAAAGGTACATTTTGGCATGTGTCCTATTCGAAGACTCATAACAGCCTGCTCTGATCAGAGCAGGGTTCAAGATTGGTCCTGACAGTAGGGAGAAGTGACTTCTCTCTCCAGGAATATTAGGGAGAAGTGACAGTCAGATATGGGAGAAGTTATAGCGCAAAATTATGGCATTTTCTGTCAGTTTAGAAGCAAATTAGCCATATGATTACACATACTATTGCAATTAAATGGAAGCAGTGGTTGTAGATTGTTGCCACTGTGGTGACAGAATGAAAATGAGTCTCCCTAAAATAATCCCAGAGTTGAATTCTTACACAGTGTGGTGCCTAGAGCGAGGCATTGCAGGATTCCTGCAATTTTACCGCCGATGTCCCTTAAAAAAGCACCCCTTAAAAAAGCACCCAGTTTTGAGGAAGACTCCCACTTCTCTAAATTTCGGCCCCTAGGGCGACAATTTCGCCCTATTGGCCCCCTAGCTTACTCCCTGTCAGAGACTTAGATGAGCGCTCTCTGTATAGCCAAGAAACAAACATTTCTTAGGGAGGAAAAATAAGATTCTGATCAAACTGTAAAAATGTATATACTGATTTGAATCTTCACTGCACACACATGCCAACAGGGAGCGCAGTGGTTGAGTGCTTGACTCGAGACCTAGGGGCCTCACCGGCATCACTGCCTTGTGTCCTTGAGCAAGAAAATTAATCCTAGCTTAGTACTGGTTCAACCCAGGAAGACCCATTCCTTTATAACTGAAAGATTGTTGATGGGATGTAAAGAACCAAATCTAACAATTCTAACACACATGCCAACAAGTGTCTTTACCCTTTACCTCAAACGGATGCCTGTTAACCCTAATTGCCACAAAGAGCAGACCCAGATCAGGCAGCTCTTGTAAGAGCTACCCCTAATTGCCACTAAGAGCAGACCCAGATCAGGCAGCTCTTGTAAGAGCTACCTGATCAGGGTCTACTCTGTTTGGTTATGGAAATATAACGAGATATGGTCCTACATTTGAGGACATGACAAGTAACTTTACTTGTTCTATGTACTAATATGAAAGTTTATTTATTTGATTAATCATAGTGGGTGGAGCTTAACATGAATATTTACGAAGGAAAGGGTTAAGCTAGATAGCAGCTCGTATAAACTACTTGACTAATTACGGCATCACTGCGTTGTGTCCTTAACTTAGTCACATTAGTCCCAGCCTAGTGCTGGTTCAACCCAGGAAGACCCGTCCGACATAAGTGAGAAACTGTTGACTGGGATGTAAAGAATCAAATCAAACAAACAAATACTACTAGTTACAGGCCTTTAGTTAAGAGTGCGTACCAAAAAAATAATTTTCTTATTTCTCAACCAAAACATATATTGTGGGTACTCAAAAGAAAGGTCACACTGAGACGGTTCTTTTGAGCACCCAAAACATATGTTAAAACTGATGGGTAAGAAAATATTTACAATTTTACGCTCAAATTTTGTTATTCTAAATCTATGTAGTTACCTTGTAGTCTGACAGAGCCTGAGCTAAATACAGCATCATCTGTGATGTAATTAATGATAACAGTGACAGCAGATGTTCTTTCATTCTTTTGTTTGTCTTCCACTTTAACCGAGAAGGTGAATGTTGTTGGTGGGACATCCGGTAACAGGGTAATCACTCCACTTGCAGAATTTAGCCTAAAATATTAAGAACAAAATTTAATGCAATCATTCATGTGCAGAACCAGAGGGGGGGACAGGAGGTCTGGACCCCCCCACCCCCCCCCCTTGAAAAATCACAAAAATATAGGGTTTCTTAGCAATACTGGTCCGGATCCCCTGAAAATTCACAAATCTACCAAGCCAGCATTCAATGTTGGGCCAACATCGGCACGCCAGCGAAAGGCCATTTAAATGGCGTTTCACTGGCGGGCCAATGATGGCCTGCTTATAGTGGTATTTGGATCCTTTCTTCCCACATCAAAAAAACAAAACAAAACCAAAAAAATACAACTTTTTATATTTTCACTGCTGTGAAATACAGCTTTTTTAAAATTTTAAAATATGCATTATATTTAATCAATATTTTCCTGTTTTTCATTACTTTGTATATAATAAAAGCTGTTTATTTCATACTTAGCTGTAAAATCAATGCATATCAAAAAAATTCAAAAAAATGGTATTTTCACAGTGAAATGATATGATATCAATCTCAGCCTATATTTTCACTAGTGAATAATTTCACTTTTTTGGATTACCTCTGACTTTTCCATTCACTTAATGCAGCTTACTTCGAGAGTTCAAACGTCTATAACTTTCTTATCTGCAACAGTAATCTTATTAACTATAAATTCTGTGATAAAAGTAAACACTTACGAGATATAATGGGATGCCTCAGTCGTAAGAAGGGTGTATATTTTACCCTCGTTGATAACATCTGGGTCTTCTATATTTACTTCTCCTATCGGGATATTGCCAAATAAACCTAAAAATTGAAAAAGAATAAGAGAATCCTTCATATGTATTGTTGTTGGACAAGGAAATCCCCGAGAACCAGAATAATTCGTCAGAAACTAGGCTCTGCTGAGTTTCTGATGAAATTATTCATGTCCGAAGGTGGGATTCCCTTGTCCCACACCAAAACATTATGATGGATACATTTTCTTGCCAACTTTGTGATTTTTTAAGGTTTCATATGAATTCTGTGAGTTTCGCATAAAAAAATGAATTTTTGAGTTAGTTCCAGTTGGAAAAAAAGTTCTGCAACAAACTTTTCAGATGCAGTATTTCAATAGGGTCTACACTATTGACCAAGACAAAAATGATCTTCAGAGAATGAAATTCACCTATAAACTCACAATATATACAATGCACCATCCAAAGTTTATTGTATCCAGTCAGAAAGAAGAATACATAAAAGATTCCCACAGAAATTCAAAAATACAATTCCATGATTTTCCATGATCAACAATGTAATTTCCATGACTATTTAATGCATGGCCTCCAACCTCCCCTTTAAGCAGCATCTTCACCACGCTGAGCCTAAATGTGGAAAACAGCAACAACAGCAGGCTTGTAGACCATGCATGCATTTGAAATAATTAAATCTCGAGACCACCAGTAGCCAGAAATCTAGCTGTTGGACACACAAGTGTCCGACAGCTTGTTTTCTGGCTACTGGTGGTTTCGTCAAATTATTTCACAAATTCCATGATTTTTCCATGATTAATCAGTTTTTTTCAAATTCCACGATTTTTCCATGCATTGAACTTTTATTAGTGATTTTCCAGGTTTTCCAGAGCTTGTGGGAACCCTGAATTACATAAAGGGTGAAGGGTTACCTTTGTAATTATAGACAGTTATAACTTGATTTCCCTCCGAGTGAATCACATCATCCTCATCCGTGACCTTCACTTCCATGTTGCGAGTTCCGCATTTCACAGGTGTACCAGAATCGCACATGTATATTGGTAAACTGATGAGACTTTCTTTTTCACGATCAAATTCTCCTGATACACGAATTGTTCCCTCTCCATTGCCACCGTCACCTTCTGTAACACACAAAAAAATGATATTTGCTTATTATGTCTGTTCAAAAGGACTCTAGAAATGTTTTACTAAGGGAACAGTCTGCTCTGAATCCATATTGATTGCAATTTATCAACTTTGTCTTTGTTAAATGACTTAGTCAACTGAGAATAGACTGCAGTTCTGGTTGTAATATTTGTTTGTTTTTCATTCACTGTTTTCCAAAACACTTGCTGAATGACCGTCAATGAGATCCACTTTCTTGCTCAAATATTGGCTTTATCTAAAACTAAGTTCAGTTGACTACATGCAACCCCTTTTCTTATGTAATTTTGAGGTTGTATACTGTATAAATAAATTAGCTGGTATAATGAATCCATGTAGCATAGCACAAGTCTAGATGAACAAAATTTATGTGCATAAATTTGTAAATATTTTCTTACCCATGAATTTTAACATATGTTTTTGGTGCTCAAAAGAACCGTCTCATAAGCACTTTTAACTGAAGGCCTGGCATAGAAATATATTTAGCATGACAGGGATATTCCTTATCTGCCAATATTTTTTGTTCTGAAAGCGTTGTCTGCTTATGTCTGCTACCTTTATATTAAAGTGCACTCGAAATAAATGGCAGCCAATAGTATGAACCCTGATGACTGCTACCATAGTAGTCAGATCTTGGTTTATACTGTTTGCGATCTACTACATCAAAGTACTTCAGCAGATGAGAAAGCAGACCACAATTGTTGTGAATGGCAGGAAAAAGAATGAAGATACTTACGTTGATTGAAGATCAATTCAAATTTGTTGCACTGGCTTCCCTGGATACACCTCAATTCAAAAGTAAATGGTGGGCCATTGTCTGGCGTATCTGCATCCTTTGCGGAAAAGGTGGTCACTTCTCCATTGGTGTATACAACATTCTCCTTTATCGTGGGGACAATGGGTTGGGCAAAGTCTGGGAAGTTGTCGTTCACATCAAGTACGTTAACTGTTAGTGTGGCGGTGCCAGTGTTCTGTGGCATACCTGGGAATAAAATAAAATCATTATTAGTACAACATTCTCCTTTATCGTGGGGACGATGTGTTGGGCAAAGTCTGGGAAGTTGTCGTTCACGTCAAGTACGGTAACTGTTAGTGTGGCAGTGCCAGTATTCTGGGGCATACCTGGGAATAAAATTTAAAAATGAGCCGTGACATGAGATTTCCAACAATGTGACATTTTGACAAGTGTAGACTCAGACGAGCCTATGTAGCCTCCTGTTAAGCTTAGAAACTCCGATTGATGTTTGGTCAGTAGCTTAACAGTCATAGAATATTTAAGCGACTAGCAAAGGCTCTGATCAGACTGCCCATAGGGGCAGGCTGATCTGAGGCTTTGCAGGTCGCACATACCACATTGTTGGAAATCTCATGTCACGGCTAAAATCATTATTGTTTAACTCTTTGTATGCTCTGTAATTTGCCAGACTCTTTTGTCGTCTGGTTGATTTTTTCTAAATCAACTTCTCTGAAAAATTCTTTCAGGAATGCTATTAGAGTGTCAAATGGTTCGGATCCAGACCAGGACCAATATTCTGTTGGTCATGACCTGGGTCCAAACTGTTTAAAAAGGTTATCAGCAGATGACAAATTTGCTGCCAGCAAGGAAAGAGTACTATTGACATGTTGGAAAGGTACATGTAAATAATCATTTTTCATCTAGCCACCATCTAACAAAAATTTTCATTCTTTTTTGTCGTCTGCTGATTTTTTTTCAAAATTAACGTTTTTGAAAAATTCTCTCAGGAATACCATCAGAGTAACATTGTCAAACAGTTTAGATCCACATCAGGCCTTACATTTATTGGCGCCTGATCTGACTCCAAAACTGCTTGCAAAGGTTATCAGCAGACAACACTACTGTCCCACCAGCCATAAGTGACAGTGGCGTCATGTTTTGTTTACAAAGTTATCATGGACTTATCATCAATAGATCACTTGTGTATTAATCCTATCCACAGGATAGGATTAATACACAAGTGATCTATCTATTAGCGTTGGCTCAAGAGGAGTGTACTTAATAATTGTAAACAAAATATTATGTCACTGTCACTCTTGGTTGGCACGAAAAATACTCTCGGGAATACCATCAGAGTGACATTGTCAAACAGTCTTGATCCACATCAGGCCTGGCAATTTTTGGTCCTTATCTGAGTCCAATACTGTTTGCAAAGGTTATCAGCAGACGACACTAGAAAGCAAAGAGTTAAATAAAGTGCACAATGCTTAGAACATTACAGAAGGGCGGAACATAGTGGCTCAGTTGGTAGAGCATTAGACTGGGGATTGAAGGGTTGCTAGTTCGAGACCCACCAGAGTCACTGTGTTGTGTCCTTAAGCAAGACACTTAATCAGCTGCTTAATACTGGTTCAACCCAGGAAGAAAGGAAATCATCCGGACATGACTGAAAAATTGTTGACTGGAACATAAAGCATCAAAATAAACAAACATTACAGAAAGTCTTAACAAACTTAGTGTTCTTGTACAAATTTGATCAAAATCACATGATGAGTAAGAAAGTTATGACTATTTGAAATCTTATACCTCACTGCATGTAGGGAAATTGTTGATGATTTGTCATCTGCTGATTTTTTATCAAAATCTTTCGAAAATACCATCAGTGTCACACCCTTTAGATCCAGATCAGGCCTGACATTTTCTCAGGCTTGAATTAAGACAAAACTATCACCAAAGGAATTATAAGCAGGTATCACTTGTATAAAGAGTTATGCTGTTTGGTCAATACACGCATTTATTTCGGCATGAACAATAGAGTCTTGAACTTGTATTTAATTACCTAAATTTCTAAATATCGAATAAGTTCTTATACTCATACTAGTATATGGGTCTAATCACGCAATTACAATCAATCATAGTTTTTAAAAAGCCTCAACCCACTAACAAATAACTTGGATATATCTAATTAATTACCCTTCAAAGTGCCACTTACATTTTGCAGCAGACGACATTTTCAAATTCTGTTGGTATTTTTAGTAACATATGTTCAGGGCCAGGCACTCTCGCATATATCTACATAAGGTAGATTTCGCATAGCTTCTAGTATATAATCAATCTCTGACAACTGCGTCAGAGAGTCGACTCTTTGGCTCAGTGGTTAGAGCATTGTTCTTGTACCGGGGCGACCCGGGTTCGATTCCCAGCAAAGGCACGGGAAATTTTTCAGCTATGCTTTACTTTGTTACGGCTATCATATCGTAAGATGGGGGCTCACGTCCGAGATTGGACCTTAGTTTTGACTAAAAAGGCTTTACGTCATCATAAATGATGACTCCTTTGAAGAGGGGGAGTGTTACGGGCCAGGCACTCTCGCATATATCTACATAAGGTAGATTTCGCATAGCTTCTAGTATATAATCAATCTCTGACAACTGCGTCAGAGAGTCGACTCTTTGGCTCAGTGGTTAGAGCATTGTTCTTGTACCGGGGCGACCCGGGATCAATTCCCAGCGAAGGCACGGGAAATTTTTCAGCTATGCTTTACTTTGTTACAGCTATCATATCGTAAGACATAATAAAGCTTGCCAGCAGAGGATTCACATTAAATGTCACGAATTATTTAGTCCAAAAATCATTGAGCAAATTGCAAGCTTTGTCGTCTGCTGCAATCGTGTTTGGCATTTTGAGGGTTAAATCAAATGTATCCCAAAGGGCCAGTTAAGTTGAGCACCCACAACATATGTTTTGGTTGATAAATAAGAAAAATATTATTCTGTTATGCACTCTTATCTGGGGCCCTGCTTGTTATTCATTAATTCTGCTACACTGACATGCCCAAAATCATAAGTACTTCTTTGAGTACCACCTATACCCCACCCCCATCCCACCCGTGCTCACTTACTAGTTGGGTTATCAATAGCAAGGATATGTATGATATGGAGTGCAACTGTTTCTCTGTCCAATTCATGCTTCACTGTAACCAGACCATTCTGATTAATTGCGAATTGGTCCATGGGATCCGACTTCTGCTCTATATGATACCTATAATAAAGAGAAGGAGAAATAAAGCAGGGTGTCTTCTGCTGACTTCTTCAAAAATAACTTTTTAAAAAGTTGGAGTGGCAGGCAAAATGTTTGGATCCAGATCAGAACCGACTTTCTGTCCGTCCTGATCTGGATCCAAACTGTTTGCAAAGGTCATCGTCATTCGATAAAAAGTAATGACTAAGAAAAGGAGTAACAAAGTTAAAATGAAAATAATTTCAAGTGCTGATTGTTTTTTTTTCAAAATCAACTTTTCAAAAAAATCTTTCAGGAGCACTATCAGTGTGGTCAACAGTTTGGATCAAGATCAGGACGGACGTTTTGTCATCCTCATCTGTATCCAAATTGTTTGCGAGAGTTATCAGTAGATGACAAAAGTCACCATTAGCAAGGAAATAGTAAAAACACCACATTTAACTCAGTAGACAACTTGTAATCATGCAATCAACTTTTTGAAACTGAATTATTGCAAATGCAAGAACTAAGTTTGGGGGCAACTAGGGCAAAATTGTTGCTATAGGAGCCAAAATTTCGCCCTAAATGGGACCCATGGAGAAGTGGGAGTCTCCCTATAATTTTTTATTTACAGAGATTCTTTTTCATTCTGTCACCACACAAACGCAAGCTGTGGTGACAATCTCCTACCACTGCATCATATTTCTCCTTCCATTTAATGGCGATAATATGTGCAATAGCTAATTTGCTTCTAAACTGACAGAAAATGCCGTAATTTTAGGAGCTATAACTTCTCCAAACCTGTTTGTCACTTCTCCCTAATTTTACTGGAGGGAGAAGTCACTTCTCCCTAATGTCAGGGCCCAGCTTGAACTCTGAAATATTTTTTGTTGTTTGCTGGTGTGATTTTTTTTGTAATAAACTTTTGTTTTGTCCAGTTCATGCTTCACAGTAACTAGTCCATTCTGATCAATGGGAAACTGGTTGACTGATCAATCGATCTATGGAGAGAGATCGAAAGAGAGAAAGAAACAGACAGACAGACAGACAGAGACAGAAGGACTGACGGACAGACAGGAGGGAGGGAGGGAGGGAGGGAGAAAGAGGCAGTACCTCTTGAATTAGGGAGACTATTTTGGGAAAACTTGAAAGGATTGCAGGTTCTACCCAGGAAAATGACCCAACATGACAGTAAATTTGCTTACTAGAACACAAAGCAACAACTCAAATAAATATGGCAAATGTTCTGAAGTTTGAACACTGCTTGGCTACAAATAAGGTCTAGACAAACAGTGCAGACCCAGATCAGACTGCTTCTTCAGAAGCAGTCTGATCAGGGTCTACCCTGTTTGTTTTTCTGACATGCATTTTTTTAAATTCCAGCCCTCATAAATAGCATTTTACTTAAGAACAGAAAGAGAAAGGTGTTCAAAATTTTAGAACATTTACCGCAAGTAAAAAAATACATACGTGAAGAAGCCATAAGCAGGATTAACATCGTTGTCTGTTGCATTAAACACTGCCAATGATTTTCCCGGTTGAGCATCTTCAGAGACATCTTCTGTTTGGGTAGGCCTTGCAAATTTAGGAATCTCGTCATTGCCGTCAGTAATCGTAATATAGATGAAGGTCTGTGCGTGGTTCTCTTTATAATCACCTGGGTTACTGTCACTGGCATTGACAGTCAGGTTAAAAAATCTTTTTGAGCCTAAATCGTAGTCGATTGGCTATAAAGAAAATCGTAATGAAATGTGTGAGATTTATACCATTACCATGATAAACTCTGATATATTCTGTTTTGAAAATATGTAGATCGAGATCAGTTGGCTTCTGATCAGGAACCACACTGCTCTTTTCTATCATCTGACATCCTGTCTGTAAGTGATATAGCCCCATGCATTAAAATGAATAAACCACTAGTGGTTTACAGATTTTGGTAACATTATGTATTGATGGCCATTATAATGTGGGGAATATATATGGCAAAATCTTCGCATTTGCTACACAAAAACTGGATTTCAATGTAGTTTTATGGTCATATAGTAAATAGAATCTAATATTTAGGCTCTTGTTTGTTTGTTTGATTTTGATTCTTTACGTCCAATCAACACTCTACCACTGAGCCACTGCGCTCCCTTCATGCTCTTGTTTTATCAGAATTAATGTCTTAACAACAAATGGTAGCTTAATGAAGGTCAAAAGTATTGCAGAATGCTCTCTTGGAGCATTCTGTTATACTTTTGACCTGCATTAAAATATAATCGGTCTTGAAAACCAATTTTGGTCTTTTTTTGAGTCGCCGCTTAAGACAGGTTTTACTGTACTTACGGAGAACACAGTAAGCTCCCCTTGATTTGTTTCCCTGAGAGTAGTCATCTGGAAATAAGTTTTATCCTCCGTATCTGCCAGTCTGTATGTAAGATCAGCGTTGATTCCAATGTCAAGATCATAGGCTTGTATAAGACCAATCCGTCCGCCATGCTGCTCCTCAGGAAGAACAAACTGAAACAAGAAATAGCCATGCAAGATGTTAACCCTCTCACCCCTAAATTTCAAGGTAAACTCTACTGCATGCTGCAGACATTTCATATTGTTAAAGTACATTATAATTTTATTACAGATTTCTAGTCATAATGCCGCATTTCATGAGGGTCTGCACTGTTTGTAAAGATAAAAACAAATTTTCACGACAGAAAGGCATCATAATTTAGAAATTTCTACCCATGACCCCTTAATCATCTGAATGAAAAGAGTTATGGCTGTATCCTAATAAGTTAGGAGATATTCTGCTAATAAGAACAAGGTATGCATATTGAATGCATTGACTATGAGCAATATGCTTTTTAACTTTTCAACCTTACAGGCCAGGTATTCAGATAAGACTGCGTTATCAAAAATTAATTTTCATATTTCTCAGTGAAAACATGAGTTTTTTGTGCTCAAAAGAACCGTCTCATAACATATGTTGTGGGTACTCAAAAGAACCGTCTCAATGAGATGGTGCTTTTGAGCACACAAAACACATGTTTAATTTGATGGATAATGAAATAAACATTCAAATTTACATTTACATTCAAAAATTTTTATGGATTGGTGGAAAAAGAAAATTTATCATACCGAGTATGTCCTGTTGAAGTATGGAGCATTATCATTTGCATCCAATACTGAGACCGTCAACGTTCCACTTCCACTCAATCGGGGAGTTCCTTTGTCTTTCGCCTCAATGATAATATAGTAGGTGTCAATAGCTTCTCTGTCGAGCTTGGCGGTTGTCACGATGCTGCCAGTTGATGTGAGATTGAAATGTTCCTCTGGTCCTTGGGATACCAAACGAAGATCATATTGGGCATTAACTCCTGCGTCATAGTCTGTCACGACCACATCACCAACCCAAGAATCTACAACAAATACATGCAGTTGAAAAATAAATATATGAGCCACAGCATGTGATGTCCAACAATGTGGCATTTTGACAAGTGTAGACTCGGACGAGCCTGTGTGGCCTCCTTTTATGCTTAGAAACTCCAAATGATGATCATTCAGACAGTAGTTTAACAGTCCTAGAATACTCAAGAGAATAGCAATGGCTCTGATCAGACTGTGGGTATGAGCAGGCTGATCTGGGGCTTTGATGGTCACACATACCACATTATAGGAAATCTCATGTTGTGGCTCAATTATAAATGTGACCAGGAAATGGCATTATCACAACTACAGCAAAATAGGGGCTTCATATTTGGGCCTCGACACAAGAAAACCTGTCTGGGGTTTGCCAAAAACAAAGGTGAAGGCCTCTGCACAGTCTGGTCTGCGCCTTTGTTATTCACTTATTGGAAAGAATCATATATAAACTGGCTTCCAGCAAAATTTCTATTTTCTAGCTGCTCTCTGTCGCTGAGCAGGCTGATTTGGGTATGACTTGGTGGGAAAGCCTAAGATTGGTTTTCTCCCATTGAGGGCCATTTAATGTCACCTAGGTTCTATTTAGGGTAAATCTAGATAAAACCTGTCTTCGGGGTTTCCGACAAAGGGAGACTCAAACCAGTCCCCTCAGCTACAGAGACTAGCTAGAAAATTGAAATTTTGCTCATAGCAAGTTCCGATATGATACTTTCCAATAAGTGAATAACAATGGCGCTGATCAGACTGTGCAAAAGCCTTTAATATTCCCAAACTCCGAAGACAGGTTTCCTCACGTCGAGGCCCATATCATTAGAGAGGTATATCATCAGCTGGACAGATGGAAATTAAGTTTTACAAAGCTGTAAAACCTGACTTCCGACCATATATCCAATTATATACCTCACCAAATGAACATTTTGAATATGGTTGTCCCTATTCTAATGAACTGTTTACCGTCAAACGTTCATTTCATCCCAAACTGGAGTGTTGCAATCTGTCTTAAACTGCATGACATCCAATGAAAGATGACATCTTCAATGTTGTCAAACTATTTCCAAATATCTCTTATACAGTATACTGTTGAAAATTTCTAACATTATCGAAATAGATGTCCCATTACAATAGCATGTGCATAACAGTGCTCGCGTTTATGCCGTAATAATATCTAAATACGCAATGAAAATCATTAATACGCAAAATAGACAAGTAGGTTGCGTACATGGGACGCAAGATCACAAGCAGTCGTCTTTCAACAAATTTAAGCCAGCTCAATAGTAACCCTTGAATATCAGTCTTTTGTACTTTGCAACGCTTCAAAATCAAAAAGAGACTGCTATAAATATTATTCACTTGTGGTTTTCTGAGATCCATTGTTCATAGCAAAGAAAGCAGTCTGATCTGGATCCATTATTGTTTGAAGTATAACAGGACTTTAGTTTAGAGTGCATAACAGAAAAATAAGTTTCTTATTTCCCAACCAAAACATATGTTGTGGGTACTTGAGAACCCAAAACATACGTTTAAGCTGACCGGTAAGAAAATATTTACAATTTTACGCACAAAAATTTTGTTTATCTAAACCTGTGAATATAAGCTATCATAGTACATAAGCAGATGAGAGCAGACAACAGTTGCTGTGAGTGGCAGCAGTTTATGATTTCCTAAGGGAGCAGTCTGATCTGGGTCCATATTGTTTGCAGTACAAGCTTTCATAGTATATTTAACAAATTAATTCAATTTTTGGAATGTTCATGGAATCATGAATACTTCGGGCCTCTTGCAAAGTAAGTGATGGGGCTTCACTTTAACTTTGCTAGAGACCCAAAGTATTTCATGATTTCATGAACAGATCAAAAAATTTAATTTATTTTTTTATTTACATTTTAAAATAAATATCTAAAATATAAAAATGATTTTTAATTTAGGAATAAAACAGTTTTATATTTAAAATATAATTGTTTTAACAGCTCTGTCGAAGTGTAAAACTGAAAAGCGGAACAGCCAGCTTGAACACGGACAGCCAAAGGAGCAAATAAGAGGCTTGCTCGGGTGTGGCTGACTGTCAATCACAATACCAGTGTCACTTTTGGCGAATGAGACTGATGTTCAAAGCGTATTGCACGGGCAAGTGAGCATGGCAGCTGTCAATCAAATTTGTGTCATTCATGAAGTTATGAATGGTTGCAAAAATTTAAAGATTCATTAAAGGATTGCTTCCAAAATGTAACTATAAGCAGATGAGAGCAGACAACAGTAGCTGTGAGTGGGGGGGGGAAGGGTTAACTGCAGTTTCTGTTACTGTTTAGTTGATTCTTTTTATGTTATATATTCATTGCCTTAAACATTGAATTCAATAAAAGCATCCAATATCCATTTATGTATATTTTAGCAGGGACAATAGCATAACTCTGAGTGTTAGAACCAATTATACCACCCTTACCAACTTAAGCACGATATATCTCGTGCTGTGCAGGGTCTACACTGATGTAGGTGGTATAAAATAGTTATACCATGTTTGTCCAACTGTACGTAAGATAATCCACTCGCTAAAGCTCGTGGATTATCTCCACGTACAGGCGGACAACCCATGGTATAACTATTACTTGTTCATTGATTACTAGTCTAAGGATGGACTAGTCCAGATCATCAAGAAGATTCCATTTTCAGAAATTCAGCACTAAAAGAATTAATTTTTAAGTTGTACATGCTGGGTACATTTTCATGCTTTTGTTGTCGTCTACTGAATTTTTTCAAAAGAATTATTTCAGGAGCACTAATAGAGACTTGTGTCAAACCACTTTGATCCAGATCAGGACAATGTTCTTGTATGCCCTTATCTATGTCCAGACTGTTTGCAAAGGTCATCAGCAGACAGCATTAGTTGAGGCCAGCAGGCTACAATGAGTTACAACTTCAGAATAACTTACTGGGAACCTTGTTTTCCATAATTTCCATCTGTAACTTATTCGTAGGAAAGAATGGTGCATTATCATTGACGTCTATCGGGCTTACAGTCACTTTACCACGACCAATCAGTGGATTAACTTGTGCATCGGCAACATCCACTATAAACTGAAACTCTGCCTTTCCATTTGGCAAGTCACGATCCAGTGGCTTTTTTATAGACAATTCTCCAGTTAAACGATTAATTTCGAAGAATTCAGCATCTTTCTGGTCGGTGAAACTCAGACTATAGTAAAAGGTGTTTTGTCCATTATTGTCTATGTCTGTGGCAGTGATCTAAAAATATAAAAAATCATCAATAAATCAAAAATAAACAGCATGCTTAAAAACAATTTGAGCCAGCATACATATGAGATTTTGGTATCCATCCCATTGTCATGCAAAGAAGGCTCATGCTTTGATTCGATTCGGTACTTCTCACCAACAATTTTTCAGTTATGTCGGGACAGGTCTTCCTGGGTTGAACCAGTACTAAGCAGATGATAAAGTGTCTTGCTCAAGGACACAATGTAATGCCTCCAGTGAGGCTGGAACCCACAACCCCTCAATCTTGAGTCAAGCACTCTACCACTGAGCCACCACGCTCCTCAGAAGGCTCATGCGAGCCTGCCATCCATGCAGTCTCACCATAGTATTTGCTGCTCGCTTACACAAATTATGGATACAAATTGAAACTCAGACCAAAATTCAAACGACTAACCCATCTGGATACATCTATCAACATGGATGCTTAAAGGAACAAAACCTGTGTAAAACGGCCACTCTCTAAAGACTGAAAATTGGTTTTCAAGACCAATTATCGCTTAATGCAGGTCAAAGTATTAAAGAATGCTCCAAAGGGAGCATTCTGCAATACTTTGGACCTTCATTACGCTACCATTTGTCATTAAGATCTTTGTTTTGTCTATTTTTGAGTGGCCGTTTCACACAGGTTTTACTGTATGCGATAACTATCAAATCTCATGTACAGGCTTATTCCATCTTCCTTTACACATAAAATACCACCTAAAATCTACGGGTGAATGTTGCTGCATGTGTCAATCCCTTTAATTTGATATGCAACATGATCATATTCTGAAAAAAAAATAATTTTGGCCTCTGCCCCACCCCCTTAGTCCACCCAGGAAGCCAGACCCAGGCCTTCGATCTAAAATCCTGTTTGATATGTTTCATATCTATTGTACCTCTATCTGCAGGCAAAAATTCAGTAAAATTTACTGACAACTGACTGACTCATACGAAATTTAAATATTTGAACTTTGACCCCGCCTAAGGGGTCAGGGGGGGTGGGGTAAAATTTTAATCACTGTCATGCTTATCTTCAGGCACTGGGTAATCAGAGCCTATAGTGAGAAGTTGTTCAATTTTTACCTATATTTAATGATGTTTTACCCTTTTGTAAATTTTGAATGAAATTGTTGCATCCCTTCAAAAGTTATTGATCAGAAACATCAACTCAGTCAAAATTTTGTGGGTGACCTCCAAATTTAAACTTGACCTGTATTTAATGATGCTTTACCATTTTGTTATCTTTCAATGAAATTGATGCATCCCTTCAAGAGTTATTGATCAGGGACCAAAAGTGTGACGACGCCGACAACACCGGAGACATGACCTTATGTGTCTACAATGCTTCGCAGGCGACACAATTATAACCTGACAACCCCCTAGATATATAGATTGGACCATCCAAAGTTTATTGTATCAAACCAGAAGGAAGAATCCATTAGAATACAAAGGGTTAGAATACTTACCGTTTCTATTACCCCTACTATGCTGTAATCATTTTCCGTGAAACTGGTAAAGGTGTAATCATTGACTTTTGGTGGGTTGTCATTAACATCTAAGATATTGATAGTCACGTCCGCTGACCCATAGTTTTTTTGATCAAACACTGTCACAGTAAAGTTGTATTGCTGAAATATAAATGTATGTATAAAAGTATGGTTTTTTGCTTGGCTTGTGATTTTATGTCCCAGACAACAGCTATGGCCATGTTGCAGCTCTGAAAACCCAACATTTGATTTGCGAAACGAAAGAGAAAAGTGTTCGTAATTTTAGAGCAAATACCATAATTCATCTTGAAGTGACAAGGAGTGTTCAAATATGAATGCATCTAGCTTCATAATATTCTTCACAAATATACAATTAATACATTTCTTGAATAATTTATTTGCATTCTTTAACTTGATACCAGACATAGAGAAATCAAAAATATACTTCTCAAGTTATTATAGCCATTTATATGTTGTTCACTCCAATACACTAAGCTACATGTACTTATGTAAATATATATTTATGTGCTAAATGTTGTAACCCTGATATATAAAGTCTTTACTTACTTACTTACTATTTCTAAAGCAAATATCAATTCAATATTTGTATATGTATTTAGTTTCATATCTTTTAAGTATAAGACAAATTGTCCTCGAATTTTAGATGCAAGTTTTCGTAAAATTCTCTAAGCTATTTGTGGAACAAAATTAATAAAACCTTTATTTATTTTAGCACAAACCTCGTTTTGAGTGATCAACTGATGACGTATTGATGTACATTGCTGTAATTTATGCCTTGCTTAGTGCTGAAAATAAGCTCAAGAGGTAATGATGGGGTTTTCAAAATACAAAGCCACAATCTTCAGATAAAGAAATACAATACTACCTGTGACCCCCTGATAAATACAATAGACTTTCCCAAGTTTATTGTTTCTATTTGTATGGGAAAACTCATTAGTACTGAATGAGTTAATCAGACGTTTTGTGATATCAGGATTTGAGTTAAAAGTGAACTTTAACTCTGCCTACTGGGTAATTTCTTTGTTGTCTGTTGATTTTTTTTCATAATCAACTTTTTTGAAAAATTCTTTTAGTAATACCACCAGAGTATCAAACAGTTTGGATCCAGATCAGGCCGAATGTTTTTGAACTGGGTTCTAACTGTTTGCAAACATTATCAGCAGAGGACAGAGAGTTAAAAAAAGCTTCTACCTTGATGCCTTCATCATAATCCATAGGACCAGCTACTTTCACCACTCCGGTCTGCGGTTGAATTGTGAACGGAATAGTCACAGGACCTTTTGTCTGCATCTGATATAACAGTTTGGCATCTAAAATGTAAAACGAATTACTGTATCAAATCACCATATCACCTCATAAACACAAATTTTGGGCGTAAAATTGTGAATAATTTCTTAACAGCCAGTTCAAGCATTTGTTTTGGATGCTCAAAAGAACCGCCTCATCAATGCAGTTCGTACGAGTACCCACAACATATGTTTTGGTAGAGAAATAAGGGAGTGAAGTATTCAATATGCTCCATTATCTTGAGGCCTGTGTATTTATCTGAAACCATAGGCCCATGGTTCTTTTGAGTATCCACAACATTGCTTTGGTTGAAAAATAAGAAAATGAAACTTTAAATAATTACAACTGTCATAACATTTATTGAAATCCGTTAATCTAATTGGTCAAGAACAGTCATCTGATTGTATTGACCTGCATTTCATTTTTCAATGAACTTCCGTTGGTATTCATGAGGGGCAGGCACTGAGCAGAACTTCTTTTGTGATACTGTGCAATGCTTCTATGAAGAGAAATGGACAGTCGGCAACTACTTACGATTTACTTAACAATTACTAAGATATTTTCAGGTGGCTTTACTGCATCCAAATTTGGTCAAAATTATTCTTTATCTGGCCTGACTATATGTGCGGGCTGGTATGGCTCCAAACAATTGTTGATTAGGTTATCAGCAGATGACTCTTGCAGGATAAGAATTAATTCATCAAACTTTCTGCAAATAGCTATCAGCAGACGCAAGTAGCTAATGAGACAGAGCTATGCATTAGAGGCACTAGTCTTTACGGTCTGTAATAGATGATTACTCAGTTTTACAGGCTACGTTGGAACCATATCTTATTTTACCAAAGTCTTTACGGTCTGTAATAGATGATTACTCAGTTTTACAGGCTACGTTGGAACCATATCTTATTTTACCAAAGTCTTTACGGTCTGTAATAGATGATTACTCAGTTTTACAGGCTACGTTGGAACCATATCTTATTTTACCAAAGTCTTTACGGTCTGTAATAGATGATTACTCAGTTTTACAGGCTACGTTGGAACCATATCTTATTTTACCAAAGCGCTGAGGTCAGTGAGGACCATTTTCTTGCAGCCTGGGTAATTTTTTGATTTTTTGTGGTCTTTTGCTTTTTTTCAAAATCACGTCACGTTTTCCAATAATTTCTTTCAGGGTCAAACACTTTGGATCCAGTTAAGGCCCGACATTTTGTTGGGCCTTTCCCTCTCTCCCTCTCTTCCCCGCTCTCTCCCTCTCTTCCCGCTCTCTCTCTCATGCTCTCTCTCTCTCACGCTCTTTCTTTCGCGCTCTATCTCTCTTTCTCCCTCTCCCACTCTCTCTTTCTCTCACTCTCCCTCCTCTCCCTCCTCTCCCGCTCTCTCCCGTTCTCTCTCTCTCTCTAACCCACTCTCTCTCTCCCGCTCTCTCTCCCGCTCCAACTCTCTCCTGCTCTCTCTCTCCCATTCTTTCTCCCACTCTCTCTCTCTCTTTCAAGCTCTCTCTCTCCCACTCTCTCTCTCCCACTCTCTCTCTCTCTCCCTTTCTCCTCTCCTTCTCTCTCTCACATCTCTCTCTCCCGCGCTCTCATTTTCTCTCCATATCTCCCTCTGTCACTCTCTCCCTCTTCCGTTCTCTCCATCTCCCGCTCTCTCTCTCTCGCTCTTTCTCCCACCCTCTCTCGCTCTCTCTCTTTCCCGCTCTCCCACTCTCTCCCTCTGTCTCTCGCTCTTCCTCTCTCTCCCTCTATCTCCCACTCTCCTTCTCTCTTCCACTTTTCCTCTCTATCTCCTGCGCTATTAATCTCTTTTTATCTCCCTCTGACGCTCTCTACCTCTTCTTCTCTCCCTCTCCCGCTCTTCCTCTCTCTCTCTCTCTCCCACCCTCTCTATCTCCCGCTCTCTCTTTCTCTCTCTTGCTCTTTCTTTCACTCTCTCTCTCTCGCTCTCTCTCTCCTACTCTTTCTCTCCCACTATCTCTCTCTCTAACCCGCTCTCTCTCTCTCTCCCGCTCTCTCCCTTTCTCCCATGCGCTCTCTCTCTCCCTCCCCCACTCTCTCTCACCCTCCATCTCTCTCTCTCCTGCAAATTACCGCTCGCACTCTCTCTCCCTTACTCCCACTCTCTCTCTCTCCCTCTCTCTCTTTCTTTTTTCCCACTCTCTCTCTCTCTCTTTCTCTCTCTATCGCCCTCTGCCACTCTCTCCCTCTTCTGCTCTCCATCTCCCACTCTCTCTCCCGCTCTCTCTCTCTCTCCAACTCTCTCTTACGCCATCTCTCTCTCTCTCTCCTGCTCTCTCTCTCCCACCCTCTCCTGATGTGTCTCTCCCGCCCGTCCTCTCTCTATCGCTCTCTCTCCCTCTCCCGTTCTCTCTCTTTCCTCTCTTTCCAGCTCTCCCTCTCTCTCTCGCTGGCTCTCTCTGTTTAACCCGCTCTCTCTCCCATTTTCTCTTCTGCTCTCTTCCGCTCTCTCTCTCTCCCTATCCCCCTCTCTCTCCCACTCGCTCTCCCTCTTATCTTCCTCTGACGCTCTCGTCCTCGTTATCCTCCGCTCTCCCTGTCATGCTCTTACTCTCTCCCACTCTCTCGCTCTCTCATTCTCTTCCGTCCGCTCTCTCTCGCTATATCTCTCTCCCGCTCTCTCTCTCTCCCACTCTCTCTCTCTCGCTCTATCTCCCGCTCTCCCTCTTCCTCCCAATCTCTCTCTCTCTTGCTCTCCGTCTCTCTCTCTCGCTCTTTCTCCCACTCTCTCGCTCTCTCTCTCCTGCTCGTTCCCCCCTCTCTCTATATATAACCCGCTCTCTCTCTCTCCCATTTTTTCTTCTGCTCTCTTCCCCGCTCTCTCTCTCTCTCTCTCTTGCTCTCTCTCCTTTTCTCACATTCTGTCTCTCGCTCCCACTCTCTCTCACTCCCACTATCTTTCTCCCTCGTGCTCTCTCGCTCTTTCTCTCTCCTCTGCTATCTCTCTTCATCTCTCTCTCTTGCGCTCTCTCCCACTCTCTCGCTCTCTCTCTCCTGCTCGTTCCCCCCTCTCTCTATATATAACCCGCTCTCTCTCTCTCCCATTTTTTCTTCTGCTCTCTTCCCCGCTCTCTCTCTCTCTCTCTCTTGCTCTCTCTCCTTTTCTCACATTCTGTCTCTCGCTCCCACTCTCTCTCACTCCCACTATCTTTCTCCCTCGTGCTCTCTCGCTCTTTCTCTCTCCTCTGCTATCTCTCTTCATCTCTCTCTCTTGCGCTCTCTCGTTCTCACTCTCGATCCCACACTATCTATCTCCCGCTCTGTCTCCCCTGCTCTCTCTCCCCCTCGCTCTCCCACTCTCTCTCCCGCTCTCATTCTCTCCCGCTCTCTCTCTCTCTTCCTCCATCTCTCTCTATCGCACTCTCTCTCTCCAGCTCTCTCGTTCTCATTCTCGATCCCACACTAGCTATCTCCAGCACTGTATCCCCTGCTCTCTCTCTCACTCGGTCTCCCACTCTCTCTCCCGCACTTACTCTCTCCCTGCATCTCCCTCTATCGCACTCTCTCTCCGGCCCTCTCTCCCCCACTCTTTCTGCCGCTCTCGCTGTCTCCATCTCTCCCTCTCTCTCCCGTTCTCTCTCGCACTCTCTCTCTCCCACTCTCGCTCTCTCTCCCTCTCTCTCTCTCTTTCTCCCACTCTCTCTCTCGCTCTCTCTCTCCGTTTCTCTCTCTCTTGCTCCTTCTCCCACTCTTTCTCTCTCCCGCTCATCCCCTCTCTCTTTCTCTCTCTCTAACCCGCTCTCTCTCCCGATCTCTCCCTCTCTTCCTCGCTCTCTCCCTCTCTTCCCCGCTCTCTCCCTCTCTTCCCGCTCTCTCTCTTTGCTCTCTCTCCTTTTCTCCCATTCTGTCTCTCTCTCTCCCACTCTCCCTCACTCCCACTATCTCTCACCCCTGCCCTCTCTCTCCCACCCTCTCCTGCTCCTGTCTCTCCCGCCCGTCCTCTCTCTACCACTCTCTCTCCCTCTCCCGCTCTTCTGCTCTCTCTCTCTCTCTCTCTCTCTCTCTCTCTCTCCCTATCCCCCTTTCTCTCCTACTCGCTCTCCCTCTTATCTTCCTCTGCCGCTCTCGTCCTCTCCCGATCTGTCTCTCTCTTCTTCCCGCTCTCTCTCTCCAGCTCCCTCTCTCATGATTTTTCTCTCCCACGCTCTCTCTTTCGCGCTCTATCTCTCTTTCTCCCTCTCCCACTCTCTCTCTCTCTCTCACTCTCCCTCCTCTCCCTCCTCTCCCTCTCTCTCTCTCTCTCTTTCTTTCTCCCACTCTTTCTCTCTCCCGCTCATCCCCTCTCTCTTTCTCTCTCTCTAACCTGCTCTCTCTCCCGCTCATCCCCTCTCTCTTTCTCTCTCTCTAACCCGCTCTCTCTCCCGATCTCTCCCTCTCTTCCTCGCTCTCTCCCTCTCTTCCCCGCTCTCTCCCTCTCTTCCCGCTCTCTCTCTCATGCTCTCTCTCTCTCACGCTCTTTCTTTCGCGCTCTATCTCTCTTTCTCCCTCTCCCACTCTCTCTTTCTCTCACTCTCCCTCCTCTCCCTCCTCTCCCGCTCTCTCCCGTTCTCTCTCTAACCCACTCTCTCTCTCCCGCTCTCTCTCCCGCTCCAACTCTCTCCTGCTCTCTCTCTCCCATTCTTTCTCCCACTCTCTCTCTCTCTTTCAAGCTCTCTCTCTCCCACTCTCTCTCTCCCACTCTCTCACTCTCTCTCTCTCTCACGCTCTTTCTTTCGCGCTCTATCTCTCTTTCTCCCTCTCCCACTCTCTCTTTCTCTCACTCTCCCTCCTCTCCCTCCTCTCCCGCTCTCTCCCGTTCTCTCTCTAACCCACTCTCTCTCTCCCGCTCTCTCTCCCGCTCCAACTCTCTCCTGCTCTCTCTCTCCCATTCTTTCTCCCACTCTCTCTCTCTCTTTCAAGCTCTCTCTCTCCTGCTCTCTCTCTCCCATTCTTTCTCCCACTCTCTCTCTCTCTTTCAAGCTCTCTCTCTCCCACTCTCTCTCTCCCGCGCTCTCATTTTCTCTCCATATCTCCCTCTGTCACTCTCTCCCTCTTCCGTTCTCTCCATCTCACGCTCTCCCTCTCTCGCTCTTTCTCCCACCCTCTCTCGCTCTCTCTCTTTCCCGCTCTCCCACTCTCTCCCTCTGTCTCTCGCTCTTCCTCTCTCTCTATCTCCCACTCTCCCTCTCTCTTCCACTCTCCCTCTCTATCTCCTGCGCTATTAATCTCTTTTTATCTCCCTCTGACGCCCTCTACCTCTTCTGCTCTCCCTCTCCCGCTCTTCCACTCTCTCTCTCTCTCCCACCCTCTCTATCTCCAGCTCTCTCTTTCTCTCTCTTGCTCTTTCTTTCACTCTGTCTCACTCTCGCTCTCTCTCTCCTACTCTTTCTCTCCCACTTTCTCTCTCTCTAACCCGCTCTCTCTCTCTCTCCCGCTCTCTCCCTTTCTCCCACACGCTCTCTCTCCCCCTCGCTCTCGCGCTCTCTCTCTCCCTCCCTCACTCTCTCTCACCCTCCATCTCTCTCTCTCTCCTGCAAATTACCGCTCGCACTCTCTCTCCCTTACTCCCACTCTCTCTCTCTCCCTCTCTCTCTTTCTTTTTCCCACTCTCTCTCTCTCTCTCTCTCTCTCTCTCTCTCTCTCTCTCTCTTTCTCTCTCTATTGCCCTCTGCCCTTCTGCTCTCTTCGCCCGCTCTCTCTCTCCCACTCTCTCTCTCCCTCTCTCTCTCTCCCTATCCCCCTCTCTCCCCACTCGCTCTCCCTCTTGTCTTCCTCTGCCGCTCTCGTCCTCGTCCTCCTCCGCTCTCCCTGTCCTGCTCTTACTCCTTCCCACTCTCTCCTACCCTCTCTGTCTCTCCCGCTCTCTCATTCTCTTCCGCCCGCTCTCTCTCTCTCGCTATATCTTTCTCTCCTGCTCTCTCTCTCCCACTCTCTCTCTCTCTCTCCGCTCTCTCTCTCCCACTCTCTCTTTCTCTCTCACTCTCTCTCCCGCTCTCTCTCTCTTTCTCCCAATCTCTCTCTCTCGCTCTCTCGCTCTCTCGCTCTCCGTCTCTCTCTCTCGCTCTTTCTCCCACTCCCTCGCTCTCTCTCTCCCGCTCTCTCTCTCCCGCTCGTTCCCCCCTCTCTCTCTATATAACCTACTCTCTCTCTCCCATTTTCTCTTCTGCTCTCTTCCACGCTCTCTCTCTCTTGCTCTCTCTCCTTTTCTCATATTCTGTCCTGCAGGTCGACCTGTTCTGTGGTATGTTCGGAGCATTTTAACTACTGATCTTACAGGTAGACCTGTTCTGTGGTATGTTCGGAGCATTTTAACCTCTGATCCTGCAGGTCGACCTGTTCTGTGCTATGTTCGGAGAATTGTAACTTCTTATCTTACAGGTAGTCCTGTTCTGTGGTAAGTTTGGAGCATTTTAACCTCTGATGCTGCAGGTCGACCTGTTCTGTGGTAAAATCTGAGCATTTTAACTACTGATCCTGCAGGTCAACCTGTTCTGTGGTTTGTTTGAAGCATTTTAACTACTGATCTTACAGGTAGACCTGTTCTGTGGTAAGTTCGGAGCATTTTAACCTCTGATGCTGCAGGTCGACCTGTTCTGTGGTATGTTTGGAGCATTTTAACTACTGATCTTACAGGTAGACCTGTTCTGTGGTAAGTTTGGAGCATTTTAACCTCTGATGCTGCAGGTCGACCTTTTCTGTGGTATGTTCGGAGCATTTTAACTACTGATCTTACAGGTAGACCTGTTCTGTGGTAAGTTCGGAGTATTTTAATCTCTGATCCTGCAGGTCGACATGGTCTGTGGTATGTTCGGAGCATTTAACTACTGATCTTACAGGTTGACCTGTTCTGTGGTATGTTCGGAGCATTTTTACCTCTGATCCTGAAGGTCGATCTGTTCTGTGGTATATTCGGAACATTTTAACTACTGATCTTACAGGTAGACCTGTTCTGTGGTATGCTCGGAGCATTTTAACCTCTGAGGTGCAGGTCGATCTGTTCTGTGGTATGTTCGGAACATTTTAACCTCTGATCTTACAGGTAGACCTGTTCTGTGGTATGTTCGGAGCATTTTAACTACTGATCCTGCTGGTCGACCTGTTCTGTGGTATATTCGGAACATTTTAACCTCTGATCTTACAGGTAGACCTGTTCTGTGGTATGCTCGGAGCATTTTAACCTCTGATCCTGCAGGTCGACCTGTTCTGTGGTATGTTCGGAGCATTTTAACCTCTGATCCTGCAGGTCGATCTGTTCTGTGGTATCTGATCTTACAGGTAAACCTGTTCTGTGGTAAGTTTGGAGTATTTTCACCTCTGATGCTGCAGGTCGGCCTGTTTTGTGGTATATTCGGAACATTTTAACTACTGATCTTACAGGAAAACCTGTTCTGTGGTAAGTTTGGAGCATTTTCACCTCTGATGCTGCGGGTCGGCCTGTTTTGTGGTATGTTTGGAGCATTTTAACGTCTGATACTGCAGGTCGACCTGTTTTGTGGTATGTTGGGAGCATTTTAACTACTGATCTTACCGGAAGACACGTTCTGTGGTAAAATCGGAGCATTTAACAAGTGATCCAGCAGTTCGACCTGTTCTGTGGTATGTTCGGAGCATTTTAACTACTGATCCTGCAGGTCGACCTGTTCTGTGGTAAGTTCGGAGCATTTTAACCTCTGATCCTGCAGATAGATCTGTTCTGTGGTATGTTCGGAGCATTTTTAAAACTACTGATCCTGCAGGTCAACCTGTTCTGTGGTATGTTTCGGAGCATTTTAACTACTGATCTTACAGGTAGACCTGTTCTGTGGTAAGTTTGGAGCATTTTAACCTCTGATGCTGCAGGTCGATTTTTTCTTTGGTATGTTTGAAGCATTTTAACTACTGATCTTACAGGTAGACCTGTTCTGTGGTAAGTTCGAAGTATTTTAACCTCTGATCCTGCATGTCGACCTGCTCTGTGGTATGTTCGAGGCATTTTAACTACTGATCTTACAGGTAGACCTGTTCTGTGGTAAATCCGTGGCATTTTATCTAATGAATTTATATGTCTAGCTATCCTGTGTCTCATGTGGAGCATTTTAACTTCTGATTCTGCAGGTAGACCTGTTCTGTGGTATGTTGGGAGCATTTTAACCTCTGATCCTGTAAATAGATCTGTTCTGTGGTAAGTTCGCAGCATTTAACTACTGATCCTGCTGGTCGACCTGTTCTGTGGTATGTTCGGAGCATTTAACTACTGATATTACAGGTAGACCTGTTCTGTGGTATGTTCGGTGCATTGTAACCACTGATCCTGCAGGTCGATCTGTTCTGTGGTATGTTCGGAGCATTTGACTACTGATCTTACGGGTAGACCTTTTCTGCTGTAAGTCCCGAGCATTTTAATTACTGATCTTATGGGTAGACCTGTTCTGTAGTAAATTCGGGGCATTTTATCTACTGAACTTTAAGGTCTAGCTGTTCTGAGTCTTGTTTGGAGCATTTTAACTACTGATCTTGCAGGTCGACTTGTTCGGTGGTATGTTCATAGCATTTTAACCTCTGATCCTGCAAGTAGATCTGTTCTGTGGTAAGTTCAGAGCATTTAATTACTGATCCTGCAGGTTGACCTGTTCTGTGGTATGTTCGGAGCATTAAACTACTGATCCAGGAGGTCGACCTGTTCTGTGGTATGTTCGGAGCATTTAATTACTGATCTTACAGGTAGACCTGTTCTGTAGTATGTTCGGAGCATTTTAACCGCTGATGCTGCAGTTCGACCTGTTCTGTGGTATGTTTGGAGCATTTTAACTACTGATCTTACAGGTAGACCTGTTCTGTGGTATTTTCTGATCATTTTAACTACTGATCTTACGGATAGACCTGTTCTGTGGTAAGTTTGGAGCCTTTTTACCTCTGATCGTGCAGGTCGATCTGTTCTGTGGTATGTTCTGAGCATTTTAACTACTGATCTTACGGGTAGACCTGTTCTGTGGTATGTTCGGAGCATTTTAACTACTGATCTTACAGGTAGACCTGTTATGTGGTATGTTCGGAGCATTTTAACTACTGATCTTACGGGTAGAACTGGTCTGTGGTATGTTCGGAGTATTTTAACTACTGATCTTACGGGTAGACCTGTTCTGTGGTAGTTCGGAGCAGTTTTACCTCTGATCGTGCAGGTCGATCTGTTCTGTAGTTAGTCCCAAGCATTTTAACTACTGCTTTTACAGGTAGACCTGTTCTGTGGTAATATCGGAGCATTTTAACTACTGATCTTACAGTTAAACCTGTTCTGTGGTATGTTCGGAGCATTTTAACTACTGATCCTGCAGGTCAACCTGTTCTGTGGTATGTTCGGAGCATTTTAACTACTGATCTTACAGTAAGACCTGTTCTGTGGTATGTTCAGAGCATTTTAACCTCTTATCCTGCAGATGAACCTGTTCAAAGGTATGTTCAGAGCGTTTCAACTACTAATCTTACAGGTAGAGCTGTTCTGTGGTAAGTTCGGACAAGTGTTTTAATTTTTAGGACAAGTTTTTTAAGTTTTAGGACAAGTGTTTTTAAGTTTTTAGAACAAGCGTTTTTAATTTAAGGACAAGTGTTGTTAAGTTTTAGGACAAATGTTTTAAAATTTTAGGACAAGTGTTTTTAAGTTTTAGGGCAAGTTTCAGGACAAGTGTATTTAGTTTTAGGACAAGTGTTTATAATTTTTAGGACAAGTGTTTTTAGATTTAGGACAAGTGTTTTTAAGTTTTAGGACAAGTTTTTTAAGTTTTAGGACAAGTGTTTTTAAGTTTAGGACAAGCGTTTTTAAGCTTTTTAGGACTATAGTTTTTAGGGTTCGGACAAGCATTTTTCAGTCTTAGAACAAGTGTTTTTAAGTTTTAGGACATGTGTTTTTCAGCTTTATAGGACAAGTGTTTTTAAGTTTTAGGAAGAGTTTTAAAAATTTCATGACATGTGCTTTTAAGTTTTAGGACAAGTGTTTTTGAGTTTAGGAAAAGTGTTTTAAGCTTTTAAAGACGATAGTTTTTAGGGTTAGGACAAGAGTTTTCATGTTTAGGACAAGTGTTTTTTATGTTTTGGGACAAGTTTTTTCAAGTTTTAGGACAAGTAAATTTAAAATTTAGGACAAGTGTTTTTAAGTTTTAGGGCAAGTGTTTTTAAGGTTTTAGGACAAGTTCTTTAAGGTTATGACAAGTGTTTTTTACGTTTTTAGGACAAGTGTTCTTAAGTTTTAGTACAAGTGTTTTTAAGTTTTAGGGCAAGTGTTTTTAAGCTATAGGACAAGTGTTTTTAAGTTTTAGGACAAGTAATTTTAAGTTTCAGGACAAGTGTTTTTAAGTTTTAGGAAAAAGTTATTAAGTTTTAGGACAATAGTTATTAAGTTTTAGGACAAGTGTTTTAAGTTTTAGGACATTTTTTTATTAAGTTTTAGGACAAATGTATTAGGTTTTTAGGACAAGTGTGTTTAAGTTTTAGGGCAAATGTTATTAAGTTTTAGGACAAGTGTTTTTTTTAAGTTTTAGGGCACATGTTTTTAAGTTTTAGGACAAGCAATTTTAAGTTTTATGACAAATGTTTTTAAGTTTTAGGACAAGTGTTTTTAAGTTTTAGGACAATTACTTTTAAGGCTAGGACAAGTGTTTTTAAGTTTTTAGTATAAGTCTTTTTAAGTTTGAGGAGAAGTCTTTTAAGTGTTTCAACAAGTGTTTTTAAGATTTGGGACAATTAATTTTAAGTTTTAAGACAAATGTTCTTAAGTTGTAGGAAAAGTGATTTTAAGTTTTTAGGACAAGTATTCATAAGTTTAAGGACAAATGTTTTAAGTTTTTAGGACAAGTGTTTGTAAATTTGAGGACAAGTGTTTTTAAGTTTTAGGACAAGTAATAATTTTATGTTTTAGGACAAGTATTTTAAGTTTTAGGACAAGTGTTTTTAAGTTTTAGAACAAGTGTTTTTAAGTTTTAGGACAAGTCTTTTTAAGTTTTAGGACAAGTGTTTTTAAGATTTTAGAACAAGTGTTTTTAGTTTTAAGACAAGTGTTTTTAAGTTTAAGGGCAAGTTTCAGGACAAGTGAATTTAGTTTTAGTACAAGTGTTTTTAAGTTTTAGGAGAGAGAGAGTGGGAGAAAGAGAGAGTGGCAGAGGAAGAAAGAGAGATTGAGAGCACGGGGGAGAAAGAGCGGGAGAGAGAGTGGGGGGAGAGAGAGCGGGATATATAGGGAGAGAGAGGGAGAACGAGAGAGAGAGAGAGAGGGAGAGCGGAAGAAGGGGAGAGCGGCAGAGAGTGATGAAAAGAGAGAGTGCGGGAGAGAATATGTAAGAGAGAGATAGGGAGAGAAAAAGTGAGAGAGCGGGGGGAGACCAGGGAGAAAGAGCGGGGAGGGAGTACGTGGAGAGAGAGTGGGGGAGAAAGAGCGGGAGAGAAATACAGTCGAACTTCGATGGCTCGAACTCGTCTGGACCGTCGGTGCGAGTTCGACCCATCCATGTGTTCGAGCGATACCTAGCCAGACAATTTTCAAGTTGGTTCATGTGTACCTTATGTCATCACGGACACCACGTTTTTTCTCGAACAAATTTGCAAAGCGCACGTGGCACCTGCCACTGAGTGATCAATAACCCTTTGCACACGATAAGCCGCATGTGTTAGCATATTTTGTTTTGTTTGTTTTGATTCTTTACGTCCCATCAACAATCTTTCAGTTATATAGGGACGGGTCTTCCTGGGTTGAACCAGTACTAAGCTAGGATAAATGTGTCTTGCTCAAGGACCACAACGCAGTGACGCCGGTGAGGCTCGAACCCACGGCCCTTCGGTCTTGAGTCAAGCACTCTACCACTGAGCCACTGCGCTCCCATGTGTTAGCATATGAACCAGTTTAAAGTAAATACATTTATCAGCATGCGCATATTCGCAGACTGATCAAAGCATTTGCTATTGTCGAGTAAGCTGTACCGTTTGTCTTCCTGTGGGTGAATGTTCCTGTTTATGTATTTCGGTTGTTTATCGTTTCTTTTAGAACAATAAAAGAAAAAAACAAGTTCGTTTCTTATTATTATTCACAATGTGCAAGTTTCAATTAATAACAACGAATAAAAACATGAAAAAATGACAAACTCCCCAGGATGTTTACAACAAAGATGCGGATCTGACTGTACTGCCGCACAATCTAATGTCTGTCTTTATCCAGCCAGGCATGTTTTACTCATTTTGACACGCAAATTCTTGATTAGAAAACATCTCATTAATTGTCTTTAATCAAATTCGGCCGCCTTACTAAGCGGTGACAAGTGAGAACTTACTCAAATCTTTGATCTGATAAATTGCCACTAATTGCTCCACACGTTAGGTAACCCAAGAGTAAAATCATCATCGTCACAGAGCGCTTATGAAAATAATAATGAACTTAAATTAAGCGTGTGACTGATTCATGTAAAGAAATATTCTGTTCGAGCCATCAAAGCGTTTTTACATGAAAAATCGCCCTGCGGACCGTGCTTTGAGTTCGAGAGTTCGAGCCATCGCTGTTCGAGCCTGGAGTGTATTTTAACATTAAATGTATGGGGAAATTGCCGGGACCGAGGAATGAGTTCGAGCGATCCCTGGTGTTCGAGACAGGCGAGTTCGAGGGACTAAAGTTCGACTGTAGAGTGAGTGAGAGAGAGTGGGAGAGAGAGAGAGAAAGAGTGAGAGAAAGGGAGAGAGAGCGGCAGAGAGGGAGAGAGCGGCAGAGAGAGAAAGAGAGGGAGAGAGATAAAGCGGGAGAGATGAAGAGAGAGAGAGAGATTGAGAGTGTGTGAGAGAGATTGGAAGAGAGAGAGAGCGGTAAATAGAGAGAGTGGGAGAGAGAGCACCAGATGGAGAAAAAGAGAGATTTAGAGCGCGGGATAGAGAGAGTGGTAGAGAGAGTGGGGGAGGGAGAGAGCGGGAGAGAGAGCGGGGGAGAGAGAGCAGGAGAGAGATAGTGAAAGAGAGAGAGCGGGAGAGGGAGAGACAGAGTGGGAGAAATGAAGAGAGAGCGTGAGAGAGAGCAAGGGAGAGAGTGGGTTAGAGAGAGAGCGGGAGAGAGAGAGCGGGAGAGAGATAGTGGGAGTGAGAGATAGTGGGAGTGAGAGAGAGCGGGAGAGAGAGAGAGAGAGTAGGAGAGGGAGAGATAGAGGGAGAGCGGGAGAGAGAGTGGGAGAGGGAGAGAGGGAGAGAGGGAGAACGGAAAATGGAGAGAACGGCAGACGGCGATAGAGAGAGAGTGCAGGAGAGAGAGAGAAAGCAAGAGCAATAGAGCGTTGGAGATAGCAGGGAGAGAGAGCGCGGGAAAGAGGGAGAGAGCAAGAGAGAAAGAGAGTGGAGAGAGTGCGTGAGAGAGGAAGAGAGAGGGAGAGAGAGAGAGCGCGAGAGAGGGAGAGAGAGAGAGCGCGAGAGAGAGATTGAGAGTGCGGTAGAGAGAGAGAGAGAGCGGGAAATACAGAGAGCGGGAGAGAGAGCGACAGAGGATGAAAGAGAGTGATTGAGAGGTGGTAGAGAGAGAGTGTGGGAGAGAGAGAGTTGGAAAGATGGAGAGGGAGAGATAGAGGGAGAGCGGGAGAGATAGTGAGAGAGAGTGGGAAAGGGAGAGATAAAGGGAGAGCGGGAGAGATAGTGGGAGTGTGGGAGAGGGAGGGAGAGATAGCGGGAGAGGGAGTGGGAGAGGGAGAGAGTGAGAGCGAAAGATTGAGAGAGCGGCAGATGGATGTAGAGAGTGAGAGCGCTGGAGAGAGAGCGAAATAGAGAGAGGGAGAGAGAGCAAGAAATACAGAGAGCGGGAGAGAGTGGCAGAGGGAGAAAGTGAGAGATTGAGAGCGCAGGGGAGAGAGAGCGGGAGAGAGAGAGAGAGCAGGGAGAGAGAGAGAGCGGGAGAGATAGGTAGAGAGAGGGAATGCGGGAGAGAGAGGGAGAGAAAGCGGAAAATACAGAGAGTGCCAGAGGAAGAAAGTGAGAGATTGAGAGTGCGGGGGAGAGAGAGCAGGAGAGAGAGAGAGAGAGAGAAAGCGATAGGGAGAACGGGATAGAGAGGAAGATCGGGAGAGAGAGGGAGAGCTGGGAGAGAGATCAGGAGAGAGAAAGTGGGAGTGAGAGAGAGTGGGAGAGAGAGGGAGAGACAGAGTGGGAAAAAGGGAGAGAGAGTGCAGGAGAGAGAGAGAGTGGGAGTGAGAGAGAGCGTAAGAGAGAAAGAGGCAGAGGGGTGAGGGAGAGCGGGAGAAAGAGAGAGTGGGAGAGGGGGACAGGGAGAGCGGATAATGGAGAAAGCGGCAGATGGTGATAGAAAGAGAGAGTGCGGGAGAGAGAAAGAAAGAGAGAGCAAGCCCCGCCTGTTATGTTACTTGTTCCGTGCATTTAACAGCTGATCACACAGCCCCGCCAGTTATGTAGCTTGTTCCGTGCATTTTTACAGATGATCATGCAGCCTGGTCTGTTATGTATCATATTCCGAACATTTGAACAGATGATCATGCAGCCCTGCTGTTATGTAACATGTTCCGAACATTTTAACAGATGATCACGCAGTCCCGCCAGTTATGTAACTTGTTCCTTGATTTTTACAGATGATAACGCAGTCAGTCCTATTATGTTACTTATTCCAAGCACTTTAACAGATGATCACGCAACCCCGCCTGTTATGTAACTTGTTCCGTATATTTTTACAGGTGATCATGCAGTCTGGTCTGTTATGTATCATATTCCGAACATTTGAACAGATGATCATGCAGCTCTGTCTGTTATGTAACTTGTTCTGAACATTTAAACGGATGATCACGCCGCCCCGCCAGTTATGTAACTTGTTCTGTGCATTTAAACAGATGATCACGCAACCCCGCCTTTTATGCAACTTGTTCCGTGCATTTTAACAGATAATCACGCAGCCCGGCCAGTTATGTAACTTCTTCGGTGCACTTTAACAGCTGATCACGTAGCCAGGTTTGTTATGTATCATATTCCGAACATTTGAACAGGTGATCACGCAGCTCCGCCTGTTATGCCAATTGTTCCGAACCTTTTTACTGATGATCACGCAGGCCCGCCTGTTATGCAACTTGTTCCGTGCATTTTAACAGATGATCACGCAGCCCCGCCTGTTATGTTACTTGTTCCATGCATTTTAACAGATGATCATGCAGCACCGCCTGTTATACTACTTGTTCCGAATATTTTAACAGATGATCATGCAGCCTGGTCTGGTATGTATCATATTCCGAACATTTGAACAGATAATCATGCAGCCCCACCTGTTATGTAACTTGTTCCGAACATTTTAACAGATGATCACGCAAATCCTCCAGTTAGGTAACTTGTTCCGTGCATTTTAACAGATGATCACGCTGCCCCGCCTGTTATGCAACTTTTTCCGTGCACTTTAACAGCTGATCACACAACCCCACCCGTTATGCAACTCGTTCCGTCATTTAAACAGATGATCACGCAGCCCAGCCTGTTATTTAACTAGTTCAGAACATATTAACAGATGATCACGCAGCCAGGCCTGTTATATAACTTATTCCGAACAATTTTACAGCGGATCACGCAGCCTGGCCTGTTATGTAACTTGCTCAGTGCATTTCAACAGATGATCATGCAGCACCGCCTGTTATGAAACTTGTTCCGTGCATTTTAACAGATGATCACGCAGCCTAGTCTGTTATGTATTATATTCCGAACATTTTAACAGATGATCACGCAGCCTCGCCTGTTATGTAATTTGTTCCGAACATTTTAGCAGCTGATCACGCAGCCCCACCTGTTATGTAACTTGTTCCGTTCATTTAAACAGATGATTACGCAGCCTCGCCTGTTATGTAACTTGTTCGGAACATTTTAACAGATGATTACGCACTCCGGCCTATTATGTAACTTATTCCGCACATTTTAACAGATGATCACACAGCCCGGCCTGTTATGAATCTTATTCCGAACATTTTATCAGATGATCATGCAGACCTGACTGTTATGTAACTTTTTCTGTGAAATTTAACAGCTGATCACGCAGCCCAGCCTGTTATTTACATTGTTCGATGCATCTTAACAGCTGATCATGCAGCCCGGCCTGTTATTTAATTTGTTCGATGCATTTTAACAGATGATCACACAGCTGGGCCTGTTTTGCATCTTTTTTTAAGTTTTAAGACAAGTGCTTTTAAGTTTAAGGACAAGTTGTTGTTTTTTAAATTTTAGGACAAGTGTTTTAAGTTTTAGGACAAGTGTTTATTAGTTTAAGTTTAAGGACAAGTGTTTAAAAGTTTAAGGACAATAGTTTTTAGGGTTAGGACAAGTTTTTTAAGTCTTAGGATAAGCGTTTTTATTTTTAAGGACAAGTTTTTTTTTAAGTTTTGGGAAAAGTGCTTATAAGTTATAGTACAAGCGTTTTTAAGTGTAAGGACAAGTGCTTTGAAGTTTTAGGGCAAGTGTTTTAAAGTTTTAGGACAATAATTTTTTGTTTTGGACAAGTTTTTTTAACTGTTAGGATAAGAGTTTTTAAGTTTTGGGACAAGTGATTGTAAGGTTTAGGACAAGAGTTTTTAAGTTTTAGGAAAAGTCTTTTAAAGTTTTAGGACAAGTGTTTTTTTTAAGTTTAAGGACAAGTGTTATTTAGTTTTAGGACAAGTGGTTTTAAGTTTTAAAACAAGTGCTTTCAAGTTTTAGGACAAGTGTTTTTATGCTTCAGGACAAGCGTTTTTAACTTTAAGGGCAAGTGTTTTTTAAGTTTTAGGACAAGTGTTTTAAAGTTTTAGGTCAATATTTTTAAGGATTGTTGGACAAGTTTAATTAACTTTTAGGATAAGTATTTTTAAGTTTTAGGATAAGTGTTTTTAAGTTTGAGGACAAGAGTTTTTAAGTTTTAGGACCAGTGTTTTTAAATTTTAGGACAAGTGTTTTTAAGTTTTAGGACAAGTGTTATTCAGTTGTAGGACAAGTGTTTTAAAGCTTTGGGACAAGTTTTTTTTAAGTTTTAGGACAAGCAGTGTTTTTAAGTTATTTAGGACTAGTGTTTTTACGTTTTATGACAAAGTTTTTTTTCAAGTTATAGGTCTAGAGTTTGTTAAGTTCTAGGACAAGGGTTTTTAAACTTTTAAGGACAAGTGTTTTTGAGTTTTAGAACAAGTGCTATTAAGTTTTAGGACAAGTGTTTTTGAGTTTAAGGAAAATGCTATGAGTTTTAGGACAAGTTTTTTTTAAGTTTTAGGGCAACTTGTTTTAAGTTTTAGGACAAGTGTTTATTACATTTTTCAGGACAAATGTTTTTAAGTTTTAGGACAAGTTTTTTTTTTAAGTTTTAGGACAGTGTTTTTTTAAGTTTTAGGACAAGTGTTTTTAAGTGTTTTAGGACAAGTGTTTTTAAGTTTTAGGACAAGCTTTTTTTAAGTTTTAGGACAGTGTTTTTATGCTTTAGGACAAGTGTTTTTAAGTTTTTTAGGACAATTGTTTGAAGTTTTAGGACAATTTTTTTAAGTTTTATGACAAGTGTTTTTTAAGTTTTAGGACAAGTGTTTTTTAAGGTTTTTAGGACATAGATACAACAACAACAACAACAACAACAACAACAACAACAACAACAACAACAACAACAACAACTTCTGTAGTTTCTACAGCAACAAATTCTATAATAACAACAATAACACCATCAACAACAACAACTATAGTTACTAGAACAACAACATGTGTAGTTACTTCTGCAACAACAACTGTATTCCCTATAACTACAACTATAGTCAATTCTACAACTACAACTTTAGATACTACAACAACAAAATTATCAACAACAACAACAGCAACAACTTTAGTTACTACAACAACTACAGCAACATTTTATCTAAAGTCACAACAAAAACAACAACACCAACAAGAACACCACCAACAACAACTTTAACAATGAAAACAATTCCTACTGTTGTGACACCAACAACAACTACCTTTTTGTACAACAACACTAACAACAACTGGAGTTTCTACAGCAACAAATACAATTACGAAATAAGGGAGCGCAGTGGCTCAGTGGTAGAGTGCTTGACTAGAAACCGAAGGGCCGCGGGTTCAAGCCTCACCGGCGTCACTGTGTTGTGGTCCTTGAGCAAGACACATTTATCCTAGCTTAGTACTGGTTCAACCCAGGAAGATCCGTCCCTATATAACTGAAAGATTGTTGATAGGGCGTAAAGAATCAAATCAAACAAACACACAGTTACGAAATATCTCGTGATGTGCAAGGTGGTAGTATAAGATAGCTATACCATGTTTGTCCACCTGTACGTAAGTTAATTCACTCGTTAAAGCTCGTGGATTATCTCCGCGTACAGGCGGGCAACCTATGGTAAAATATTACAACGCACAATATTTTAGATCACCTCCCATAACTTGATGAGAGGAAATTGCAGTCTAGAATGTCAGTTTCAACACATTTATTGTGTTTTTAGAATCTAAGCGTGATATATACCTTGAGAATACCTTGAAAATAGTTGCTGGACTCTGGGGGAAGGACAAAATATGGACACAAAATGATGTACATTTCGTTTTTAGCCATTGCACGCTGCAGAAAAAAAACCTGACCAGACTGTTCGTTTAGGCCTGGTCAGAAATAGCACTGCTTACGCCAAAATGATATTTGATAAAGATATCATGATCAAACGGCACATGGATATATACACTAATCTGAGTGAGTCTACACTGTTTGCGTATCAGAAGTAGAGAGAACAAACAGTGGGGACTGATCAGCATATATATGTACATCTCTAACATGTGATCAGTGAAATATTTCCCAGATAAATTTGCTAAAAAATCAAAATAAAAAAATATATAAAAAAATATTTAAAAAAAGAATGAAATGCAGCAAAATACAACATAATATGTATATTACACGATGTGAAGCCTGCGTGTCAGCAACACAGGAAGCACCTGGGTCAGAGCTAAATATTTCCTGTTTTCCAGACAACTAAAACGATCCCACTTCCTACTTCCTGTTTCCCAGACAATTAAAAAAATGACATTACCAAAGTCAAGATTTACAATAGTATTGTAAGGGCTGATGCTTGGGCCATTTTTACATGCATTTGAAGCAATACCTGGCTTCTAGAGCCACGCCGGATAGGCGGTTGTCGAAAACGCTAATACTATCAACGAGATAAAAAAAATAGTTAGAAACAGATTTCGATTGCCATTTGTCGCCTGATTGGCGACAAATGGCAATCGATAACACTGTTACTAGCGATGTTTGAGCCGCATTCGTTGATTGTTAAGAGCGTTTTCGATTGCCGCCTATCCCGTTTGAGAATGTTATGCCTATGGTAAGTTAAAAAGTGAGTAAGATCAGGAAATATGCAGACCGACCCACGGTACCGTGATGGATGGAGCACAACAGAACACTAAGTCACAAGACATCCTTAGTACAATTAAAGCAAAGCATCCAGCTCTCTCTTCCTCTTCAAGATGAGTGCAAAACACAAAGTAATGCATAACAAAAAAAAGACCAGCGAAAATCTCCCTAAACAATGTTAGGTGCATAAAACAAAGAAACAACTGTCATTACCCATTCGGCCACAAATACATTTATTTATTTCATCAGGCTACAGTCAAATTATAATACAAAAAATAAGTTAGTATGATCAGGAATTACCACAATCATAAACGGCAGACCAACCCATGGCACCGTGAGAAAGAGCTACAGGACATATACAGTTAGAAGACATCCAAAAGACAATTAAAGTAAAGCGACTAGCTCTCTCTTCCTCGTCAAGATAATGGCAAAACTAGAAAAGCCATAAATTAATGCATACCAAATCAAAGACCAACACAGAACCCCCACAAACAATGAGAGGTACATAAAACAACAAATCATCAACAACAGAACCACCGCCTTAGAACTGACAGCAGCCTAAGCCACAGGTGGGGGGGGGGGGGGCTTTAATACATTTTACTTTCATGTACAGATAACAGACAAAACGACGAAATAATCGAGTTACCCAGTAGACACCCCACCCACCCCTCCACAGTTCGAGCAATATAAATATGGAAGTGAAGCTTAGCAACAATATTTGGGCATTCTTTCGAGAAAATTAGATAAAAGAATCAGCCGACGCTGGGCTGCCCCATAAAACAAACAGATTGAGGCCGCGCACACCCTACAAACGTTAGAACTGATCTGACCCAGGTACGTTCTAACAACAAACAAAATTGGCAATCTAGAAACAAGTACCTTGGAACAGGACCAGGCCGACAAAAGCCGTGGGGAGTCGTGTCGAATTCTTGTACATGTTCAGGAAGAAACCCTCATATTTTGTGTACGAGAATATTGGCCGCATTTGGGATCGTGGGTTGACACCATATCCCAAATGAGGTCCGAATCTGAATCACAAAAGTCAAAACGCCAGCAATTGCTGGCCTTTCAAATGTTAAAATGCCGACAATTATTGCCCAAGCTGGTCTGCGCCTTTAGTATTCCCAAACCCCTGAAGACAGGTTTTCTCGTGTCCATGCTCACATTTGCAACATCAGAATCTAGGGCGAATGTTTGGCCAGTAAAATGCATTAATTTAAAAACCCTATGCGGCCTATGCGAGTGCCCGTTCTTAAAGGTGGTGTTATCATTGTTGTTGTTCAAATTGTATGCGGGGTTTTTGTTTTGGTTCCTTGTTTTGGTGTGTTTTTTGGTGTCCTCTCTCGTTCAGCAATTCATCTTACAAAAGGGAGCGCAGTGGCCATAAATTGAAGCAGGAGTCAACATGTGCGGATCCAGAGGGGGGACAGGGGGTCCGGACCCCACCTGGAAAATTACAAAAATATAGGGTTCCTTAGCAATACTGGTCCGGGTCCCCTTAAAATCACAAAGCTACAAATCCAGCATTCATTGTTGGGCCATCATCGGCCCGCCAGCGAAACGCCATTTAAATGGCGTTTCGCTGACGGGCCGTTGATGGCCCGCTTATAGTGGTATTTGGGTCCTTCCTCCCCTCATCAAACTAAAAAAAAAAAAACGTTGTTAAAGTTGGGCCCCCTCTGACAAAACTTTCTGGATCCGCGCATGAGTCAACCATAAATTGAAGCCCCATAGAGAATTGGCAAAAAATGTATGCTTCTTTTTAGAACAAATGCAAACATATGGGTTGAGACACGAAAAAAAAACACCTTGAATTTGGTGTTTCTGACAAAGTAAAATTCAAACCAGCCTGCTCAGCTTTAGAGACTAGCTAGAAAATTTAAAGTATGCTTGTAGCAAGTCTCGATCTGATACTTTCCAATAAGCGAATGAAAAAGGCGCTGATCAGACTGCGGATGCACAGGCTGGTCTGTGCCTTTGTTGTTCCCAAACCCCAGAAGACATGTTTTCTTGCGTCCAGGCCCATATTACATCGGGCAGCAGCAAAGACCCAGGTGAGCCTGCGCATATGGGCAGTCTGACTACAGCCTTCACTTCTTGCATACATAAAGCATGGAAGTAGAGGAAGTCTCAGTTAAATAATAAGACAACTAGCCCTGCTAAATAGGTCAGCTTGGGCATTTAAAGAGGGCCTAAGGCATGTGCGATAAGTACAAAACTCTTGTTTGCAGGCCCATACAATGCTTGACATTCACTCCACCCCTAAATTCAAAATGAGTTTGATGAAGTTTTGGCCATGAAAAGTGAATGGATGCTCTAGCAAATGTACAATTTATTGGCTTTTATTTTGAAAAACACATACCGGTACTTATGTGGCTACATAAATGCTTTGTAGCCACATACCCCCACATGCACAGTCTTGCCAGAGCCTTCCCTGATGACCTGTGCATTAAGGGTCAACATTTGACAAGCTGGCCAAATGAGTTTCACGATTTTTTGTCGTCTGCTGACTTTTTTTGCATAATCAACTTTTTTTTTAATTCTTTCAGGAAGACTATCAGAGTGTTAAACAGTTTGGATCTCGATCAGGACGTACATTTTGTTGAGATTGATCTGGGTCCAAACTATTTGCAAAGGTTATCGGCAGATGACAAAAGTCGCCGCTAGCAGGCAAAGAGTAATAGGGAGAAGTAACTTGCATCATAATGCCATATTTTTACCAAGGGCAACAAGACCAACTGTCAAAGCTCCGGATCGAGAGTCATTAGGGTTAGGTAAAGCCTGTTGTTTGTTTGTTGTTGTTTATAAGTATACATGTATAGAGCCTTACTACAGATGGTTCAAAGATGCATAATAATAGGATTATACTATTTTTCATAGAAACAGGTAAATTACGGTGTATATTATACTGCAGTAAATGATATATACCTGCATGAAGTACCCATTACCTGGGCTAGTTTATATGTTTTGTTTCCAACGATTCTCACGTATCTTTGAATCCACAGTACAGATATAACATCACTGTGACCACTGGATAATTTACGAGAAGTAAAATAAAGATATAGGATTGGCTGTGTCATTTTGTTTGTTTCGGGAGCAGAACAACTTGTACAATTTTGAAAAAGACATATTTGGGACCGATGAAACAGGGAGAATGACAGCCGAAATACAGAGAACAAGATGCAGAACAGACAAAATGGAAGCCCCAATGTGTTAAACAAGATGCGGAACAGATGGAACAGACAGAGCGGCAGCCTTGCTTACTGTGTTAACCATTTACCTGCTTAAAGGCTGCCATTCACAGCAAATGTAGTCTGCAATCTCATCTGCTGATGTACTTTGGTAGCCAATATTGTAAACAGTATGAACTTCGTTCAGAAATTGTAAGTGAGTATGATCAGGAAATACCACAATCACAAACTGCAGACAAACCCATTGCGCCTCGAGGAAGAGCCACCCAATCATCACAAGACACCAGGAAAACAAACTAAGCTAAGCAATCAGCCAAGATGATTGCAAAACTAGAATGGACTTAAAGTCACATACAGTAAAACATACAACAATTAGGACACCCACAACGGGAGTAATGCACCAGTCATTTGTATCCACGCCACCCCCACCTACGGTGATAGCTGTGAAATAGCCGGGCTATGGTGCAGTGCAAGTACTTTTTGATTGTCCCCGCAGTGCCGGATAAGTGGGTGGGGGGTATAACATTGGAAAACCTACCCCGGTGAGATTTGCTGTAGTGTAGGGCGGGGCTAAGAGTATAAGAGTAGGGTTGTTACCATCAGCTTGTCCCCACAGGGCGGGGCTTATACCAGGGCTTTGAAAAATGAACAGTCACTATCCCCGCCCATCCCCGTAGGAGGGAGAGCAGTTGATACAAACAATCAACGACGAATCATCAACAACAGAACCACCGCCTTAGAACCGACAGCAGCCTAAGCTACGGGGGGGGGGGGGGGGGCTTAAATGTATTTTACTGGTACAAAATCTTTGCCCTAGATTCTGTTGATGTTGAAGTACACAAATGTTTAACTCACATGGAGGCCATGCGCGGATCCAGAAAATTTTGTCAGAGGGGGTCCAACTTTTTTTTTAGTTGATGAGGGGTGGGTGTATCCAAATAGCACTTTAAGCGGGTAATCATCGGCCCGCCAGCGAAACACCATTTAAATGCGTTTCGCTGGCGTGCTGATGATGGCCCAACATTGAATGCTGGCTCGGTAGCTTCGTAATTGTTCAGAGGATCTGGACCAGAATTGCTAAGAAACCTTATATTTTTGTGATTTTTCAGGGGGGGGGGTCCGGACCCCCTGTCCCCCTCTTAATCCGCCCATGGAGGCCTTCTAACTAATACAATGCATCATCATAGAGAACCACTCTAACAAATTAACATACTATGATGAAACAAAGAAAAGGCTCAAAATGCTATGTGAGAAGCAGTCAGACTGCTTTGATCAGGGTGCACTTCAATGGTAAATGTGTTCTGAAGTACATTTAAAATGTCTGCAGCATATGTATAGTATAATAAGCAGACACTTCCATTTGCTCTCTTACATGTATCTGCTTATTGGCACGCTGTAGCTCAGTTGGTAGAGCGTTAGACTAGGGATCGAGGGGCTGCTAGATTGAGACACACCTCAGCCACTGTGTTGTGTCTTTATCTGCTACTTAGTGGGCACACAGCATGCGCGATTCCAGAAAGTTTTGTCAGAGGGGGTCCAACTTTGACGCTTTTATTTTTTAGTTTGATGAGGGGAGGAAGCATCCAAATATCATTATAAGCGGGCCATCAACGGCCCGCCAGCACAACGCCGTTTAAATGGTGTTTCGCTGGCGTGCCGATGATGGCCCAACATTGAATGCTGGCTTGGTAGCTTTGTGATTTTTCAGGGGATCCCAACCTGTATTGCTAAAAAAATTATACTTTTGTGATTTTCAGGGGGGTCCAGACCCCCTGCCCCCCCCTCTGGATCCGCACATGCACAGAAAATCTTTCTGACATGACTGAAATATTGTTGAGTGGGACATAAAGCATCAACACTAACAAAGTACTCTTATCTGCTTAAGTACTGTTTTGCATATAATATGAACCCTGATCAGACGGCATCCTTAGTAAATGAGTTATGGAGTACACTTGAGTGCATTATATGCAGCAGATGCAACAAGCAGATAACATTTTAGGACAAAATGAATATTGGTAGGATAATGGTAAATACAGGTGGTGCATAATGCTACAGCTGCTTAACTCTTTGTTTACTGGGTAATTTTGAATGGGTTTTTTTGTTGTCTGCTGATTTTTTGTAAATCAACTTTTTCGAAAAATACTTTCAGAAATACTGTTGTTTAGGATTTTTTAGCAATACTGGTCTGGATCCCCAGGAAAATCCAAAAGCTGCCAAACCAGAATTCAATGCTGGGCCATCGCTGGCAGGCCGATGATGGCCTGCTGTATCCTCCCTCCCCTCATAGACTAAAAAAAACTTTGCCAAAGCTAGACCCCCTCTGACAAAACTTTCTGGATACGCGCATGCATTCGTTATTCCGAAAACCATGCCCGCACCCATATTGACCTTGGTCTTTTTTACCTTCCTGCTGCACACTGATCATCCTACTCTGCAGCTGCTGGTGGCCTCCCCAGGGGGGTACTCTCATTTTTTCTTCATACTCGAGCACAGCATCTACGGTTCACCCCAAAAAAATATCAGGAGTTTCAAGCACCCCAAAATTTTTTTTGAAATTTTAGAGACCCCCAAAAATACCCCAATTCTGTAACTTAACTAAAGAAAAGGCACTAAAATGCATAGAATGACCCCTAAATATAGTCTAATTTTGTGATGACCCCCCAAAAATATCCACAAAATTTTCATACCCCCAAAAATATTCATTTTTCTGAAAACCCAAAACATATTGCAATTCAAAATTTTGAACCCCCCAAAAATGACCGAAGCCTACGTATGTATGAAAATATCAGAGTACCCCCCTTCCCCCCTGGGTGGCCTCCTTGCTGCCACAAAGGCTAGATATACGTACGCGCATAGAAATGATCGGCTTCTTCATTTAAGGGTTGTTTAGACGGCATGATTTAGTCGTCCTGACAAGATTTTGTCATGTATGATTTTTCTGTTTAGACGGCATTACAATGTCATGTGTGATTTCTTTCAACAGTGAAGAAAACTGGCGGAGCACCTTAAGTTATCTCATCATGCTCTACATCGTTCCATTGCTATAGCTAAGAACGTGTATTAAAACTCATTCCCGCAAGTTTTTGTCATCTGCTATCTCATCTGCTTACGTTCTTAGGTAGTCTTTATGGCGAACAATATCGGCCCAGATCACATTGTTCCCTGGAAGCAGTCTGGTCAGGGTTTATAGTGTTTACTTCCATGATAAGATCTCTGAATGCACTTGAATATATGCAGCAGGTTAATAAGTAGACACCTTTTTCAGGACAAAATACTGGCATGTTTAGGGTTATCTATTGTATCTTGCTCCGAAAGCAATTAACCCCAGTGACCTCAAAGCTGATTGGCTAATTCGCCATGATTTTGTAATGGCAAATAGAACCAGTTCTATCCCCCATGACATGTCGTCCTGACTCTTGGAATCATATATGACTCTGTAATAGCAGTGTTTACACGAGTTGATTTGTAATGAATGACTAAGTCAGGCTGACAAAATTATGCCGTCTAAACACCCCTTTACACAAATAAATGATTGCAGCATCCTTTTTATACCTTGGGCACAAACGGGTTCAAAAAAGTTCATTTTGAAAAAGCAGCAGACGACAAATATTTGGATTTTTTCCATGTGGGGGGGGGGGAGGCAGAGTTAATCATACACAGAGAGCTATCTAGTAAGGCTTAAGGCCAAATCTGGGGTCTTGGGCCATTATCTAATGTCATAGGTGGTGTATATCATCAGTGAAGGCTCTGATCGACAAGACTGCACAAAGAGTTAAAACATACACAGACAACTATCTAGTAAGGCTTAAGGCCAAATCTGGGGTCTTGGGCCATTATCTAATGCCATAGGTGGTATAATTCATCAGTGAAGGCTCTGATCGACAAGACTGTACAAAGAGTTAAAACATACACAGACAACTATCTAGTGATGCTTAAGGCCAAATCTGGGGTCTTGGGCCATTATCTAATGCCATAGGTGGTGTATTTCATCAGTGGAGGCTCTGATCGACAAGACTGTTCAAATGTACAGGCTCGTCTGTGCATTAGCTACTCAGGTATATAAGCGCCAAAAGCTCACGGTTGGTCCGTTTAGATTTTCTCAAGTGTTTTATTTTCTCCTGCAGTAACCGGATTTAGGTGACAGTTGCTTCCTGTGTTGCTGACACGCCAGTTTTACATCGTGAAACATACATATTGTGTAGTATTTGCTGCATTTCATTTAGGAGTATGTCGTGTAGACCTTGCACATCACGAGCTATTGCGTGCTAAAGTTGGTAAGGGTGGTATAAAAAAATTTATACCACCCTTACCAACTTTAGCACGCAATATATCATGGTGTGCAAGGTCTACACTGATGTAGGTGGTATAAAATATTATACCATGTTTGTCCACCTGTACGTAAGATAATCCACTCGCTAAAGCTCGTGGATTATCCTCACGTACAGGCGGACAACCCATGGTATAACTATTACTTAGCCATGTATTAGAAGCATTATTTTAAGATTTTCTTGGCAAAATTATCTGAGAAATATTTCACTAATCACACGTAACAGATGTACATGTATATACTGACCAGTCCCTTACCTACATGTACATCAGCCACGACCCTGGTAGAGGGTCATTTGCGTCTCTATTCATCGCGCGCTGAGCCCGAACATGAGCTTATAACACTCACGGGCTAAGATAAACAAGTTTTTGACCGTAACATTGAAAATAATTTCATACCCATCTATTTAACATGTTTTGGGTTCTTTTCAGTACCCACAAAAAATGTTTCTATTGCGAAATTAATTTTATGTTACGCAGGCTTAACTAAAAGCCTGAGTTACACTGGGATCTGTTTGTTTTATTTGATTTTACGTCACAGTCAACAATTTTTCAGTTATGTCGAGATGGGTCTTCCTGTGTTGAATATCAACTGATCAAAATTACCCCATCAAAAATGGTGAATTTTCATGAACAAAGGGCAATAACTCCAGAAAGCATGGAGCGATATGGACCATTATCGAACTTGAAAAAAACATTATAGTTCTTAACAATGTGACCAAGTGTCATAAAATTCTGATCAAAACTATTCAACTTAGAGAGCGGACATCATTTTAAACTGTGAATTTTCATTAAGCAATGTGACCAAGTTTCATCAAAAGTATTCTACTTAGAGAGCGGAAATCGTTTCAAATGGTGAGTTTTCGTAACTCCTGAAGGCATGGTGCGATAAGGACCATTATCGAACTTGAAGAAGACATCATGGTACTAAACAATGCGACCAAGTTTCATAAAATTCTGATCGAAAGTATTCGACCTACAGAGTGGACATTGTTTCAAATGGTGAATTTTCATAAACAAGTAATAGTTGTACCATGGGTTGTCCGCATGTACGTGGAGATAATCCACGAGCTTTAGCGAGTGGATTATCTTACGTACATGTGGACAAACATGGTATAACTATTTTATACCACCTATATTAGTGTAGATCTTCCACATAACAAGATATTTCGTGCTAAAGTTGGTAAGGGTGGTATAAAGGACCTTAACCCCTGAAGACAATGTGCGGTATAGACCATTATCAAACTTGAAGATGACATTAAAGTACTTAAACAATGTGACCAAGTTTCATAAAAACGTACGTAAGCACGTACGTGTACGTACGTACGGACGGACATGGGTAACACTTAATGCCCCGGGCATTGTCATGGCCGGGGCATAATTATAATGCCACCTGCTCGATTAATGGTCTTAATGGACGCTATCATACTTATGGACCGTGTCGAGAGAAAACCTGACGTAGCTGCATCCGAACATGAAAGGCACAGAACATCCTGCAGTTATAACAATAACAACAGCAACAACAACAAAAACAACAACAACAACGACAATAACAACAACTACTACTACTACAAAAACAATTTTACAACACTTACACATAAAAGTGTAGTTACAACAGCAGCAACAACAACAAAAACAATAACAACAACCACAACTGTACAACACTTAAAACACAACTGTAGTTGCAACAACTACAACAACAACTCAACAACACTTACACATACAACTGTAATAACAACAGCAGCAACAACAACAACAACAATAACAACATGAACAATAACTACTACTACTACTACAACAACAAATTTACAACACTTACACATACAACTGTTGTTACAACAGCAGCAGCAACAACGCCACCAACAACAACAACAACAATTGTATAGCACTTAAAACACAACTGTAGTTACAACAATTACAACAACAACAAATCGAATAACCACAATAACAACAACTACTACTACAACAACTCAACAACTCTTACACATACAACTGTTATAACAACAGCAACAACAACAGCAACAACTGTACAACACTTAAAACACAACTGTAGTTACAACAACTACAACAACAAATACAATAACAACAGCAACAACTACTACTACAACAACAATTATACAACACTTAAACATAAAGCTGTAGTAACAACAGTGGCAACAACAACAACAACAACTGTACAATTCTAAAAATACAACTGTAGTTACAACAACTACAACAACAACTGTACAACACTTACACATACAACTGTAATTACAACAGCAACACAACATTAACAATAATAATAATAACAACTACTACTACAAGAACAACAATTGGACAACACTAACACATACATCTAGAATTACAACAACAACAAAAACAACAACAGCAACAACAACAGCACAACAAATAAAATAACAACAATAACAAGAATAAAACTTAAAATACTACTACAACACCAACAGCAATTTTACAACACTTACACATACAACTGTAGTTACAAACAGCAACAATATCAACAACAACAACAACTGTACAACACTAAAAATACAACTGTAGCTACAACAACTACAACAACAACAACAAATACAACAACAACAATAAATACAACAACAACAACAACAACAAATACAATAACAACAATAACAACAACTACTACTACAACAGTTTTAGAACACTTACACATAAAACTGTAACAACAACAACAACAACAACAACAACAACAACAACAACAACTGCACAACACTTAAAATACAACTGTAGTAACAACAACTACAACAACAACTCAACAACACTTACATATACAACTGTAGTTACTAGAACAACAACACCTGTGCAACACTTACACTGAAAATCGTAACAACAACAACAACAACAACAACAACAACAACAACAACAACAACAACAACAACAACAACAACAACAACAACAACAACAACAACAACAACTGTACAGGCGAGTTCATTTAAAAAACGCTGGTTTTAAAGTTATGATGATTTCGGATTTTATTTGGCCTGTACCAAAGTAGACATTAGTTTATACTAATAGGGTCATATGAGACACTTCATGGTTGGACCAACTGGAAGGATGTGCTCCACGAGAAGACTCTGATCAGCCTGGGCATCAGCTCACTCTGATACAAGTATTCATATTCAAATGAATAAAGCTATGGTATTTAGTTGCCCTCTAAATATTTGGTATGGACCCTGATCAGGCTGTATTGATCCCAAGGCTGACCTGAGTATTCTCTCGGCACACACTCATCGTGTTGGTCCTGTCGTGCTTGGCTCTAATGTAAGAAATGTGCGCTGGCGTATTTTGTAGTATTTGAATATTAAACCTCCTGGTTCCGCCTTTATTTTCTCTTGGTGTTTTGTTTAAAAGACTAACTAAGGTTTATTTCGCTTCCATATGTGAGACATAGGGAAACAAGCAGACAAAGACGTCCCAACGTCAAAATGCCCCGAATGGAGAAATAAACCGTCAAAATCGAGTTATTGTCACGAAATCAACTATTTCTGGACCAAATCACCCTTAGTCAAGCCTCTGTTAAGCTTAACTGCCACGATTATCACAATACAAGAAAGTAGGTGGTGATTTTGCACCACCCGCGGCTAGCTAGGGCTCCCTCGTCAGATAGCCGGGGCTGCGGTCTCTTGTCAGCTTCATTAGAGAAAAGAGCTTCTGGCAAAATCATTAAGAAGTTCTGATCTCGTTTTTACACCACGCACGTAGGAATCCAGGGGGGGGGGCTATTGCATAACAGTACCTCAGTTTTAATTATCCTCCAGGACATTCTAATTAATATGCATGTGCATCACCCCAAGTGCATTGATATTCCGACATTCAAAGAACAATAACTTCTCTACGCTCAATGGCATCCTCATGAAACTTCACATGCATCATCACACTATAGTCATATATACTCAGTATATGTTTCATGAAATTTCTTCCATTGCTTGCTTTTTAATGGCTGACGATCCAAAGCGCGATAACTCATCAACTGACAAAACTTCATGCGCATTACCATAATTATGGTCAATCATACTCATAATAAAGTTCATGGAATTCAATCAGTCGCTTACTTAGTTATAGTTATGGCTGAGGACAGAATGGATTCTTTAAATGTAAGCAATCAAAGGGCAATAACTTCTCTATTAACTCTTTGCCTGCTAGTGCCGCCTGCTGATAATCTTTGTATACAGTTTGAACCAAGAACAGACCCAAAATGCGCGGATCCAGGAATTTTCGTCAGGAAGAGAGAGAGAGAGAGAGAAAGGGAGGGGGCAGGCCCAACTGATAGAAAAAAGCCCTGAGGAGCTTTACGCAAATGGCATAGCGTGAATGCTTAAATAACGGAAACCTGTTGACACTACTTTGTCAGGTGATTCAAATTCAAAAAATGTGTAGTTTAGGTAAAAGTCAGATAAGTGTACAATGTTTCCCATTGATGAAATATATAATAACTGAGCCGCAATTTGAGATTTCGAACAAAATGGTATGTGCGACAAAGGCTCCGACCAGCCTGCGCATACACACAGTCTGATCAGTTTCTTTGCTAGTTGCTTGAATATTCAATGACTTTTAAGCTACTGACCAAACAAAATATGGAGTTTCTAAGCTAATAAAGAGGCTTCATATGCTCGTCTGAGTCTATACTTGTCAAAATACCACATTGTTGGAAATGGGAGAGCAGTGGCTCAGTTGTAGAGGGCTTGACTCGAGACCGAGGGGCCGGGGGTTCGAGCCTCGCCGGCGTCACTGTGTTGTGTATTTGAGCAACAACGTTAATCCTAGCTTAGTACTGAGTCAACACAGGAAGACCCGTTCCTTTATGACTGAAAGATTGTTGATGGGACGTAAAATACAGCAAAATGCTACATAATGTGTATATTTCAGGATGTACAACCGGCTTGTCGCCAACACAGGAAGCAGCTGGGTCGTTTTAAACAATCCCATTTCCTATTACGATTCGCATCTACCCGGCCTCCATGCTCGTGCAACTCTGACTCCATCGGCTGGGAAGACACAGAGCAAAAGCTAGCCGATGTTTACCCGATTCCCCAGCAAAACTTGGTAGTGCAGTCGGCAAGCCCACCCCTCCGCCAGCCTGCCAGCCTGGGCAACTCTGATTCCTCTGGTCGGAGAGGACCCCGGTTGAACACCGGCCAAAGTTTACCCGATTCCCAGGAGAAACATGATCGCGCCCACCTACCCGCCACCCTCCTGTCGGCGAGACCCCAGGCGAATGCCAGCTGAAGTTAAACAGATCATCCGGACGAAACATGATCATGTCTACCTGGTCTGTCTGCCTCTGACACATTGGCCGGCGAGATCTCGGTCGAAAGCTAGCCAATATTTGTCTGCTTAGGCCGAGATACTCTTGCCAGGCGCAGGTGGGCACCCTCGAGCTTTGTTTTTTTTGTGAGTCCACAAAATCCCTCATGGCGAGACCCCATAAACAATAAAGGAACAACAACAGCAATAAAGAAAACAACAACAACACAGCAAACAACAACAGCGATAAAGAAAACAACAAAACACACTAAACAACAACAACGATTAAGAAAACAACAGCAACAGTAACAGCAACACACAACTGTACAGCACTTACAAATACAACTGTAGTCACAAAAACAACTTTCACATAAAACTGTAGTTACAACAACAACAACAACAACAACAACAACAACGATAATGAAATCAACAACAACAACAACCGTAGTTACAACCAATGATAAAGAAAACAGCAACAACTATACAACACTTACACACACACATACAACAACAACAGCAACAACAACAACAATTATCTGAAGCTCGTGGATTACCTCCGCGTACATGTACAGGCGGACAAGCCATTGTATACTATTACATAACCGCCTGGTGAGAGGAAATTGCTGTCGGAAATGTTAATTTCACAAAATTTATTTCTATTTTTAGAACCCTAAAGAAAACTGTGATAGAATATTGACACAAAATGATGTAAATTTCAAATTTTAGCTGTTTCACAGAAAATTGGCGACTGCAGTAAACACTGACCAGGCTGTACGTGTACATTGAAGCCTGGTCAGAAATTACACTTGTTTTGATAAAGACAGCATGATCAAACGGCTATGTAATAGTTATACCATGGCTTGTCCGCCTGAACATGATCTTCCCAGCCGAGAGTCGGCGCGAATGCCAGCAGAAGTTTACATGCTGACCCAGGGGAAACATGATCTCGTCTACCCGGCCTGCCTGCTTGGGCAACTCTTACTCCTTCGGCCAGCAAGACCCTGGGCAAAAGCCAGCCAAAGTTTACCGATTTTCCCTGCGAAACATGATCGCGCCCGCCAGCCCGCCCATTTGCCCACCCTCCCGACGGCGAGACCCCGGGCGAACGCCAGCCAAAGTTTACCCAATTCCTGGACGAAACATCATTTTAAAACAACCGGGGACATTGACCGGTTCAGCACGGCTCATCCCGGATCTCCAAGGTTGTCCACGGTGCCACCACGCTTGCTTGATTTGATTCGTTACGTCTCATCAACAATCTTTCATTTATAAAGGGACGGGTCGTCCTGGGTTGAACCAGTACTAAGCTAGGATTAATGTTCTTGCTCAAGGACACAACGCAGTGACGCCGGTGAGGCTCGAACCCGCGGTCCTTCGGTCTCGAGTCAAGCACTCTACCAGTAAGTCGGTAAGTAAGTTATCTTTTATTATAGTGCCTTGTGTAACATCGTAATACAAATAGGAATAAATATACATAATTAATACACCCGGCCGCATGGGCCTATAAGTCACTTCAAACTTTGTAAGCTTTCTTAGCGTTTTTAAAACGTATATCAAGCCTTTGTTCTGTCAAAAGTAGATCCATCACTGCCTTGTCCGTTATAGGCCTAGTTTGACTCAACACAGCAGAGCCAGATCAGAGATCCACAGCGTGGTTTCTCGATCTGAGTCTACTGTGCTTGTCTCATAGACTTCACAACTAATCTTGAGCAACAAACAGCATAGGTTCATGCGCGACGCTTAAATTGAAGCCCCGCGCATGGGCCTAGGCTGTCTCCCGTGCTCTAGCCTGTAGTAATGGCAATAATAACGGAATCTAACCCCTACCATGCTGATCGCGTACATATCTCGCTTTGAAAACTGTGCAGATCCAAATCAGCTGGCTTCTAAGAGGTCAGCTGATCAGCATCTATACTGTCTTCAATTTGGCCTCCGCATCCATCTACCACTGGGCCACTGTGCTCGATTGTGATACGGTTCATCACGATTCATCCCGGATCATCAAACCGGGATGAATCGGCACCTTAAACCGGGACAGTGAGAACGGGGCTAAGAGTGCGTATCGAAAAAATAGTTTTCTTATTTCTCAACCAAAAAATATATGATGTGGGTACTCATAGGAATCGTCTCAATGAGACGGTTCTTTTGAGCACCCAAAACATATGTTAAAACTGATGGGTAAGAAAATATTTACAATTTTATGCTCCAAATTTTTGTTTCTCTAACCCTGTGCTAGGCAAGAGTTAAAGTGTCGATCATGCTTTTTTAAATGAGCCGTTACACGTGATTTCCAACAATGCACGTGTAGACTGAGACTAGCCTGTGTATCCTTCTTTTAAGCTTAGAAACCTCAACTGATGTTCGGTCAGTAGCTTACCAGTCATAGAATATTTAGGCTCTGATCAGTCTGCGCATATGCGCAGGCTGATCTGAGGCTTTGATGGTCGCACATACCATATTGTTGGAAATCTCATGTCACGGCTCAAATGCGAGATTTAATGGGGGAGGGGAGGGGACAAGAACAAGAATCCAGAAGTTATGTGAGGATGGCAACCAAACGCTGATCCTTGGGGCGGGTTTTTTTCTATCACACCTTCCCAATCATGATAGATATTCCTATAATTTAGTGTAGCAGAATTGGGACGGACTTTGCTTTGGCTGCTTTGGCTCCGATTTTAGTGTTTGTTCAATGCTTACATAGCTTTGAAGATGATGTGTGCCTTTGAAAAAGGGACATTGATGAAAGTCCAAGCAGGTACCGAACATGTCGTGTGTCGTTCCGTCGACGCTCAAGCGATGTCATCAATATGTAAATGCCGCGCGTAGGGGACGGCATTCGAATATAGGGGGTCCTATTCCTAATGAACAACTTGGCACCCATGAAAAATTGTCCTGGTGTGTGTGGAGGGGGGGGGGGCTGCATGGTTAGCTAAATAATAGCATTCAAAGGAATGTGATGGGAAATTTGTTTTCCTAGCTGATTTCGCGGTATGAAGTGGCTGTTCTACATTGCGGGTTTACAGTGGCGGATCCAGGGGGCTCGCTTGAATCCCCCGGCCCCTCCACACGCGCGTGTTTTTTTTAAATATCCTATGAAAATTAAATAATTTGGTCTCAGTGATCAAATTATTTCATTTTCATGAGATATTAAACAAAAATTACATTATCAGCAAAACGAACCCCACACACCCGTATACATATGGTCCCCCTTTCCAGAAATCCTAGATCCGCCCCTGGGTTTGGACGACTAATTCCAAACCTTCATTCGTTGTCATATTCACATTTTTCTGTGCACACGGAGTGTGTCAGCTAGAATGCGGCATTTAACCCATTTAAGCCGAATGGAATTTCCCACTCTTATCAATTGTACCCGTTCATTTTCGTTTAAGGGTTGTCGGGTGGTATTTGTTTTTCTTTTTTAATTCAGTTTTTAATAGAATATTCTGTAAGCAAACAGTGGAGCCTGATCAGACGCCGCGTTCTGCGGCGTCTGATCTGTGTATGCACTGTTTGCCCCTGTCACACAAAAACGTGAGGAGGTTGGGCTTAGTGAGAAACAGGCCCTTGCCGTTTTCGTCACATGCCACGGATTTTGTTTTATCCCACCCATAACCTCATGTTGGCCCAGATTCTTAAATATCAAATCTTAGGCACCTATCTGGATCTTCATCGTCATCATCACCTTTCATGCGCGGATCCAGAAAGTTTTTTCAGAGGGGTCCAAATTTGATAACGTTCCTCTTTTTTAGCTCACCTGAGCCGAGGAGAGCTATTTGTATATCAATGACTCTGGCGTCCGTCGTCCGTCAACATTTTCAAACATCTTCTCTGAAACCACTGGGCCAATTGAACTCAAATTTCATATGGAGACTCATTAGAATTGGATGGGGGAACAAAAGTTTGTTCAAATGGTCCTGGTCACATGACCAAGATGGCCGCCATGCCCATGTATGGTAAAAACCTCTTTAAAAATCTTCTTCTCCAGAACCAGAAGACCGATGACCTTGGGACTTAGTATGTAGCATTGGGATTGTGGGGCCTACCAAGTTTGTTCAAATGATGGTCCTAGGTTGACCTTGACCTACCCTACTTAACGTCGAAGTCAAATTTGCTTTCTAATGCATTTAAATGGGATTTTCTTTTGAAAAGATGATTTTTTGAAAACTATTGAAGCCAATTAGATATGTTCAACCTAATGATACAATGGCTATAAATAAGTTCCAACGGTCAAGGTTGACCTTTCAGCCAATGTCACTCATATTGAAGTCCCATCAATATATTAAAACATGGTTTTCTCAGAAACGACAAGGCCAATTGAACTCAAATTTCATATGAAAATTCCTTACGATAAGTTTGCTAAAGGTTTTTTTACAAATTGTTGTGGTCACATGACCAAGATGGCCGACATACGTATATATGGTAAAAACCCTTTAAAATCTTCTTCAGAACCGGAAGACTGATGACATTGGGACTTGGTATGTTACATTTGGGATGTGGGGCCTACCAAGTTTGTTCTAATGATGATCCTAGGTTGACCTTGACATTCTTAACATCAAGGTCAACCTAGGATCATTATGGACTTAAATGGGAAAACTTTGAAAAGTTGATCTTTTGAATACTGTTGAAGCCAAAGTCAGTATCCTCACTTGATATGTTAAACCTAATGAGACCATGGCTATAAATATGTTCCAAAGGTCAAGATTGACCTTTTACCTTTCAGCCAACGTCGCTTATATTGGAGTCCCATCAATATATTAAAAGATAGTGTTCTCAGAAACCACAAGGCCAATTGAACTCAAATTTCTTATGGACACTCTTTAAGTAGAGGGGAGTAAATTTAATAGGCTTATATTGGGAAAACATAAAAAATCTTCTTGTTTGAAACCACTAGGTTTAGAACCTTGATATCTAGTGAACCTCTATCAAGTTTGTTCAAATTATGACCCTGGGGCCAAAACTGGCGGGATCACATGGTTTACATACATATATATTCTACATCCTGTTAGTTTTGTCATCATAATTAATGGAACCGTTTCCATGTAAATTTATAATGAAACTGCTGATTCATCAAAATTGATAGCTGAACTTTGGGAGGAGGTATGTTTCCCATACCCTTCTAAACCACCCAGGGCCCAAGGGAATTCTTGTTTTTTTTCAAACCTCCCAGAATTTTTTGACCCTATCTTTTAACTCTGTCTGCTAGTGTCCTGTCTACTGATTATATTTGCAAAACATTGAGCCTGATCTGGATCTTAACTGGTTGTCACATTGATGCTATAGTTGAGAGTTTTTAGAAAACTTTCTCATAATAACGAGGACATTTCTGTTATAACAAGAAACTGTCTAATAATAACGAGAATATTTCTCGTTATAAAGAGAAACTTTTTTATATTCTTGTATGTATCTTTGTTCTAAAAAGAAGCATGAAACTTTATACCACCTTTACCAACTTTAGCATGGAATATCACTTGATGTGCAAGGTCTACACTAATGTAGGTGGCATAAAATAGTTATACCATGTTTGTCCACCTGTATGTAAGATAATCCACTCGCTAAAGCTCGTGGATTATCTCCACGTACAGGCGGACAACCCATGGTATAACTATTACATAGCGAATTCTCAACGGGGCTTCAATCTATATCAAGCTCTGGAAAGAGTGCATCATAGGCCTTATCACAAGAAAAACTGATTTTGTTGCATGCGAACAGCAAAGGCTCAGATCAGCCTGTGCATCTTCACAATCTGATCATTTTTTATTCACTGTCTGGAAAATATGATAGCTAAAGTTGCCACATGCTAAAATTCAAGATTATGCTTCTTCACGTCCGGCCTCAGTCAACAATTTTTCTGTCATATCGGAATGTCTAATCTGTTTGTTATTTGTTTATTGGAAAGTAACATATGTAGATTGCAACGAGCTAAATTTTAGACGGGTCATCCTGTGTTGAACAAGTACTAAGCTGTCTAACCTGTCTTGCTCAAGGTCACACGGAGTGCCTCCAGTGATGCTCAAACCCTCAACTCCTCAATCTCGAGTCAAGCACTCAGACACTGAGCTCCAATAGGCTAGGTAGCAAAATAGTAAGTGAGTATGATCAGGAAATACCACAATCACAAACTGCAGACAAACCCATGGCACCACGAGGAAGAGCCACACAACAATCACGAGACACCAGCAAGACAAACCAAGCAAAGCAAACAGCTCTCTCTTCCCCATCAAGATGATTGCAAAAAAGTAGCGTACAGCAAAACATAGAACAATTACAGACACCCACAATGGGAACAACAATAAGCAACGAATCAACAACAACAGAACCACCGCCTTAGAACGGACAGCAGCCTATTTTAAAATGCATTTTACTGGTACCAAATCTTCGCCCTAGATTCTGCTGTTGTTGAAGTACAAGAAATGTCAGCTCACATGGGGGTCCAAACACAGACTTTCTCACGACAAGGCCCATATGTATAGGAACAACAAATGCGCAGAACAACCTGCGCTTCCACACAGTCTGATAAGTGTTGTTGTTATTTGTTTCCTGCAATGTATGATATCAAAACTTGCTTAATTTATAACTAAATAAAAGCAGACATTTTCAGAACAGCAAAAATTGTATCATGGTCTGCTAGCTTCTGTTGAAGCCAGCTGATCTGGATCTATATTATTTTATAAATGACGGAAAAATAATTTGAGGAAAAAAGGTTACAGGTAAACCTGTCTTAAGCGGCCACTCAAAAATAAACAAAACAAAGGTCTGCAAGACACATGGTAGCTTAATGGTCAAAAGTATTGCAGAATGCTCCCCTTGGAGCATTCTGCAATACTTTTGACCTGCATTAAGCGATAATCAGTCTTGAAAACCTTTTTTTGGAGTGGCCCCTTAAGACAGGTGTTACTGCATGTGCACACTGCACTTATCAGGTCAAATACAATACAGTAAAACCTGTGTAAAATGGCCACTCTCAAAAAGACCAAAAGTGGTTTTCAAGAATAAGTATCGCTTAATGCAGGTCAGAAGTACTGCAGAATGCATTCTGGAATACTTTCCACCTTCATTAAGATACCATTTGTCATTAAGATCTGTGTTTTGTCTATTTTTGAGTGGCCATTTTACACAGGTTTTACTGTATGATAAAATTGCTTTACATAGTGTTCGCATGTATGTTTATGAACAGACAGATTTGAATAAATTTTTTCAAACCATTGTTGAGTTTTACTTTTATTGAGTTTTCCCTCAAGACGTTCAGAGTCTTTGGGGCCCCTTGTTTTCCTGTTTTGGGCTTCCAAGCTGTACATTTCACAGGAGGCACTGGGTTGTGTTCTTGAGCAAGACACTTTATCCTCTGCTTGATACTGGTTCAACCCAGGAAGACCTGTGTTGACTAGGATGTAAAGGGAGCACAGTGGTAGAGTGCTTGACTCCAGACAGAGGGGCCGCAGATTCGAGCCTCACCGGCGTCACTGTGTTGTGTCCTTGAGCAAGACACATTTATCCTTGCTTAGTACTGGTTCAACTGAGGACAACAAGGCCAGACATAACTGAAAAATTGTTGAATGGGATGTAAAGAATCAAATCAAACAAGATGTAAAGAATATGGGCCTCGAGGCAAGAAAACCTGTCTTCAGGTTTCCGACAAGGACAAACCTAAACCTGCCTGCTCAGCTACAGAGACTAGCTAGAATATTAAAATCTTGCTTTTAGCAAATTTAGATATGATACTTTCCAAAGGGCGCATAACAAAGGTACTGATCAGACTGTGCAGATGCGCAGGCTGGTCTGCACCTTTGTTGTTCGCATACCTCGATGACGTCATGTGGTCAATAAAAAGATAACACAGATGTAAGTAAAAAATTTAATCCAATTTATTGGAATTCATGTTACATATGTATAAAATCTGTAAGAATCACAGCATAAAATTATTATTTCTCTGTTGCATAAACAGCATATAAAAATGAATAGCGCTATGATCTTGACGATAATGATAACCATGTGGAATGGATAAAATAGACGGGGATTTTCCATTTGGGGCCCAGTATGCATCTCCCTCACCAAAACTAGTAAGGCATTAACCTTAAATACCTTATTAGTCCTAATAAGCACACTGCAGTTTACCTTATACCATTTTTTTTTCAAACAATGAAGATCCAGATTAGCTGGCTTCTAATGAAGCCAGCTGATCAGGATCTACACAATTTTTATATCATCACTGTGAGTCCACATTAAACGAACAATGAAAGAGTAATTGTTGTCAGTGGTTAGGCATACTAGTTTGTCAACAAATTGATCAAAAATTCTGGGCGCCCCTGCCTCAAATAAGAATATGGAAAATCCCTGATATGAAGTTTTTAATGAACACTTGTTGTTGCCCCTTTTGTTCCCCATTTCTATGATTGAGTAACAGTCAATATATACCTTTCTCTTTCCAAATTCTCCTTTCTTTATCCTTTGTATACAAATGGATTCTTCCTTCTGGTTTGATTATAATTATGTTGGTCTATTGTATAAACAAGAGGTCACAGATTATAATTTCCAAATAATATTGTATTTCTTTTTCTTTCTGAAGAGCTTTTTGTCTTAACGAACAGTGTAGACCCTGATGAAATGTCACATTCTGTGGAATTTTATCTGGGTCTTCACTATTTGCCAAAGAATTTATTTATGGGTATGAAGTGTACAAAGGGTTAGTAAACATTAAACTAATTTCACAGACACCAGCTTATTACTAAAATGGAGATGACAAATGTTCACAAAAACATTAAATGGTAAATAATTTATGGTAGTCACTGCTCATGATGTGCAGAAAAACGTACAAAACTACAAGCATAATTATAGTACTATTAAGAGCTTATAAAAATATACATAACACACTTGCTCATTTAATTTTGATGTCACCAGTCACAACTTTTGTCGTCTGCTCCCTCATCTGCTTATGTACTTTTGACGCCTATATTGCAAACAATATGGCCCAGGTAGTTTAATGCAAGTCAAAAGAACTGCAGAATGCTCCACTACATTTGACCTGCATTAAGCGATTATTGGTCTTGAATACCAGTCTTGTTTTGGTCTTTTTTGAGTGGTTGCTTAAGACTGGGTTCATAGTGTTTGCTTCCATGATAAAAATCTAGTCTGAAGTGCACTTGAATATATGCAGCAGTCGTAAAAAACCCCAGACATTTTCAGAACAAAAACAGATTGAGGATAAGAATTACTTTCGCCTTAAACATAATTTCTTTAAAACCAACAATCAGCTGATTTGATCAAAAGCTTTTCTCATCTCTGAATATTGAGAGTGGAAGAGGGATTAAGCCTACAGCTAGACATTCAGCTCCACTAGATAGCTACACACAAACATGCATAAGTAAAAGATGACTTGATGCATAAGCAATAAGAGGCTTCCTATTATCTGCTGATCTTTTTTGCTAACAATTTGGACCCAAATCAGGCCTTGAAAAACGTGTGGCCTGATTTGAATCAAAACTGATTCATACTCTTAAGGTATTTTCGAAAGATTTTTTCGAAAAAAAAAAGTAATTTTGAAAAAAAAATCAGCAGACAACCAAAAAAGCAAGAAAATTTGCCAGCATGCAAAGAGCTAATGTCCAACTAATGGAAGCTCAATATGAAACATTCTGAACCCATGGACATAGATTAAACCAGATAAAAGATTTGCATCTTATATTTTTTCTTCTGTCTGGTAATAATTCTTACATACATACATAACAGTTAAAAAAATATACAGTGAAACCGGTCTTAAGCAGCCAGTTAAAAATAGACAAAACAAAGGTCTTAAAGCTATTTGGTAGTTTAATGCAAGTCAAAAGAACTGCAGAATGCTCCACTGGAGCATTCTGCAATACTTTTAACCTGCATTTAGCGATTATTGGTCTTGAATACCAGTCTTGTTTTGGTCTTTATTGAGTGGTCGCTTAAGACAGGTTTTATTGAATGTTTGTCAGAGCCACAATGGTAAGGCAATGCTCTCAGTTTCTCATAAGATAAAACTGGGAGGATGAAATGCTTTTTCTGTCAATCTTTCTCTCTTGGTTATATCAAGCACAGCCAAGAATATGCAAATATTGTGTTGATACCTTGGTGAACAGCTTTCATTTCATGAAAACACACAAAAGTTCAAATACTTTTGACATGGGACTAGATGAGCCAATTCAGAGGAAAATCTGTTTGCAATGTTTGTGAAAAACAAAATAGCAAATCAGCCTGCATATGATTATTCTTGATGGCTACCTCGATAGTACATGTATTATATAAACTATTTTTTGTTTTTATATATAATTTAACTGCCAGTCAAAGTCTGCTATACAGACTAATTTACACCATATCTTGTTCACATATGGCAATAACAGATTTGCTCATGACAAAGCTTATATTCTCAAGATTGTTCTACTGTGGAATGTAGAGTTTAAGAGACAAACAAAAACTGAGGGTGAACTATTTTGTTCTTTCAGTCAACATTTTTTGAGACATAGCTGAAAACCCATACCAATAAATGCACTGAACATGTGCTCACAACTTTAAAAAATGCTATACCCTCTTTTTTTAAAAAAAAGATGTGTAGATCCTGATCAGCTGGCTTCTAAAAAATGTTGACCACAAAAAAAATTGAAATAGCTGGAAACCACATAAAAATGGTATTTACAATGCAGCTGTTTTAACAGTAGAATAATGAACAGTCACACCATTAGTTCACATGACAGATATATTAAAACATTAAAAAAAAAGATGAAATATAACAAAGTTTGAGTCATGCTGTCCAACTCAGAGGCACAGAACTAAATGAAGGTTGCTGTGAATCTTATAAAAAGATCAAATTCAGCTGACGATTTTTTAGGTCTGATATTGTTGAGAGGTTCATCATAGTGTTTGATTTTAGTGAGAAAATTGGCATAATGATGTTTGAATAGACTGACATATATTTCCTCTGAGGAAATTATCAAAGGTTAGTACCGAAAGAATCAAAACAGCAACAATCAGTCTAAAATATTAAAATAATGGTATTAAATAACAATCATATACAGTTGGTGTACTAATTATAATCATTTAATTCTGTTGTCAGAAGTTTTTAAGTAAGCAATAAAATAAGATGAAATAAATAGCACAAAGGCAATTATTTGCCTTGTTTGTCCAATTAATTTATTACAGCATTGAAAATCCCCTGGATAAGGATTTTTCAATTTTCACTGAATTTCAAAAATTGAGTCCATCAAAATTTTTACATTCCAGCCAATAATAAGGGATTTTTGTATTTTAGGTATTTTTTCCAAAGGTTTTATAGCCTGGTTATAATCAAAATTGTTAAAGCAATAGTCATTCCCCCTTAAATTCCCTTTAGCATTGGTATTGGCAATAAGTTGTGAGTTTCCATTGATACCACTTGACAGCAAATTGGAACTACTCAGTGAAAGCTAGTCAAGGAAATCTGGCCCGAGGTTATAAAACTTTTTCCATGCTCAACTGAACTGAGCACGAAATCTATCCTGCTCATAAATGTTAAAATGCCAACAATTGTTGGCATTTTAACATTTATTAGCAAGATAAATACAACATCTGAGAGTATGAAAGAAAGAAAAATCTATATTTTTCAGCATTTTACTTTTTATGAGAATTTGAAGTTGCATGCTCAGTTGAGTTGAGCATGAGAAAAGTTTTATAACCTCAGGGCCAGATGCATGTTACTTCAAATTCATGTAGTGCTGCAACCAGGAATACATTAAAAAATACCAGTGTTTTAAGAAAAATGAGACCCTTTAACTGTCAAAATTATCTTCTGGGGGCAAACCCTTCTAAACTGTAAAAAAGAGATAATTGTTTCAAAGGTTAAAGAAGTCCTGGAATGGACATTTTCTGGAATGTATGAGGTTATTTGAGACTAAACAAGACTGGATTAATAGAATAACCAAGATTGCATAATCTACCGGGTAATGTTAACAAAGTGCTGGAATGGACACGGTTATTTCTCGAATGTACAAGGTTATTTAAGACTAAACAAGACTTGATTAATAGAATAACCATAGCATAATCAACCTGACTGACAGATAAATATTCCACTTGACTTAATACTTAACAAGGAAATGTACATATTTCTTCAGATAAATTGTCCTAATACACTGGTCAGCATTATGTAAATAAACTTCATGATAACGAAAACATGTTTGCAGAAAACATCGTAAAATAATTTTCCTATGTGTTACTTGTCTTTTTCCACGTTAACTCTTTACCTACTAGTGCCAAATTTTGTCATCTACTGATAACCTTTGCAAACAGATTGGACCCAGATCAGGCCAGACAAAATGTCGGGCCAGATCTGGATCCAAACCATCTTACACTTTGATAGTATTCTCAAAAGAATTTTTTAAAGTTAATTTTGAAAAAGTCAGCAGATGACAAAAAAAACATGAAAAAGTACCCAGCATGCAAAGAGTAAAGTGCATTAAAATGTTTTGTTTTTTTTTTTCAATGTAATGATTAAACGTAGTGAGTTGCGTAGATGGACTGAGACTTGGTATTTGATGTTTAATTAATACAATCTGACTTTGATGCAACCTGCTTTTTGTTGACGGGTATTGGGCTGCGCTACCAGACCCCAAACGAAGGTCACAAAGCATCTGAACAAAGTGTACTATTATTTATGAACACTGAGATAATGTGAGTTCAAACATTTCCACAAAGTAAAATAATCTTGTAGTGTTTAGAGAGTACGACAAAAGAAATAATTATACTTGAAATTGGGCTTGGAGATTGTAAAACTTATTTCATGCTCAACTCAACTGAGTATGAAATTAATCCTGCTCATCACAGTTGGCATTTTAACATTTTTTAGCAGGATACATACAAATCTGAGAAAAATATTTATTTTTAAGCATTATAGTTTTTATAAACAGTTGAATTTTCATGCTCAGTTGAGCATGAAAACAGTTTCATAACCTCAGGGCCAGATCAGGTTCATCTCTCATGACCGATGATCGGCAAGAATTTTTATAGTTGACTAAAGGTACACAATTCTATCTTAAAATAGGACTGTTCCTCTCATGTAAAAATATATTTTATGACAAGTCAACATTGTGTTAATATGCCATGAAGTAATTGAGGACTTTCAGAACTCAAACAATTTGATCTCTTCACCTTATTTTCTTTTCAATATGATCAAATATCTAAAAGTTAATTTGCATATACAATTATTCTGATATTAAATATGAAAAAATACTCTTCAATTTCCTTGCATTTCAAATTTTTAGTCCTTACCACTGTTCCTGACAGGCTTATGCCAGCCATCTCGACAATGGTTGGCTAGTACTAAATATACTTGCGGTAAACGTTCTAACATTTCAAACACTTTTCTCTATCTGTTAAATATGGTTTATCAAGGCAGGAATTCACAAGTTGCTCGTAAGAATAGTAAACAGGGAAAACCCTGATCAGACTGCCTCTTCAGAAGCAGTCTGATCAGGGACTGCACTGTTTGTCTTGGCCTTTTTTGCACGCACCTAGTATTCAAAATTTTAGAACTTTACCATACTGTCAGGCATTCAGATAAGTGTGTGTAATCAAAATTTTATTTTCTTATTTATTAACCAAAGCATATGTTGTTGGCACTCAAAAGAACCATCTCAATGAGATGGTTCTTTTGACTACCCACAATGTATGTTTTGGTTGAGAAAGTAGAAGAATAATGTTCAATTACACACACTTTTCTTCAAACTGTTCCTCTATAAAAACAGATCAAAAACTGGTGATCTGACAACTATGTTAAAGGACCCTGCATTGTGCTCGTTTCAAGGGTTTGTAAAGACAAGGCATCAATAGGTTAGCATTGAGATCTACCTACGTTTGACCCAGGTTTTTGGGGATATGCAAACCTAGCCATAGATAAGACATTTTTTTAACCCTCTATACACTAATGGATTCTTCCTTCTGGAAGAATTAAACTTGTGACTGGTCCATTGTATATATGGAGGGGTCACAGGTTAATATTTTTTCCATGTAAAGTCGCATTTCTTTCTCTGAAGACTGTTTTTGTCTTAGCAAACAGTGTAGACCCTGATGAAATGCAGCATGATGCGGCATTTCATCAGGGCCTTTACTGTTTGCCAAAGCATGCATTTCGGAGTCACTAGTAAACAAGGGGTTAATCAAAAAGATTTGATATATTACCAAACTGCGCATGCACATTTGAAGATTGACTTTACAATATGCCATAACTACTGTTACCTAATAGGCTTGACTTAGGTAAACTTAGGTTGCAGTCAATGTTTTAAAATTTCAAACACCAGTCGCCTGCCAAAAAGGCCTAGACAAACAGGACAGACCCAGATCAGACTGCTTCTTCAGGGAGCAGTCTGATCAGGCTCATCCCAGTTTGCTATTTTGACAAGCAATTTGTGAATTCTAGCCCTTATTACCATCATTTTATATGAGGAAAGAAAGAGAAAAGTGTTCGAAATTTTAGGACATTCACCATTAACCTAAATCTTAACCAAATGTTGCCTTTTTCAATGAAACAACCTAATGAATATTTTGTAACAACTAACTATAGATAGTAAATGCAATTATCACAAAGCTTTAAGCTATTGGGTCTCATCATAATTATTGTACATATCTGCTAGTTTCGCGAATTTCGGTCCCCATTCGTTGAGGTAATCGTAATCTTGATCACCGGAGCTAGACGTATTCAAGGAACTCAGAGACCCTACAGAACTGCCACCTCCTTCAAAATCGAAGCCTATCGGGGTATCATACGGAGGAGAATTAGGGTCATCGTCCGCATCATCTAGGCGATTGTTTATAAAGTCTCCAATGTCTGGACGATCTGATGTTGCTCCTAGAGGCTTGACACGAGACTTAGGTATGTCTGTTGCATCCCAGGGTTTAGGATGCTCTCCGTCGTCGGGCTTGCGTAGTCGACTAAGATCATAACCAGTCTGGTCTTCTTCACCTAAAGAAAAAACAGTTATCTGGATTAACTCTTTGCCAACTAGCGGCGAAATGTATCCTCTGCTGATCATTACAAACAGTTTGGACCCAGATCAGGTCCGACAGTATGTCCGGCCTGATCTGGATCCCAGCTGTTTGATACTCTGATGTTATTACTGAAAGAATTTTTGAAAAAAGTAATGTTGAAAAATATCTGCAAAAGACCAAAAAAATTGAAAAATTACCCAGCATGCAAAGAGTTAAGACACAAGTATTATATGGGCCAGAAATGTGATCATAGTACTTATATGGGTCAAGTCATTTTTCAAATATTCATGTAAAGCTACTGTAAATTTGGATATTTCTGCGAGAGATTTATGAAAATAAAACCCTCTTGAAATGGTGAAATCACTATCCTTTACTGATGTAGGTAAATCATGCCATAATCACAATTTTTTAACATGGCAAATATACTTTTAACGCTATTTGCAAAAATAAAATTCTCACGAAAATTTCCGAATCTACAGTATCCACTGTAGCTATATCTCTCTTTATTGGTAAGATAATTCAACAGTTCAATATCTTGTGCTTGTGAGCAGAGAAAGGTCTGAGTAGTCTAGACAAATGTACAGACCAATCTGAGTCTTCATTGGTTGCCTTTTGGACTCAATTTATATACAAGTCATATGGCAAGTTCATGTTAGGGTATAACCATCTTCAAAAATTTCAGGGATGGATATATGGTCGGAATTTTAGTTTTATGACAATGGGAGAGTGAAGCCTTAAAATGCAAATTTGATGGTGTTCCGGGTCAGGTGTGGTACTTGATCGTATTGATTTCTGATCTTTGCCTTCCTCTCTACTTTTGACCATGTATCCGACAATATACTGTCCTGCCAGCCAAGAGTGACAGTGGCGTCATGTTTTGTTTACAAAGCTATCAGGGACTTAGAAATGATAGATCACTTGTTTATTAATCGTATCTACAGGATAGGATTAATACACAAGTTATCTATCGATTCGCGTTAACGCAAGTGGTGTGTACAAGTTAATGTTTTACTTAGTAAAAAAATAATACGTAACTGTCACTCTTGGTTGGCACAACAGTACCTCACGAAATGAACATTTTAAATAGGGTTATCTCCACTCTTATGCACTTCTGCACCTATTTACCGCTTAAATATTGTTAAATCTGATGTTTTAGTTTATGTCCCAAAAACATTTTCAGTCATGCTAGGACATTTTTATTGGTTAGACTAATACTAAGCATTGAGGAAAAAATGTCATTCTCAATGACACAACGCCCTGTTAACAGTGAGGTTCCAACCTGCCCTACATTGAAAGTGGGATTCCTACCACCATCCACTTGGTCACAATTCTGGCACTTTAACAATTGAACAAAAGTACTCCCATTTAACCCTTAAAGCGCCAAGAAAAAAATGCATCTGAAAATGTCGTCTGCTGAAGTTGTCTACTGCAAATAATTGCCTAACATTACTGACGAATTAAGCATTGAAGCAAACAGCGTGGAAATATAGTCTCACCTGCCCCTTCTTCGTCATAATACATGATATTTTCTCGAATATCATCATCTGGATCATCCTCAAACGGTTCCTTCTCAACGGGTTTCCTTCTACAGAACAGCAGCCAGGCGATGATTATAATTGCAACTGCAATAAAAAAGGGAATTAACTCTTTGCCTACTTATCACTAGTGTCATCTGCTGATAACCTTTGCAAACAGTTTGAATCCAGATCAGGCCCGACAAAATGTCGGGCCTGATCTGGATCAACTGTTTGACACTCTGATGGTATTCCTGAAAGAATTTTTTGAAAAATTTGATTTTGAAATAAATTAGTAGACGACAAAAAAGCATGCAAAATTCCCAGTATTTCAAACAGTGTTTTCAGAGGTAAAAAATATGTCCCCTCAACCGTAAATTGAGTGAAGCATGCTTACCAATTAAGTGACCTTATATTTATCTGTTTTAGGACTCAATTCAGTATAACACGGTAAATGTCCTAAAATTTCGAACACTTATCTTTCTGTTCTCAAATAAAATGTTGGTTTGCTGGGGTGAAATTCACAAACTGGTTGTCAGAATAGCAAACAGGGAAGACCCTCATCAAAGTGCTTCTTCAGAAGCAGTCAGAGTCTGATCTGAGTCTGCACTGTTTGTCTGGCATTTTGGAAGGCAACGATCGAGTGTTCAAAATTTTAGAACATTTACCATATTTCATTTCGTGATAGTAATAGTAACATAGTACAACTCCGCTTTTTTAGAAAATCTACATTTATGAGATATATATGGTCTACCTATGTGCCTTTACAAGTTGTTGGTTTGAACATAACTTGTTTGTATTAAGCCATCTTTTATAGATGATTAAGAGGAAGTTAGACTGTCAACATTAAAATCACCAGCTAAAATGATCATGTAAGAAACGGTATTCTGGTCAAAATTTGACATTTCAAAGTGCTGGTGTGATCTTGAAAACACATGTAAGGTGAAGGCCACCATTTCCCCCTCCCAACAATGTATCTTACAATGTATCTATGCAAGTTTGATAAAAAAAAACACCCACTGGTTCAGAAGATAGAGTGCGGGAAATGTTGATTTGTCTTTAAAGGATGCTTGAAAATAAGGACAAGGTCACCAAAAATCTTATCAACACTTTATTGGTCACAATGATACAGGGTCAAATCCAGGTAAATCTGAGTCAAACCTAGGATTACCTGGGTCAAAACTAGGCTAGGAATACCTGGGTCAACTCTAGGTCAAACCTAGGAATACCTGGGTCAAATCTAGGTAAATCTGGGTCAAACCTAGGATTACCTAGATCAAAACTGGATAAATCTCGGCCAAACCTAAGAATACCTATAGTTGAGAAATAGATCAGCTCCAGCAGTGAATTTTTGTTTAATAATTCACTGTTTGGAGGTCAGTTGTAAAGAAGATCAAATCACGAGCGCGTAGCACGAGTGATTTATTTTCGTACAACTGACCGACAAACAGTGAATTATTACTCAACAATTCACACACTGGAGCTGATCTATTTCGATTCTAACGCACAAGTAACGACGAAAACACATTTGAAGTCATCAGCTTCTTCCAACTTTCCGCCATTGCACTGAAGAACTCCAGCCGATATCTAGACTACGTCGCATACGTTTACATGTATTTGTAATGTCTTTCAAGCGTAAAAACGACGTTACACCTTCTAACGCTCCAGTAACAAATGACGTCAGCTATCACACACTTAAGCTGTGAATTATTGTTTGATATATCACACTTTTTTAACATTGACTCTATAGGCGAGGTGTGTTACAATAAATGATAATGCTACCAAACAAATGCCTTGCCTGTCAGCTTACCTATGAATAGGAGAATACCCAGAATAATTGCCGCTATCACACCACCGGCCATTGAAACTGCTGGTTCAGGTGTTGGACCGAGGACACATGCAGCACCGGCCGACTGCAATGCTGCATTACATTGGCAGAGGTTCCCATACCAGCCACTTCCTTCAGGACATTCACAGGTGAAATACTGCTTCTCTTCATCGAGTGGGTTGTTGCATTCTGCAGAGTTTGCATTGGTACATGGGTTCTCATTAATACATGTCCCAGTTACACATGGATTATCAGCACAAAAATCTCTGACAACACAGACAGTATTGTTCTTAATGTAGAAGTCTTTGCAGCTGAAAAAAGAATCATAGGCCCGGATAAGTCAATAATACTGAGGGTGATATTGCCATTATGTTCTTATTCATCAGTCTTAACATATGTTGTGGGTGCTCAAAAGAACCGTCTCATTGAGACGGTTCTTTTGAGTACCCACAATGTACTATATGATTGGGTTGAGAAATAAGGAAAATAATTTGTAATAACCCTCTGTTATATCAGCATCGATGCAACAAAGGTTGTCTTCCGGGTTTCTGACAAAGTGGAACTAAATCTGTCTCCTCAGCTACAGAGACTAGCTAGAAAATTGACATTTCACCTGTAGCAAGATTAGATATTATACTTTCCAAAAAGCAAATAACAAAAGCGCTGATCAGTCTGAAAAGATGCGCAGGCTGGTTGCGCCTTTGTTGTTTGCAAACCCTGAAGACAGGTTTTCTCATGTCGCGGCCCATCTGGCGGTTTAAGTATGAATTAAGGTCATGAATATATTGCTCAAATGAGCCATCAATTTCACAAGCTTCATGAGCTAACACTTAGCTCACCAGTCATGATTTTTAACGTCTATATACTGCTCTCATCTGCTTATTTCTTAGATAGACTATACTGCCAACAATATGGACTCAGATCAGCCTGCTCCCTTAGGAGCAGTCTGATCAGGGTTCATATTGTTTGATTTCATGAAAGCAAACAATGAGATGGTTCTTTTCAGCGCCCAAAACAATGCTAAAAGTCATGGGTAAGAAAATATTTACAATTCTTATGCTCAACTTTTTTTTATCTAAACCTATGGATAAATGAAAACTCCTTAGGTATAAAAATAAAGATACATACTTGCATGCAAAATCTTCCCATAACTGAACGCATACAAACGTAGGTGGACACTGATCCTGGCAGTTATCTCTTACACATCCAAGTGACGTACTTTCCTCTCGCTCTAATGTCGCCGAGAAACTCTGAGCTTCCTCCCCTTGAGTCATCGGGAACCAGTGTCCGTCTACACGCACATCATTAATACAAGCTGCAATGAAAATTTGGACAATCAGAAAACAAATTTAACCCTTGGCCTTATCCCCCAAATAATTTTTTGACCTGATGTTGATGTTTTCTTTTTACATCTGCTGTATATATTCAAGTTCTATTCAGACTAGTTTTATCATAGAAGCAACCACTAGAAGATGGAGGATAGTAACTGAAAGCATCCAGCCACGTACTGATTGTGAAATGGTGACAAAATATAGTCTGGTATTTTTTGTAAATTTTGATTAATATTTTGTTCATTAATGCCATAACAGCAATCAAACATGATTTTTCAATGCTTTAACGTTTGCAAGGTCCCTAGAAAGAGAATAAAAACCTCAGATGAAGAGATTAAACATGATTTTTCAATACATTTACGTTTGCCAGGTCCCTAGAAAGAGAATAAAAACCTCGGATGAAGAGATTAAAAATGATTTTTCAATACTTAACGTTTGCCAGGTCCCTAGAAAGAGAATAAAAACCTCGGATGAAGAGATTAAACATGATTTTTCAATACATTAACCTTTGCAAAAACATGATTTTTCAATACATTAAGGTTAGCAATGTCTTTCAAAACCATGAGCTGCCTCATCAGTGGTCTTCTCTGTTTGCTTATGAAAATATGATATATCTGATCCTACACTAGTGAACCTGTCATGTAATTTCTTTGCTCTATATACAAACGTGAAAGTTTATCTATATCATTATTCATAGTGGGTGGAGCTTAGCATGAATATTCATGAAGGAAAGGGTTAATTCATACTTACAGTTAACAAAGTCTTGCTCATTCGCTCTATTTATAGCTGGGATTCCTTGGTCATCATATAATAAGTTAACACCACTATAAATCTCGTCATTCTTTAAGTAGAAGTCCAGCTTGCCATTCTCCGGACCCAAAGATTCTGTATAGTAGAGTCCCTCGCCACTGTCCATCTTTAACATGAGTTCCTTCCCATATCTTTCTAACCTCACCTGATGCCACTGCCCATCACTGGCCGGTACTTGGGACAGAGACACCGTTATTGGCCCGTCGCCCAGATTGTACGTTGCTTGCAGACGGCTTCCATCAATCTGTAAATAAATCAAACTTTCAACTCTTCCCATGCTAGCGGCCCCTTTTGTCATCTGTTGATATCCTTTGCAAAAAATTTGGATCCAGATAAGGACAGATGTTACGGATCAAAACCGCTGACACTCTGATAGTGTTCCTGAAAGAATTTTTTTGATTTTTTTTATACAAGTCAGCAGATGACAACAAAGGCATGAAAAATTACCCAGTAAAAATTCTAAGCCTTTGACCTTAACCTCATTGTCATTCCCTGCATGGGGATGGTGGGTAAAGAAAAACTTTAGGCCTTATATAATTATTATAGCATCATACTAGCTAATAATGAAATCCATCATATAGTATAAACTCTTATCAGACTGCGTCTAAAAGAGCAGGCTAATCAGGGTTAATACTGTTTTATAAGGCTTATCCATCTGTCTGTTTGTCTGTCTGTCTGTCTGTCTTTACTGGTTATTTTGTCAGGGAGTGTTCAGATTTAAAAATAAGTTAAAACAAGAAAAAACACCCCCAAAAATCTGAATATTTAGGATAAACACAGTACACTATAGTTGTAATACCTTAAGCTTAATATATCTATTATTCTGATTCCGGTCTGTGACACTAAACATTAGTCCCTCTGCATCACGTGTTCTGTATCGGAAGCTCACTGCAGTGTTACGGCTGTTCAGAATAGCAATAAAGGAATTTTTCAGGCGCCAGTCTAGGTAACTGTCCTCCTTGAAATCTCTGATAACAGTTTCTGAAAAATAAAAGATTATGTCTTGTTACTACTAATGTCCTGCAGGCAGAACCTCTACCCACCCCTAGATAAGAAAGTGTAATATTAAAATTGATTTATTTTCTCATATCTCAACCCAAACATATGTTTTAAGGAAACAAAGTAACCTATTCAAAGAGAAAGATCTTTTGAGTACCCAAAACAAACGTTAAAACTGATAGGGTAAAAAAATTATCACAATTTTATGCTCAAAATGTGTTTAAGCAGACTTAGTATTTGAACATATTTTTACGCTATATATTTTACTATTTTACAATACTACAGAACAAGGGTTAAAATGGTTTGTCTGAAAATCTTTTTTACCTTAACAGAGTAGAACCTGATGAAATGCCAATATTTTATCTGCGTCTTTACTGTTTGATAAAGTACCCGTTTTTAAGTGTTTCCAAAATACAAATGGTTAATGCTTTGATGACCATAGGCAGATCAATGGTCAGCTGTGTTGATTGGATTATGGGGAGGGATACAGGCCTCCAGATAAAATTGGATAATTGAAATTATTTATTTTATGTCTCAACCAAACCGTATGTTGTGGGTACTCAAATGAGACCCTTTTGAGCACCCAAAACATATGTTTAAACTGATGGGCAAGAAAAAAAATTACAATTTTAAGTTCGAAAACTGTGCTTAACTGGACCTATGGTGATAAACCTGTAAACTAGATAAATAGTTGATATAAACCATGACATTTATCATGCATGTCAGAACCCTGTAGATAAGCTTTTGGGTCAATTGGGTATTTACGCAACCTGGTTATCCTCAATTGCGTACTTGCAAAAACAATTGCGTATTTTTTTTAAGCCACGTTTTTGGCAGTGATTACATACGTTTTCTTATCAAATGAAGCAACGCAAATGTGCCTACATATTTACTCTCATCATCTGCCTTTTTGAGTATCAAACAAGCGGATTTTTATTGTACCTGAAGCAAATCTCATCACCTTGTTGACATTAGTTGCTCGCATCCACTTTGCAAAGTTTCATTTTCTGCTAAAATACTTGACTGGCGCCAAAATTTTATTCATAAAATTGGAATTATACTGTATGCTCGCCAGTAAAAATAAAAATACCCGGCTGGCATTTGTATATTACACAAATGGAAACTAAATGGACCAAATGGTACGCAATGACAGCGCATGTAATTGCATACCGATCGACGGAATTGCTTTTCAGTACGCACAAATTTAATTTTAATTGCTTTTTTGATGATTTTAATTGCGTATTTACGCAAATACGCTGCTTATCTAGGCTGCTGTAGTACATGTCATGTACTGGTGAAACACTGAAAAACATCCAAGCATGACTGAAAAATTGTTCACTAGAATGTAAATGCCACTAGCAGAGAAAAGAGGTAAACTTACCGGTATCGCATACATCTGAGTCAGATATTCTCCATCCTGGATCACAGTCACACATACTGGACCCCACCCCTGTAATCAAGCACCGACCATTACCGCAATAATTGGGAGTAGCACCACAAGCATCATCTTCACGTTTACATCCATCTCGGGAACCGGGGAAAACATCACCGGTGTTAAGATCATACAACTGAAATAGGAATGAGCCAGCACATGAGATTAATGCATGCTGGGTAATTTTTCATGATTTTTGTCATCTGCTAACTTTTTTCAATATCATTTTTAAAAAAAAAATATTTCAAGAACACTATAAGAATGTCAAACAGGTTTGATCCAGATCAGCCCCGACATTCTGTCGGGCCTGATCTGGGTCCAATGTGTTTGCGAAGATCAGCAGCAGACGACAAAATTTGCTACTGCAGGCAAAGAGTTAATATGCTTAGTGATTAGAATATTGATGTTACAACAAAAAATTAGAAATCTGAAAAGTGCCAATAGGAAAGAAATTTTGTTATTTTGTGACCAAATATGATCAAATGTCTTTTCTTTTTTACCTTTATATTTCTACCTCTTGCACATTATTCCCCCTAAATACCAAGTCTTATTTGGTATGACTAAAAAGAAGCAGTTACTTTATTTTGCTATTTGTTTTCCAAATATCATCTATGCTGGTTGTACCAGTGGTCATGGTATTATTATCATTTCAAAGTAAATCTAGTTATGACAAAGTACATGTATCAATTTTTGAATGAAAGGATTTGGATATACACATCTCCCCTTTGTTTGATAATTATTACTCACCATTAATGAGCTGACAAGATAAAATCAGTCAGATTCTGGTCTGGATAGGTGTCAAAATGAAAGAAGTCAATAAGCAATGCTTATTAGATACCCCCCGCACAGTAAGAGTCAGTGAAAAAACTTGGCAAGTTATAGTTCGAACAAGAAGACCTTAGTTTTGATAAGAAGATTTCAGTAGAATCTGTGCAAACAAAAATTATAAACTCCTCCATGCATATGTTTAATGTGTCTACATTGTATCCGCAAAGTATCAAATTGCTCCATCAAAAGCTGTAGTAGGAGTTGATCGGCCCATAAAGGCACTATCCATGCATATACAAAAGCCATATAAGGGAATAATTGTCTAAGTTCTCACAGTTGTCATTTTGTCAAAATTATTTTTTGTGAACCAAACTCCTTCATGCATATGTTCAATGTGTCTGCATTGTATCGGCAAAGTATCAAATTGTTCCATCAAAAGCTGTAGTAGGAGTTGATCAGCCCATGAAGGCACCATCTATGCATATACAAAAGCCTAATAAGGGAAAAATTGTCTAAGTTCTCACAGCTGTCATTTCGTCAAAAATTATTTTTTCTGAACAAAACTCCTTCATGCATATGTTCAATGTGTTTAAATTGTATAGGCAAAGTCTCAAATTGTTCCATCAAAAGCTGTGGTAGGAGTTGATTGGCCCATGAAGGCACCATCTATGCATATACAAAAGCCTTGTTAGGGAGAATTGTCTAAGTGCTCACAGCTGTCATTTTGTCAAAAAATATTTTTTCTAAACCAAGCTTCTTCATGCATATGTTAAATGTGTCTACATTGTATAGGCAAAGTATCAAATTGCTCCATAAAAAGCTGTGGTAGGAGTTGATCGGCCCATAAAGGCACTGTCTATGCATATACAAACACCTTATTAGGGAAAAATTGTCTAAGTTCTCACAGCTGTCATTTTGTCAAAAATTATCTTTTCTGAACTAAACTCCTTCATGCATATGTTCAATGTGTCTACATTGTATAGGAAAAGTATCAAATTGTTCCATTGAAAGCTGTGGTAGGAGTTGATTGGCCCGTATATGGCCTATAATAGCATAAGCACAAAGCACTATATTAAAAGCCATTTAGAACTACAAAGGGAAATAACTCTAATAGAATTGGCCCCTAGCCCTTACTTTTTTGTCTCAAGTATTTGTCTTGCATATATGAACATGTTTGCAAGGTTTGATGAAAATCCAGCAATGACTCTTCGAGTTATTAAGGAAAAAGCACTATATTAAAAGCCATTTAGAACTACAAAGGGAAATAACTCTAATAGAATTGGCCCCTAGCCCTTACTTTTTTGTCTAAAGTATTTGTCTTGCATATATGAACATGTTTGCAAGGTTTGATGAAAATCCAGCAATGACTTTGAGTTATTAAGGAAACAAAGCGTTACGGACGGACGGACGGACGGACGCACGGACAACGTCAAAACAGTATACCCCCTACAAACAAAGTTTGCGGGGGGTATAACAAGTACCAGTTTTCGTGTTAACTATCACAAATATACTTGCCAAATTTCTTGTCAATAAAATGCCACCAAATGATATGTTTTATTCTAATCAAATAGGATGTCAGTTAATTTTTGCTGGAACAACATTTCAATTTATTCATGTGATGATCAGTTTAAGCTGCCTGTTGTCGTCATTAGCTTTCTGGTATTCGTAAAATGGTGGCTATCACATTCAAATATAACTATGTCATTGGTGACGTAATTTTGCTGGATAAATATTGGACAATGAGAGAATTAAATGATATGGTAACTGGTGAAATGTCATTGCGCAATTCCTAGAAGTAGGAAAATTGTGGCTTCTTTTCTGTCATACCACGATTTCTGGAGCTACCACGAAAACTGGTACATCTACCATACTGCAAATTTAGATGGCGCTTACATAGATAAAATAGCAGAAACTGCACCAAAGTTCTGTTTTTAACAATTTCTTACCTCCGTATTATGCCTCAGATTCTTCATACAACCATCAAATTTTTGTGTCATCACATTGTTGGGATAAGAAGAGCCGGGACGTCTTCCTCCAAGCTCGAGAACTTCGTCGACATTAATGTAGATATTTTCTCCAGGAGTAACGCCATGTGCTTCACAATTTGAACGGTCCTCGGTGTTGTTGCTGTCTACTATACTGTTATCACAATGATCGACAACCAGTCTTACCACCTAAATAGAGAAATACAGAAAATGTCGACTGCTGATTTTTATCAAAATCACCTTTTTCGAAAAATTCTTTCAGGAATACAATCAGTGTGTCAAACAGACCCAGATCAGGTCAAACATTTGTCGAGCCTATTCTGGATCCAAACTGTTTGCAAGTTATCAGCAGGCGACACTAGTAGACAAAGAATTAAAGAGCTCATAAGAAAATAGCTAGACCATGTGGTGATGGAACTTAACTCCTTAAGGGAAACAATTCTAAAATGGACCATTCCAGATGATGAACAGGACTAATTCATTCATATAAACTAAACTTACAAGAAGGGGATGTGTTGCCTTTTAAAACCTAAGTTGAAAAAGGGCATAAGTGAGTACAATTTTGCAGATGGTCTCAAAATTCAAACTTGGCCTGTATTTTAAAATGCTTTAGCCATCTGCCCCTTCAAAGGTTACTGATTGGAAACCAAAAATGTGACACCACCAACACTGATGACAATACTGCTGCCAACATGATCTATAGATGTTTATCAACTAGGCAAATATTTTATTGTAAGTGATTAAGTGGCCAAAATGTTAATGTTAAGCAATTTTCAGACCCTTCACAACCAGGCCCTCATATCGATTATATCACCTATATATGCATGGGTGAAAGTTCTAAATTTCCAAAATTTTTAACTTTAGAAAATCAGAATTTAAAACTTGCTGTATGCCTCAAAAATATCAAAAAGTCCACGTTTAATGGTCAAATACCTTTAAATAAATTGAAACTAAATCAGAAAAGTTATTATTACCTGCAGAATTATGCATTTTGAGTCTGACTTTCTATGGAAAGTCAGCCTCAAAGTCCTGAATTCAGGAATAATCCTGAAAACTTTCACCCATGTATATGGAAAGAAAAGCAAGATAATTACCTTCTTTGTCCTATGTATATCAATCCTATGCCATGCCCCATCATTCAGCAGTTTAGGATTGGAACCTTGAATGGTTAAAGAAAGCTCTCCTGTTCCATGATTTATACGTAAGCGAGGAACACCTCCTGACAGTTCTAATAAAATGAAGTCCCTTGGTTCCCCTTGACCAGGCTGGCCATGAGGACCATTATAAAGGATGAGTCCATCAGCTTTGTTGGTGAGTATTTCAATACTTGTTCGACTGTTCTCACACTGCTCGAGGGGCTTGAAGAGGGCAAAACCGGTGCCATTGAAAGTATGTCTCAACTGTTGACATCGTGGGCCTTCAAATCCTTCTGGACAGTCACATCTGTAAACAATTAAACAAAATTTGAGCCTGCTTGTTGGTTGTGTAGAGACCAGTGTAGCATGCCCCCAGACAAGAATGCATTCTTAAAAAAATATATTTTCTTATTTCTGAAAAGGCGATCTACAGATGCAATTTAATTATCAATATGGAATCAGTGTGTGGGTGTAAAACAGTGTGGATCCTGATCAGCTGGCTTCTAAAGAAGCCAGCTGATCTGGATCTACACTTTTTTCAAAAGAGGATATTCAAAAGAGGGTTGTTATAAAAAAAGATTATTTTCAAAAGAGAGTTGTTATACAATAATGAAATAAACGTTTAAACTAAGAAAGGTGTAGAATTTGAAAAAGTTCATAAGGTTCATTAACTTCAGTGTAACCCAACTGATGCCTAACCTTAGGCCAAAATAAATCTGTGCCTAGGGTAACCAGACCCAACCTAAATTTACTGGTGAAACATAAGATTTTTTTCAGCTTCACTGTAAAAATATATAATCTTATTCATTTTGAAAGGCATTTCAGTCAAAAATTTTAAAATAAAATAAAGGTGTAACTACCCTTCCTAACATTTTCAGATCTGTTACCTTAAACACATTTATTTCTTATTTGGCTTTACCTAACTACGTCCCAGGCATCTTTGACACAACTGCCACCATGGTAACAATATCCTGGACGGCATTCAATGGGAACTGTATGATCTGTAGCTCTACAGCCACAATCTCTTTGGACATCCGTATTCACACCGACAAAAGAAGCGCCGTGAGAATTGACCAGTTTAGGTTTGTCACTGACGACAAGTTTGTTATAACAACCTCCTTCACAATACTCTTGCTGGCACATGTCTATAGGCACCATCCCAAGTTGTCCTTTATCACCTAGGAGGTTCTGAAACTGTAAAAATATCAGCCGATTAACCCTTTGTATTCTGATGGACTTTCCCATACATATTGATACCATAAGTATAAGATTGCCCATTTTGAGCTTTAAGGGGTCACAGGTAGATATTTCTTTATTATGATGTATTTCTTGAGCTGATTAACCCTGTGCATAGGGCCAGTTAAGCAAAAAAAAATTAGCGTAAAATTGTGATTATTTTCTTACCCATCAGTTTAAACATATGTTTTGGGAGCTCAAAAGAACCGTCTCATTGAGATGGTTCTTTTAAGTACCCAAAACATATGTTTTGGTTGAGAAATAAGAAAAATAAGTTTCTGGTACGCACTCTTATCTGGTGGCCTGCTTGTGTATTCTGATTAATTGGCCCATACATATTGATGCAATATGTACGGGATTGTCCATTTTGAGCTTTAAGGGGTCACAGGTAGAAATTTCTTAACTATGATGTATTTCTTGACCTGATTAACCTTTGTATTCCGGTGGGTTTTCCCATACATATTGATGCAATAAGTATGGGATTGTACCTTTTGAGCTTTTAGTAGTTGCAGGTTTAAAATCAAAATAAAATGAGCTAATTTACGCTTTGTTTTCTGATGAATTTTGCCATGAATACTGATACAATAAATGTGGGATTGCCCATTTTGTACTTTAGGGGGGTCATCTGTAGAAATTTTATGATGTATTTCTGTAACAGAAGGGTGTTTTAATGGGTTATCTGGGTCTACACTGTTTCAATTTTTTTTTTAAAGTGAGCAGACGGCAACAAAAGCATAAAAATTTACTTCGAATGCAAGAATGACCTACCTCATCTCTGTTTAAGCTGATTAAACCATCAAGCTTGCTCGATTGATACCACGGTGAACCATGGGCAGCACATCGGACATCAGTATAGTCCCCTCTTGTTGGATTGTACATGACACTGAGGCAGTGAACATTCTCTATGTCCGTGCCAAGTTTTTCAGCCAAAAGTGCACGGAATTCTTCATACATGCTTTTTTCATACGCTAATTGTTGTGTGTTTTTCTTTTCTTTTCGCAGAAATTCTTCATCGGTAATTCCTTGGGAGAAAAGAGAGTATATCAATTAATTTAATCATTCACTCTTTCCTTGCTGTCAACTGCTGATGATCTTTGCAAACAGTTTGGACCCAGATCAGAACTGACAAAATGTCAGTCCTGATCTGGGCCCAAATTGTTAGTCAATCTGATATTGGTTCCGAAAGAATGTTTTGAAAAAGTTAATTATGAAAAAAGCCAGCAGACGACATTAAAATAATGAAAAAATTACCGAGCACATGCATGCAAAGAGTTAAAGTCCAATCATAACTGCAAGAGCTGCCTGATCACGGTCTCATCTGTTTGCTTATGGAGGTATGATATATCTGATCCTACACTAAGAGACCTGACAAGTCATTCTGTGTGCTATAAACCAACATGAAAGTTTATTTATATTATTAATTGTAGACGACGGAGCCTTACGTATGAATATTCATGAAGGAGCCTTAAGTATGAATATTCATGAAGGAAGAGGTTTAAGTATTGCTTATCTAAATCTAAAGATAATTATAATAATTATGTCCAGCAAAAGGTACATTTTGGCATGTGTCCTATTCGAAGACTCATAACAGCCTGCTCTGATCAGAGCAGGGTTCAAGATTGGTCCTGACAGTAGGGAGAAGTGACTTCTCTCTCCAGGAATATTAGGGAGAAGTGACAGTCAGATATGGGAGAAGTTATAGCGCAAAATTATGGCATTTTCTGTCAGTTTAGAAGCAAATTAGCCATATGATTACACATACTATTGCAATTAAATGGAAGCAGTGGTTGTAGATTGTTGCCACTGTGGTGACAGAATGAAAATGAGTCTCCCTAAAATAATCCCAGAGTTGAATTCTTACACAGTGTGGTGCCTAGAGCGAGGCATTGCAGGATTCCTGCAATTTTACCGCCGATGTCCCTTAAAAAAGCACCCCTTAAAAAAGCACCCAGTTTTGAGGAAGACTCCCACTTCTCTAAATTTCGGCCCCTAGGGCGACAATTTCGCCCTATTGGCCCCCTAGCTTACTCCCTGTCAGAGACTTAGATGAGCGCTCTCTGTATAGCCAAGAAACAAACATTTCTTAGGGAGGAAAAATAAGATTCTGATCAAACTGTAAAAATGTATATACTGATTTGAATCTTCACTGCACACACATGCCAACAGGGAGCGCAGTGGTTGAGTGCTTGACTCGAGACCTAGGGGCCTCACCGGCATCACTGCCTTGTGTCCTTGAGCAAGAAAATTAATCCTAGCTTAGTACTGGTTCAACCCAGGAAGACCCATTCCTTTATAACTGAAAGATTGTTGATGGGATGTAAAGAACCAAATCTAACAATTCTAACACACATGCCAACAAGTGTCTTTACCCTTTACCTCAAACGGATGCCTGTTAACCCTAATTGCCACAAAGAGCAGACCCAGATCAGGCAGCTCTTGTAAGAGCTACCCCTAATTGCCACTAAGAGCAGACCCAGATCAGGCAGCTCTTGTAAGAGCTACCTGATCAGGGTCTACTCTGTTTGGTTATGGAAATATAACGAGATATGGTCCTACATTTGAGGACATGACAAGTAACTTTACTTGTTCTATGTACTAATATGAAAGTTTATTTATTTGATTAATCATAGTGGGTGGAGCTTAACATGAATATTTACGAAGGAAAGGGTTAAGCTAGATAGCAGCTCGTATAAACTACTTGACTAATTACGGCATCACTGCGTTGTGTCCTTAACTTAGTCACATTAGTCCCAGCCTAGTGCTGGTTCAACCCAGGAAGACCCGTCCGACATAAGTGAGAAACTGTTGACTGGGATGTAAAGAATCAAATCAAACAAACAAATACTACTAGTTACAGGCCTTTAGTTAAGAGTGCGTACCAAAAAAATAATTTTCTTATTTCTCAACCAAAACATATATTGTGGGTACTCAAAAGAAAGGTCACACTGAGACGGTTCTTTTGAGCACCCAAAACATATGTTAAAACTGATGGGTAAGAAAATATTTACAATTTTACGCTCAAATTTTGTTATTCTAAATCTATGTAGTTACCTTGTAGTCTGACAGAGCCTGAGCTAAATACAGCATCATCTGTGATGTAATTAATGATAACAGTGACAGCAGATGTTCTTTCATTCTTTTGTTTGTCTTCCACTTTAACCGAGAAGGTGAATGTTGTTGGTGGGACATCCGGTAACAGGGTAATCACTCCACTTGCAGAATTTAGCCTAAAATATTAAGAACAAAATTTAATGCAATCATTCATGTGCAGAACCAGAGGGGGGGACAGGAGGTCTGGACCCCCCCACCCCCCCCCCTTGAAAAATCACAAAAATATAGGGTTTCTTAGCAATACTGGTCCGGATCCCCTGAAAATTCACAAATCTACCAAGCCAGCATTCAATGTTGGGCCAACATCGGCACGCCAGCGAAAGGCCATTTAAATGGCGTTTCACTGGCGGGCCAATGATGGCCTGCTTATAGTGGTATTTGGATCCTTTCTTCCCACATCAAAAAAACAAAACAAAACCAAAAAAATACAACTTTTTATATTTTCACTGCTGTGAAATACAGCTTTTTTAAAATTTTAAAATATGCATTATATTTAATCAATATTTTCCTGTTTTTCATTACTTTGTATATAATAAAAGCTGTTTATTTCATACTTAGCTGTAAAATCAATGCATATCAAAAAAATTCAAAAAAATGGTATTTTCACAGTGAAATGATATGATATCAATCTCAGCCTATATTTTCACTAGTGAATAATTTCACTTTTTTGGATTACCTCTGACTTTTCCATTCACTTAATGCAGCTTACTTCGAGAGTTCAAACGTCTATAACTTTCTTATCTGCAACAGTAATCTTATTAACTATAAATTCTGTGATAAAAGTAAACACTTACGAGATATAATGGGATGCCTCAGTCGTAAGAAGGGTGTATATTTTACCCTCGTTGATAACATCTGGGTCTTCTATATTTACTTCTCCTATCGGGATATTGCCAAATAAACCTAAAAATTGAAAAAGAATAAGAGAATCCTTCATATGTATTGTTGTTGGACAAGGAAATCCCCGAGAACCAGAATAATTCGTCAGAAACTAGGCTCTGCTGAGTTTCTGATGAAATTATTCATGTCCGAAGGTGGGATTCCCTTGTCCCACACCAAAACATTATGATGGATACATTTTCTTGCCAACTTTGTGATTTTTTAAGGTTTCATATGAATTCTGTGAGTTTCGCATAAAAAAATGAATTTTTGAGTTAGTTCCAGTTGGAAAAAAAGTTCTGCAACAAACTTTTCAGATGCAGTATTTCAATAGGGTCTACACTATTGACCAAGACAAAAATGATCTTCAGAGAATGAAATTCACCTATAAACTCACAATATATACAATGCACCATCCAAAGTTTATTGTATCCAGTCAGAAAGAAGAATACATAAAAGATTCCCACAGAAATTCAAAAATACAATTCCATGATTTTCCATGATCAACAATGTAATTTCCATGACTATTTAATGCATGGCCTCCAACCTCCCCTTTAAGCAGCATCTTCACCACGCTGAGCCTAAATGTGGAAAACAGCAACAACAGCAGGCTTGTAGACCATGCATGCATTTGAAATAATTAAATCTCGAGACCACCAGTAGCCAGAAATCTAGCTGTTGGACACACAAGTGTCCGACAGCTTGTTTTCTGGCTACTGGTGGTTTCGTCAAATTATTTCACAAATTCCATGATTTTTCCATGATTAATCAGTTTTTTTCAAATTCCACGATTTTTCCATGCATTGAACTTTTATTAGTGATTTTCCAGGTTTTCCAGAGCTTGTGGGAACCCTGAATTACATAAAGGGTGAAGGGTTACCTTTGTAATTATAGACAGTTATAACTTGATTTCCCTCCGAGTGAATCACATCATCCTCATCCGTGACCTTCACTTCCATGTTGCGAGTTCCGCATTTCACAGGTGTACCAGAATCGCACATGTATATTGGTAAACTGATGAGACTTTCTTTTTCACGATCAAATTCTCCTGATACACGAATTGTTCCCTCTCCATTGCCACCGTCACCTTCTGTAACACACAAAAAAATGATATTTGCTTATTATGTCTGTTCAAAAGGACTCTAGAAATGTTTTACTAAGGGAACAGTCTGCTCTGAATCCATATTGATTGCAATTTATCAACTTTGTCTTTGTTAAATGACTTAGTCAACTGAGAATAGACTGCAGTTCTGGTTGTAATATTTGTTTGTTTTTCATTCACTGTTTTCCAAAACACTTGCTGAATGACCGTCAATGAGATCCACTTTCTTGCTCAAATATTGGCTTTATCTAAAACTAAGTTCAGTTGACTACATGCAACCCCTTTTCTTATGTAATTTTGAGGTTGTATACTGTATAAATAAATTAGCTGGTATAATGAATCCATGTAGCATAGCACAAGTCTAGATGAACAAAATTTATGTGCATAAATTTGTAAATATTTTCTTACCCATGAATTTTAACATATGTTTTTGGTGCTCAAAAGAACCGTCTCATAAGCACTTTTAACTGAAGGCCTGGCATAGAAATATATTTAGCATGACAGGGATATTCCTTATCTGCCAATATTTTTTGTTCTGAAAGCGTTGTCTGCTTATGTCTGCTACCTTTATATTAAAGTGCACTCGAAATAAATGGCAGCCAATAGTATGAACCCTGATGACTGCTACCATAGTAGTCAGATCTTGGTTTATACTGTTTGCGATCTACTACATCAAAGTACTTCAGCAGATGAGAAAGCAGACCACAATTGTTGTGAATGGCAGGAAAAAGAATGAAGATACTTACGTTGATTGAAGATCAATTCAAATTTGTTGCACTGGCTTCCCTGGATACACCTCAATTCAAAAGTAAATGGTGGGCCATTGTCTGGCGTATCTGCATCCTTTGCGGAAAAGGTGGTCACTTCTCCATTGGTGTATACAACATTCTCCTTTATCGTGGGGACAATGGGTTGGGCAAAGTCTGGGAAGTTGTCGTTCACATCAAGTACGTTAACTGTTAGTGTGGCGGTGCCAGTGTTCTGTGGCATACCTGGGAATAAAATAAAATCATTATTAGTACAACATTCTCCTTTATCGTGGGGACGATGTGTTGGGCAAAGTCTGGGAAGTTGTCGTTCACGTCAAGTACGGTAACTGTTAGTGTGGCAGTGCCAGTATTCTGGGGCATACCTGGGAATAAAATTTAAAAATGAGCCGTGACATGAGATTTCCAACAATGTGACATTTTGACAAGTGTAGACTCAGACGAGCCTATGTAGCCTCCTGTTAAGCTTAGAAACTCCGATTGATGTTTGGTCAGTAGCTTAACAGTCATAGAATATTTAAGCGACTAGCAAAGGCTCTGATCAGACTGCCCATAGGGGCAGGCTGATCTGAGGCTTTGCAGGTCGCACATACCACATTGTTGGAAATCTCATGTCACGGCTAAAATCATTATTGTTTAACTCTTTGTATGCTCTGTAATTTGCCAGACTCTTTTGTCGTCTGGTTGATTTTTTCTAAATCAACTTCTCTGAAAAATTCTTTCAGGAATGCTATTAGAGTGTCAAATGGTTCGGATCCAGACCAGGACCAATATTCTGTTGGTCATGACCTGGGTCCAAACTGTTTAAAAAGGTTATCAGCAGATGACAAATTTGCTGCCAGCAAGGAAAGAGTACTATTGACATGTTGGAAAGGTACATGTAAATAATCATTTTTCATCTAGCCACCATCTAACAAAAATTTTCATTCTTTTTTGTCGTCTGCTGATTTTTTTTCAAAATTAACGTTTTTGAAAAATTCTCTCAGGAATACCATCAGAGTAACATTGTCAAACAGTTTAGATCCACATCAGGCCTTACATTTATTGGCGCCTGATCTGACTCCAAAACTGCTTGCAAAGGTTATCAGCAGACAACACTACTGTCCCACCAGCCATAAGTGACAGTGGCGTCATGTTTTGTTTACAAAGTTATCATGGACTTATCATCAATAGATCACTTGTGTATTAATCCTATCCACAGGATAGGATTAATACACAAGTGATCTATCTATTAGCGTTGGCTCAAGAGGAGTGTACTTAATAATTGTAAACAAAATATTATGTCACTGTCACTCTTGGTTGGCACGAAAAATACTCTCGGGAATACCATCAGAGTGACATTGTCAAACAGTCTTGATCCACATCAGGCCTGGCAATTTTTGGTCCTTATCTGAGTCCAATACTGTTTGCAAAGGTTATCAGCAGACGACACTAGAAAGCAAAGAGTTAAATAAAGTGCACAATGCTTAGAACATTACAGAAGGGCGGAACATAGTGGCTCAGTTGGTAGAGCATTAGACTGGGGATTGAAGGGTTGCTAGTTCGAGACCCACCAGAGTCACTGTGTTGTGTCCTTAAGCAAGACACTTAATCAGCTGCTTAATACTGGTTCAACCCAGGAAGAAAGGAAATCATCCGGACATGACTGAAAAATTGTTGACTGGAACATAAAGCATCAAAATAAACAAACATTACAGAAAGTCTTAACAAACTTAGTGTTCTTGTACAAATTTGATCAAAATCACATGATGAGTAAGAAAGTTATGACTATTTGAAATCTTATACCTCACTGCATGTAGGGAAATTGTTGATGATTTGTCATCTGCTGATTTTTTATCAAAATCTTTCGAAAATACCATCAGTGTCACACCCTTTAGATCCAGATCAGGCCTGACATTTTCTCAGGCTTGAATTAAGACAAAACTATCACCAAAGGAATTATAAGCAGGTATCACTTGTATAAAGAGTTATGCTGTTTGGTCAATACACGCATTTATTTCGGCATGAACAATAGAGTCTTGAACTTGTATTTAATTACCTAAATTTCTAAATATCGAATAAGTTCTTATACTCATACTAGTATATGGGTCTAATCACGCAATTACAATCAATCATAGTTTTTAAAAAGCCTCAACCCACTAACAAATAACTTGGATATATCTAATTAATTACCCTTCAAAGTGCCACTTACATTTTGCAGCAGACGACATTTTCAAATTCTGTTGGTATTTTTAGTAACATATGTTCAGGGCCAGGCACTCTCGCATATATCTACATAAGGTAGATTTCGCATAGCTTCTAGTATATAATCAATCTCTGACAACTGCGTCAGAGAGTCGACTCTTTGGCTCAGTGGTTAGAGCATTGTTCTTGTACCGGGGCGACCCGGGTTCGATTCCCAGCAAAGGCACGGGAAATTTTTCAGCTATGCTTTACTTTGTTACGGCTATCATATCGTAAGATGGGGGCTCACGTCCGAGATTGGACCTTAGTTTTGACTAAAAAGGCTTTACGTCATCATAAATGATGACTCCTTTGAAGAGGGGGAGTGTTACGGGCCAGGCACTCTCGCATATATCTACATAAGGTAGATTTCGCATAGCTTCTAGTATATAATCAATCTCTGACAACTGCGTCAGAGAGTCGACTCTTTGGCTCAGTGGTTAGAGCATTGTTCTTGTACCGGGGCGACCCGGGATCAATTCCCAGCGAAGGCACGGGAAATTTTTCAGCTATGCTTTACTTTGTTACAGCTATCATATCGTAAGACATAATAAAGCTTGCCAGCAGAGGATTCACATTAAATGTCACGAATTATTTAGTCCAAAAATCATTGAGCAAATTGCAAGCTTTGTCGTCTGCTGCAATCGTGTTTGGCATTTTGAGGGTTAAATCAAATGTATCCCAAAGGGCCAGTTAAGTTGAGCACCCACAACATATGTTTTGGTTGATAAATAAGAAAAATATTATTCTGTTATGCACTCTTATCTGGGGCCCTGCTTGTTATTCATTAATTCTGCTACACTGACATGCCCAAAATCATAAGTACTTCTTTGAGTACCACCTATACCCCACCCCCATCCCACCCGTGCTCACTTACTAGTTGGGTTATCAATAGCAAGGATATGTATGATATGGAGTGCAACTGTTTCTCTGTCCAATTCATGCTTCACTGTAACCAGACCATTCTGATTAATTGCGAATTGGTCCATGGGATCCGACTTCTGCTCTATATGATACCTATAATAAAGAGAAGGAGAAATAAAGCAGGGTGTCTTCTGCTGACTTCTTCAAAAATAACTTTTTAAAAAGTTGGAGTGGCAGGCAAAATGTTTGGATCCAGATCAGAACCGACTTTCTGTCCGTCCTGATCTGGATCCAAACTGTTTGCAAAGGTCATCGTCATTCGATAAAAAGTAATGACTAAGAAAAGGAGTAACAAAGTTAAAATGAAAATAATTTCAAGTGCTGATTGTTTTTTTTTCAAAATCAACTTTTCAAAAAAATCTTTCAGGAGCACTATCAGTGTGGTCAACAGTTTGGATCAAGATCAGGACGGACGTTTTGTCATCCTCATCTGTATCCAAATTGTTTGCGAGAGTTATCAGTAGATGACAAAAGTCACCATTAGCAAGGAAATAGTAAAAACACCACATTTAACTCAGTAGACAACTTGTAATCATGCAATCAACTTTTTGAAACTGAATTATTGCAAATGCAAGAACTAAGTTTGGGGGCAACTAGGGCAAAATTGTTGCTATAGGAGCCAAAATTTCGCCCTAAATGGGACCCATGGAGAAGTGGGAGTCTCCCTATAATTTTTTATTTACAGAGATTCTTTTTCATTCTGTCACCACACAAACGCAAGCTGTGGTGACAATCTCCTACCACTGCATCATATTTCTCCTTCCATTTAATGGCGATAATATGTGCAATAGCTAATTTGCTTCTAAACTGACAGAAAATGCCGTAATTTTAGGAGCTATAACTTCTCCAAACCTGTTTGTCACTTCTCCCTAATTTTACTGGAGGGAGAAGTCACTTCTCCCTAATGTCAGGGCCCAGCTTGAACTCTGAAATATTTTTTGTTGTTTGCTGGTGTGATTTTTTTTGTAATAAACTTTTGTTTTGTCCAGTTCATGCTTCACAGTAACTAGTCCATTCTGATCAATGGGAAACTGGTTGACTGATCAATCGATCTATGGAGAGAGATCGAAAGAGAGAAAGAAACAGACAGACAGACAGACAGAGACAGAAGGACTGACGGACAGACAGGAGGGAGGGAGGGAGGGAGGGAGAAAGAGGCAGTACCTCTTGAATTAGGGAGACTATTTTGGGAAAACTTGAAAGGATTGCAGGTTCTACCCAGGAAAATGACCCAACATGACAGTAAATTTGCTTACTAGAACACAAAGCAACAACTCAAATAAATATGGCAAATGTTCTGAAGTTTGAACACTGCTTGGCTACAAATAAGGTCTAGACAAACAGTGCAGACCCAGATCAGACTGCTTCTTCAGAAGCAGTCTGATCAGGGTCTACCCTGTTTGTTTTTCTGACATGCATTTTTTTAAATTCCAGCCCTCATAAATAGCATTTTACTTAAGAACAGAAAGAGAAAGGTGTTCAAAATTTTAGAACATTTACCGCAAGTAAAAAAATACATACGTGAAGAAGCCATAAGCAGGATTAACATCGTTGTCTGTTGCATTAAACACTGCCAATGATTTTCCCGGTTGAGCATCTTCAGAGACATCTTCTGTTTGGGTAGGCCTTGCAAATTTAGGAATCTCGTCATTGCCGTCAGTAATCGTAATATAGATGAAGGTCTGTGCGTGGTTCTCTTTATAATCACCTGGGTTACTGTCACTGGCATTGACAGTCAGGTTAAAAAATCTTTTTGAGCCTAAATCGTAGTCGATTGGCTATAAAGAAAATCGTAATGAAATGTGTGAGATTTATACCATTACCATGATAAACTCTGATATATTCTGTTTTGAAAATATGTAGATCGAGATCAGTTGGCTTCTGATCAGGAACCACACTGCTCTTTTCTATCATCTGACATCCTGTCTGTAAGTGATATAGCCCCATGCATTAAAATGAATAAACCACTAGTGGTTTACAGATTTTGGTAACATTATGTATTGATGGCCATTATAATGTGGGGAATATATATGGCAAAATCTTCGCATTTGCTACACAAAAACTGGATTTCAATGTAGTTTTATGGTCATATAGTAAATAGAATCTAATATTTAGGCTCTTGTTTGTTTGTTTGATTTTGATTCTTTACGTCCAATCAACACTCTACCACTGAGCCACTGCGCTCCCTTCATGCTCTTGTTTTATCAGAATTAATGTCTTAACAACAAATGGTAGCTTAATGAAGGTCAAAAGTATTGCAGAATGCTCTCTTGGAGCATTCTGTTATACTTTTGACCTGCATTAAAATATAATCGGTCTTGAAAACCAATTTTGGTCTTTTTTTGAGTCGCCGCTTAAGACAGGTTTTACTGTACTTACGGAGAACACAGTAAGCTCCCCTTGATTTGTTTCCCTGAGAGTAGTCATCTGGAAATAAGTTTTATCCTCCGTATCTGCCAGTCTGTATGTAAGATCAGCGTTGATTCCAATGTCAAGATCATAGGCTTGTATAAGACCAATCCGTCCGCCATGCTGCTCCTCAGGAAGAACAAACTGAAACAAGAAATAGCCATGCAAGATGTTAACCCTCTCACCCCTAAATTTCAAGGTAAACTCTACTGCATGCTGCAGACATTTCATATTGTTAAAGTACATTATAATTTTATTACAGATTTCTAGTCATAATGCCGCATTTCATGAGGGTCTGCACTGTTTGTAAAGATAAAAACAAATTTTCACGACAGAAAGGCATCATAATTTAGAAATTTCTACCCATGACCCCTTAATCATCTGAATGAAAAGAGTTATGGCTGTATCCTAATAAGTTAGGAGATATTCTGCTAATAAGAACAAGGTATGCATATTGAATGCATTGACTATGAGCAATATGCTTTTTAACTTTTCAACCTTACAGGCCAGGTATTCAGATAAGACTGCGTTATCAAAAATTAATTTTCATATTTCTCAGTGAAAACATGAGTTTTTTGTGCTCAAAAGAACCGTCTCATAACATATGTTGTGGGTACTCAAAAGAACCGTCTCAATGAGATGGTGCTTTTGAGCACACAAAACACATGTTTAATTTGATGGATAATGAAATAAACATTCAAATTTACATTTACATTCAAAAATTTTTATGGATTGGTGGAAAAAGAAAATTTATCATACCGAGTATGTCCTGTTGAAGTATGGAGCATTATCATTTGCATCCAATACTGAGACCGTCAACGTTCCACTTCCACTCAATCGGGGAGTTCCTTTGTCTTTCGCCTCAATGATAATATAGTAGGTGTCAATAGCTTCTCTGTCGAGCTTGGCGGTTGTCACGATGCTGCCAGTTGATGTGAGATTGAAATGTTCCTCTGGTCCTTGGGATACCAAACGAAGATCATATTGGGCATTAACTCCTGCGTCATAGTCTGTCACGACCACATCACCAACCCAAGAATCTACAACAAATACATGCAGTTGAAAAATAAATATATGAGCCACAGCATGTGATGTCCAACAATGTGGCATTTTGACAAGTGTAGACTCGGACGAGCCTGTGTGGCCTCCTTTTATGCTTAGAAACTCCAAATGATGATCATTCAGACAGTAGTTTAACAGTCCTAGAATACTCAAGAGAATAGCAATGGCTCTGATCAGACTGTGGGTATGAGCAGGCTGATCTGGGGCTTTGATGGTCACACATACCACATTATAGGAAATCTCATGTTGTGGCTCAATTATAAATGTGACCAGGAAATGGCATTATCACAACTACAGCAAAATAGGGGCTTCATATTTGGGCCTCGACACAAGAAAACCTGTCTGGGGTTTGCCAAAAACAAAGGTGAAGGCCTCTGCACAGTCTGGTCTGCGCCTTTGTTATTCACTTATTGGAAAGAATCATATATAAACTGGCTTCCAGCAAAATTTCTATTTTCTAGCTGCTCTCTGTCGCTGAGCAGGCTGATTTGGGTATGACTTGGTGGGAAAGCCTAAGATTGGTTTTCTCCCATTGAGGGCCATTTAATGTCACCTAGGTTCTATTTAGGGTATAACTTGTGTTCATAATATGGGCCATTTCGCGATAAAACCTGTCTTCGGGGTTTCCGACAAAGGGAGACTCAAACCAGTCCCCTCAGCTACAGAGACTAGCTAGAAAATTGAAATTTTGCTCATAGCAAGTTCGGATATGATACTTTCCAATAAGTGAATAACAATGGCACTATCAGACTGTGCAAAAGCCTTTAATATTCCCAAACCCCGAAGACAGGTTTTCTCACGTCGAGGCCCATATCATTAGAGAGGTATATCATCAGATAGACAGTTGGAAATTTAGTTTTACAAAGCTGTAAAACCTGACTTCCGACCATATATCCAATTATATACCTCACCAAATGAACATTTTGAATATGGTTGTCCCTATTCTAATGAACTGTTTACCGTCAAACGTTCATTTCATCCCAAACTGGAGTGTTGCAATCTGTCTTAAACTGCATGACATCCAATGAAAGATGACATCTTTAATGTTGTCAAACTATTTCCAAATATCTCTTATACAGTATACTGTTGAAAATTTCTAACATTATCCAAATAGATGTCCCATTACAATAGCATGTGCATAACAGAGCTCGCGTTTATGCCGTAATAATATCTAAATACGCAATGAAAATCATTAATACGCAAAATAGACAAGTAGCCTGCGTACATGGGACGCAAGATCACAAGCAGTCGACTTTCAACAAATTTAAGCCAGCTCAATAGTAACCCTTGAATATCAGTCTTTTGTACTTTGCAACGCTTCAAAATGAAAAAGAGACTGCTATAAATATTATTCACTTGTGGTTTTCTGAGATCCATTGTTCATAGCAAAGGAAGCAGTCTGATCTGGATCCATTATTGTTTGCAGTATAACAGGACTTTAGTTAAGAGTGTGTAACAGAAAAATAAGTTTCTTATTTCCCAACCAAAACATATGTTGTGGGAACTTGAGAACCCAAAACATACGTTTAAGCTGACCGGTAAGAAAATATTTACAATTTTACGCACAAAAATTCTGTTTATCTAAACCTGTGAATATAAGCTATCATAGTACATAAGCAGATGAGAGCAGACAACTGTTGCTGTGAGTGGCAGCAGTTTATGATTTCCTAAGGGAGCAGTCTGATCTGGGTTCATATTGTTTGCAGTACAAGCTTTCATAGTACATTTAACAAATCAATTCAATTTTTGGGAATGTTCATGGAATCATGAATACTTCGGGCCTCTTGCAAAGTAAGTGATGGGGCTTCACTTTTACTTTGCTAGAGACCCAAAGTATTTCATGATTTCATGAACAGATCAAAAAATTTAATTTATTTTTTATTTACATTTTATAATAAATATCTAAAATATAAAAATGATTTTTAATTTAGGAATAAAACAGTTTTATATTTAAATTATAATTGTTTTAACAGCTCTGTCGAAGTGTAAAACTGAAAAGCGGAACAGCCAGCTTGAACACGGACAGCCAAAGGAGCAAACAAGAGGCTTGCTCGGGTGTGGCTGACTGTCAATCACAATACCAGTGTCACTTTTGGCGAATGAGATTGATGTTCAAAGCGTATTGCACGGGCAAGTGAGCATGGCAGCTGTCAATCAAATTTGTGTCATTCATGAAGTTATGAATGGTTGCAAAAATTTAAAGATTCATTAAAGGATTGCTTCCAAAATGTAACTATATGCAGATGAGAGCAGACAACAGTAGCTGTGAGTGGCGGGGAAGGGTTAACTGCAGTTTCTGTTACTGTTTAGTTGATTCTTTTTATGTTATATATTCATTGCCTTAAACATTGAATTCAATAAAAGCATCCAATATCCATTTATGTATATTTTAGCAGGGACAATAGCATAACTCTGAGTGTTAGAACCAATTATACCACCCTTACCAACTTAAGCACAATATATCTCGTGCTGTGCAGGGTCTACACTGATGTAGGTGGTATAAAATAGTTATACCATGTTTGTCCAACTGTACGTAAGATAATCCACTCGCTAAAGCTCGTGGATTATCTCCACGTACAGGCGGACAACCCATGGTATAACTATTACTTGTTCATTGATTACTTGTCTAAGGATGGACTAGTCAAGATCATCAAGAAGATTCCATTTTCAGAAATTCATCACTAAAAGAATTAATTTTTAAGTTGTGCATGCTGGGTACATTTTCATGCTTTTGTTGTCGTCTACTGAATTTTTTCAAAAGAATTATTTCAGGAACACTAATAGAGACTTGTGTCAAACCACTTTGATCCAGATCAGGACAATTTTCTTGTATGCCCTTATCTATGTCCAGACTGTTTGCAAAGGTCATCAGCAGACAGCATTAGTTGAGGCCAGCAGGCTACAATGAGTTACAACTTCATAATAACTTACTGGGAACCTTGTTTTCCATAATTTCCATCTGTAACTTATTCGTAGGAAAGAATGGTGCATTATCATTGACGTCTATCGGGCTTACAGTCACTTTACCACGACCAATCAGTGGATTAACTTGTGCATCTGCAACATCCACTATAAACTGAAACTCTGCCTTTCCATTTGGCAAGTCACGATCCAGTGGCTTTTTTATAGACAATTCTCCAGTTAAACGATTAATTTCGAAGAATTCAGCATCTTTCTGGTCGGTGAAACTCAGACTATAGTAAAAAGTGTTTTGTCCATTATTGTCTATGTCTGTGGCAGTGATCTAAAAATATAAAAAAAAATCATCAATAAATCAAAAATAAACAGCATGGTTGAAAAAGGATTTGAGCCAGCATGTATATGAGATTTTGGTACCCATCCCATTGTCATGCAAAGAAGGCTCATGCTTTGATTTGATTCTGTATTTCCAAGTCAATAATTTTTCAGTTATGTCTTGACAGGTCTTCCTGGGTTGAACGAGTACTAAGCAACTGATAAAGTGTCTTGTTCAAGGACACAACACAATGCCTCCAGTGAGGCTCTAACCCACAACCCCTAGATCTCAAGTCAAGCACTCTACCACTGAGCCACCACGCTTACCTCAGAAGGCTCATGCGAGCCTGCCATCCATGCAGTCTCACCATAGTCTTTGCTGCTCGGTAGTGTTGTTCGATTATGGGATTTTCATAATCGATCATCGAAAATAATCGGACAGGTCATTTCGATCAATCATCGATTATAATCGAAATTCTGAAGCTGTCAGTGCTTTGCAAGATTTTGTGATTGATACCATGGATATAACATAGAGCAACTTGTAAAATCAAATTTTATTTTTAACACATAATTTGAGACTTGGAATCTCAATTTAAACACCAAATAAAGCTTTAAATTATATAAGAAAGTAAGGTGTGAACATTTCACAACAAACAAGACAACTGAGAACATAGTTGACTAGATAATACTATTTGAGTCGGGCAAAGAATCTTTTCAGTTTACATTTGTGCCCAGTCACCCTGGATATCTGTGTGTTAATTCTAATAAGAGTTTGGTGTGCCCTCCTTGGATAGCTCTAAGGATTCAAAACTGCTTAATGTTGTCTACAAAGGCTGGTAAGATTGGGCAGATCTGGAAGGAGCACCACCAATTAAATGCTTGAATAATTCCTAACCAAACACTTGCAAAATTTGTACACTAAAGCGTTCCCCTATACATGATGCACATGCTTGGAAAATTGGAAAATGACCAAGTCAACACACTGAAAAAAAATGGGCAGGGGTTCCCCCATACATAATGATTTTTCGTTCACCCCCAGCCCTTTTCCCAGCCAACATAAAGTGTGTGTGTGTGGGGGGGGGACAGAAGCGGGTGGGGTACTTGCACTACTTTGAACAACTGAAAGTTACACCAAAGTACAACTCCAGGTCTGATAGACAAGATAGTAAAGATAGATAGTCAAAATAAAAGCGTACCTCTTAATGTTCCCATCTCCTGAATTCAGTCCCATCAAGGACTCTCTATTTAGGTATAGAAAGACCCTGGTCCCCTTTTTAAAACAGATGTTCCAAATTCAGCTAGTTATGTTATATCAGGTGTTTGATATTTATATTTGATGCATCTGGAGAATAAGTGTAAATGTTGCAACTTCAGTGGCAAACTATGGCTGATGTGCCAGTCGTTAGCATGGGCCCAGATAATATGACTGTACATGTAAAATAAATTGGTAATTGACTAATTGTTTGTGTTATTTCATTATGTTAGGCCTAAAAAGAGTAATGTTTCCGTCTCTAGGAACGACCTTTAAAACTCATGCGCGGATCCAGGAATTTTCGTCAGGGGGGGGGGGGATCCAGGCCAGTCTGACAAAAAAGCTCTGACCTTTTTTTTTTTTTTAACGGAAGTCAAATGGTCAATTTAATTAAATTATATCATTTTTCAAGGTTCCAGAGGGGTCCAACATTTTCCAGGGGGGGTCCAACTTTTTCCAGGGGGGGGGTCCAATTGCTTAATCCCTATAGAAACCCATATAACTTGTGATTTTCCAGGGGGTCCGGACCCCCTGTCCCCCCCCCCCCTCTGGATCCGCACTTGAAACTGGTTAATTAAGTGACGACCCTTAATTTTTCCTCGCCAAAAACGGGAAAAAATCGGCCGAAAATACGTTCCTCGCATTAAATTAACTGTCCCGCAAAATGCGTTCGTTACAGAAATTTGTCCAATACTCGGATGCGGATATACTCGGTTATTTCCCTTGTAACAAAACAACAACAATGGCGGCGCACTCGAGGACTTCTTTATTGAAAAATGCAGTCTATTTAGCCGAAGAAAACAGCTTCTTGTTCTATATTTTTGCGGGAAATAACTCGTTTTCGGTTCAAAACGGTATTGATAAACGGAAACGCCCGGACATTATAGCGACAATCGATTTATGAACCACATAATCGATAGTCGCCGACCCAGACCACTACCGACCAACTTTCGATTCTACTCGATCATCGTTACAACACTACTGCTCGGTTACACAAATTATGGATACAGATTGAAACTCAGACCAAAATTCAAACGTCTAACCCATCTGGGTACATCAATCAGCACTGATGCTTAAAGGAGGCATTTGCACATACAGTAAAACCTATGTATAACGGCCACTCTCAAAAGACCGAAAATTGGTTTTCAAGACCAATTATCGCTTAATGCAGGTCAAAAGTATTGCAAAGGGGAGCATTCTGCAATACTTTGGACCTTCATTAAGCTACCATTTGTCATTTAGATCTTTGTTTTGTCTATTTTTGAGTGGCTGTTTTACACAGGTTTTACTGTATGCGATAACTATCAAAATTTCATGTACAGGCTTATTCCATCTTCCTTTACACATAAAATGCGATCTAAAAACTACGGCAAAATATTTTCTATCCCATGGCTGTATGCATCATTCCCTTTAATTTGATATGCAACATTACCATATTCTGAAAGAGTTTAATTTTGGCCTCTGCCCCACCCCCTAAGTCCATCCAGGGGGGCAGACCTAGTTTTTTTATCTAAAATCCTGTTTGATATGTTTCATATCTATTGTACCACTATCTGCATGCGAAAATTCAGTAAAATATATTTACAACTGACTGAGTTATTGCGAAATTTAAATATTTGAACTTGACCCCATCTAAGGGGTCAGGGGGTGGGGTAAAATTTTAATCACTGTCGTGCTTATCTTCAGGCACTAGGTAATCATGAGCTAGTTGTTAGATGAGAAGTTGTCAGATATAATAGCTTTGAGGAAATGTGAAGTTAATCATACCAAAAGGCCCATATAGCTTTTGCATTAGCCTAAACCTAAGTAAAAAAGGGCCATAACTCAGTCAAAATTTTGCGGATGACCTCCAAATTCAAACTATACCTATATTTTATCATGTTTTACCCTTGTGTAAACATAGAATGAAATTGTTGCATCCCTTCAAAAGTTATTGATCGGAAACATCAATTTAGCCGAAAAATATGTATAAAAAGGGACATAACTCACTCAAAATTTTGCGGATGACCTCCAAATTTGTACTGAACCTGTATTTAAAGATGCATTACCATTTTGTTAACTTTCAATGAAATTGATGCATCCCTTCAAGAGTTATTGATCAGGAACCAAAAGTGTGACGACGCCAACAACGCTAAGACATGATTCCTATGTGTCTACAAAGCTTCGCAGGTGACACAATCATAACCTGACAATCCCCTAGATATATAGATTGGACCATCCCAAGTTTATTGTATCAAACCAGAATGAAGAATCTATTAGAATACAAAGGGTTAGAATACTTACCGTTTCTATTACTCCTACTATGCTGTAATCATTTTCCGTGAAACTGGTAAAGGTGTAATCATTGACTTTTGGTGGGTTGTCATTAACATCTAAGATATTGATAGTCACGTCTGCTGACCCATAGTTGATTTGATCAAACACTGTCACAGTAAAGTTGTATTGCTGAAATATAAATGTATGTGTATAAAAGTATGGTTTTTTGTTTGGCTCTTGTGATTTTATGTCCCAGTCAACAGCTATGGTCATGTTCCAGCTCTGAAAACCCAACATTTGATTTGCGAACAGAAAGAGAAAAGTGTTTGTAATTTTAGAGCAAATACCATAATTCATCTTGAAATGACAAGGAGTGTTCAAATAAAAATGCATCTAGCTTAATAATATTCTTCACAGATATACAATTAATATGTTTCTTGAATGATTTAATTGCATTCTGTAACTTGATACCAGACATATAGAGAAATCAAAAATATACTTCTCAAGTTATTATAGCCATTTATATGTTGTTCACTCCAATACACTAAGCTACATTACTTATGTAAATATGTATTTATGTGCTAAATGTCCTAACCCTGATAAATAAAGTCTTAACTTACTTACTTACTATTTCTAAAGCAAATATCAACACAGTATTTGTATATGCATTTAGTTTCATATCTTTTAAGTATAAGACAAATTGTCCTCGAATTTTAGATGCAAGTTTCGTAAAATTTCTCTAAGCTATTTGTGGGACAAAATTGATAAAACCTTTATTTATTTTAGCAAAAACCTCGTTTTGAGTGATCAACTGATGACATATTGATGTACATTGCTGTAATTTATGCCTTGCTTAGTGCTGAAAATTAGCTCAAGAGGTAATGATGGGGTTTTCAAAATACAAAGCCACAATCTTCAGATAAAGAAATACAATACTATTTAGAAACCATAACCTGTACATGTGACCCCTTGATAAATACAATAGACCATCCCAAGTTTATTATTTCTATTTGTATGGGAAAACTCATTAGTACAGAATGAGTTAATCAGACGTTTTGTGATATCAGGATTTGAGTTAAAAGTGAACTTTAACTCTGCCTACTGGGTAATTTCTTTGTTGTCTGTTGATTTTTTTTCAAAATCAACTTTTTTGAAAAATTCTTTTAGTAATACCACCAGAGTATCAAACAGTTTGGATCCAGATCAGGCCGAATGTTTTTGAACTGGGTTCTAACTGTTTGCAAACATTATCAGCAGAGGACAGAGAGTTAAAAAAAGCTTCTACCTTGATGCCTTCATCATAATCCATAGGACCAGCTACTTTCACCACTCCGGTCTGCGGTTGAATTGTGAACGGAATAGTCACAGGACCTATTGTCTGCATCTGATATAACAGTTTGGCATCTAAAATGTAAAACGAATTACTGTATCAAATCACCATATCACCTCATAAACACAAATTTTGGGCGTAAAATTGTGAATAATTTCTTAACAGCCAGTTCAAGCATTTGTTTTGGATGCTCAAAAGAACCTTCTCATCGATGCTGTTCTTACCAGTACCCACAAAATATGTTTTGGTAAAGAAATAAGGGAGTAAAGTTTTCAATATGCTCCCATATCTTGAGGCCTGTGTATTTATCTGAAACCATAGGCCCATGGTTCTTTTGAATATCCACAACATTGTTTTGGTTGAAAAATAAGAAAATGAAATTTTAAATAATTACAACTGTCATAACATTTAATGAGATCCGTTAATTTGATTGGTCTAGAACAGTCATCTGATTGTATTGGCCTGCATTTCATTTTTCAATGAACTTCCGTTGGTATTCATGAGGGGCAGGCACTGAGCAGAACTTCTTTTGTGATACTGTGCAATGCTTCTATGAAGAGAAATGGACAGTTGGCAACTACTTACGATTTACTTAACACTTACACGGATATTTTCAGGTGGCTTTACTGGATCCAAATTTGGTCAAAATTATTCCTTATCTGGCCTGTCTATTTGTGTGGGCTGATATGGCTCCTAAACCAGTTTGCATTTAGGTTATCAGCAGATGACACTTGCAGGATAAGAGTTAATTCATCAAACATTTTGCAATTAGCTATCAGCAGACAACATGTAGCTAATGAGACAGAGCTATGCATTAGAGGCACTGGTCTTTATGTTCTGTAATAGTTTTCAGTTTTCCAAGCTACCTAAGATCCATATCTTATTTTACCAAAGCACTGAGGTCAGTGAGGATCATTATCTTGCAGGCTAGGTAAATTTTTATGATTTTTGTTGTCTTTTGATTTTTTTCAAAATCACCTTTTCCGAAAAATTCTTTCAGGAATACCATAAGTGTGTCAAACACTTTGGATCCAGATTAGGCCTGACATTTTGTTGGGCCTAATCTGGGTCCAAACTGTTTGCAAGGGTTATCATTAGATGACAAAATCACCCTTATAATGCAAAGAGTTGAATATTTTGGCAGAATGGCTATTAACGGTCATGGTAGGCAATAAAACTCTCAGCAGTGTCTGCAGCTGATGATAAAATGTAGTATTAATGAACCAGAGCATCGCTGCTTGAATCATTTGACCAATTCTATAAAAGAACCAGCGAATACCAGAAATACAAATCTATAGTGAGATTAGGAAAGTCTGCAGTATGGTGACTAATCTGAATCTGGATCATTGGCTGTCATGGTGCCTACATCATCACCACCAGGTGTAAGTCATGTGACACATGCCCAGACATACCTGTATAGGTGAAAAATTTTGTTTGTTTGATTTGATTTTTTACGTCCCATCAACAATCTTTCAGTTAAACAGGGACGGGTCTTCCTGGGTTGAACCAGTACTAAGCTAGGATAAATGTGTCTTGGTCAAGGACCGCAACGCAGTGACGCTGGTGGGGCTCGAACCTGCAGCCTCTCGGTCTCGAGTCAAGCAGTCTACCACTGAGCCACTGCACTCCCAGTGGCTGAAAAATGAAGTGTCCTGTCGCTCTAATATAGGTCACTGATGGTGACTAACCTGAATCTGGATCATTGGCTGTCATGGTGCCTACATCATCGCCATTAGGTCGATCTTCATCCACAGAGAATGTGTAGCTGGCTTGGGGAAAATCTGGTGAATTATCGTTGACATCAATGATCGTTAATCTCACACTGGCTACCCCTGAAACACAGATTAAACAGGACTTTAGTTAAGAGTGCTTAACGAAAATTTATTTTTCTTATTTCTCAACCAACAATATTTACAATTTTACGCTGAAATTTTTTGTTTATCTAAACCTGTGTTAAATTCTCCATTATCAGAAGATAAACCTTAACCCTTATCCCAACACCATTTTTTGTCCTGAAAATGTTGTCTGCTTTTTATGTCTGCTGCATATATTCAAGTGCATTTCAGACTAAATTTTATCATAGAAGCAAACATTATGCACTCTGATCTGTGTCTATATTGTTTGCAAATTCTGCTACTGAAGAACATTTGCAGACGAGAGGAGCAGACGGCAAGAGTTGCGACTGGCAAGAAAATGGCTACCATCTACAGCAGATGTCAAAATATAAGATGTTATTTTCTTCATATTCAGGAAAAGTAAGACTTTATATTTCATATTGACTGAGATAAATAAAGAGTCAATATCTTATTTCCATATCATAGCTATTTAAAAAAGATATTGGCTGATGTCCAAATCCAAAATAAAAAGGTAAATTCCACATCTAAAAGTACCTATTGTTAACCCTTAATGCCCCAATTACAACTGCAGCAGACGACAAATTTCATCGATTTTGTATGGAAACAAGACTTAACATTTTTGATGTGAATCACATGAAATATGAAGCCTCTTTTAGTTTCCAAAAGAAACAGCAAATTTTGAAAATGTTGTCTGCTGCAAAAAATTTTGGTGGCAATTTAATGGTTCAAAGTAATGCCCTACCAGTATTATGTCGTGGAGCTGTGTTTGGTAAAGAGGATGGCGCACTATCATAAGCCTCCACACCCAATGTATATACTAGCTGTGTGTCCTTAGGAACAGACTCTCGGTCAAAGACACCCGTCGTGGTTAGCCTCCCAGTGATTGGATTCAGAACAAATCGATCATCCGCAGTTGTGAGATTGTACCCTTCAATCTGTAAAGATAAACATTTACACCCATTCTTCAATACAACTCCCATAAATTATCATGCTTAGTCTTTTTAACCTCTTGCTTGACAATATAAAAACTACCATTCATATTCATTGATGTGTTACAACTGAGAACCGCATTCAATCTGGGTCAGTGGTTCATGAGATGTCATTTAAAGATTTTTCACGTTTTAGCACTTCCGCAGAGTGGAAAAATATTGTTTAAGCAAGTTAAGTTTTACAGACCAGAATTGTCTTAAATACCTGTCGAAGGAGACTCCCTTGGCCATCCATAAGGGTATATCCCTACAGCTTAATATTACAGAAAACAGCAGTTATATAGCTTGGCTAAATTGGAAGCTGAGCAAATGATCAAAAAAATATTAACCCTTTTCCCGCTATTCAAGAAAACTATCATCTGCCCATTTATCAGCTTATACTTTTTGGAAGCCTATATTGCAAACAACATGGACTCAGATCAGACTGCTCCCTTAGGAGCAGTCTGATTTGAGTTCATAGTGTTTGCTTCCATGATCAAAAGTAGTTTAATGTGCACAGAGGTATAAATAAGCCGCTTTTAAAAATTTGTTAAAAAGCAATTGTTTTCAAATGAAGGGATAACAAAAAATGATTAATTTTTGGAAAAAGCAATTGTTTCCTAAATGAAGGGGTAACGAAAAGCAATTCAATTTTGGAATAAGCAAAAGAAAAAATAAACTCTGATTGAAATATGAATACATCCCATGGTAGCACGGTACACTAGTATGGTAGCCAGTTCAAGCCTTCTGTTCTGCATCATTCTGTTGTTGTGATGTAAATCAGTCATTTATACAAGCAAGTCATTTGCAAGTCATTTCGATCTGCGTTTCTTCCTCTGGGGCAATTGAATATATGCAGATGCATGGGTGAAAGTTAAAAATTTCCAAAATCCTGAACTTTAGAAATGCAAATTTTAAAACTTGCATGATGCCAACAAAAATGAATAATTTCAAGTTTAAATGATTAATTATGTTTAGATCTGAAAACTAATCAGGGAAGCTATCAAAATCTGCCTAATTCAGCATTTTGAGGCTGACTTTCTATGTAAAGTCAGCCTCAAAATCCTGAAAACTTTCAGCCATGCAGATGAAATTTTCAAGACGAAAATTTTATTGGAAGGGTAAAGGAAATGGTAAGAAACAGATTCTATCTCAAACACGGCCACACCTCCAGATTAGAGTGTGTATTGGAAAACTATTTTATTGATTTTTCACCCAAACATATGTTGTGGGTACTCAAAAGAACTGTCTCATTGAGACAGTTCTTTAGAGCATCCAAAACAAATGTTTAAATTGATGGGTAAGAAAATAAATGCAATTTTACGCTTATAAAATTTCCTTATCTGGATGAATGCACTGCAGTATACTGACCTGATTATTTGGATTGGTTTTGTCATCATCAACAGCCTGAAGCTGAAAGACAAATTCTGGAACCGCTTGTACCGAGTAATCACCTTCAGCAAGACTTATTTCAATCCAAGTAGAGTTACCTACTCCTAGGAAATGTGGAATCTCATCATTATCATCACGAAGATTAACCGTAACAGTTTGATCTGCATAGCGATTAAACACATCCTGTAAAAATAAGAAAATTTGTTATTCTTTGACTGACTGACTCTCACATCTACAGTAAACCTCGAAATTCCATTTTTTCAAAATACACAAAGGGTTAATTCAAAGATGAATGACTGTAGAGCCAGATTCTGATCAAGGACTTCCCTGTTTGCTATTCTGCCAAGCATTTTTGTGAATTCCAATTCTAATTACCAACATTTTATTCAAGATTCTAACACTGATCATGGTTAAATTCATTGATTTATTGGTTTACAAACTAACTTGATGTCATTCACCCGCCAGTTTGATTTTTATGATGTCATTTATCACGTACAACCTTATAATATTTAAATTAGATGGTGTAATGCTGTTTTTACAACTAAAGGACATTCAAAACGTACATAAAATACACTTTTCAGTCCAAACAAGACTTTAAGGAAATTCTAACACTCCGTCCAAGAATCTTTCATATTTTCAATCTTTTTATGCTTTAGAATCGAAACAGATTCATGGTTGCATTAAATTGTTGCTTAATATATCACTGTCTGTCAAGTAAGCCGTAGGTGGATTCACACTCGTGATTTATCCACTTTTAATGACTGATCTCCAGCCAGTGATATATTAAGTGCTCAACAAATCTCTGCCAGCGTGAATCTACAATGTATTTCTTAAACAGAATGAGTAAAATGTTAAAAATTTTAGAACATTTACCATATTTTTTTAAAGTTGAGTAAATGATTGAGTTTTACAAAATCTAAGCGTCTGTCTGTAAACCACAACTCCCCAAACATTTACTTACATAAGCTCTAACAGCAATCTGGTAGCTGCTAGTTGTTTCATAATCTAGAAATTCTGAGTTTTTCAGAGTTCCTGTATCAATGCCATTTTGAATAGTACCATCTACAGCAATGAATCTTTCTTTATTGGCATCTCCAATAACGCTGAAAACTAGGTTCTTGTTGTCAATCTGAGATTGAGCTCTGAGTGTCACTATGGCTGTTTGCTTGGCCACAGATTCGTCGATTGTGACAGTGTAGTCGGCATCTGTGCCCACCCACCTGGGTGGTAGTTCATTATCATTTTCAACCACATCAATGATTACTGTGGTATTAGTAGCCAGTGGTGGATTTCCTTCATCTGTAGCCTGAACAATCAGTGTCAATCTTGTCTGAAAATAAACCAGACACTCACTTTAATAAAATATCAACCTTCTCCAAATAGGCAAAAGAAATTAGTGTAAAGTGTAAAACTTTCAATATTTTCTTACCCATCAGTTTTTACATTTGTTTTGGGTGCTCAAAAGAATGTTTATTGATTGAAACGGTTCTTTAGAGTACCAACAACATATGTATTGGTTGAGAAATAAGAAAATCATTTTTTGATTGCACACTCTTGTCTAGAAGCCTGGACCCGAGGATATAAAAACTTTTTTCATGCTCAACTTATTTGAGCATGAAATTTCAACTGCTCATAAAAACTAAAATACCGACAAATAAAGAAGTTTCTTGCTTTAAGTCTCTCAGATGTTGTATTTATCATGCTAATAAATGTTAAAATGCCAACAATTGTTGGCATTTTAACATTTATGAGCAGGATAAATTCCTTGCGCAGCTGAGTTGAGCATGGAAAAAGTTTTATAACCTCGGGGCCTGGATAAGATCAACTTTTAAGGTAATTCCAACAAACAGCTTATGGTCAAGTTTGTGCGTTTACCAGACTATAGTCCAGTCCCTATAGTCGGACCATAGAGCGATAAAACTCTCTCTGGTTTTATGCAGTGTGCATGTCTGGTTTCATTAGACAAACCGGACTAAATCTGTGCTCGGACCATAGTTGATTGGTTCCTGTCTTCCAATGCAAACTTCGAATTGCCGGCAAAAAGTATGTTTTGTATCAATGGCTGTGATTGGTTGACAGTTTTACTGGGGAGGAATGCTGACAGTCAGAGGAGCAACTATAGTGTCTATGGTTTACACACAAACTCCACCAATGTTCCTAGCAAGTGGTAAGGTGCTCATTGGTCCATTTTCATGTACATTAAACTTCTTTGTGAGCCAACTCAGATCACATGTCAAAGACTTGACCGAAATATTGTTGCAATATAAGTGCAGGCTATTAAATAATTAGGTGATAATACATTTTTTCATGCTCTGACAACTCAAATGAGCATGAAATCAAATAAGCATGAAATGAGCTGTGGCATGAGATTTCCAACAATGTGGTATGTGCGACCAGCAAAGGCTCAGATCAGCCTGCGCATACTGATTGGAGCCTTTGTTGGTCCCTTAAATATTCTATGACTGTTAAACTACTGACCGAGCCTCATTTGAGGTTTCTAAGCTTAAAAGGAGGCTGCACAGGCTCGTCTGAATCAACACTTGTCAAAATGCCACATATATATATATTTGTTGTACTTTATGTCCTTTTAGTTTTGCAATCATCTTGATGGGGAAGAGAGAACTGGCTGCTTTACTTTTATTGTCTTCCTGATGTCTTCTGACTGTTAGTTTTCTGTGGCTCTTCCTCAAAGTGCTGTGTGCTTGTCTGCAGTGTGTGATTGTGGTATTTCCTGATCATACTCACTTGCTTTTTAAATTAATGATTTCAAATACATGTATTTTTTTAAAATTGATTATTTCTTTTAAATAAACGCTTCTCATTTTTCAAAAACAAAATGCATTTAATATATCCCCTACCTGTTGCTGGGGCAGTTCTTTGGCCACTAATATGCGACCAGTCCGCCTTGTATATGCATCAAACATAAAATAATCCCCTGGATTGCTCACTAGTGAAAACACTATATCTCCATTAAGACCAATATCTACATCCTCGGCTTGGACATCCCCAGCTTTACTGCCAACACCTTGATCATTTTTCACATTGAAGGCATAGCCACTTGGTGGTACAAACACCGGAGCATTGTCATTGACATCTTTGATCGTCACCATAATCGGACACAATCCTTCATATCCGCCTCCATCCTTAGCTTCAATATTAACAGGCAGTGCGGCACCACCTATTGATTCTCTATCAATGGGTTGTGCTGTTGTGAACAGTTCGCCTGTTGTTTCATTTATTTTGAAGTAGTTAGAACCACCACGAATCTTGTAAGTGACTTCACCATTTATTCCAAAATCAGCATCTTGTGCCTGTACCTAAATGAAGATGAAGAATAAGTCATGTAATCAGGGGTGTGGAAATAGTAAAATTTTCTACTAGTCCAGGGACAAGTAAATGGCCATAATGTACTTGTCCAAAGAAAATTTTACTTTTCCGATAGTACAGATTAGCTTATACCTTTCTGTGCTTAAACAATTTACACTTTCTAAAACAGTATGAAACCATGCAGATATCAACTCTCTTGTAGACAGTGTAAATCCAGATCAGCTGGCTTCTGAAGAAGCCAGCTGATCAGGATCCACACTGTTTTCAATGCAACATATGAACTCATAATAATTAATCAAAATATGAAATACACAATTTTATTAACTTTATACAAATTTTGCACTTGTCCAAGGACAAGTAAATTGAAATTTTCAACTTGTCCTGAATGAAATGGGGCCAGGTCGGACAAGTCGGGCATGGTATTTCCACAGCCCTGATGTAATGAGAGCGTCACTAGAACAGTTGAAATAAGGAATTAAACTTTAAACTAGAAGAAGGATAGGGAAAATGACTGAGAAATGCTGGTGTACTATCCTAACACATTGAGACCCAAAGGTTTCAGCGAGTGGAGTTAACCAATACCTTTAGCAATTGTGATGACTGGCTGTGGACCTGTGGTCTACTGGATGGTGGTTTTGTCCGCCTATTATTTGGCACCTTTTTGTGCGTATAATGAGATGGACTTCTTGAAAAAGTTGGTACGCTGTGTTGCCCAGACTTAATTGGAGAGAAGATGTCTCGCATTTTTGTACACCTCTAAACTAGAAGTAGCCCAGTAATATTAAGTGCGTAAATGAGGGCAACTCACAGTAAGCCAATGAAACGCTATTCAAATGGTGTTTCCTTGGCAAGCCGATAGTAGCACAAGATTCCATGCTTACTGGGAGTGTTTGTGAAACTGGCATTTCATCTGGGTCTTCACTAGTCAAAGTTCCCATTACGGAATTGATGAAAAGACAGCATAATCGAACAGCACATGGATATTGTTGTTGTTGCTGATGATGATGATGATGTTGTCACTACAGCTGTATGCGTTAGTGTTGTACAGTTGTTGTTGTTGTTGTAGTAACTACAGTTAGTTGTAGTAACTACAGTTAACATTCAAACTCCTATTTTGACATTGGAAATGAGGCCAAATACATTATTTGGACCTTCAAAATCCTATTTTGACATTCTGAGGCCGAATATTGTATATTGACATTCAAAATTGTATTTTGACATATAACCTGAAGCCGAATATAACATTTTGACATTCAAAATCCTATTTTGACATTCATATTGAGCCCGAATATCATTTTTGACTTTGCTAATCCTATTTTGACATTCGAATTAAATTACGAATTAAGGCCGAATATGGCATTTTGGCATTCAAAATTTTATTTTGACATTCTAACTGAGGCCGTAAATCGTACCTTACGTCCAAACTCCTATTTTGACATTCAAATTGGGCGTGAATATTGCATTTTGACATAAACTCGTATTTTGACATTCAAACTGAGGCCGAATAATAGAGCTCACCTAATGCGGTAAAGTGATTTTCATACCACATTTAGGAACTGCTCTTAAAGAATTCGCTCACTCTGGGAGCAAATTCTTTCCTTTAAGAGAAGTTCCAATTTTGAAAGGGACATTGTAGAGAATCACTACTTGATACAGTAGTCTCCCTTTGATGTGCGTAAATTTTTCAGCATTCTGGCTATGCATTGTATGTGATAAGTAAAAAAAAATCACACATGCTGGCTTATCTATTACATTGGTACAGTAAATGTCCTAAAATTTAAAACACTAGTTGCCTGCCAAATAGGCCTGAACAAACAGTGCAGACCCAGATCAGACTGCTTCTGAAGAAGCAGTCTGATCAGGGTCTTCCTGTTTGCTATTCTACAATCATTTTGCAAATTCCAGCCCTGTTAACTAAACATTTTATTTGAGAACATTTTTCGCAGACTTTAATCTTACACGGCGGCATGACAGCTGACAGGGGCTCGGGCAGGGGCTCCGTCTCTTCGTTAATTTCTCACTACAGTTGACGTTGTTTCCGCTGACTGGTCTGGTCCTTCTTCTTTCCCCATTCCCACAATGATGAGATCAAGGACGTTCTCCATACTGAGCACTGGAACTGGTGAAACAGAAGAAGTTTTATTCAGCTGCAAAATAACGTGACTTTCGCGAAAAGGGCGCCAAAACATCTAAGATAGATAACCCTAATTATCGCAAGTATTGAAGTATGTCCGAAACTGCATTCTGTCGGGCCTGTTTTTTGTGTTGACAGCCAATGTAGTTGCCACCCAGTCATGTGTGGATCCAGAGCGGGATATGGGGTCCGGACCCCCCCCCCCCCCCCAGAAAATCACAAGTTATATGGGTTTCTATAGAAATTAGCATTTGGACCCCTCCTGGAAAAAGTTGGACCCCCTCCCCACCCCCCCCCCCCCTTGGAAAAAAAATCCTAGATCCGCGCATGCCAGTGGTGGCAGCTGTAGGCCTATGTATAGTCTAACAAATCAGAACCGTACCAGGTCGGACTGTGTGTCTCCAAATTGTTTGTAGCCTGTTTCGATACCCGGTGGGTCAGGAGCAGTCCCAACCCCGGCGTCCCAACTTTTGTCAGACTGATCCTATTCCAGAGTGTTTGTCTTTGAGTTATCAGCCGAACTAGCCCCGGTCTCCCCTACATAGTTTTAGCTTCATCACGACTATATATTGTTTTTTGTTTGTTTGATTTGATTCTTTACGTCCCATCAACAATTTTTAGTTATGTTGGGACGGGTCTTCCTGGGTTGAACCAGTACTAAGCTAGGATAAATGTGTATTGCTCAAAGACCACAACGCAGTGACGCCGGTGAGGCTCGAACTCGCGACCCCTCGGTCTCGAGTCAAACACTCTACCACTTTCTTTCTTTCTTTCTTTCTTTCTTTCTTATACTACTGGCACGATCAAATTTTGATCATTACGCCAGGGAGTGCGATTTTGGAATTTTGAAGAAAAAACAAAAACAAAACAAAAAGACAAAAACAAAATAATCTTTCGGCTGTGTTTTTAACTAAATGAGGAGTGCCCTAAACTCTTCAGCAGTCTGGGAATTGACCACCGAAGGAGAAAGACTATTCCACTGTGGAATAGTCCGGGGGGGGGGGGGGGGGAAGAGTTCTTCAGGGCATCACTGTATGTCTGGTATCTACAATATTGGGCACTGTGTGATGACCTGGTAGATTTCAAACTGCGAGCAGGGGTCAGGTACTTGTCTTTTTCTATAGACACAGCACCAGAATGTATCTTATGAAAGAGAAGCAGGGAGGACAGATCCCTACTGGCTTCAAGAGATGGCCACTCAAGCTCATCAAGCATCTCGCCGACACTACTTGTGTTTCGCCATCTCCTGCAGGTCCAACGGGCTGCTGTCCTCTGAACTTTCTCTACCTGATTAATCTGAAGTTTTGAGTATGGGCTCCAAATGGGTGCTGCATACTCTAGTTTAGGCCGAACAAAAGTTTTGTATGCAACTTCCTTAGAACTCCGAGGTGCACAAGCCAAATTCCTGCGAAGGAAACCAAGCGTCTTAGTTGCTTTGGAAGAAATTTCTGAAATGTGTTGACCCCAATCCATATTATCAGAGATGGTTATGCAAAGGTATTTTGTTGACTGAACGTTTTCCAAAGTTTGGTTGTGAAGGGAGTAATCAAAGAGAATCTGTTTGTGATGCTGATGCCGAGTCACTCTCATAGAGTGGCATTTGGCCACATTGAACTTCAATGCTCGGTCATTACATGTTGGCTGACAGGAAAATGCAGTCGGGCGATGTTAATGAATCATATGGTTTTATATTAATTTTTATTTCTTCATGTAGGGAGGGCTGGACGTGAAAATATTTTTTTAAAAGATGGGTAGAGGGTGCGTTTGCCAGTTGATATGACTCCATTATAAACAATTAATTCTCCCGGTTTAAACCCACGGTCGGAGAATTAATATTCTGGCATCATTTCTACTTAATATATGTTATTGCCCGAAAGTAGCTGAATATGTTGTGAAAAAGCGAAGATAAGAGTGAAAATATATGACTTACTTTTTCTGAAGCGAAAATACTATTTTGTATAGTCTGTTTCAATGTTTATGTGATGTGACTTATGAGAGGTGCAAAAGTGGCATGGTTTGATTGGATGGGCAGGTGGGCGGTGATTGGTGGAAAAGGTGGACGGAAGCTCAGCACAGTATTTAAGTTGTAAAGTGGTTGGTCAATAATAAACATTATTATATAATCTATAAATAAGCATCTTCTGATTGGCACAGATGCATATCCGCTCGAGTCAATATAACTACATGTCGCATGGGCTGTGGGATTTTCCCCATTCAATAATCACTACTATTAATAGACTTCATAGAAACTTTCCATAAGAGGTGTGCTTTCAGCATGAAACTTGCATGATTTGCTGTAAATACAATTCAGTGAGTGACGGCAGCACGAAATTCACACGATTTGGTGTTTCATCATATACATGCAATTCAGACTTTGCTGTTGAATATAGTAATTAGCAGACCTCTTAAATGATATAATGAATTCTTCCTTCTGGATTGATGCAATTAACTTGGAATGGCCCATTGTATAATTCAAGGGGTCACATGTCATAATTTCTAAATAAAATTGCCGTTTTATTCTCTGAAGATAATTTTTGTCCTAGCAAACAGTGTAGACCCTGATGAAATGCCACGCTCTCCCTCTCCTGTCTCTCTCCCTCTCCCCCTTCTCGACCGTCCCTGTCCTTCCATCGCTTTCTCCGTCTCCCAGTTCCTGTTCCTCTCCACTCCCTCTATCTCTCTCTCCTGTCTCTCTCAATATCCCTCTCCCCCTACCACCCCCTTTCATCCCTTCCTCTGACTCCCAGTTCCTCTTCCTCTCCTCTCCACTCCCTCTATCTCTCTCCCTCTGTCTATCTCCCTCCCTCTCCTCCCTCTCTCCCCCTTCCTCACCTTCCATACCTTCCTCTGTCTCCCTGTTCCTCTTCATCTCCACTCCCTCTCTCTCATTCTTTCTGTATCTCTTCCTCTCCCCCATCTCCCTCACCCTCTGTCTCTCTCTCCCCTCTGTCTCTCTCCCTCTGTCTCTAACCCCTCTATCTCTCTCCTTCTGTCTCTCTCCCTCTCACTCCCTCTCCCCCTTCCCTCCCTTCCTCCATCTCCTGGTTGCTCTTTCTATCCACTCCCCCTCCCTCTCTCTCTCTCTCTCTCTCTCTCTCTCTCTCTCTCTCTCTCTCTCACAATCTCTCCCTCTCCTCCTCTTCCTCTCCTTCTGTCTCTCTCCCCTCTGTCTCTCTCCCTCTGTCTCTCATCCGACTATACCTCTCCTCCTCACCCCCTCTCCCTCCCTCTCCCCCTGCCTCCCCTACCATCCCTTCCTCCCCTACCATCCCTTCCTCCGTCTCCCTCCCCCTCTCTACCTCTCTCTCCTTTTCCCTCCCCGTCCCTCCCTCTCCCTCCCCCTCTATCCTCCTCCCTCTCTCTCGTCTGGGCCTTTGTGTCTCAGTCGACATTTTGCTTGCAACGTGGAGTTTCGACAAAATTCACAAAAACTATCATTCCTCTCACTCCACTCCACCCTTCCCTCCCTCCCTCCCTCCCTCCCTCCCTCCCTCCCTCCCTCCCTCCCTCCCTCCCTCTCTCTCTCTCTCTCTCTCTCCATCTTCCTCTCCCTCCCCCTCTCTCGTCAGTCCCTCAGAGTCTCAGTCGCTTATTTGCTTGCAACATCGTGTAATTTCGCCAAACGTCACAGGAACGAACCTTCCTATCCATCCCCTACCTCTGCCTCCATCTCCAGCTCCCTCCCTCCCTCCCTCCCTCCCTCCCTCTCCCTCCCCATCTCTCTCCATCTCACTCCCTCAACCAACTCCCTCTCTCCCCATACATCTAACTCCTCCCTCCCTCCGTTGCCCCCTCTCTCCCATTCCTCTCCGTCTTCCTCTCCCTCCCTCAAACTCTCCCCTCACTCCCTCTCTACCTTTCTCTCCCCTCTCTCTCTGCCTTTCTCTCCCTCCCTCTCCTTCCCCCTTCCTCTCCGTCTTCCTCTCCCCCCTCAAACACTCCCTCTCACTCCCTCTCTCTCTCTCTCTCTGCTTTTCTCACCTCCTCTCCCTCTCTCTGCCTTTCTCTTTCTCCCTCTCCCTCCCCTTCCTCTCCGTCTTCCTCTCCCTCCCTCAAACTCTCCCTCTCAACCCCCCCCCCCTCTCTCTCTGCCTTTCTCTCCCTCCCTCTCTCCCCCCTCTCTCTCTCTCTTATTGCATTTCTCTCTCTCTTTCTTTCTCTCTCTCTCTCTCTCTCTCTCTCTCTCTTCCTTTCCGTCTCCCTCCCCTCCCTCCATCTCCCTCTTCCTACTCTCCCTCTCCCTCCCCCTCAAACTCCCGCTTCCTCCCCTCCATCTCCCTCCCTCCTTCTAAAACCACATTGCCTAAAGCCTTGCTATTTGGTATAAAGCATCATCTTATAGAGTTCTACCAAGTTTGTTCAAATTAAACCACTGGAAAAAAATGATCTCGCTCCAGGGGTCACGTTTTGCATTAGCTTACAAAATGAAAGCAGCGCAACCGCAAGGCATTGATATTTGGTATGCTTTGATTTGTTTGTTTGATTTGATTCTTTGATTTAAAGGGATGGGTCTTCCTGGGTTGAACCAGTACTAAGCTAGGATTAGGACACAACACAACGACTCCGGCTAGGTTCGAACCCGCGGCCCCTCGGTCTCGAGTAAAGCACTCTACCACTGAGCCACTGCGCCCCCTATATTTGGTATGCAGTATTTTCCAAGTTTGTTCAAATTTTGCCCACGGGTGCAAAATAAAACCAGCTGGTGGTCACATCTATCACATCGGCTCATATCTGGAGAGCCTTAATATTTGGTACGTGTAGCATCAGAACGCTGAAAAAGTTACGCACATCAAAGGGAGACTACTGGATCAAACAATGATTCTCTTCAATTGCGTCCCTTTTCAAATGGGAACTTCTTTTAAAGGAAAGAATTTGCTCCCAGAGGGAGCGAATTCTTTCCTTTATGAGCAGTTCCTTATAGTATGGAAAATCGCTTTTATCACATTAAGTGACCTCCCTTGAATGCTGCTATTTTTATTACGCACTTGCGTAACCTGCGTAATGGTTGCTACGCCAATGGCATCATCTAATAGACATCTATCATTTTACATACTATGGCCCTTAGGCAAAATATTGGCACTGTCTCTTGAGTTTCCTGTTTCATGTAGGATGATTACAGTGCAAAAGCTATATTGGCTTTTTATGTAACACTTTTTGTGTAAGGTACTTCACATTTACCCAAAGTTATAAAAACTAACAACGTCTCTCTTTGAACCCCAAGAGGCAAGTGCGGATCCAGAGGGGGGTGGGGGGCAGGGGGTCCGGACCCCCCTGGAAAATTACAAGTTATATGGGTTTCTATAGGGAATAAGCAGTTGGACCCCCCCCCCCCTGGAAAAAGTTGGACCCCCCCCCCCCCGCCCTGGAAAATGTTGGACCCCCTCTGGAACCTTGAAAAATGATTTATTTCTTTGAAATTGACCATTTGACTTCTTTAAAATAAGCTGAGGACTACAAAAAAAAAATAAAAAAGTTGTCAGAGATTTTTGTCAGACTGTCCTGGCTGGACCCCCCCCCCCCCCCCCCCCCCCGACGAAAATTCCTGGATCCGCGCATGAGAGGTACTCTGATATTCTCATACATACGTAGGCTCGGGTCATTTTTGGGTTCAAAATTTTGAATTTCGATATTTTTGCGGGGTTTTCAGAAAAATAAATATTTTTTGGGGGTATGAAGATTTTGGTGGATATTTTTGGGGGACATCATAAAATTGGACTATATTTAGGGGTAATTTCTATGCATTTTAGGGTCTTTTCTTAAGGCCAAGTTACAGAATGGGGGATATTTTTTGGGGTAACTAAAATTTTAAATATTTTTGGGGTGCTTGAAATTCCTGATATTTTTAGGGGTGAAGGGTAGATGCTGGGCCCGATCCTACGTATGAAGAAAAAATCAGAGTACCCCTCCCCCCCGGGTTTGAACCACGATTGCTCAGAGCCCTCCCAAGTCCATTACTTTCCTGGAGATTGGCCATGAAAACAGATACACGTTCATTCTCAACCTTCTGATAATTCAAGAAGGGTTCTTTTCAGTTTCAAGTGAAAGCATTTTTTACCACTTAGCCTAGCTTGTCCAGTAAAGTGTGGGATGCTCCAACATGACGGAAGGATACAAAGCTTCAACACAAACCAACAGACATTTGAGCCAGGACATGAAATTTTCAACAATATGGCACTTTGAGACGAATAGACTCAGACGAGCCTCTGCGGCCTCCTTTTTCAACATAGAAACTCCAAATGCCGATCGATCAATAGCTTAACAGTCATATAATATTGAAGCGACTAGCAAATGCTCTGATCAGACTGTGCATATGCGCAGGCTGGTCTGAGCCTTTGCTGGTCGCACATACTCCAAATAGCTTAACAGTCATATAATAGTTAAGCGACTAGCAAAGGCTCTGATCAGACTGCGCATTGGCGCAGGCTCGCCTGAGCCTTTGCTGGTCACACATACTCCAAATGCTGATCGGCCAATAACTTGACAGTCATATCAGACTTTTTAAAAAATTGAAAAATAATCAACAACAAAAAACAATATCTGCTGCCGGGCGCCCCCCTCTTGAATCCGCCAGTGTTGTAGGCTGATCAGTCCCCACTGTTTTTTCATTCAAAGTAAGTAACCCTGATTCGCTAACAGTGAAGACATTCAGATCAGCGTTTATATTCATGTGCCGTTTGATCATGCTGTCTTTATCAAATAGCATTTTGGGACAAGTAGTGTAATTTCTGACCAGGCTTCAATGTACACGTGCAGCCTGGTCAGTGTTTTCTGCAGTCGCCAATTTTCTGTGAAACAGCTAAAATTAGAAATTTACATCATTTTGTGTTAATATTCTATCAGTTTTCTTTAGGGTTCTAAAAATAAATTTGGTGAAATTAACATTTCCGACAGCAATTTCCTCTCATCAGTTTATGGGAAAGTGTCTCAATAAAGTGTGTTTTTGTAATAGTAATACCCTGGCTTGTCCGCTTGTACATGTACGTGGATTTATACCACCCTTACCAACTTAAGCACGAAATATCTCGTGATGTGCAAGGTCTACACTGATGTAGGTGGTATAAATTAGTTATACCATGTGTGTCCACCTGTACGTAAGATAATCCACTCGCTAAAGCTCGTGGATTATCTCCACGTACAGGCGGACAACCCATGGTATAACTATTACATAATCCAGGAAGCTTCAGATAATCTTTGTTGTTGTTGTTGCTGCTGTAGTTGTTGTTGTGTGTGTGTGTGTGTGCGTGCGTGCGTGCGTGTGTGTTGTTGTTGCTGTAGTTGTTGTTGTGTGTGTGTTGTTGTTGTTGTAGTTGTAGTTGTTGTTGTTGTGTGTGTGTGTGTGTGTGTGTTGTTGTTGTTGTTGTAATTGTTGTTGTTGTTGTGTGTGTGTGTGTGTGTGTGTGTGTGTGTGTGTGTGTGTGTGTGTGTGTGTGTGTGTGTGTGTGTGTGTGTGTGTGTGTGTGTGTGTGTGTGTGTGTGTGTGTGTGTGTGTTATTGTTGTTGTTGTTGTAAGTGTTGTATTATTGTTGTTGTTGGTGGTGGTGGTGGTGTTGACATTGGAAATGAGGCTAAATATATTATTTGGACATTCAAACTCCAATTTTGTCATTCTAACTGAGGCTGAATATCGTATTTTGACATTCAAAATCGTATTTTAACATATGACCTGAAGCCGAATATCACATTTTGACATTCAAAATCCTTTTTGACATTCATATTGAGCCCAAATATCACTTTTGACTTTTCTAATCCTATTTTGACATTCGAATTAAAATACGGAAGGCCGAATATGGCATTAAGGCATTCAAAATTTTATTTGACATTCGAACTGAGGCCGTAAATCATATTTTACGTTCAAAATCCTATTTTGACATTCAAATTGGACATGAATATCGCATTTTGACATTCAAACTCGTGTTTTGACATTCAACATGTTCAACGCTCTATATTGACATTCGAACTGAAGCTGAATATCGTATTTTGACGTTCATGATTCAAAAATCCAATTTTGACATTTAAACTGGGGTCGAATATCGTATTTTGACATTCCATATCCTATTTTAACATTCAAACTGAGGCCGAATAACGTGTTTTGACATTCAAAATTCTATATTGACATTCGAACTGAAGCTGAATATTTTGACGTTCATGAATTAAAAATCCAATTTCGACATTCAAACTTGGGTCGAATATCGTATTTTGACATTCAATATCCAATTTTGACACTCGAACTGAGGCCAAATATTGTAATTCGACATTCACACTTGTATTTGACATTTGAACTGAGGCCAACTATCGTAATTTGACATTCAAAATCCTATTTTGATATTCGAACTGAGGATGAATACTGTATTTTTGACATAAAAATTCTATTTTGACATTCGAACTGAGGCAGAATATCGTATTTTGACATTTAAAATCCTATTCTGACTATCGAATGGGTCATTAAAATCGCATTTTGACATTCAAATCTTTTTTTGACTTTCAAACTGAGGCCGAATATCGTATTTTGACATTCAAAATCCTACTTTCGAAATGAGGCCGAATATCTTATTTGGACATTCAAAATCATATTTTGACATTCGAACTGAGGCCGAATATCGTTTATCGTATTTGGACATCAATATCGCATTCTTACATTAAAAATCCTATTTTGACATTCATATTGACGCCTAATATCGTATTTTGACATAATCAATCCTATTGTGACACTCAGACTGAGGCCAAATATCGACATTCAAATTTCTATTTTGACATTGGAACTGAGGCCGAATATCGTGTTTTGACATTCAAAATGCTATTTTGACATTGGAACTGGACATGAATATCGGGTTTTGACATTCAATTTCTATTTGACTTTCGAACTGGGGCCGAATGTCAAAATAGGATTGTGAATGCAAAAATGCCATATTCTGGCTCATTTCGAATGTCAAATAGGATTGTGACTGTCAAAATACATTATTCAGCCTCAGTTCGAATGTCAAAAAAGGATATTGAATGTCAAAAATACGATATTCGGCCTTAATTCGAATGTCAAAATAGGATTGTGAATATCAAAATACGACATTTGGCTCAATTTGAATGTTGAAATAGGATATTGAATGTGAAAATACGATAATCGAAGCCAGATCGAATGTCAAAATGTCAAAGTACGATATTCGGCCTCAGTTCGAAAGTCAAAATAGGTTATTGATGTCCAAATACGATATTCGGACTGGTTTCAAATGTCGAAATTAGATTTTGAATGTCCAAAACCGATATTCCGCCTCAGTTCAATAGGATATTGATGTCCAAATACGATATTCGGCATCATTTTGAATGGTAAAATATGATCTTGAATGGCGAAATACGAAATTCGGACACAATTTGAAAAATATGATATTCGGTCTCAGAATCAACGTCAAAATAGGATATTGATGTCCAAATACGATATTCGGCCTCAGTTCGAATGGCAAAATAGGTCATTGATATCCAAATACGATATTCGGCCTCAGTTCGAATGGCAAAATAGGATATTGATGTCCAAATACGATATTCAGCCCCAGTTTGGATGGCAAAATAGGATATTGATGTACAAATGCGATACTCAGCCTCAGTTCGAATGGCAAAATAGGATATTGATGTCCAAATAGGATATTCGGACTTGTTTCGAATGTCGAAATTGGATTTTGAATGTCCAAAAACGATATTCGGCCTCAGTTCGAATGGCAAAATAGGATATTGATGTCCAAATACGATATTCGGCCTCATTTTGAATGGCAAAATAGGATCCTGAATGGCAAAATACGATATTCAGGCACTATTTGAAAAATATGATATTCGGACTCAGTTCGAACGTCAAAATAGGATATTGATGTCCAAATACGCTATTCGGCCTCAGTTCGAATGGCAAAATAGGATATTGATGTCCAAATACGATATTTTGCCTTCAGTTTGAATGGCAAAATCGGATATTGATGTCCAAATACGATATCCCCCCTCATTTTGAATGGTAAAATAGGATCTTAAATGGCAAAATACGATATTCAGGCACAATTTGAAAAATATGATATTCAGCCTCAGTTCGAATTTCAAAATAGAATATTGATGTCCAAATACGTTATTCGGTCTCAGTTCGAATGGCAAAATAGGACATTGATGTCCAAATACGATATTCGGCCTCAGTTCGCATGGCAAACTAGGATATTGATGTCCAAATAAGATATTTAGCCCCAGTTTGAATGGCAAAATAGGATATTGATGTCCACATACTATACTCAGCCTCAGTTCGAATGGTACAATAAGATTTTGATGTCCAAATAAGATATTCTGTCCCAGTTCGAATGGCAAAATAGGATATTGATGTCCAAATACGATATTCGGCCTCATTTCGAATGGCAAAATAGGATATGGATGTCCAAATACGATATTCGACCTCAGTGGGAATGGCAAAATTGGATATTGATGTCCTAATTCTATATTCGGCCTCGTTTTGAATTGCAAAATAGGACATTGATGTCCAAATACGATATCCGACCTCAATTTGAATTGCAAAATAGAATATAGATGTCCAAGCCTTAGTTTGAATGGCAAAATAGGATATTGAAGTCCAAATACAATATTCGGCCTTAGTTTGAATGGCAAAATAGGATATTGATGTCCAAATACGATATTCGGCCTCAGTATGAATGTCAAAATAGGATAATGATGTCCAAATATGATATATTCGTCCTCAGTTCGAATGGCAAATTAGGATATTGATGTCCTAATAGGATATTCGGCCCCAGTTAGAATGGCAAAATAGGATATTAATGTCCAAATACGATATTCGGCCTCAGTTCGAATGGCAAAATAGGATATTGATGTCCAAATAGGATATTTGGCCCCAGCTAGAATGCTAAAATAGGATATTGATGTCCAAATACGATATTCGGCCTCATTTTGAATGGCAAAATAGGATATTGATGTCCAAATAGGATATTTGGCCCCAGCTAGAATGCTAAAATAGGATATTGATGTCCAAATACGATATTCGGCCTCATTTTGAATGGCAAAATAGGATATTGATGTCCAAATAGGATATTCGGCCCCAGTAAGAATGGCAGAATAGGATATTGATGTCCTAATAAGATATTCGGCCCCAGTAAGAATGGAAAAATAGGATATTGATGTCCAAATACGATATTCGGCTCCAGTTAGAATGGCAAAATAGGATATTGATATCCAAATACGATATTCGGCCTCTGTTTGAATGTCAAAAAAGGATATTGATGTCCAAATACGTTATTCGGCCTCATTTTAAATTGCAAAATAGGATATTGCTGTCCAAATACGATATTCGACCTCAATTCGAATTGCAAATTAGGATATTGATGTCCAAGCCTTTGTTCCAATGGAAAAAATATGATATTGATGACCAAATAGGATATTCGGCCCCAGTTAGAATGGCAAAATAGGATATTGATGTCCAAATACAATATTCGGCCCCAGTTAGAATGGCAAAGTAGGATATTGATGTCTAAATACAATATTCGGCCCCAGTTAGAATGGCAAAATAGGATATTGATGTCCAAATACGATATTTGGCCCCAGTTAGATTGGCAAAATAGGATATTGATGTCCAAATACGATATTTGGCCCCAGTTAGAATGGCAAAGTAGGATATTGATGTCCAAATACGATATTCGGCCCCAGTTCGAATGGCAAAATAGGATATTGATGTCCAAATACGATATTCGGCCCCAGTTAGATTGGCAAAATAGGATATTGATGTCCAAATACGATATTCGGCCTCAGTTCGAATGGCAAAGTAGGATATTGATGTCCAAATACGATATTTGGCATCAGTTCGAATGGCAAAATAGGATTTTGATGTCCAAATACGATATTCGGCCTCAGTTCGAATGGCAAAATAGGATTTTGATGTCCAAATACGATATTCGGCCTCAGTTCGAATGGCAAAATAGGATTTTGATGTCCAAATACGATATTCGGCCTCAGTTCGAATGGCAAAATAGGATTTTGATGTCCAAATACGATATTCGGCCTCAGTTCGAATGGCAAAATAGGATTTTGATGTCCAAATACGATATTCGGCCTCAGTTCGAATGGCAAAATAGGATTTTGATGTCCAAATACGATATTCGGCCCCAGTTCGAATGGCAAAATAGGATATTGATGTCCAAATACGATATTCGGCCCCAGTTCGAATGGCAAAAAAGGATTTTGATGTCCAAATACGATATTCGGCCCTAGTTCGAATGGCAAAAAAGGATATTGATGTCCAAATACGATATTCGAATGACAAAATAGGATATTGATGTCCAAATACGATATTTGGCCACGGTAAGAATGCTAAAATAGGATATTGATATCCAAATACGATATTCGGCCTCAGTTTGGATGTCAAAATAGGATATTGATGTTCAAATATGATATATTCGGCCTCAGTTCGAATGGCAAAATAGGATATTGATGTCCAAATAGGATATTTTGCCCCAGTAAGAATGGCAAAATAGGATATTGATGTCCTAATAAGATATTCGGCCCCAGTAAGAATGGAAAAATAGGATATTGATGTCCAAATACGATATTCGGCCTCTGTTTGAATGTCAAAAAAGGATATTGATGTCCAAATACGATATTCGGCCTCAGTTCGAATGGCAAAATAGGATATTGATGCCCAAATAGGATATTTGGCCCCAGCTAGAATGCTAAAATAGGATATTGATGTCCAAATACGATATTCGGCCTCATTTTGAATCGCAAAATAGGATATTGATGTCCAAATAGGATATTCGGCCCCAGTTCGAATGGCAAAATAGGATTTTGATGTCCAAATACGATATTCGGCCCCAGTTCGAATGGCAAAATAGGATATTGATGTCCAAATACGATATTCGGCCACAGTTCGAATGGCAAAATAGGATTTTGATGTCCAAATACGATATTCGGCCTCAGTTCGAATGGTAAAATAGGATATTGATGTCCAAATACATAATTTGGCCTCAGTTAGAATGGCAAAATAGGATATTGATGTCCAAATACGATATTCGGCCCCAGTTCGAATGGCAAAAAAGGATTTTGATGTCCAAATACGATATTCGGCCCTAGTTCGAATGGCAAAAAGGATATTGATGTCCAAATACGATATTCGAATGACAAAATAGGATATTGATGTCCAAATACGATATTTGGCCACGGTTAGAATGCTAAAATAGGATATTGATATCCAAATACGATATTCGGCCTCAGTTTGGATGTCAAAATAGGATATTGATGTTCAAATATGATATATTCGGCCTCAGTTCGAATGGCAAAATAGGATATTGATGTCCAAATAGGATATTTGGCCCCAGTAAGAATGGCAAAATAGGATATTGATGTCCTAATAAGATATTCGGCCCCAGTAAGAATGGAAAAATAGGATATTGATGTCCAAATACGATATTCGGCGCCAGTTAGAATGGCAAAATAGGATATTGATATCCAAATACGATATTCGGCCTCTGTTTGAATGTCAAAAAAGGATATTGATGTCCAAATACGATATTCGGCCTCAGTTCGAATGGCAAAATAGGATATTGATGCCCAAATAGGATATTTGGCCCCAGCTAGAATGCTAAAATATGATATTGATGTCCAAATACGATATTTGGCCTCATTTTGAATGGCAAAATAGGATATTGATGTCCAAATAGGATATTCGGCCCCAGTTCGAATGGCAAAATAGGATTTTGATGTCCAAATACGATATTCGGCCCCAGTTCGAATGGCAAAATAGGATATTGATGTCCAAATACGATATTCGGCCACAGTTCGAATGGCAAAAAAGGATTTTGATGTCCAAATACGATATTCGGCCCCAGTTCGAATGGCAAAAAAGGATATTGATGTCCAAATACGATATTCGAATGACAAAATAGGATATTGATATCCAAATACGATATTTGGCCACGGTTAGAATACTAAAATAGGATATTGATATCCAAATACGATATTCGGCCTCAGTTTGAATGTCAAAATAGGATATTGATGTTCAAATATGATATATTCGGCCTCAGTTCGAATGGCAAAATAGGTTATAAATGTCCTAATCGGACATTCGGCCCGAGTTAGAATGACAAAATATGATATTGATGTCCAAATACGATTTTTCGGCCCCAGTTAGAATGGCAAAATAGGATATTGATGTCCAAATACGATATTCGGCCTCATTTTGAATTGCAAAATAGGATATTGATGTCCAAATACGATATTCGGCCTCATTTTGAATGGCAAAATAGGATATTGATGTCCAAATACGATATTCGGCCTCATTTTGAATTGCAAAATAGGATGTTGATGTCCATTACGATATTCGGCCTCATTTTGAATTGCAAAATAGGATATTGATGTCCAAATACGATATTCGACCTCATTTCGAGTGGGAAAATAGGATATTGATGTCCAAATAGGATGGTCGGCCCCAGTTAGAATGGCAAAATAGGATATTGATGTCCAAATACGATATTCGGCCTCAGTTCGAATGGCAAAATAGGATATTGATGTCCAAATAGGATATTCGGCCACAGTTCGAATGGCAAAATAGGATATTGATGTCCGAATACTATATTCGGCCCCAGTTCAAATGGCAAAAAAGGATATTGATGTCCAAATACGATATTCGGCCTCAATTCGAATGGCAAAATAGGAAATTAATGTCCAAATACGATATTCGGCCTCATTCGAATAGCAAAATAGGATATTGATGTCCAAGCCTTAGTTCGAATGGCAAAATAGGATGTTGATGTCCATTACGATATTCGGCCCCAGTTAGAATGGCAAAATAGGATATTGATGTCCAAATACGTTAGTCTGCCTTAGTTCGAAAGGCAAAATAGGATATTGATGTCCAAATACGTTAGTCTGCCTCAGTTCGAAAGGAAAAATAGGATATTGATGTCCAAATACGAAAGTCGGTCTTAATTCGAATGTCAAAATAGGATTGTGAATGCCCAATTAAGATATTCGGCCAAATTCGAATGTCAAAATTGGATTTGAAATGTCGAAATACGATATTTGGCCTCATTTTGAATGTTAAAATAGGATCTTGAATGGCAAAATACGATACTCGGGCTCAATTTGTATGTCAAAATATGATATTTGGCTTCAGTTCGAATGTCAAAGTAGGATATTGAATGTCAAAATACGATTCCGCCTCAGTCCGAACAAAATAGCAGAATAGGATATTGATGTCCAAATAAGTGTTCGGGCTCAGTTCGAATGGTAAAATAGGATATTGATGTCAAAATACAATATTTGGCCCCAGTTAGAATGGCAAAATAGGATATTGATGTCCAAATACGATATTCAGCCTCAGTTCGAGTGGCAAAATAGGATATTGATGTCCAAATACGATATTCAGCCTCAGTTCGAATGGTAAAATAGGATTTTGAATGTCAAACTACAATATTCGGCCTTAATCATGTTAATTCGAATGTTAAAATAGAATTTTGAATGTAAAATTACGATATTCGGCCTAAATTAGGTTGTCATTATAGGATTTTTAATGTCAAAATATGACTTTAAGACTGTATTACGAATGTTGAAAAGGGTTTTGAAAGTCATAATACGATATTCGACCTCATATCGATTTTCAAAATAGGACTTAGGCTTCCAAAGGATACCCTTTTAAGAACATATTAGATTGTCAAAATAGGAAATCGGCCTAATTTCGAGTGTTAAAATAGGATTTTGAACGTCAAAATACGATATTAGGCGCCAGTTGGAATGTCAATATATGACAATAAAGACAAAATACGATATTCGGCCTTGTTTCGTATGTCAAAATGGGATTTTGAAAGTCAAAATATAATATTTGGCTTCGTGTCGAATGTCAAAATTGGATTTTGAATGTCAAAAATCGATATTCGGCCCCATTCCGAATGTCAAGATAAGATATTGAATGTCAAAATACGATATTAGGCCAAGTTTGAATGTCAAAGTAGGATTTTAAATGTCAAAATACGATATTCGGCGCCACTTCGAATGTCAATATATGATAATAAAGTCAAAATACGATATTCGGCCTTGTTTCGAATGTCAAAGTGTGATTTTGAAAGTCAAAATATGATATTCTGCTTCGTGAGGAATGTCAAAATTGGGTTTTGAATGTCAAAAATCGATATTCGGCCCCATTCCGAATGCCAAGATAAGATATTGAATGTCAAAATACGATATTAGGCCAAGTTTGAATGTCAAAATAGGATTTTGAATGTCAAAATACGATATTCCGCCTAAATTCGAATGAACAAATAGGAGTGTGAATGTCAAAATGCCATATTCGGCCTCAATTCGAATGTCAAAATAGGATTGTGAATGTCAAAATACGACGTTCGGCGCCAGATCAAATGTCTAAATATGATTTTCAATGTCATCAGTTCTAATGATAATTTAGGATTTAGAATGTAAAAATACGATATTCGGCCTCATTTCGAATGTTAAAGTACGATTTTGAATGTCAAAATGCGATATTTGGCGCCAGTTCGAATGTCAAAATAGGATATTGATTTGTTTCGAATTTCAAAATTGGATTTTGAATGTCGAAATACGATATTCAGCCTCAGTTCGAACGTCAAAATAGGATTTTGAATGTCAAAATACGATATTTGGCACCAGGTGTGGTACTTGATTGTATCGATTCCTGATCTTTGCACCCTTACTTACTCTTAATGTCAAATACGAACACAAATAGGATTTTGAATGTCAAATGACTATTTTCGGCTTTAATTAGAATGTCAAAATAGGATTGTGAATATCAAAATGTCATATTCGACCTCAGTTCGATTGTTAGAATAGGATTTTGAATGTCAAATACGATATTTGGCGCCAGTTCGAATGTCAAAATAGGATATTGATGTCCATATACGATATTCGGACTTGTTTCGAATGTCAAAATTGGATTTTGAATGTCAAAATAAGATATTCAGCCTCAGTTCGAATGTCAAAATAGGATTCTGAACGTCAAATACGATATTAGGCCTCAGTTCGAACGTCATTATATAATTTTTAATGTTCCAATATGATTTATGGCCGTAGTTCGAATGTCAAATAGGATTATGAACGTCAAAATACGATATCCGGCATCATTTCGATTGTCAAAATAGGACATTGAATGTCAAAATACGATATTAGGCACCAGATTGAATGTCAAAATATGAATTTCAATGTCAAAATACGATACTCGCCCTCAGTTCGAATGTCAAAATACTATTTAGAATGCAAAAAAACGATATTCGGCCTCATTTCGAATGTTAAAATCGGACTATGAATGTAAAAATACGATAGGCCTATTTGGCGCCAGTTCGAATGTCAAATTAGGATAGTGATACGATATTCGGTGTGACAAAATGGCCCTCTCTTCCCTCTTTCTCCCACTCTCCCTCTCTCTCCTGCTCTGCCTCTGTCTCTCGCTCCCTCTCTCTCTAACCCGCGCTCTCTCTCTCCTGCTCTCTATCCTGCTCTCACTCTCTCTCCCGCTCTCTCTCCCGCTCTCTCTCTCTCCCGATCCTTCCCCCTCTCTCTCTAACCCGCTCTCTCTCGCTCTCTCTCACTCCCACAATCTCTCTCCCCCGCTCTCTCTCCCGCTCTCTCACTCCCCCGCTATATCTCTCTTTCTTTCTCCATCTCTCTCTCTCTCCCGCTCTCTCGTTATCACCCTCGCTCCCACACTCTCTCTCTCTCCCGCTCTGTCTCCCCTTGCTTTCTCTCCCCTCACTCTCCCGCTCTCTCTCTCCCGCTCTCACTCTCTCACTCTCTCTCTCTCTCTCTCTATTGCACTCTCTCTCCGGCCCTCTCTCCCTCTTCCTTTCTCTCTATCTCCCACTCTCTCTCTCTCTCTCTCCCTCTCTCTCTCTCGCTCTCTCTCTCCCGCTCTCTCTCTCTCTCTTTCTCCCACTCCCTCTCTCTCTCTCTTTCTCCCACTCTCTCTCTCTTCCACTCTCTCTCTCCCGCTCGTTCCCCCCCTCTCTCTCTCTCTCTCTCACTCCCACACTCTCTCTCTCCCGCTCTGTCTCCTCTGCTTTCTCTCCACCTCGCTCTTCCACTCTCTCTCTCCCGCTCTCACTCTCTCTCCCGCTCTCTGTCTCTCCCTCCATCTCTCTCTCAATCGCTCTCTCTCTGGCCCTCTGTCCCCAGCTCTTTCTGCCGCTCTCGCTCTCTCTCTCATCTCTGTCTCCCCCGCTCTCTCTCCTGCGCTCTCTCTCTCCATCTCTCTCTCCCGCGCTCTCACTTTCTCTCTATATCTCCCTTTGTCACTCTCTTCCTCTTTCATTCTCTCTATCTCCCACTCTCTCTCGCTCTCTCTCATTCTCTCTCATTCTCTCCCGCTCTCGCTCTCTCTCTCCCGCGCTCTATCTCTCTCTCTCTCGCTCTTTCTCCCACCCTCTCTTGCTCTCGCTCTCTCCTGCTCGTTCCACTTTCTCTCTCTCCCGCTCTCTCTCTCTCCCTTTCTCCCACTCTTTCTCTCTCTCTTTCTCTCTCTCTCTCACTCTCTCCCACTCCCACTATCTCTCTCTCTCTCTCTCTCTCGCTCTCTATCTCCTGCTCTCTCACTCCCCCGCTATATCTCTCTTTCTTTCTCCATCTCTCTCTCTCCCGCTCTCTCGTTCTCACTCTCGCCCCCACACTCTCTCTCCCGCTCTGACTCCCCGGCTCTCTCTCCCCTTTGCTCTCCCACGCTCTCTCTCTTCCGCTCTCTCTCTCCCTCCATCTCTCTCTCTATCGTGCTCTCTCTGGCCCTCTCCCCCCGCTCTTTCTGCCGCACTCACTCTCTCCATCTCTCCCTCTCTCTCCTGTCCCTCGTTCTCTCTCTCGCTCCAGCGCCCTCTCTCTCCTACTCTGTCTCCCCCACTCTCTCTCTCCCCTTTGCCATCGCTATCTCGCACTCTCTCTCCCACACTTTACCGCTCTAACTCTCTCCCACGCTCTATCCCTCCATCTCTCTCTACTGCGCTCTCTCTCTCTCACATCTCTCTTTCCCGCGCTCTCACTTTCTCTCCATATCTCCCTCTGTCACTCTCTCCCTCTTCCATTCTCTATCTCCCGCTCTCTCTCTCTATGCCGCTCTTTCTCTCGCTCTCACTCCAGCTCTCTTTTTCTCTCTCACTCTCTCTCCCGCTCTCTCTCTCTCTCCAACTCTTTCTCCCCCGCACTCCCTCTACCACTCTCTCGCGCTCTCTCTATCTTTCTCATTTTATCCCGTGCTCTCTCCCTCTGCCACTCTTTTCTCTGCCGCACTCCCTCTCTCCCTCTCCCGCTTTCAATCTGTCTCTCTCTTCCTCCCGCTCTCTCTCCCCAGCTCTCTCTCTCTCTCCCGCTCTCTTTCTCTCTCCAGCTCTTTCTTTCATGCTCTCTCTCCCGCTCTCTCTCTCTCTCACGCTCTATCTCTCTTTCTCTCTCTCCCACTCTTTCTGCCGCTCTCGCTGTCTCTCTCTCCGTCTCTCCCTCTCTCTCCTGTTCTCTCTCTCTCGCTCCCGCTCTCTCTCTCTCTTACTCTGTATCACCCGCTCTCTCTCCCCTTTGCTATCGCTCTCTCACTCTCCCATGCTCTCTCTCTCGCTCTCTCTCCCATGCTCTCTCTCTCACGCTCTCTCTCACACGCTCTATCTCTCTTTCTCCATATCCCACTCTCTCTCTCTCTCTCTCACTCCCTCCTCTCCCACTCTCTCTCTCTCGCTCTCTCTCTCTCTGTCTGTTTGTCTGTTTGTCTGTCTCTCTCCCTCTCTCTCTCTCTCTCTCTCTCTCTCTCTCTCTCTCTCTCTCTTACCCACTCTCTCTCCCCCACTCTCTCTCCCGCTCCAACTCTCTCCTGCTCTCTCTCTCTCCCATTCTCTCTCCCACTCCCACTCTCTCTCTCTCTCTTTCAAGCTCTCTCTCTCTCCAGCTCTCTCTCTCCCTTTCTCCCTTCCTTCTCTCTCTCTCACATCTCTCTCTCCCGCACTCTCACTTTCTCTCCATATCTCACTCTGTCACTCTCTCGCTCTTCCGTTCTCTCTTTCTCCAGCTCTCTCTCTCTCTCGCTCTTTCTCCCACCCTATCTCGCTCTCTCTCTTTCCCACTATCCCTCTCTCTCCCTCTGTCTCTCCCTCTTCCTCTCTCTTCCTCTATTTCCCACTCTCTTTCTCTTTCCACTCTCCCTCTCTATCTCCTGCGCTATCAATATCTTTTTATCTCCCTCTGACGCTCTCTATCTCCTCTGCTCTCCCTCTCCCGCTCTTCCACTCTCTCTCTCTCTCACTTTCCCACCCTCTCTATCTCCCGCTCTCTCTTTCTCTCTCTTGCTCTTTCTTTCACTCTCTCCCTCTCTCGCTCTCTCTCTCTCCTACTCTCTCTCTCTCTCTCCCATTATCTCTCTCTTTAACCCGCTCTCTCCCTTTCTCCCACGCGCTCTCTCTCCCCCTCGCTCTCTCTCTCCCACTCTCAATCTCCCACCCTCACTCTCTCTCACCCTCCATCCCTCTCTCTCTCTCCTGCAAATTACCGCTCGCACTCTCTCTCCCTTACTCCCACACTCTTTCTCCCTCTCTCTCTCCCGCTCTCTCTCTATCGCCCTCTGCCACTCTCTCCCTCTTCTGCTCTCCCTCTCCCACTCTCTCTCCCACGCTCTCTCTCTCTCCAACGCTCTCTCACGCCCTCTCTCTCTCTCTCTCTCTCTCTCTCTCTCTCTCTCTCTCTCTCTCTCCTGCTCTCTCTCCCACCCTCTCCTGCTCTGTCTCTCCCGCCCGTCCTCTCTCTACCGCTCTCTCTCCCTCTCCCGCTCTCTCTCTTTCCTCTCTCTCCAGCTCTCCCTCTCTCTCTCGCTGGCTCTCTCTGTTTAACCCGCTCTCTCTCTCCCATTTTCTCTTCTGCTCTCTTCCTCTCTCTCGCTCTCTCTCTCTACCTCTCTCTCTCTCTCCCTATCCCCCTCTCTCTCCCACTCGCTCTCCCTCTTGTCTTCCTCTGCCACTCTCGTCCTCGTCCTCTTCCACTCTCCCTGTCCTGCTCTTACTCTCTCCCACTCTCTCACATCCTCTCTCTCTCTCTCTCTCTCTCTCGCTCTCTCATTCTCTTCCACCCACTCTCTCTCGCTATATCTCTCTCTCCCGCTCTCTCTCTCTCTCTCCCCCTCTCTCTCTCTCACTCTCTCTCCCGCTCTCTGTCTTTCTCCTAATCTCTCTCTCTCTCGCTCTCTCTCCCACTCTCTGTCTTTCTCCTAATCTCTCTCTCTCGCTCTCCTTCTCTCTCTCTCTCGCTCTTTCTCCCACTCTCTCACTCTCTCTCTCCCGCTTGTTCCCCCTCTCTCTCTAACCCTCTCTCTCTCTCTCTCTCTCTCTCCCATTTTCTCTTCTGATCTCTTCCGCTCGCTCACTCTCTCTCTCTCTCTCTTTTTCTCTCCTAATCGCTCTCCCTCTTATCTTCCTCTGCCGCTCTCGTCCTCTCCCGATCTGTCTCTCTCTTCTTCCCGCTCTCTCTCTCTCCAGCTCCCTCTCTCATGCTCTCTCTCTCACACTCTCTCTTTCGCGCTCTATCTCTCTTTCTCCCTCTCCCACTCTCTCTCTCTCACTCACCCTCCTCTCCCGCTCTCTCTCTCTCTCTAACCCACTCTCTCTCTCCCACTCTCTCTCTCCCGCTCCAACTCTCTCCTGCTCTCTCTCTCTTCCATTCTTTCTCCCACTCCCACTCTCTCTCTCTCTCTTTCAAGCTCTCCCGCTCTCTCTCTCCCACTCTCTCTCTCCCTTTCTCCTCTCCTTCTCTCTCTCACATCTCTCTCTCTCTCCCGCGCTCTCTTTTTCTCTCCATATCTCCCTCTGTCACTCTCTCCCTCTTCCGTTCTCTCTATCTCCCGCTCTCTCTCTCTCGCTCTTTCTCCTACCCTCTCTCGCTCTCTCTCTCTTTCCCGCTCTCACACTCTTTCCCTCTGCTCTCGCTCTTCCTCTCTCTCCCTCTATCTCCCACTCTCCCTCTCTGTTCCACTCTCACTCTCTATCTCCTGCGCTATTAATCTCTTTTTATCTCCCTCTGAAGCTCTCTACCTCTTCTGCTCTCCCTCTCCCACTCTTCCACTCTCTCTCTCCCACCCTCTCTATCTCCCGCTCTCTCTTTCTCTCTCTTGCTCTTTTTTTCACTCTCTCTCTCTCGCTCTCTCTCCTACTCTTTCTCTCCCACTATCTCTCTCTTTAACCCGCTCTCTCTCTCTCTCCCGCTCTCTCCCTTTCTCCCACGCGCTCTCTCTCCCCCTCGCTCTCGCGCTCTCTCTCTCCCTCCCTCACTCTCTCTCAACCTCCATCTCTCTCTCTCCTGCAAATTACCGCTCGCACTCTCTCTCCCTTACTCCCACTCTCTCTCTCTCTCCCTCTCTCTCTTTCTTTTTTTCTCTCTCTCTCTCTCTCTCTCTCTCTCTCTCTCTCTTTCTCTCTATCGCCCTCTGCCACTCTCCCCCTCTTCTGCTCTCCATCTCCCACTCTCTCTCCCGCTATCTCTCCCGCTCTCTCTCTCTCTCCAACTCTCTCTCACGCCCTCTCTCTCTCTCTCCTGCTCTCTCTCTCTCCTGCTCTCTCTCTCTCTCCCACCCTCTCCTGCTCTGTCTCTCCCGCTCGTCCTCTGTCTATCGCTCTCTCTCTCCCTCTCTCGTTCTCTCTCTTTCCTCTCTCTCCAGCTATCCCTCTCTCTCTCGCTGGCTCTCTCTGTTTAACCCGCTCTCTCTCTCTCCCATTTTCTCTTCTGCTCTCTTCCGCTCTCTCTCTCTCTCTCTCTCTCTTCCTATCCCCCTCTCTCTCCCACTCGCTCTCCCTCGTATCTTCCTCTGCCGCTCTCGTCCTCGTTATCCTCCACTCTCCCTGTCATGCTCTTACTCTCTCCCACTCTCTCCCACCCTCTCGCTCTCGCTCTCTCATTCTCTTCCGCCCGCTCTCTCTCGCTATATCTCTCTCTCCCGCTCTCTCGCTCTCCGTCTCTCTCTCGCTCTTTCTCCCACTCTCTCTCTCCCGCTCTCTCTCTCCCGCTCGTTCCCCCCTCTCTCTCTATATAACCCACTCTCTCTCTCTCCCATTTTTTCTTCTGCTCTCTTCCCCGCTCACTCTCTCTCTCTTGCTCTCTCTCCTTTTCTCACATTCTGTCTCTCGCTCCCACTATCTCTCTCCCTCACTCTCTCTCGCTTTCTCTCTCCTCTGCTATCTCTCTCCATCTCTCTGTCTCGTGCTCTCTCGTTCTCACTCTCGATCCCACACTATCTATCTCCCGCTCTGTCTCCCCTGCTCTCTCTCTCCCCCTCGCTCTCCCACTCTCTCTCCCGCTCTCATTCTCTCCCACTCTCTCTCTCTTCCTCCATCTCTCTCTATCGCACTCTCTCTCTCTCCAGCTCTCTCACTCTCATTCTCGATCCCACACTAGCTATCTCCAGCACTGTATCCCCTGCTCTCTCTCTCACTTACTCTCCCACTCTCTCTCTCTCTCCCGCACACACTCTCTCTCCCTCTCTCTCTCTCCCTGCATCTCCCTCTATCGCACTCTCTCTCTAGCCCTCTCTCCCCCACTCTTTCTGCCGCTCTCGCTACCTCCATCTCTCCCTCTCTCCCCCGTTCTCTCTCGCACTCGCTCTCTCCCAATCTCGCTCTCTCTCCCTCTCTCTCTCTCTCTCTCTCTTTCTCCCACTCTCTCTCGCTCTCTCTCTCCGTTTCTCTCTCTCTTGCTCTTTCTCCCACTCTTTTTCTCTCCCGCTCGTCCCCTCTCTCTCTCTCTCTCTCTCTCTCTAACCCGCTCTCTCTCCCACTCTCTCTCTTTGCTCTCTCCCTCTCTTCCCCGCTCTCTCCCTCTCCCTTCCCGCTCTCTCTCTTTGCTCTCTCTCCTTTTCTCCCATTCTCCCCTCTCTCTCCCACTCTCTCTCACTCCCACTATCTCTCACCCCTGCCCTCTCTCTCCCACCCTCTCCTGCTCCTGTCGCTCCCCCCCGTCCTCTCTCTACCACTCTCTCTCCCTCTCCTGCTCTCTCTATTTCCTCTCTCTCCAGCTCTCCCTCTCTCTCTCTCGCTGGCTCTCTCTGTCTAACCCGCTCTCTCTCTCATTTTCTCTTCTGCTTTCTTCCGCTCGCTCTCTCTCGCTACCTCTCTCTCTCCTTATCCCCCTCTCTCTCCCACTCGCTCTCCCTCTTGTCTTCCTCTGCCGCTCTCGTCCTCGTCCTCCTCCGCTCTCCCTGTCCTGCTCTTACTCTCTCCCACTCTCTCCCACCCTCTCTCTCTCCCGCTCTCTCATTCTCTTCCGCCCACTCTCTCTCTCTCGCTATATCTCTCCCGTTCTCTCTCTCCCCCGCTCTCTCTCTTTCTCCCAATCTCTCTCTCTCGCTCTCCGTCTCTCTCTCTCTCTCTCGCTCTTTCTCCCACTTCCTCGCTCTCTCTCTCCTGCTCTCTCTCTCCCGCGCTCTCTCTCCCGCCCGTTCCCCCTCTCTCTCTATATAACCAGCTCTCTCTCTCTCCCATTTTCTCTTCTGCTCTCTTCCCCGCTCTCTCTCTCTTGCTCTCTCTCCTTTTCTCACATTCTCTCTCTCGCTCCCACTCTCTCTCACTCCCACAACTCTCTCCCTCGCTCTCTATCGCTCTCTCTCTCTCCTCTGCTATCTCTCTCTCTCTCGCGCGCGCTCTGCTCATTCTCCCACTCTCCCTCTCTCTCTCGCTTGCTCTCTCAGTCCTAACTGCTCGCTCTCTCATATTACAATCTCTCTCTCTCTCCCGCACTCTCTTTGTCCCTCTTTCTCTCCCGCTCTCTCTCTCTTCCCTCATTCTCCCACTCTCCTTCTTTCTCTCGCTTGCTCTCTCTGTCTAACCTGCTCGATCTCATATCCACTCTCTCTCTCCCGCTCTCCCTCTCTCTCCCGCTCGCTCTCTCTCTTATCTTCCTCTGCCGCTCTCATCCTCATCTGCTCTACCTCTCCTGCTCTCTCTTTCCCACTCTCTCCAACCCTCTCTCTCTCCCGCTCTCTCATTCTCTTTCTCTCGCTCTCTATCACTGTCTCTCTCTCTCCCGCGCTCTCTCCCACTCTCTCTCCCGCCCTCTCTCCCACCCTCTCTCCCTTCCGCTCTCTCCGACTCTCTCTCTTTCTCCAACTCTCTCTCTCTCTCGCTCTCTCTCTCCGGCTCTCTCTCTCTCACTCTTTCTCCCACTCTCTCGCTCTCCCGCTCGTTCCCCCTCTCTCCCTCTAACCAGCTCTCTCTCCCGCTCTCTCCCTCTCTTCCCCGCCCTCTCCCGCTCTCTAATTCTCTCTCTCCCGCTCTCTAATTCTCTTTCTCCTGCTCTCTCCCACTTTCTCTCTCTCATGCTCTCTCTCCCGCTCTCTCTCTCCCGCTCTCGCTCTCCCACTCTCTCTCTCTCTCTCCCTCTCTACCTCTCTCTCCCTATCCCCCTCTCTCTCCCACTCGCTCTCCCTCTTGTCTTCCTCTGCCGCTCTCGTCCTCGTCCTCCTCCGCTCTCCCTGTCCTGCTCTTACTCTCTCCCACTCTCTCCCACCCTCCCTCTCTCTCATTCTCTTCCGCCCACTCTCTCTCTCGCTATATCTCTCCCGCTCTCTCTCGCTCTCCCGCTCTCTCTCTCCCACTCTCTCTCTCTCTCTCTCTCTCTCTCTCTCTCCCGCTCTCTCTCACGCTCTCTCTCTTTCTCCCAATCTCTCTCTCTCTCGCTCTCCGCCTCTCTCTCCTGCACTTTACCCCTCGCACTCTCTCCCTCCTGCACTTTACCCCTATCCCTCTATCTCTCCGGCGCTCTCCCTGTCCCTCTTTCTCTCCCTATCTCTCTTATCCCTCATTCTCTCACTCTCCCTCTTTCTCTCGATTGCTCTCTCTGTCTTACCTGCTCGCTCTCTCATCAACTCTCTATCCCGCTCTCCCTCTCTCTCCCGCTCGCTCTCTCTCTTATCTTCCTCTGCCACTCTCATCCTCATCCGCTCTACCTCTCCTGCTCTCTCTTTCCCACTCTCTCCCACCCTCTCTCTCCCGCGCTCTCATTCTCGTTCTCCCACTCTCTCTCCTACTCTCTCTCTCTCTCCCGCTCTCTCTCTTTCTCCCACTCTCTCTCTCTCTCGCTCTTTCTCCCACTTGCTCTCTCTCTCCGGCTCTCTCTCTCTCTTTCTCCCACTCTCTCGCTCTCTCTCTCCCACTCTCTCTCTCCTGCTCGATCCCCCTCTCTCTCTCCCCCCGCTATCTCTCCATCTCTCTCTCTCTCCCGCTCTCTCTTTCTCTCACTCTGTCTCTCTCTCTCTCTCTCCCACTCTGTCTCACTACCACAATCTCTCTCCTCCGCTCTCTCTCTCCCGCTCTCTCTCCCACCCGCTATCTCTCCATCTCTCTCTCTCTCTCCTGCTCTCTCGTTTTCACGCTCCCACACATTCTCTCTCCCACTCTGTCTCCCCTGCTCTCTCTCCCCCTCGCTCTCCCGCTCTCTCTCCCACTCTCTCTCCCGCATTCTCCCTCCCTCCATCTCTCCTTATCGCATTCTCGCTCCAGCCCTCTATCCCCTGCTCTTTCTACCGCTCTAGCTCTCTCTCTCTCCATATCTCCCCCTCTCTCCCGTTCTCTCATTCGCTCCTGCGCTTTCTCTCCCTTACTCTGTCTCCCCCGCTCTCTCTCCCTTTTGCTATTGCTCTCTCGCTCTCTCTCTCCTGCACTTTACCGCTCGCACTCTCTCTCCCGCGCTCTCCCCGTCCCTCTTTCTTTTCCGCTCTCTCTCTCTTCCCTCATTCTCCCACTCTCCCTCTTTCTCTCACTTGCTATCTCTGTCTAACCTGCTCGCTCTCTTGTCTACTCTCTCTCCCGCTCTCCCTCTCTCTCATGCTCACTCTCTCTCTCTCTTATCTTCCTCTGCCGCTCTCATCCTCATCTGCTCTACCTCTCCTGCTCTCTCTCTCCCACTCTTTCCAACCCTCTCTCTCATTCTCTTTCTCCCGCTCTCTATCGCTATCTCTCACTCTCCCCCGCTCTCTCCCCCACTCTCTCTCCCGCCCTCTCTCCCACTTTCTCTCTTTCTCCCGCTCTCTCTCCGACTCTCTCTTTCTTTCTCCCACACTCTCTCTCTCTCTCTGGCTCTACCTCTCTCACTTTTTCTCCCGCTCTCTCTCTCCCACTCGTTCCCCCCTCTCACTCTAACCAGCTCTCTCTCCTGCTCTCTCCCTCTCTTCCCCGCCCTTTTTCTTGCTCTCTTACTCTTTCTCCCACTATCTCCCATCCCCTCTCTCTCTCCCGCTCTCTAATTCTCTTTCTCCCTCTCTCTCTCCCGCTATCTCTCTCTCATGCTCTCTCTCTCTCTCTCTCTCCCGCTCTCACTCTCTCTCTCGCTCTCTCTCTCCCTCTATCTCTCTCTCTCTATCACACTCTCTCACCGGTTCTTTATCCCACGGTTTTTCTGCTGCTCTCTCTCTCCCGTTCTCTCGTTTTCCCTCTCGCTCCCGCGTGCTCTCTCTCCTACTCTGTCTTCCACGCTCTCTCTCTCTCTCCTCTCTCTCCTGCACTTTACCCCTCGCACTCTTTCTCTCCTTCACTTTACCCCTATCCCTCTTTCTCGCCCGCGCTCTCCCTATCCCTCTTTCTCTCCCACTCTCTCTCTCTTCCCTCATTCTCTCACTCTCCCTATTTCTCTCGTTTGCTCTCTCTGTCTAACCTGCTCGCTCTCTCATCCACTCTCTCTCCCGCTCTTCCTCTCTCTGCTGCTCGCTCTCTCTCTTATCATCCTCTGCCACTCTCTTCCACTTCCGCTCTACCTCCTGCTCTCTCTCCCACCCTCTCTCTCCCGCTCTCTCATTCTCTTTCTCCCACTCTCTCTCCTACTCTCTCTCTCTCTCTCGCTCTCTCTTTCTCCCACTCGATCTCTCTCTCTCTATCTCCGGCTCTCTCTCTCTCGCTCTTTCTCCCACTCGCTCTCTCTCCAGCTCTCTCTCCTTCTCCCACTCTCTCTCTCCCGCTCTCTCTCTCTCTCTCTCTCTCCCGCTCGTTCCCCCTCTCTCTCTAACCTGCTCTCTCTTTCGCTCTTCCCGGCTCTCTGTCTTTCTCTCACTCTTTCTCCCTCTCTCCCACTTTCTCTCACTCCCATGATCTCTCTCCTCCGCTCTCTCTCTCTACCCACTATCTCTCCATCTCTCTCTCTCTCTCCCGCTCTCTCGTTCTCACGCTCCCACACATTCTCTCTCCCACTCTGTCTCCCCTGCTCTCTCTCCCCTCGCTCTCCCACTCTCTCTCTCCCACTCTCTCTACCGCTCTCTCTCTCCCTTCATCTCTCTCTATCGCATTCTCTTTCTGGCCCTCTCTCCCACGCTCTTTCTGCCGCTCTAGCTCTCTCTCTCTCCATATCTCCCCCTCTCTCCCGTTCTCTCTCTCGCTCCCGCGCTTTCTCTCCCTTACTCTGTCTCCCCCGCTCTCTCTCCCCTTTGCTATCGCTCTCACGATCTCTCTCTCTCTCCTGCACTTTACTGCTCGCACTCTCTCTCTCCCGCGCTCTCCCTGTCCCTCTTTCTCTCCCGCATTCTCTCTCTTCCCTCATTCTCCCACTCTCCCTCTTTCTCTCGCTTGCACTCTCTGTCCAACCTGCTCGCTCTCTCATCCACTCTCTCTCTCCCGCTCTCCCTCTCTCTCCCACTCGCTCTCTCTCTTATCTTCTTCTGCCGCTCTCATCCTCATCCGCTCTACCTCTCCTGCTCTCTCTCTCTCCCGCTCTCTCATTCTTTCTCTCCCGCTCTCTATCGCTATCTTTCTCTCTCTCCCGCTCTCTCTCCCACTCTCTCTTCCGCCCTCTCTCCCACTCTCTCTCTCCCGCTCTATCTCCGACTCTCTCTCTCTTTCTCCCACTCTCTCTCTCTCTCTCTCGCTCTCTCTCTCCGGCTCTCTCTCTCTCACTCTTTCTTCCACTCTCTCGCTCTCTCTCCCGCTCGTCCCCCGTCTCTCTCTAACCAGCTCTCTCTCCCGCTCTCTCCCTCTCTTCCCCGCCCTTTCTTTTGCTCTTTCTCTCTTTCTCTGACTATCTCCCACCCGTCTCTCTCCCGCTCTCTAATTCTCTTTATCCCGCTCTCTCCCGCTATCTCTCTCTCTCATTCTCTCTCTCCCGCTCTCTCCATCTTCCGCTCTCACTCTCCCACTCTCTCTCTCTCTCTCTCCCGCTCTCACTCTCTCTCCCGCTTTCTCTCTCCCTCTCTCTATCGCACTCTCTCACCGGTTCTCTGTCCCACGCTCTTTTTGCTTTTCTCTCTCTACCGTTCTCTCTTTTTCTTTCTCGCTCCCACGCTCTCTCTCTCTCCTTCTCTGTCTCCCCCGCTCTCTCTCTCCTGCACTTTACCCCTCGCACTCTCTCTCTCCTGCACTTTACCCCTATCCCTCTATCTCTCCGGCGCTCTCCCTATCCCTCTTTCTCTCCCTATCTCTCTTGTCCCTCATTCTCTCACTCTCCCTCTTTCTCTCGTTTGCTCTCTCTCTGTCTAACCTGCTCGCTCTCTCATCCACTCTCTATCCCGCTCTCCCTCTCTCTCCCGCTCGCTCTCTCTCTTATCTTCCTCTGCCACTCTCATCCTCATCTGCTCTACCTCTCCTGCTCTCTCTCTCTCACTCTCTCCCACCCTCTCTCTCCCGCGCTCTCATTCTCCCACTCTTTCTCCTACTCTCTCTCTCTCCCTCTCTCTCTCTTTCTCCCACTCGCTCTCTCTCTCTCGCTCTTTCTCCCACTCGCTCTCTCTCTCTCTCTTTCTCCCACTCTCTCTCTCTCCCGCGCTCTCTCTCTCTCTCGATCCCCCTCTCTCTCTAACCTGCTCTCTCTCCCGCTCTCTCTCTTTCTCTCACTCTGTCTCTCTCTCTCTCTCCCACTCTGTCTCACTACCACAATCTCTCTCCTCCGCTCTCTCTCTCTCCCACTCTCTCTCCCACCCGCTATCTCTCTCTCTCTCTCCTGCTCTCTCGTTTTCACGCTCCCACGCATTCTCTCTTCCACTCTGTCTCCCCTGCTTTCTCTCCCACTCTCTCTCCCGCCCTCTCTCCCACTTTCTCTCTCTCTCCCGCTCTCTCTCCGACTCTCTCTCTCTCTTTCTCCCACTCTCTCTCTCTCTCCGGCTCTACCTCTCTCACTTTTTCTCCCACTCTCTCGCTCTCTCTCCCGCTCGTTCCCCCTCTCTCTCTAACCAGCTCTCTCTCTCCTGCTCTCTCCCTCCCCTCTCTTCCCTGCCCTTTTTCTTGCTCTCTCTCTCTCTTTCTCCCACTATCTCCCATCCTCTCTCTCTCTCCCGCTCTCTAATTCTCTTTCTCTCGCTCTCTCTCTCTCTCATGCTCTCTCTCTCCCACTCTCGCTCTCCCACTCTCTCTCTCTCTCTCCCGCTCTCACTCTCTCTCCCGCTCTCTCACTCTATCTCTCTCTCTCTATCGCACTCTCTCACCGGTTCTTTATCCCACGCTCTTTCTGCTGCTCTCTCTCTCTCTCCCGTTCTCTCGTTTTCTCTCTCGCTCCCGCGCGCTCTCTCTCTCTTACTCTGTCTTCCACGCTCTCTCTCACTCCTCTCTCTCCTGCACTTTACCCCTCGCACTCTCTCTCTCCTTCACTTTACCCCTATCCCTCTTTCTCTCCCACGCTCTCCCTATCCCTCTTTCTCTCCCACTCTCTCTCTCTTCCCTCATTCTCTAACTCTCTCTCTTTCTCTCGTTTGCTCTCTCTGTCTAACCTGCTCGCTCTCTCATCCACTCTCTCTCCCGCTCTTCCTCTCTCTGCTGCACGCTCTCTCTCTTATCTTCCTCTGCCACTCTCATCCACATCCGCTCTACCTCCTGCTCTCTCTCCCACCCTTTCTCTCCCGCTCTCTCATTCTCTTTCTCCCACTCTCTCTCCTACTCTCTCTCTCTCTCTCCCACTCGATCTCTCTCTCTCTCCGGCTCTCTCTCTCTCTCACTCTTTCTCCCACTCGCTCTCTTTCTCTCCGGCTCTCTCTCTCTCTCGCTCCTTCTCCCACTCTCTCTCTCTCTCCCGCTCTCTCTCTCTCTCCCGCTCGATCCCCCTCTCTCTCTAACCTGCTCTCTCTCTCGCTCTTCCCCGCTCTCTGTCTTTCTCTCACTCTTTCTCCCTCTCTCCCACTCTCTCTCACTCCCACTATCTCTCTCCTCCGCTCTCTCTCTCCCCGCTATCTCTCCATATCTCCGTCTCTCTCTCTCTCTCTCCCGCTCTCTCGTTCTCACGCTCCCACACATTCTCTCTCCCACTCTGTCTCCCTTGCTCTCTCTCCCCTCGCTCTCCCGCTCTCTCTCTCCCACTCTCTCTCTCCCTCCATCTCTCTCTATCGCATTCTCTCTCTGGCCCTCTCTCCCGCGCTCTTTCTGCCGCTCTAGCTCTCTCTCTCTCTCCATATCTCCCCCTCTCTCCCGTTCTCTCTCTCGCTCCCGGGCTTTCTCTCCCTTACTCTGTCTCCCCCGCTCTCTCTCCCCTTTGCTATCGCTCTCTCGATCTCTCTCTCCTGCACTTTACCGCTCGCACTCTCTCCCGCTCTCTCCCTATCCCTCTCTCTCTCCCGCCCTCTCTTTTCCCTTATTCTCCCACTCTCCCTCTCGCTCGCCCTCTCTGTCTAACCTGCACGCTCTCTCATCCACTCTCTCTCTCTCTCCTACTCGCTCTCTCTCTTATCTTCCTCTGCAGCTCTCGTCCTCTTTTGCTCTACCTCTCCTGCTCTCTCTCTCCCACTCTCTCCAACCCTCTCTCTCTCCCACTCTCTCATTCTATTTCTCCTGCTCTCTCTCAGACTATCTCTCTCTCTCTCTTCCGCTCTCTCTCCCACTCTCTCTCCAACTCTCTCTCTTTCTACCACTCTCTCTCGCTCCCTCTCTTTCTCCTACTGTCTCCCGCTCGTTCCCCCTCTCACTCTCTAACCCACTCTCTTCCCCGCTCTCTCTTGCTCTTTCTCCCTTTCTCCCACTCTGTCTCTCTTCCACTCTGCCTCACTCCAACTATCTCTCTCTCCCGCTCTCTCTCTCCCCCCAGCTATCGCTCTCCATCTCTCTCGTTCTCACGCCCCCACACTCTCTCTCTCTCCCGCTCTGTTGTCCCTGCTCTCTCTCTCTCCCGCTCTAACTGTCTATCCCACTCTCTCTCTCCCTCCATCACGGGAGAATGAGATAGAGAGCGGAAGAGAGTGAGCGGGAGAAAGATAGAGCGGGAGGGAGAGAGAGCGGGGGTAGAGAGAGAGAGCGGGAGAGAGAGCGGGGGTAGAGAGAGAGAGAGCGGGAGAGCAGAAGAGAGCGGGAGAGGGAGAGAGAGAAAGGGAGTGAGAGTGGGAGAGAGAGAGAGAGCGGGAGATAGAGAGAAGGATAACAGAAGAGAGCGGGAGAGAGAAGGAGAGAGAGAGAGCGATAAGGGGGAGAGAGTGGGAGAGGGAGAGATAGAGAGCGCGTTAGAGAGAGGGAGAGCTGGAGAGACCGGGAGAGAGAGAGAGGGAGAACAACAACAACAAGAAGAACTACAACAACAACAATGACTGTAAAATGCTTACACACACAGCTGTAGTTGCAACACTAACTACTGAACAACAATTACACATACAACTGTAGTTACAACTGCAGTTACAACATTAACAACACCTGAACAACACGTACATGTACAACTGTAGTTACAACAAAACAACAACAACAACAGTACCCCTGCAACTTTGACTCCTATGGCCAGCGAGCCCCCTGGCGAATGCCAGCCGAAATTTACACGCTTCCCGGCTGAGATCCAGGGCAAACGCCAGCCGAAGTTTACCCGCAACATGAACATGTTCGTGTCTACCCGGCCTGCCTGCTCGGGCAACTCTGACTCCATCAGCTGGGAAGACACAGAGCAAAAGCAAGCCGATGTTTACCCCATTCCCCAGCAAAACATGATACTGCAGCCGGCAAGGCAAGCCAACCCCTCCGCCCGCCTGCCAGCCTGGGCAACTCTGATTCCTCTGGTCGGAGAGGACCCCGGTTGAACACCAGCCAAAGTTTTCCCGATTCCCAGGAGAAGCATGATCGCGCCCGCCTACCCGCCTGCCTGCGAGACCCCAGGCGAATGCCAGCTGAAGTTTAATGGATCACCCGGACGAAACATGGTCTACCTGGTCTGCCTGCCTCTGACACATTGGCCAGCGAGACCTCGGGCGAAAGCTAGCCAATATTTGTCTGCTTATGCCGAGCGCAGGTGGGCACCCAGGAGCTTTGGTTTTTTTGTGAAAAATCGACGAAGTCCACAAAATCCCTAATGGCGAGACCCCAAAACGATACTGAAACAACAACAGGAATAAAGAAAACAACAAAAACAACAACAACAACACAGCAAACAACAACAACGATAAAGAAAACAACAAAACACATTAAACAACAACAACGATAAAGAAAACAACAGCAACAGTAACAGCAACACACAACTGTACAGCACATACAAATGCAACTATAGTCACAACAACAACTTTCACATAAAATTGTAGTTACAACAACAACAACAACAACAACAACAACAATAACTGCGACAGCAACAACAACAGCAACAACTGTACAACAATTCAACATAGAACTGTAGTTACAGCAACATTGACAACAACTGTACAACACTTACACATAAAACTGTAGTTACAACACCATTAACAACAAAAACAACAACAACACATCAACTGTACAACACTTTCACATACAACAACAACAACAACGACAACAACAACGACAACAACAACAGCAACAACAACAACAACAACAACAACAACAACAACAACAACAACAACAACAACAACAACAACAACAACAACAACAACAACAACAACAACAACAACAACAACAACAACAACAACAACAACAACTGTAGTTACAACCAATGATTAAGAAAACAACAACAACTATACAACACTTACATACAACAACAACAACAACAACAACAACAAAAATTATCTGAAGCTCGCTGATTACCTCCACGTACATGTACAGGCGGACAAGCCTTTGTTTAGTATATTACATAACCGCCTGATGAGAGGAAATTGCTGTCGGAAATGTTAATTTCACCAAAGTTTTTTTTTTATTTTTAGAACCCTACAGAAAACTGTGATAGATGATAGAATATTGACACAAAATGATGTAAATTTCAAATTTTAGCTGTTTCACAGAAAATTGGCGACTGCAGTAAACACTGACCAGGCTGCACGTGTACATTGAAGCCAGGCCCCGAGATTATAAAACTTTTTTCCTGCTCAACTCAACTGAGTACGAAATTTCAGCTGCTTATAAAATCTAACATACGGAAAAATAACGAGATTTCAATGGTTCAAACACACTCAGAGGCTTTATTTATCATGCTTACAAATGTTAAAATGCCAACAATTGTTGGCATTTAAACATTTATGGCAGGATAAATTTCGTGCTCAGCTGAGTTGAGCATGAAAAAAGTTTTATAATCTCGGGGCCTGGTCAGATATACACTGCTTGTTTTGATAAAGACAGCATGATCAAACGGCTATGTAATAGTTTTACCATGGTTTGTCCGCCTGTACATGTTCTTCCCAGCCGAGAGTCGGCGCGAATGCCAGCAGAAGTTTACATGCTGACCCAGGCGAAACATGATCTCGTCTACCCTGCCTGCCTGCTTGGGCAACTCTTACTCCTTTGGCCAGCAAGACCCTGGGCAAAAGCCAGCCAAAGTTTACCAATTTTCCCAGCGAAACATGATCGCGCCCGTCAGCCCGCCCATTTGCCCGCCCGACAACTCTGACCCCTCCCGACGGCAAGACCCCAGGCGAACGACAGCCGAAGTTTACCCAATTCCTGGGCGAAACATCGGGCGTGCCCGCCTGCCTGTCCGCAACCGTCTGCCTGCCTGCCCCGACAACTTCGACTCATTGTGGCAGCGAGACCCAGGGCGAACTCCAAAGAAGTTTACTAGCTCACACGGGTGTAATCCGAGCATTTTAACCTCCGATCCTGCAGGTCAACCTGTTCGGTGATATGTTCGGAGTATTTTAACTACTGATCTTACAAGTAGACCTGTTCTGTGGTATGTTCGTAGCATTTTAACTACTAATCTTACAGGTCGACCTGTTCTGTGTCTTGTTTGGAGCATTTTAACTACTGATCCTGCAGGTAGACCTGTTCTGTGGTATGTTCGGAGCATTTAACCTCTGATCATGCAGGTCGACCTGTTCGGTGGTAAAATCGGAGCATTTTAACTACTGATCCTGCAGGTCGACCTGTTCTGTGGTATGTTCAGAGCATTTTTACTACTGATCTTACAGGGAGACCTGTTCTATGGTAAGTTCGGAGCATTTTAATTACTAATCTTACAGGTCGATCTGTTCTGTGGTATGTTCGGAGCATTTTAACTACTGATCTTACGGGTAGACCTGTTCTGCTGTAAGTCCCGAGCATTTTAATTACTGATCTTATGGGGAGACCTGTTCTGTAGTAAATCCGGGGCATTTTATCTACTGAACTTATAGGTCTAGCTGTTCTGAGTCTTGTTCGGAGCATTTTAACCTCTGATCCTGCAGGTCGACCTGTTCTGTGGTAAAATCGGAGCATTTAACTACTGATCTTACCGGTAAACCTGTTCTGCGGTAAAATCGGAGCATTTAACTTCTGATCCAGCAGGTCGACCTGTTCTGTGGTATGTTCGGAGCATTTTAACTACTGATCCTGCAAATATATCTGTTCTGTGGTAAGTTCGGAGCATTTAACTACTGATCCTGCAAATAGATCTGTTCTGTGGAAAGTTCAGAGCATTTAACTACTGATCCTGCAGGTCGACCTGTTCTGTGGTATGTTCGGAGCATTTTAACTACTGATCTTACAGGTAGACCTGTTCTGTAGTATGTTCGGAGCATTTTAACCTCTGATACTGCAGGTCGACCTGTTCTGTGCTATGTTCGGAGAATTGTAACTACTTATCTTACAGGTAGACCTGTTCTGTGGTAAGTTTGGAGCATTTTAACCTCTGATGCTGCAGGTCGACCTGTTCTGTGGTAGGATCCGAGCATTTTAACTACTAATCTTACAGGTCGACCTGTTCTGTGGTATGTTTGAAGCATTTTAACCACTGATCTTACAGGGAGACCTGTTCTGTGGTAAGTTTGGAGCATTTTAATCTCTGATGCTGCAAGTCGACCTGTTCTGTGGTATGTTCGGAGCATTTTAACTACTGATATTACAGGTTGACCTGTTTTCTGGTATGTTTGGAGCATTATAACTACTGATCTTACAGGGAGACCTGTTCTGTGGTAAGTTTGGAGCATTTTAATCTCTGATCCTGCAGATCGATCTGTTCTGTGGTATGTTCGGAGCATTTTAACTACTGATCTTACGGGTAAACGTGTTCTGCTGTAAGTCCCGAGCATTTTAACTACTGATCTTATGGGGAGACCTGTTCTGTAGTAGATCCGGGGCATTTTATCTACTGAACTTATAGGTCTAGCTGTTCTGAGTCTTGTTTGGAGCATTTTAGCTACTGATCCTGCAGGTTGACCTGTTCTGTGGTATAATTGGAGCATTTTAACCTCTTGTCCTGCAAATAGATCTGTTCTGTGGTAAGTTCGGAGCATTAAACTACTGATCCTGCAGGTTGACCTGTTCTGTGGTATATTCGGAGCATTTTAATTACTGTTCTTACAGGTCGACCTGTTCTGTGGTATGTTCGGAGCATTATAACCTCTGACCCTGCAGGTTGACCTGTTCTGTGGTATGTTCGGAGCATTTTAACTACTGTTTTATTACAGGTAGACCTGTTTTGTGATATGTTTGGAGCATTTTAACGTCTGATCCTGCAGGTCGACCTGTTTCGTGGTATGTTCGGAGCATTTTAACCTCTGATCCTGCAGGTCAACCTGTTCTGTGGTATGTTTGGAGCATTTTAACCTCTGATCCTGCAGGTCGACCTGTTCTGTGGTAAGTTCGGAGCATTTAACTACCGATCCTGCAAGTTGACCTGTTCTGTGGTATGTTTGGAGCATTTTTACTACTATTCTGACAGATAGACCTGTTCTGTGATATGTTCGGAGCATTTTAACTTCTGATGCTGCAGAGCGACCTGTTCTGTGGTATGTTCTGAGCATTTTAACTACTGATCATACAGGTATACCTGTTCTGTGATATGTTCGGTGCATTTTAACCTCTAATGTTGCAGGTCGACCTGTTCTGTGATATGTTCAGAGCATTTTAACCTTTGATGCTGCAGGTCGACCTGTTCTGTGGTATGTTCGGAGCATTTTACTACTGATCCTGCAAATAGACCTGTTCTGTGGTATGTTCGGAGCATTAAAACGACTGATCTTACAGGTAGACCTGCTCTGTGATATGTTCGGAGCATTTTAACCTCTGATCCTGAAGGTCGACCTGTTCTGTGGTAAGTTCGGAGCATTTTAACCTCTGATCCTGCAAGTTGACCTGTTCTGTGGTATGTTTGGAGCATTTTATCTACTGTTTTCTTACAGGCAGACCTAATTTGTGGTATGTTCGAAGCATTTTAACCTCTGATCCTGCAGGTCGACCTGTTCTGTGGTATGTTCAGAGCATTTTAACTTCTGATTTTACAGGTAGACCTGTTCTGTGGTATGTTCGGAGCATTTTAACCTCTGATCCTGCAGGTCGACCTGTTCTGTGGTATGTTCGGAGCATTTTAACTACTGATTTTACAGGTAGACCTGTTCTGTGGTATGTTTGGAGCATTTTAACCTCTGAGGTGCAGGTCGACCTGTTCTGTGCTATGTTCGGAGCATTTTAACTACTGATCTTACAGGTAGACCTGTTCTGTGTTAAGTTCCGAGCATTTTATCTGCTGATCCTGTAGGTCAACCTGTTCTGTGGTATGTTTGGAGCGTTTTAACTACTTATCTTACAGGTAAACTTGTTCCATGGTAAGTTCGGAGCATTTTTACCTCTGATGCTGCAGGTCGATCTGTTTTGTGGTATGTTCGGAGCATTTTAACGTCTGATGCTGCAGGTCGACCTGTTTTGTGGTATGTTCGGAGCATTTTAACTACTGATCTTACAGGTCGACCTGTTCTAGGTTAAAATCGGAGCATTTAACTAGTGATCCAGCAGGTTGACCTGTTCTGTGGTATGTTCCGAGCATTTTAACTACTGATCCTGCAAATAGATCTGTTATGTGGTAAGTTCGGAGCATTTAACTACTGATCCTGCAAATAGATCTGTTCTGTGGTAAGTTCGGAGCATTTAACTACTGATCCTGCAGGTCGAACTGTTCTGTGGTATGTTCGGAGCATTTTAATTACTGATCTTACAGGTAGACCTGTTCTGTGCTATGTTTTGAGAATTGTAACTTCTTATCTTACAGGTAGTCCTGTTCTGTGGTAAGTTGGGAGCATTTTAACCTCTGATGCTGCAGGTCGACCTGTTCTGTGGTAAAATCGAAGCATTTTAACTACTGATCTTACAGGTAGACCTGTTCTGTGGTATGTTCGGAGCATTTTAACCACTGATGCTGCAGGTCGACCTGTTCTGTGGTATGTTTGGAGCATTTTAACTACTGATCTTACAGGTAGACCTGTTCTGTGGTAAGTTTGGAGCATTTTAACCTGTTATGCTCCAGGTCGACCTGTTCTGTGGTATGTTCGGAGCATTTTAACTACTGATCTTACAGGCAGACCTGTTCTGTGGTAAGTTTGGAGCACTTTAACCTCTGATCCTGCAGGTCGACCTGTTCTGTGATATGTTCGGAGCATTTTAACTACTGATGTTACAGGTAGACCTGTTCTGTGGTAAGTTCCGAGCATTTTAACCTCTGATCCTGCAGGTCGACCTGTTCTGTGCTATGTTTGAGAATTGTAACTTCTTATCTTACAGGTTGACATGTTCTGTGGTATATTCGGAACATTTTAACTACTGTTCTTACAGGTCGACCTGTTCTGTGGTATGTTCGGAGCATTTTAACCTCTGATCCTGCAGGTCGACCTGTTCTGTGGTATGTTCGGAGCATTTTAACTACTGTTTTCTTACAGGTAGGCCTGTTTTGTGGTATGTTCGTAGCATTTTAACCTCTGATCCTGCAGGTCAACCTGTTCTGTGGTATGTTTGGAGCATTTTAACCTCTTTTCCTGCAGGTCAACCTGTTCTGTGGTAAGTTCGGAGCATTTAACTACCGATCCTGCAAGTTGACCTGTTCTGTGGTATGTTTGGAGCATTTTACTACTACTCTGACAGGTAGACCTGTTCTGTGATATGTTCGGAGCATTTTAACTTCTGATGCTGCAGAGCGACCTGTTCTGTGGTATGTTCGGAGCATTTTAACTACTGATCATACAGGTATACCTGTTCTGTGGTATGTTCGGAGCATTTTAACTACTGATCGTACAGGTAGACCTGTTCTGTGATATGTTCGGAGCATTTTAACCTCTAATGTTGCAGGTCGACCTGTTCTGTGATATGTTCGGAGCATTTTAACCTTTGATGCTGCAGGTCGACCTGTTCTGTGGTATTTTCGGAGCATTTAACTACTGATCCTGCAAATAGACCTGTTCTGTGGTATGTTCGGAGCATTTTAACGACTGATCTTACTGGTACACCTGTTCTGTGATATGTTCGGAGCATTTTAACCTCTGATCCTGCAGGTCGACCTGTTCTGCGGTAAGTTCGGAGCATTTAAACCTCTGATCCTGCAAGTTGACCTGTTCTGGGGTATGTTTGGAGCATTTTAACTACTGTTTTCTTACAGGCAGACCTGTTTTGTGGTATGTTCGAAGCATTTTAACCTCTGATCCTGCAGAGCGACCTGTTCTGTGGTATGTTCGGAGCATTTTAACTACTATTCTTACAGGTAGACCTGTTTTGTGTTATGTTCGGAGCATTTTTACCTCTGATCCTGCAGGTCGACCTGTTCTGTGGTAAGTTCGGAGCATTTAACTACTGATCCTGCAGAGCGACCTGTTCTGTGCTATGTTCGGAGCATTATAACTACTGTTCTTACAGGTAGACCTGTTTTGTGTTATGTTCGGAGCATTTTTACCTCTGATCCTGCAGGTCGACCTGTTCTGTGCTATGTTAGGAGCATTTTTACCTCTGATCCTGCAGGTCGACCTGTTCTGTGTTATGTTTGGAGCATTTTTTGCTCTGATCCTGCAGGTCGACCTGTTCTGTGATATGTTCGGAGCATTTGAACCTCTGATCCTGCAGGTCGACCTGTTCTGTGGTTAGTTCGGAGCATTTAACTACTGATCCTGCAATGCGACCTGTTCTGTGGTATGTTCGGAGCATTTTAACTACTGTTCTTACAGGTAGACCTGTTTTGTGGTATGTTCGGAGCATTTAACCTCTGATCCTGCAGGTCGACTTGTTTTGTGGTATGTTTGGAGCATTTTAACTACTGATCTTACAGGTCGACCTGCTCTATGGTAAAATCAGAGCATTTAACTACTGATCCATCAGGTCGACCTGTTCTGTGGTATGTTCGGAGCATTTTAACTACTGATCCAGCAAAAAGATCTGTTCTGTGGTAAGTTCAGAGCATTTAAACTACTGATCCTGACGATCGACCTGTTCTGTGGTATGTTCGGAGCATTTTAACTACTGATCTAACAGGTCGACCTGTTCTGTGGTATGTTCGGAGCATTTTAACTACTGATCCTGCAGGGTGACATATTCTGTGGTATGTTTGGAGCATTTTAACTACTGATCTTACAGGCAGACCTGTTCTGTGATAAGTTCGGAGCATTTTTACCTCTGATCCTGCAGGTCGACCTGTTTTGTGGTATGTTCGGAGCATTTTAACTACTGATCTTACAGGTCGACCTGTTCTGTGGTAAGTTCGGAGCATTTAACTACTGATCCAGCAGGTCGACCTGTTCTGTGGTATGTTCGGAGCATTTTAACCTCTGAATCTACAGGTCGACCTGTTCTGTGGTATGTTTGGAGCATTTGAACCTCTGATCCTACAGGTCGACCTGTTCTGTGATATGTTCGGAACATTTTAACGTCTGATCCTACAGGTCGACCTGTTCTGTGATATGTTCGGAGCATTTTAACTACTGATCCTACAGGTCGACCTGTTCTGTGATATGTTCGGAGCATTTTAACGTCTGATCCTACAGGTCGACCTGTTCTGTGATATGTTCGGAGAATTTTAACTACTGATCTTACAGGTCGACCTGTTCTGTGATATGTTCGGAGCATTTTAACCTCTTATCCTACAGGTCGACCTGTTCTGTGATATGTTCGGAGCATTTAAACCTCTGATCCTGCAGGTCGACCTGTTCTGTGGAAAGTTCGGAGCATTTTAAACTCTGATCCTGCAGGTCGACCTGTTCTGTGATATGTTCGGAACATTTTAACGTCTGATCCTGCAGGTCGACCTGTTCTGTGATATGTTCGGAGCATTTTAACCTCTGATCCTACAGGTCGACCTGTTCTTGATATGTTCGGAGCATTTTAACTACTAACCTGCAGGTCGACCTGTTCTGTGGTATGTCTGGAGCATTTTAACTACTGATCCTGCAGGTCGACCTGTTCTGTGGTATGTTCGGAGCATTTAAACCTCTGATCCTACAGGTCGACCTGTTCTGTGGTATGTTCGGAGCATTTTAACCTCTGATCCTGCAGGTCGACCTGTTCTGTGGTAAGTTAGGAGCATTTTAACGTCTGATCCTGCAGGTCGACCTGTTCTGTGGTAAGTTCGGAGCATTTTAACCTCTGATCCTGCAGGTCGACCTGTTCTGTGATATGTTTGGAGCATTTTAACCTCTGATCCTACAGGTCGACCTGTTCTGTGATATGTTTGGAGCATTATAACTACAAATCCTGCAGGTCGACCTGTTCTGTGGTATGTCTGGAGCATTTTAACTACTGATCCTGCTGGTCGACCTGTTCTGTGGTATGTTCGGAGCATTTTAGTTACTGTTTTCTTACAGGTAGACCTGTTTTGTGATATGTTCGGAGCATTTTAATTACTGATCCTGCAGGTCGACCTGTTCTGTGGTATGTTCTGAGCATTTTAACTACTGATTCTGCAGGTCGACCTGTTCTTTGGTATGTTCGGAGCATTTTTACTACTGATCTTGCAGGTCGACCTGTTCTTTGGTATGTTCGGAGCATTTTAACTACTGATCCTGCAGGTCGACCTGTTTTGTGATATGTTCGGAGCATTTTAACCTCTGATCCTGCAGGTCGACCTGTTCTGTGGTATGTTCGGAGTATTTAACTACTGATCCTGCAGGTCGACCTGTTCTGTGGTATGTTCGGAGCATTTAACTACTGATCCTGCAAATAGATCTGTTCTGTGGTAAGTTGGGAGCATTTTAACCTCTGATCCTGCAAATAGATCTGTTCTGTGGTAAGTTCGGAGCATTTAACTACTGATCCTGCAGGTTGACCTGCTCTGTGGTTTGTTCGGAGCATTTTAACTACTGTTTTCTTATAGGTAGACCTGTTCTGTGATATGTTCGGAGCATTTTAACCTCTGATCCTACAGGTCGACCTGTTCTGTGATATGTTCGGAGTGTTTTGACTTCTATTTTCTTACAGGTAGACCTGTTCTGTGGTATGTTCGGAGCATTTTAACATCTGATTCTACAGGTCGACCTGTTCTGTGATATGTTAGGAGCATTTTAACGTCTGATCCTGCAGGTCGACCTGTTCTGTGGTAAGTTCGGGGCATTTAACCTCTGATCCTGCAGGTTAACCTGTTCTGTGGTAAGTTCGGAGCACTTTAACCTCTGATCGAACAGGTCGACCTGTTCTGTGATATGTTCGGAGCATTTAAACTATTATTTTCTTACAGGAAGACCTGTTCTGTGGTATGTTCGGAGCATTTTAACTACTGATCTTACAGGTCGACCTATTCTGTGCTAAAATCGGAGCATTTAACTACTGATCCAGCAGGTCGACCTGTTCTGTGGTAAAATTGGAGCATTGAACTACTGATACTGCAAATAGATCTGTTCTGTGGTATGTTTGGAGCATTTTAACTACTGATCCTGCAGGTCGACCTGTTCTGTGGTAGGTTCGGAGCATTTTAACTACTGATCTTACAGGCAGACCTGTTCTCTGGTAAGTTCGGAGCATTATTACCTCTGATGCTGCAGGTCGACCTGTTTTGTGGTATGTTTGGAGCATTTTAACTACTGATCTTACAGGTCGACCTGCTCTATGGTAAAATCGGAGCATTTAACTACTGATCCATCAGGTCGACCTGTTCTGTGGTATGTTCGGAGCATTTTAACTACTGATCCAGCAAAAAGATCTGTTCTGTGGTAAGTTCGGAGCATTTTAACTACTGATCCTGAAGGTCGACCTGTTCTGTGGTATGTTCAGAGCATTTTAACTACTGATCTAACAGGTCGACCTGTTCTGTGGTATGTTCGGAGCATTTTAACTACTGATCCTGCAGGGTGACATGTTCTGTGGTATGTTTGGAGCATTTTAACTACTGATCTTACAGGCAGACCTGTTCTGTGGTATGTTTGGAGCATTTTAACTACTGATCTTACAGGTCGACCTGCTCTATGGTAAAATCAGAGCATTTAACTACTGATCCATCAGGTCGACCTGTTCTGTGGTATGTTCGGAGCATTTTAACTACTGATCCAGCAAAAAGATCTGTTCTGTGGTAAGTTCAGAGCATTTAAACTACTGATCCTGACGATCGACCTGTTCTGTGGTATGTTCGGAGCATTTTAACTACTGATCTAACAGGTCGACCTGTTCTGTGGTATGTTCGGAGCATTTTAACTACTGATCCTGCAGGTAGACATATTCTGTGGTATGTTTGGAGCATTTTAACTACTGATCTTACAGGCAGACCTGTTCTGTGGTAAGTTCGGAGCATTTTTACCTCTGATCCTGCAGGTCGACCTGTTTTGTGGTATGTTCTGAGCATTTTAACTACTGATCTTACAGGTCGACCTGTTCTGTGGTAAGTTCGGAGCATTTAACTACTGATCCAGCAGGTCGACCTGTTCTGTGGTATGTTCGGAGCATTTTAACTACTGATCCTGCAAATAGATCTGTTCTGTGGTAAGTTCGGAGCATTTAACTACTGATCTTACAGGTAGACCTGTTCTGTGGTAAGTTGGGAGCATATTAACCTCTGATCCTGCAAATAGATCTGTTCTGGGGTAAGTTCGGAGCATTTAACTACTGATCCTGCAGGTTGACCTGCTCTGTGGTTTGTTCGGAGCATTTTAACTACTGTTTTCTTATAGGTAGACCTGTTCTGTGATATGTTCGGAGCATTTTAACCTCTGATCCTACAGGTCGACCTGTTCTGTGATATGTTCGGAGTATTTTAACTACTATTTTCTTACAGGTAGACCTGTTCTCTGGTAAGTTCGGAGCATTTTTACCTCTGATGCTGCAGGTCGACCTGTTTTGTGGTATGTTTGGAGCATTTTAACTACTGATCTTACAGGTCGACCTGCTCTATGGTAAAATCGGAGCACTTAACTACTGATCCATCAGGTCGACCTGTTCTGTGGTATGTTCGGAGCATTTTAACTACTGATCCAGCAAAAAGATCTGTTCTGTGGTAAGTTCGGAGCATTTTAATTACTGATCCTGAAGGTCGACCTGTTCTGTGGTAAATTCGGAGCATTTTAACTACTGATCTAACAGGTCGACCTGTTCTGTGGTATGTTCGGAGCATTTTAACTACTGATCCTGCAGGGTGACATGTTCTGTGGTATGTTTGGAGCATTTTAACTACTGATCTTACAGGCAGACCTGTTCTGTGGTAAGTTCGGAGCATTTTTACATCTGATCCTGCAGGTCGACCTGTTTTGTGGTATGTTCTGAGCATTTTAACTACTGATCTTACAGGTCGACCTGTTCTGTGGTAAGTTCGGAGCATTTAACTACTGATCCAGCAGGTCGACCTGTTCTGTGGTATGTTCGGAGCATTTTAACTACTGATCCTGCAAATAGATCTGTTCTGTGGTAAGTTCGGAGCATTTAACTACTGATCTTACAGGTAGACCTGTTCTGTGGTAAGTTGGGAGCATATTAACCTCTGATCCTGCAAATAGATCTGTTCTGTGGTAAGTTCGGAGCATTTAACTACTGATCCTGCAGGTTGACCTGCTCTGTGGTTTGTTCGGAGCATTTTAACTACTGTTTTCTTATAGGTAGACCTGTTCTGTGACATGTTCGGAGCATTTAAACCTCTGATCCTACAGGTCGACCTGTTCTGTGATATGTTCGGAGCATTTTAACCTCTGATCCTACAGGTCGACCTGTTCTGTGATATGTTAGGAGCATTTTAACGTCTGATCCTGCAGGTCGACCTGTTCTGTGGTAAGTTCGGGGCATTTAACCTCTGATCCTGCAGGTTAACCTGTTCTGTGGTATGTTCGGAGCATTTTAACCTCTGATCGAACAGGTCGACCTGTTCTGTGATATATTCGGAGCATTTTAACTACTATTTTCTTACAGGTAGACCTGTTCTGTGGTAAGTTTGGAGCACTTTAACCTCTGATCCTACAGGTCGACCTGTTCTGTAATATGTTCGGAGCATTTTAACTACTATTTTCTTACAGGTAGACCTGTTCTGTGGTATGTTCGGAGCATTTGAACCTCTGATCCTGCAGGTTGCCCTGTTCTGTGGTATGTTCGGAGCATTTTAACCTCTGGTCCTGCAGGTCGACCTGTTCTGTGATATGTTCGGAGCATTTATCCCTCTGATTCTACAGGTTGACCTGTTCTGTGGTATGTTCGGAGCATTTAAACCTCTGATCCTACAGGTCGACCTGTTCTGTGGTATGTTCGGAGCATTTTTACCTCTGATCCTACAGGTCGACCTGTTCTGTGGTATGTTTGGAGCATTTGAACCTCTGATCCTACAGGTCTACCTGTTCTGTGATATGTTCGGAGCATTTTAACGTCTGATCCTACAGGTCGACCTGTTCTGTGATATGTTTGGAGCACTTTAACTACTGATCTTACAGGTCGACCTGTTCTGTGATATGTTCGGAGCATTTTAACCTCTTATCCTACAGGTCGACCTGTTCTGTGATATGTTCAGAGCATTTGAATCTCTGATCCTACAGGTCGACCTTTTTGTGGTATGTTCGGAGCACTTAAACCTCTGATCCTGCAGGTCGACCTGTTCTGTGGTATGTTCGGAGCATTTTAAACTCTGATCCTGCAGGTCGACCTGTTCTGTGATATGTTCGGAGCACTTTAACGTCTGATCCTGCAGGTCGACCTGTTCTCTGGTAAGTTCGGAGCATTTAAACCTCTGATCCTGCAGGTCGACCTGTTCTGTGATATGTTCAGAGCATTTTAACCTCTGATCCTACAGGTCGACCTGTTCTTGATATGTTCGGAGCATTTTAACTACTAATCCTGCAGGTCGACCTGTTCTGTGGTATGTCTGGAGCATTTTAACTACTGATCCTGCAGGTCGACCTGTTCTGTGGTATGTTTGGAGCATTTTAACTACTGATCTTACAGGTAGACCTGTTCTGTGTAATGTTCGGAGCATATAAACCTCTGATCCTTCAGGTCGACCTGTTCTATGGTATGTTCGGAGCATTTAAACCTCTGATCCTGCAGGTCGACCTGTTCTGTGGTAAGTTCGGAGCATTTTAAACTCTGATCCTGCAGGTCGACCTGTTCTGTGATATGTTAGGAGCATTTAAACGTCTGATCCTGCAGGTCGACCTGTTCTGTGGTAAGTTCGGAGCATTTTAACCTCTGATCCTGCAGGTCGACCTGTTCTGTGATATGTTCGGAGCATTTTAACCTCTGATCCTACAGGTCGACCTGTTCTGTGATATGTTTTGAGCATTTTAACTACTAATCCTGCAGGTCGACCTGTTCTGTGGTATGTCTGGAGCATTTTAACTACTGATCCTGCTGGTCGACCTGTTCTGTGGTATGTTTGGAGCATTTTAACTACTGTTTTCTTACAGGTAGACCTGTTTAGTGATATGTTCGGAGCATTTTAACTACTGATCCTGCAGGTCGACCTGTTCTGTGGTATGTTCTGAGCATTTTAACTACTAATTCTGCAGGTCGACCTGTTCTTTGGTATGTTCGGAGCATTTTAACTACTGATCTTGCAGGTCGACCTGTTCTTTGGTATGTTCAGAGCATTTTAACTACTGATCCTGCAGGTCGACCTGTTTTGTGATATGTTCGGAGCATTTTAACCTCTGATCCTGCAGGTCGACCTGTTCTGTGGTATGTTCGGAGTATTTTAACTACTGATCCTGCAGGTCGACCTGTTCTGTGGTATGTCTGGAGCATTTTAACTACTGATCCTGCATGTCGACCTGTTCTGTGGTATGTTCGGAGCATTTAACTACTGATCCTGCAGGTCGACCTGTTCTGTGATATGTTCGGAGCATTTAACTACTGATCCTGCAGGTCGACCTGTTCGGAGCATTTTTACTACTGTTTTCTTACAGGTAGACCTGTTCTGTGGTATGTTCGGAGCATTTAAACCTCTGATCCTGCAGGTTGACCTGTTCTGTGGTAAGTTCGGAGTATTTTAAGTTTTAGGAAAAGTCTTTTAAAGTTTTAGGACAAGTGTTTTTAAGTTTAAGGACAAGTGTTATTTAGTTTTACACGTTTTAAGTTTTAAGACAAGTGCTTTCAAGTTTTAGGACAAGTTTTTTTTAGTTTTATGACAAGCGTTTTTAAGTTTAAGGGCAGGTGTTTTTTAAGTTTTAGGACAAGTGTTTTAAAGTTTTAGGACAAGTGTTTTAAAGTTTTAGGACAATAGTTTTAAGGATTGGACAAGTTTTATTAAGTTTTAGGATAAGTATTTTTATGTTTTAGGATAAGTGTTTTTAAGTTTGAGGACAAGAGTTTTTAAGTTTTAGGACCAGTGTTTTTAAGTTTTAGGACAAGTGTTTTTAAGTTTTAGGACAGGTGTTATTCAGTTGTAGGACAAGTGTTTTAAAGCTTTGGGACAAGTTTTTTTTTAAGTTTTAGGACAAACAGTGTTTGTAAGTTATTTAGGACTAGTGTTTTTACGATTTATGACAAAGTTTTTTTTAAGTTATAGGACTAGAGTTTGTTAAGTTCTAGGACAAGGGTTTTTAAACTATTAAGGACAAGTGTTTTTGAGTTTTAGAACAAGTGCTATTAAGTTTTAGCACAAGTGTTTCTGAGTTGAAGGAAAAATGCTATGAGTTTTAGGACAAGTTTTTTAAGTTTTAGGGCAAGTTGTTTTAAGTTTTAGGACAAGTGTTTATTAAATTTTTCAGGACAAATGTTTTTAAGTTTTAGGACAAGTTTTTTTATGTTTTAGGACAGTGTTTTTAAGTGTTTTAGGACAAGTGTTTATTAAATTTTTCAGGACAAATGTTTTTAAGTTTTAGGACAAGTTTTTTTTTAAGTTTTAGGACAGTGTTTTTAAGTGTTTTAGGACAGTGTTTTTTTAAGTTTTAGGACAAGTGTTTTTAAGTGTTTTAGGACAAGTGTTTTTAAGTTTCAGGACAAGCTTTTTTTAAGCTTTAGGACAGTGTTTTTATGCTTTAGGACAAGTGTTTTTAAGTTTTTTAGGACAATTGTTTTAAGTTTTAGGACATTTTTTTTTAGTTTTAGGACAAGTGTTTTTAAGTTTTAGGACAAGTGTTTTTTAAGGATTTTAGGACATAGATACAACAACAACAGGACAAATGTTATTAAGTTTTAGGACAAGTTTTTTTTAAGTTTTAGGACAGTGTTTTTAAGTTTTAGGACCGTGTTTTTTAAGTTTTATGACAAGTGTTTTATAAGTGTTTTAGGACAAGCTTTTTTTAAGTTTTAGGACAGTGTTTTCATGCTTTAGGACAAGTGTTTTTAAGTTTTTTAGGACAATTGTTTTAAGTTTTAGGACATTTTTTTAAGTTTTAGGACAAGTGTTTTTAAGTTAAGGACACAAAATGGTGTACATTTCGTTTTTAGCCATTGCACGCTGCAGAAAAAAAACTGACCAGACTGTTCGTTTAGGCCTGGTCAGAAATAGCACTGCTTACGCCAAAATGATATTTGATAAAGATATCATGATCAAACGGCACATGGATATATACACTAATCTGAGTGAGTCTACACTGTTTGCGTATCAGAAGTAGAGAGCACAAACAGTGGGGACTGATCAGCATATATATGTACATCTCTAACATGTGATCAGTGAAATATTTCCCAGATAAATTTGCTAAAAAATCAAAATAAAAAAATAAAAAATATATATAAAAAAAAAAGAATGAAATGCAGCAAAATACTACATAATATGTATATTATACGATGTGAAGCCTGCGTGTCAGCAACACAGGAAGCACCTGGGTCAGAGCTAAATATTTCCTGTTTTCCAGACAACTAAAACGATCCCACTTCCTAATTTCCTGTTTCCCAGACAATTAAAAATTGACATTACCAAAGTCAAGATTTACAATAATAGTATTGTAAGGGCTGATGCTTGGGCCATTTTTACATGCATTTGAAGCAATACCTGGCTTCTAGAGCCACACCGGATAGGCGGCAGTCGAAAACGCTAATATTATCAACGAGATAAAAAAAAATAGTTAGAAACAGATTTCGATTGCCATTTGTAGCCTGATTGGCGACAAATGGCAATCGATAACACTGATACTAGCGATGGTTGATCCGCATTCGTTGATTGTTAAGAGCGTTTTCGATTGCCGCCTATCCCTATTGAGAATGTTATGCCTATGGTAAGTTAAAAAGTGAGTAAGATCAGGAAATATGCAGACCGACCCACGGCTAGGTGATGGATGGAGCACAACAGAACACTAAGTCACAAGACATCCTCAGTACAATTAAGTATAGGTTATTCAATGTTTTGTGTTGGTTATGGAATATATACGAGGGAGCGGAGCTCCCGAGTGTATATTTCATAACAAACACAAAACATTGTATAACCTATTTAGCCCTGACCCATCTGTTTCCTGTGTTGGTTTCACATCCTGAAATGTACACATTATGTAGCATTTTGCTGCATTTCGTTTAGGAGTCTCATTTCACCTTTAGCCATGGATGCGTTCACATGGGACAAACGGATTTTATTAGCAGCATTTTTGTGAGATTTATTTTTCAAAATTATTATGATCACACGTTACAGATGTACAGGCTGATCAGTCTCCTCTGTTTGTGCATTCTACCCTGATTCTCAAACAGTGGTGTCACTCAGATCAGCTTGTATATTCATGTGCCGTTTGGTCATGCTGTCTTTCAAAAAGCGTTTTGGAACAAGTAGTGTAATTTCTGACCATACTTCAATGTACGTGTGCAGCCTGGTCAGTGTTTTCTGCAGTCGCCCATTTTCAGTGAATCAGCTAACATTTGAAATTCACATCAGTTTGCGTCAATATTCTGATCACAAGTTTTTTTTTAGAGTTCTAAAAATAAAAATAAATTTGGTGAAATTAACATTTTGGACAGCAATTTCCCCTCATCAAGTTATGGGAATGAGTCTCACAAAAGTGTGGGTTATGGAAAATATACCACGCTGAATATGGTCCTTTTCTTGCAACTGATTGGCTGAAAACAAAAGGAAGTGGGCGGGTCATGGGCTAAAGCGAAGCATCCAGCTCTCTCTTCCTCTTCAAGATGAGTGCAAAACACATATCAAAAAAAAGACCAGCGAAAATCTCCCTAAACAATGTTAGGTGCATAAATGTCATTACCCATTCGGCCACAAATACATTTATTTATTTCATCAGGCTATAGTCAAATTATAATACAAAAAGTAAGTGAGTATGATCAGGAATTACCACAATCATAAACGGCAGACCAACCCATGGCACCGTGAGAAAGAGCTACAGGACATATACAGTAAGAAGACATCCAAAAGACAATTAAAGTAAAGCACCTAGCTCTCTCTTCCTCGTCAAGATAATGGCAAAACTAGAAAAGCCATAAAGTAATGCATACCAAATCAAAGACCAGCACAGAACCCCCACAAACAATGAGAGGTACATAAAACAACAAATCAACAACAACAGAACCACCGCCTTAGAACTGACAGCAGCCTAAGCCACAGGTGGGGGGGGGGGGCTTTAATACATTTTACTTTCATGTACAGATAACAGACAAAACGACGAAATAATCGAGTTACCCTGTACACACCCCACCCACCCCTCCACAGTTCGAGCAATATAAATATGGAAGTGAAGCTTAGCAACAATATTTGGACATTCTTTCGAGAAAATTAGATAAAAGAATCAGCCGACGCTGGGCTGCCCCCTAAAACAAACAGATTGAGGCCGCGCACACCCTACAAACGTTAGAACTGATCTGGCCCAGGTACGTTCTAACAACAAACAAAATTGGCAATCTAGAAACAAGTACCTTGGAACAGGATCAGGCCGACAAAAGCCGTGGGGAGTCGTGTCGAATTCTTGTACATGTTCAGGAAAAAACCCTCATATTTTGTGTACGAGAATATTGGCCGCATTTGGGATCGTGGGTTGACACCATATCCCAAATGAGGTCCGAATCTGAATCACAAAAGTCAAAACGCCAGCAATTGCTGGCCTTACAAATGTTAAAATGCCGACAATTATTGCCCAAGCTGGTCTGCGCCTTTATTATTCCCAAACCCCTGAAGACAGGTTTTCTCGTGTCCATGCCCACATTTGCAACATCAGAATCTAGGGCGAATGTTTGGCCACTAAAATGCATTAATTTAAAAACCCTATGCGGCCTATGCGAGTGCCCGTTCTTAAAGGTGGTGTTATCATTGTTGTTGTTCAAATTGTATGCGGGGGTTTTGTTTCGGTTCCTTGTTTTGGTGTGTTTTTGGTGTCCTCTCTCGTTCAGCAATTCATCTTACAAAAGGGAGCGCAGTGGCCATAAATTGAAGCAGGAGTCAACATGTGCGGATCCAGAGGGGGGACAGGGGGTCCGGACCCCACCTGGAAAATTACAAAAATATAGGGTTCCTTAGCAATACTGGTCCGGGTCCCCTTAAAATAACAGAGCTACAAATCCAGCATTCATTGTTGGGCCATCATCGGCCCGCCAGCGAAACGCCAGTTAAATGGAGTTTCGCTGACGGGCCGTTGATGGCCCGCTTATAGTGGTATTTGGGTCCTTCCTCCCCTCATCAAACTAAAAAAAAAGAAAAAAACGTTGTCAAAGTTGGGCCCGCTCTGACAAAACTTTCTGGATCCGCGCATGAGTCAACCATAAATTGAAGCCCCATAGAGAATTGGCAAAAAATGTATGCTTCTTTTTAGAACAAAAGCAAACATATGGGTTGAGACACGAAAAAAACCCCTTGAATTTGGTATTTCTGACAAGTAAAATTCAAACCAGCCTGCTCAGCTATAGAGACTAGCTAGAAAATTGAAAATATGCTTGTAGCAAGTCTCGATCTGATACTTTCCAATAAGCGAATGAAAAAGGCGCTGATCAGACTGCGGATGCACAGGCTGGTCTGTGCCTTTGTTGTTCGCAAACCCCAGAAGACACGTTTTCTTGCGTCCAGGCCCATATAACATCGGGCAGCAGCAAAGACTCAGGTGAGCCTGCGCATATGGGCAGTCTGACTAGAGCCTTCACTTCTTGCATACATAAAGCATGGAAGTAGAAGAAGTCTCAGTTAAATAATAAGACAACTAGCCCTGCTAAATAGGTCAGCTTGGGCATTTAAAGAGGGCCTAGGGCATGTGCGATAAGTACAAAACTCTTGTTTGCAGGCCCATACAAGGCTTGACATTCACTCCACTCCTAAATTCAAAATGAGTTTGATGAAGTTTTGGCCATGAAAAGTGAATGGATGCTCTAGCAAATGTACAATTTATTGGCTTTTATTTTGAAAAAACACATACCGGTACTTATGTGGCTACATAAATGCTTTGTAGCCACATACCCTTACATGCACAGTCTTGACAGAGCCTTCACTGATGACCTGTGCATTAAGGGTCAACATTTGACAAGCTGGCCAAATGAGTTTCACGATTTTTTGTCGTCTGCTGACTTTTTTTTTGCATAATCAACTTTTTTTTTAATTCTTTCAGGAAGACTATCAGAGTGTTAAACAGTTTGGATCTCGATCAGGACGCACATTTTGTTGAGATTGATCTGGGTCCAAACTATTTGCAAAGGTTATCGGCAGATGACAAAAGTCGCCGCTAGCAGGCAAAGAGTAATAGGGAGAAGTAACTTGCATCATAATGCCATATTTTTACCAAGGGCAACAAGACCAACTGTCAAAGCTCCGGATCGAGAGTCATTAGGGTTAGGTAAAGCCTGTTGTTTGTTTGTTGTTGTTTATAAGTATACATGTATAGAGCCTTACTACAGATGGTTCAAAGATGCATAATAATAGGATTATACTATTTTTCATAGAAACAGGTAAATTACGGTGTATATTATACTGCTGTAAATGATATATACCTGCATGAAGTACCCATTACCTGGATTAGTTTATATGTTTTGTTTACAACGATTCTCATGTATGTTTGAATATACAGTACAGATACAACATCACTGTGACCACTGGATAATTTACGAGAAGTAAAATAAAGATATAGGGTTGGCTGTGTCAATTTTTTGTTCCGTGGAGCAGAGCAACTTGTACATATTTGGGACCGATGAAACGGGGAGAAGTACAGCCAAAATGCAGAGAACAAGATGCAGAACAGACAAAATGGAAGCCCCAATGTGTTAAACAAGATGCGGAACAGATGGAACAGACAGAGCGGCAGCCTTGCTTACTGTGTTAACCATTTACCTGCTTAAAGGCTGCCATTCACAGCAAATGTAGTCTGCAATCTCATCTGCTGATGTACTTTGGTAGCCAATATTGCAAACAGTATGGTATTCGTTCAGAACTTGTAAGTGAGTATGATCAGGAAATACCACAATCACAAACTGCAGACAAACCCATTGCGCCTCGAGGAAGAGCCACCCAATCATCACAAGCCACCAGGAAAACAAACTAAGCTAAGCAATCAGCCAAGATGATTGCAAAACTAGAATGGACTTAAAGTCACATACAGTAAAACATACAACAATAAGAACACCCACAACGGGAGTAATGCACCAGTCATTTGTATCCACGCCACCCCCCACCTACGGTGATAGCGGTGAAATAGCCGGGCTATGGTGCAGTGCAAGTACTTTTTGATTGTCCCCGCAGTGCCGGATAAGTGGGTGGGGGGGTATAACATTGGGAAACCTACCCCGGTGAGATTTGCTGTAGTGTAGGGTGGGGCTAAGAGTATAAGAGTAGGGTTGTTACCATCAGCTTGTCCCCACAGGGCGGGGCTTATACCAGGGCTTTGAAAAATAAACAGTCACTATCCCCGCCCATCCCCGTAGGAGGGAGAGCAGTTGATACAAACAATCAACGACGAATCATCAACAACAGAACCACCGCCTTAGAACCGACAGCAGCCTAAGCTACGGTGGGGGTTTAAATGTATTTTACTGGTACCAAATCTTTGCCCTAGATTCTGTTGATGTTGAAATACACAAATGTTCAACTCACATGGAGGCCATGCGCGGATCCAGAAAATTTTGTCAGAGGGGGTCCAACTTTTTTTTAGTTGATGAGGGGTGGGGGGATCCAAATAGCACTTTAAGCGGGTAATCATCGGCCCGCCAGCGAAACGCCATTAAAATGCGTTTCGCTGGCGTGCTGATGATGGCCCAACATTGAATGCTGGCTCGGTAGCTTCGTAATTGTTCAGAGGATCTGGACCAGAATTGCTAAGAAACCTTATATTTTTGTGATTTTTCAGGCAAATTAACATACTATGATGAAACAAAGAAAAGGCTCAAAATGCTATGTGAGAAGCAGTCAGACTGCTTTGATCAGGGTACACTTCAATGGTAAATGTGTTCTGAAGTACATTTAAAATGTCTGCAGCATATGTATAGTATAATAAGCAGACACTTCCATTTGCTCTCTTACATGTATCTGCTTATTGGCACGCTGTAGCTCAGTTGGTAGAGCGTTAAACTAGGGATCGAGGGGCTGCTAGATTGAGACACACCTCAGCCACTGTGTCGTGTCTTTATCTGCTGCTTAGTGGGCACACAGCATGCGCGATTCCAGAAAGTTTTGTCAGAGGGGGTCCAACTTTGACGCTTTTATATTTTTTAGTTTGATGAGGGGAGGAAGGATCCAAATATCATTATAAGCGGGCCATCAACGGCCCGCCAGCAAAACGCCGTTTAAATGGTGTTTCGCTGGCGTGCCGATGATGGCCCAACATTGAATGCTGGCTTGGTAGCTTTGTGATTTTTCAGGGGATCCAGACCTGTATTGCTAAAAAAATATACTTTTGTGATTTTTCAGGGGGTCCAGGCCCCCTGCCCCCCCCCCTCCCCCCTCTGGATCCGCACATGCACAGAAAATCTTTCTGACATGACTGAAATGTTGTTGAGTGGGACATAAAGCATCAACACTAACAAAGTACTCTTATCTGCTTAAGTACTGTTTTGCATATAATATGAACCCTGATCAGACGGCATCCTTAGTAAATGAGTTATGGAGTACACTTGAGTGCATTATATGAAGCAGATGCAACAAGCAGATAACATTTTAGGACAAAATAAATATTGGTAGGATAATGGTAAATGCAGGTGGTGCATAATGCTACAGCTGCTTAACTCTTTGTTTGCTAGGTAATTTTGAATGTTTTTTGTTGTCTGTTGATTTTTTTGTAAATCAACTTTTTCGAAAAATACTTTCAGAAATACTGTTGTTTAGGATTTTTTAGCAATACTGGTCTGGATCCCCAGGAAAATCCAAAAGCTGCCAAACAAGAATTCAATGCTGGGCCATCGCTGGCAGGCCGATGATGGCCTGCTGTATCCTCCCTCCCCTCATAAACTAAAAAAAACTTTGTCAAAGCTGGACCCCCTCTGACAAAACTTTCTGGATACGCGCATGCATTCGTTATTCCGAAAACCATGCCCGCACCCATATTGACCTTGGTCTTTTTTACCTTCCTGCTGCACACTGATCATCCTACTCTGCAGCTGCTGGTGGCCTCCCCAGGGGGGTTCTCTCATTTTTTCTTCATACTCGAGCACAGCATCTACGGTTCACCCCCAAAAAATATCAGGAGTTTCAAGCACCCCAAAAAATATTTGAAATTTTAGAGACCCCAAAAAATACCCCCATTCTGTAACTTAACTAAAGAAAATGCACTAAAATGCATAGAATGACCCCTAAATATAGTTATATATAATTTTGTGATGACCCCCCAAAAATATCCACAAAATTTTCATACCCCCAAAAATATTCATTTTTCTGAAAACTCAAAAAATATTGAAATTCAAAATTTTGAACCCCCCAAAAATGACCTAAGCCTACGTATGTATGAAAATATCAGAGTAACCCCTTCCCCGCCGGGTGGCCTCCTTGCTGCCACAAAGGCTAGAGATACGTATAGAAATGATCGGCTTCTTCATTTACACAAATAAATGATTGCAGCAGCTTTGTGGGTCTCCTTTTTATACCTTGGGCACAAACGGGTTCAAAAAAGTTCATTTTGAAAAAAGCAGCAGACGACAAATATTTGGATTTTTTTCCAGGTGGGCAGAGTTAAAACATACACAGAGAGCTATCTAGTGAGGCTTAAGGCCAAATCTGGGGTCATGAGCCATTATCTAATGTCATAGGTGGTATAATTCATCAGTGAAAGCTCTGATCGACAAGACTGCACAAAGAGTTAAAACATACACAGACAGCTATCTAGTGATGCTTAAGGCCAAATCTGGGGTCTTGGGCCATTATCTAATGTCATAGGTGGTATAATTCAGATCGACAAGACTGTATAAAGAGTTAAAACATACACAGACAGCTAAGGCCAAATCTGGGGTCTTGGGCCATTATCTAATGCCATAGGTGGTATAATTCAGATCGACAAGACTGTATAAAGAGTTAAAACATACACAGACAGCTAAGGCCAAATCTGGGGTCTTTGGCCATTATCTAATGTCATAGGTGGTATAATTCAGATCGACAAGACTGCACAAAGAGTTAAAACATACACAGACAGCTAAGGCCAAATCTGGGGTCTTTGGCCATTATCTAATGTCATAGGTGGTATAATTCAGATCGACAAGACTGCACAAAGAGTTAAAACATACACAGACAGCTAAGGCCAAATCTGGGGTCTTGGGCCATTATCTAATGCCATAGGTGGTATAATTCAGATCGACAAGACTGCACAAAGAGTTAAAACATACACAGACAGCTAAGGCCAAATCTGGGGTCTTGGGCCATTATCTAATGCCATAGGTGGTATAATTCATCAGTGAAGGCTCTGATCGACAAGACTGCACAAAGAGTTAAAACATACACAGACAGCTATCTAGTGATGCTTAAGGCCAAATCTGGGGTCTTGGGCCATTATCTAATGCCATAGGTGGTATAATTCAGATCGACAAGACTGTATAAAGAGTTAAAACATACACAGACAGCTAAGGCCAAATCTGGGGTCTTGGGCCATTATCTAATGTCATAGGTGGTATAATTCAGATCGACAAGACTGCACAAAGAGTTAAAACATACACAGACAGCTAAGGCCAAATCTGGGGTCTTGGGCCATTATCTAATGTCATAGGTGGTATAATTCAGATCGACAAGACTGCACAAAGAGTTAAAACATACACAGACAGCTAAGGCCAAATCTGGGGTCTTGGGCCATTATCTAATGCCATAGGTGGTATAATTCAGATCGACAAGACTGTATAAAGAGTTAAAACATACACAGACAACTAAGGCCAAATCTGGGGTCTTGGGCCATTATCTAATGTCATAGGTGGTGTAATTCATCAGTGAAGGCTCTGATCGACAAGACTGTATAAAGAGTTAAAACATACACAGACAGCTAAGGCAAAATCTGGGGTCTTTGGCCATTATCTAATGTCATAGGTGGTGTAATTCAGATCGACAAGACTGCACAAAGAGTTAAAACATACACAGACAGCTAAGGCCAAATCTGGGGTCTTGGGCCATTATCTAATGTCATAGGTGGTGTAATTCATCAGTGAAGGCTCTGATCGACAAGACTGCACAAAGAGTTAAAACATACACAGACAGCTAAGGCCAAATCTGGGGTCTTTGGCCATTATCTAATGTCATAGGTGGTGTAATTCATCAGTGAAGGCTCTGATTGACAAGACTGCACAAAGAGTTAAAACATACACAGACAGCTAAGGCCAAATCTGGGGTCTTGGGCCATTATCTAATGCCATAGGTGGTATAATTCAGATCGACAAGACTGCACAAAGAGTTAAAACATACACAGACAGCTAAGGCCAAATCTGGGGTCTTTGGCCATTATCTAATGTCATAGGTGGTGTAATTCAGATCGACAAGACTGCACAAAGAGTTAAAACATACACAGACAGCTAAGGCCAAATCTGGGGTCTTGGGCCATTATCTAATGTCATAGGTGGTGTAACTCATCAGTGAAGGCTCTGATCGACAAGACTGCACAAAGAGTTAAAACATACACAGACAGCTAAGGCCAAATCTGGGGTCTTTGGCTATTATCTAATGCCATAGGTGGTATAATTCAGATCGACAAGACTGTATAAAGAGTTAAAACATACACAGACAGCTAAGGCCAAATCTGGGGTCTTTGGCCATTATCTAATGTCATAGGTGGTGTAATTCAGATCGACAAGACTGCACAAAGAGTTAAAACATACACAGACAGCTAAGGCCAAATCTGGGGTCTTGGGCCATTATCTAATGCCATAGGTGGTATAATTCAGATCGACAAGACTGTATAAAGAGTTAAAACATACACAGACAGCTAAGGCTAAGTCTGGGGTTTTGGGCCATTATCTAATGTCATAGGTGGTGTAATTCATCAGTGAAGGCTCTGATTGACAAGACTGCACAAAGAGTTAAAAAATACACAGACAGCTAAGGCCAAATCTGGGGTCTTGGGCCATTATCTAATGTCATAGGTGGTATAATTCAGATCGACAAGACTGCACAAAGAGTTAAAACATACACAGACAGCTAAGGCCAAATCTGGGGTCTTGGGCCATTATCTAATGCCATAGGTGGTATAATTCAGATCGACAAGACTGCACAAAGAGTTAAAACATACACAGACAGCTAAGGCCAAATCTGGGGTCTTGGGCCATTATCTAATGTCATAGGTGGTGTAATTCATCAGTGAAGGCTCTGATCGACAAGACTGTATAAAGAGTTAAAACATACACAGACAGCTAAGGCCAAATCTGGGGTCTTGGGCCATTATCTAATGTCATAGGTGGTATAATTCAGATCGACAAGACTGCACAAAGAGTTAAAACATACACAGACAGCTAAGGCCAAATCTGGGGTCTTGGGCCATTATCTTATGTCATAGGTGGTATAATTCAGATCGACAAGACTGCACAAAGAGTTAAAACATACACAGACAGCTAAGGCCAAATCTGGGGTCTTGGGCCATTATCTAATGTCATAGGTGGTGTAACTCATCAGTGAAGGCTCTGATCGACAAGACTGCACAAAGAGTTAAAACATACACAGACAGCTAAGGCCAAATCTGGGGTCTTGGGCCATTATCTAATGTCATAGGTGGTGTAACTCATCAGTGAAGGCTCTGATTGACAAGACTGCACAAAGAGTTAAAACATACACAGACAGCTAAGGCCAAATCTGGGGTCTTGGGCCATTATCTAATGTCATAGGTGGTATAATTCAGATCGACAAGACTGCACAAAGAGTTAAAACATACACAGACAGCTAAGGCCAAATCTGGGGTCTTGGGCCATTATCTAATGTCATAGGTGGTATAATTCATCAGTGAAGGCTCTGATCGACAAGACTGTATAAAGAGTTAAAACATACACAGACAGCTAAGGCCAAATCTGGGGTCTTGGGCCATTATCTAATGTCATAGGTGGTATAATTCAGATCGACAAGACTGCACAAAGAGTTAAAACATACACAGACAGCTAAGGCCAAATCTGGGGTCTTGGGCCATTATCTAATGCCATAGGTGGTGTAACTCATCAGTGAAGGCTCTGATCGACAAGACTGCACAAAGAGTTAAAACATACACAGACAGCTAAGGCCAAATCTGGGGTCTTGGGCCATTATCTAATGTCATAGGTGGTGTAACTCATCAGTGAAGGCTGATTGACAAGACTGCACAAAGAGTTAAAACATACACAGACAGCTAAGGCCAAATCTGGGGTCTTGGGCCATTATCTAATGTCATAGGTGGTATAATTTAGATCGACAAGACTGCACAAAGAGTTAAAACATACACAGACAGCTAAGGCCAAATCTGGGGTCTTGGGCCATTATCTAATGTCATAGGTGGTGTAATTCATCAGTGAAGGCTCTGATCGACAAGACTGCACAAAGAGTTAAAACATACACAGACAGCTAAGGCCAAATCTGGGGTCTTTGGCCATTATCTAATGTCATAGGTGGTGTAATTCATCAGTGAAGGCTCTGATCGACAAGACTGCACAAAGAGTTAAAACATACACAGACAGCTAAGGCCAAATCTGGGGTCTTGGGCCATTATCTAATGTCATAGGTGGTGTAATTCAGATCGACAAGACTGCACAAAGAGTTAAAACATACACAGACAGCTAAGGCCAAATCTGGTGTCTTTTGCCATTATCTAATGTCATAGGTGGTGTAATTCATCAGTGAAGGCTCTGATCGACAAGACTGCACAAAGAGTTAAAACATACACAGACAGCTAAGGCCAAATCTGGGGTCTTGGGCCATTATCTAATGTCATAGGTGGTGTAACTCATCAGTGAAGGCTGATTGACAAGACTGCACAAAGAGTTAAAACATACACAGACAGCTAAGGCCAAATCTGGGGTCTTGGGCCATTATCTAATGTCATAGGTGGTGTAATTCATCAGTGAAGGCTCTGATCGACAAGACTGCACAAAGAGTTAAAACATACACAGACAGCTAAGGCCAAATCTGGGGTCTTGTGCCATTATCTAATGCCATAGGTGGTATAATTCAGATCGACAAGACTGCACAAAGAGTTAAAACATACACAGACAGCTATCTAGTGATGCTTAAGGCCAAATCTGGGGTCTTGGGCCATTATCTAATGTCATAGGTGGTATAATTCAGGTCGACAAGACTGCACAAAGAGTTAAAACATACACAGACAACTATCTAGTGATGCTTAAGGCCAAATCTGGGGTCTTGGGCCATTATCTAATGCCATAGGTGGTGTATTTCATCAGTGGAGGCTCTGATCGACAAGACTGTTCAAATGTACAGGCTCGTCTGTGCATTAGCTACTCAGGTATATAAGCGCCAAAAGCTCACGGTTGGTCCGTTTAGATTTTCTCAAGTGTTTTATTTTCTCCTGCAGTAACCGGATTCAGGTGACAGTTGTTTCCTGTGTTGCTGACACGCCAGTTTTACTTCGTGAAACATACATATTGTGTAGTATTTTGCTGCATTTCATTTAGGAGTATGTCGTGTAGACCTTGCACATCACGAGTTATTGCGTGCTAAAGTTGGTAAGGGTGGTATAATTCTTTTTATACCACCCTTACCAACTTTAGCACGCAATATATCATGGTGTGCAAGGTCTACACTGATGTAGGTGGTATAAAATATTATACCATGTTTGTCCACCTGTACGTAAGATAATCCACTCGCTAAAGCTCGTCGATTATCCTCACGTACAGGCGGACAACCCATGGTTTAACTATTACTTAGCCATGTATTAGAAGCATTATTTTAAGATTTTCTTGGCAAAATTATCTGAGAAATATTTCACTAATCACACGTAACAGATGTACATGTATATGCTGACCAGTCCCTTACATACATGTACACGGCTGACAATCTGTCGCATGCGAAACCGGCGGTTCAGCAAAGACATCCGGGCGATTAATTTCCGGTTTCGCAAAGAGGATCCGCAAAAGGTAGAGTGCTCGCGTTTGAAAGCCGTTAATTTGAAATAAAATGAATATTTTTTGAAATTAAAGAATGCTATTTGTCATTTTTTATATCTGTTTCTTTGTGCACCAAAGGATATGGTTAGGTGTTTCCTCGTTGTTGTGATTTTTCTTCCGTCTCGTGAAACACCTGTTAAGATGAGGAAAATATGGGATAAACACAATGATATTTTGCTAGTTCTGACAATTATTGCCTTGTGGGCTACAAAAAAGACGCCATGCTGAGTGTGTTTATAATGCGGGGGGTCTGTAATAACTCCACATTGGCGTATGGTATTACATTTTGCAGATTTGTAGGCTAATTCGGTCTCAAGTTTTTGGTTTCGCATGTAAATGTTCCATTAGGGTTGAACTAATTCCTTCATATTTAAATGATTACATGCCGAACCAGGAACAATCTTCCCTTTCAATCAATATTTTAAAATATGCTAAACGCTGTGTTAGTTGGGGCGCAATTGCCGACTTACGAAAATATAATTCAAACAATTAGACAGTGAATTTTTTCATCGAGACTCACTGATAATGGCAAAATGCTTTATTTTCCTTTGTATTTTTGGCGACCTTGACCGTGTTGAAACAGGAGTTTCAGAGGAGGGAAAAAATTCCTTGAAAGCCTTGCCGAAATTAAGTAAATGACTTTGGCGTGTCAAAACACTAATGATTAACTGACAAAATAGCATTCTAAGATTTTTGATTTACTTTCTGTATAAGTAAATATCCATCATTAAAATTGAAACAGGTAAACTTTGTCTACCTTTTGCGGATCCTCTTTGCGAAACCGGAAATTAATCGCCCGAATGTCTTTGCTGAACCGCCGGTTTCGCATGCGACAGATTGTCAGCCGTGATGTACATGCTCAGCCACGACCCTGGTAGAGGGTCATTCAGCGTCTCTATTCAACGCGCGCTGAGCCCGAACAGGAGCTTATAACACTCACAGGCTAAGATAAACAAGTTTTTGACCGTAACATTGAAAATAATTTCATACCCATCTATTTAACATATGTTTTGGGTTCTTTTCAATACCAACAAAAAATGTTTCTATTGCGAAATTAATTTTATATTACGCAGTCTTAACTAAAAGCCTGAGTTACACTGGGATCTGTTTGTTTTATTTGATTTTACGTCACAGTCAACAATTTTTCAGTTATGTCGAGACGGGTCTTCCTGGGTTGAATATCAACTGATCAAAATTACTGGACCAGACCCCATCAAAAATGGTGAATTTTCATGAACAAAGGGCAATAACTCCAGAAAGCATGGAGCGATATGGACCATTATCGAACTTGAAGAAAACATTATAGTACTAAACAATGTGACCAAGTAGTATAAAATTCTGATCAAAACTATTCAACTTAGAGAGCGGACATCACTTTAAACGGTGAATTTTCATTAAACAATGTGACCAAGTTTCATCAAAAGTATTCCACTTAGAGAGCGGAAATCGTTTCAAATGGTGAGTTTTCGTAACTCCTGAAGGCATGGTGCGATAAGGACCATTATCGAACTTGAAGAAGACATCATGGTACTAAACAATGCGACCAAGTTTCATAAAATTCTGATCGAAAGTATTCGACTTACAGAGTGGACATTGTTTCAAATGGTGAATTTTCATAAGCAAAGGGCCTTAACCCCTGAAGGCAATGTGCGGTATAGACCATTATCGAACTTGAAGAAGACATTATAGTACTAAACAATGTGACCAAGTTTCATAAAAACGTACGTAAGCACGTACGTGTACGTACGTACGGACGGAGATGGGTAACACTTAATGCCCCGGGCATTGTCATGGCGGGGGCATAATTATAACGCCACCTGCTTGATTAATGGTCTCAATGGACGCTATCATACTTAAGGACCGTGTCGAGAGAAAACCTGACGTAGCTGCATCCGAACATGAAAGGCACAGAACATCCTGCAGTTATAACAATAACAACAGCAACAACAACAAAAACAACAACAACAACGACAATAACAACAACTACTACTACTACAAAAACAATTTTACAACACTTACACATAAAAGTGTAGTTACAACAGCAGCAACAACAACAAAAACAATAACAACAACCACTACTGTACAACACTTAAAACACAACTGTAGTTGCAACAACTACAACAACAACTCAACAACACTTACACATACAACTGTAATAACAACAGCAGCAACAACAACAACAACAATAACAACATGAACAATAACTACTACTACTACTACAACAACAAATTTACAACACTTACACATACAACTGTTGTTACAACAGCAGCAGCAACAACGCCACCAACAACAACAACAATTGTACAGCACTTAAAACACAACTGTAGTTACAACAATTACAACAACAACAAATCGAATAACCACAATAACAACAACTACTACTACAACAACTCAACAACTCTTACACATACAACTGTTATAACAACAGCAACAACAACAGCAACAACTGTACAACACTTAAAACACAACTGTAGTTACAACAACTTCAACAACAAATACAATAACAACAGCAACAACTACTACTACAACAACAATTATACAACACTTAAACATAAAGCTGTAGTAACAACAGCGGCAACAACAACTGTACAATTCTAAAAATACAACTGTAGTTACAACAACTACAACAACAACTGTACAACACTTACACATACAACTGTAATTACAACAGCAACACAACATTAACAATAATAATAATAACAACTACTACTACAAGAACAACAATTGGACAACACTAACACATACATCTAGAATTACAACAACAACAAAAACAACAACAGCAACAACAACAGCACAACAAATAAAATAACAACAATAACAAGAATAAAACTTAAAATACTACTACAACACCAACAGCAATTTTACAACATTTACACATACAACTGTAGTTACAAACAGCAACAATATCAACAGCAACAACAACTGTACAACACTAAAAATACAACTGTAGCTACAACAACTACAACAACAACAACAAATACAACAACAACAATAAATACAACAACAACAACAACAACAACAAATACAATAGCAACAATAACAACAACTACTACTACAACAGTTTTAGAACACTTACACATAAAACTGTAACAACAACAACAACAACAACAACAACAACAACAACAACAACTGTACAACAACTGTACAACACTTAAAATACAACTGTAGTAGCAACAACTACAACAACAACTCAACAACACTTACATATACAACTGTAGTTACAAGAACAACAACAACTGTGCAACACTTACACTGAAAATCGTAACAACAACAACAACAACAACAACAACAACAACAACAACAACAATTGTACAGGCGAGTTCATTTAAAAATCGCTGGTTTTAAAGTTATGATGATTTCGGATTTTATTTGGCCTGTACCAAAGTAGACATTAGTTTATACTAATAGGGTCATATGAGACACTTCATGGTTGGACCAACTGGATGGATGTGCTCCACGAGAAGACTCTGATCAGCCTGGGCATCAGCTCACTCTGATACAAGTATTCATATTCAAATGAATAAAGCTATGGTATTTAGTTGCCCTCTAAATATTTGGTATGGACCCTGATCAGGCTGTATTGATCCCAAGGCTGACCTGAGTATTCTCTCGGCACACACTCATCGTGTTGGTCCTGTCGTGCTTGGCTCTAATGTAAGAAATGTGCGCTGGCGTATTTTGTAGTATTTGAATATTAAACCTCCTGGTTCCGCGTTTATTTTCTCTTGGTGTTTTGTTTAAAGGACTAACTAAGGTTTATTTCGCTTCCATAGGTGAGACATAGGGAAACAAGCAGACAAAGACGTCCCAACGTCAAAATGCCCCGAATGGAGAAATAAACCGTCAAAATCGAGTTATTGTCACGAAATCAACTATTTCTGGACCAAATCACCCTTAGTCAAGCCTCTGTTAAGCTTAACTGCCACGATTATCACAATACAAGAAAGTAGGTGGTGATTTTGCACCACCCGCGGCTAGCTAGGGCTCCCTCGTCAGATAGCCGGGGCTGCGGTCTCTTGTCAGCTTCATTAGAGAAAAGAGCTTCTGGCAAAATCATTAAGAAGTTCTGATCTCGTTTTTACACCACGCACGTAGGAATCCAGGGGGGGGGGGCTATTGCATAACAGTACCTCAGTTTTAATTATCCTCCAGGACATTCTAATTAATATGCATGTGCATCACCCCAAGTGCATTGATATTCCGACATTCAAAGAACAATAACTTCTCTACGCTCAATGGCATCCTCATGAAACTTCGCATGCATCATCACACTATAGTCATATATACTCAGTATATGTTTCATGAAATTTCTTCCATTGCTTGCTTTTTAATGGCTGACGATCCAAAGCGCGATAACTCATCAACTGACAAAACTTCATGCGCATTACCATAATTATGGTCAATCATACTCATAATAAAGTTCATGGAATTCAATCAGTCGCTTACTTAGTTATAGTTATGGCTGAGGACAGAATGGATTCTTTAAATGTAAGCAATCAAAGGGCAATAACTTCTCTATTAACTCTTTGCCTGCTAGTGCCGCCTGCTGATAATCTTTGTATACAGTTTGAACCAAGAACAGACCCAAAATGCGCGGATCCAGGAATTTTCGTCAGGAAGAGAGAGAGAGAGAGAGAAAGGGAGGGGGCAGGCCCAACTGATAGAAAAAAGCCCTGAGGAGCTTTACGCAAATGGCATAGCGTGAATGCTTAAATAACGGAAACCTGTTGACACTACTTTGTCAGGTGATTCAAATTCAAAAAATGTGTAGTTTAGGTAAAAGTCAGATAAGTGTACAATGTTTCCCATTGATGAAATAGATAATAACTGAGCCGCAATTTGAGATTTCGAACAAAATGGTATGTGCGACAAAGGCTCCGACCAGCCTGCGCATACGCACAGTCTGATCAGTTTCTTTGCTAGTTGCTTGAATATTCAATGACTTTTAAGCTACTGACCAAACAAAATATGGAGTTTCTAAGCTAATAAAGAGGCTTCATATGCTCGTCTGAGTCTATACTTGTCAAAATACCACATTGTTGGAAATGGGAGAGCAGTGGCTCAGTTGTAGAGGGCTTGACTCGAGACCGAGGGGCCGGGGGTTCGAGCCTCACCGGCGTCACTGTGTTGTGTATTTGAGCAACAACGTTAATCCTAGCTTAGTACTGAGTCAACACAGTAAGACCCGTTCCTTTATGACTGAAAGATTGTTGATGGGACGTAAAATACAGCAAAATGCTACATAATGTGTATATTTCAGGATGTACAACCGGCTTGTCGCCAACACAGGAAGCAGCTGGGTCGTTTTAAACAATCCCATTTCCTATTACGATTCGCGTCTACCCGGCCTCCATGCTCGTGCAACTCTGACTCCATCGGCTGGGAAGACACAGAGCAAAAGCTAGCCGATGTTTACCCGATTCCCCAGCAAAACTTGGTAGTGCAGTCGGCAAGCCCACCCCTCCGCCAGCCTGCCAGCCTGGGCAACTCTGATTCCTCTGGTCGGAGAGGACCCCGGTTGAACACCGGCCAAAGTTTACCCGATTCCCAGGAGAAACATGATCGCGCCCACCTACCCGCCACCCTCCTGTCGGCGAGACCCCAGGCGAATGCCAGCTGAAGTTAAACAGATCACCCGGACGAAACATGATCATGTCTACCTGGTCTGTCTGCCTCTGACACATTGGCCGGCGAGATCTCGGTCGAAAGCTAGCCAATATTTGTCTGCTTAGGCCGAGATACTCTTGCCAGGCGCAGGTGGGCACCCTCGAGCTTTGTTTTTTTTGTGAGTCCACAAAATCCCTCATGGCGAGACCCCATAAACAATAAAGGAACAACAACAGCAATAAAGAAAACAACCACAACACAGCAAACAACAACAGCGATAAAGAAAACAACAAAACACACTAAACAACAACAACGATTAAGAAAACAACAGCAACAGTAACAGCAAAACACAACTGTACAGCACTTACAAATACAACTGTAGTCACAAAAACAACTTTCACATAAAACTGTAGTTACAACAACAACAACAACAACAACAACAACAACAACAACGATAATGAAATCAACAACAACAACAACCGTAGTTACAACCAATGATAAAGAAAACAGCAACAACTATACAACACTTACACACACACATACAACAACAACAGCAACAACAACAACAACAACAATTATCTGAAGCTCGTGGATTACCTCCGCGTACATGTACAGGCGGACAAGCCATTGTATACTATTACATAACCGCCTGGTGAGAGGAAATTGCTGTCGGAAATGTTAATTTCACAAAATTTATTTCTATTTTTAGAACCCTAAAGAAAACTGTGATAGAATATTGACACAAAATGATGTAAATTTCAAATTTTAGCTGTTTCACAGAAAATTGGCGACTGCAGTAAACACTGACCAGGCTGTACGTGTACATTGAAGCCTGGTCAGAAATTACACTTGTTTTGATAAAGACAGCATGATCAAACGGCTATGTAATAGTTATACCATGGCTTGTCCGCCTGAACATGATCTTCCCAGCCGAGAGTCGGCGCGAATGCCAGCAGAAGTTTACATGCTGACCCAGGGGAAACATGATCTCGTCTACCCGGCCTGCCTGCTTGGGCAACTCTTACTCCTTCGGCCAGCAAGACCCTGGGCAAAAGCCAGCCAAAGTTTACCGATTTTCCCTGCGAAACATGATCGCGCCCGCCAGCCCGCCCATTTGCCCACCCTCCCGACGGCGAGACCCCGGGCGAACGCCAGCCAAAGTTTACCCAATTCCTGGACGAAACATCATTTTAAAACAACCGGGGACATTGACCGGTTCAGCACGGCTCATCCCGGATCTCCAAGGTTGTCCACGGTGCCACCACGCTTGCTTGATTTGATTCGTTACGTCTCATCAACAATCTTTCATTTATAAAGGGACGGGTCGTCCTGGGTTGAACCAGTACTAAGCTAGGATTAATGTTCTTGCTCAAGGACACAACGCAGTGACGCCGGTGAGGCTCGAACCCGCGGACCTTCGGTCTCGAGTCAAGCACTCTACCAGTAAGTCGGTAAGTAACTTATCTTTTATTATAGTGCCTTGTGTAACATCGTAATACAAATAGGAATAAATATACATAATTAATACACCCGGCCGCATGGGCCTATAAGTCACTTCAAACTTTGTAAGTTTTCTTAGCGTTTTTAAAACGTATATCAAGCCTTTGTTCTGTCAAAAGTAGATCCATCACTGCCTTGTCCGTTATAGGCCTAGTTTGACTCAACACAGCAGAGCCAGATCAGAGATCCACAGCGTGGTTTCTCGATCTGAGTCTACTGTGCTTGTCTCATAGACTTCACAACTAATCTTGAGCAACAAACAGCATAGGTTCATGCGCGACGCTTAAATTGAAGCCCCGCGCATGGGCCTAGGCTGTCTCCCGTGCTCTAGCCTGTAGTAATGGCAATAATAACGGAATCTAACCCCTACCATGCTGATCGCGTACATATCTCGCTTTGAAAACTATGCAGATCCAAATCAGCTGGCTTCTAAGAGGTCAGCTGATCAGCATCTATACTGTCTTCAATTTGGCCTCCGCATCCATCTACCACTGGGCCACTGTGCTCGATTGTGATACGGTTCATCACGATTCATCCCGGATCATCAAACCGGGATGAATCGGCACCTTAAACCGGGACAGTGAGAACGGGGCTAAGAGTGCGTATCGAAAAAATAGTTTTCTTATTTCTCAACCAAAAAATATATGATGTGGGTACTCATAGGAATCGTCTCAATGAGACGGTTCTTTTGAGCACCCAAAACATATGTTAAAACTGATGGGTAAGAAAATATTTACAATTTTATGCTCCAAATTTTTGTTTCTCTAACCCTGTGCTAGGCAAGAGTTAAAGTGTCGGATCATGCTTTTTTAAATGAGCCGTTACACGTGATTTCCAACAATGCACGTGTAGACTGAGACTAGCCTGTGTATCCTTCTTTTAAGCTTAGAAACCTCAACTGATGTTCGGTCAGTAGCTTACCAGTCATAGAATATTTAGGCTCTGATCAGTCTGCGCATATGCGCAGGCTGATCTGAGGCTTTGATGGTCGCACATACCATATTGTTGGAAATCTCATGTCACGGCTCAAATGCGAGATTTAATGGGGGAGGGGAGGGGACAAGAACAAGAATCCAGAAGTTGTGTGAGGATGGCAACCAAACGCTGATCCTTGGGGCGGGTTTTTTTCTATCACACCTTCCCAATCATGATAGATATTCCTATAATTTAGTGTAGCAGAATTGGGACGGACTTTGCTTTGGCTGCTTTGGCTCCGATTTTAGTGTTTGTTCAATGCTTACATAGCTTTGAAGATGATGTGTGCCTTTGAAAAAGGGACATTGATGAAAGTCCAAGCAGGTACCGAACATGTCGTGTGTCGTTCCGTCGACGCTCAAGCGATGTCATCAATATGTAAATGCCGCGCGTAGGGGACGGCATTCGAATATAGGGGGTCCTATTCCTAATGAACAACTTGGCACCCATGAAAAATTGTCCTGGTGTGTGTGGAGGGGGGGGGGGCTGCATGGTTAGCTAAATAATAGCATTCAAAGGAATGTGATGGGAAATTTGTTTTCCTAGCTGATTTCGCGGTATGAAGTGGCTGTTCTACATTGCGGGTTTACAGTGGCGGATCCAGGGGGCTCGCTTGAATCCCCCGGCCCCTCCACACGCGGCGTGTGTTTTTTTTAAATATCCTATGAAATAATTTGGTCTCAGTGATCAAATTATTTCATTTTCATGAGATATTAAACAAAAATTACATTATCAGCAAAACGAACCCCACACACCCGTATACATATGGTCCCCCTTTCCAGAAATCCTAGATCCGCCCCTGGGTTTGGACGACTAATTCCAAACCTTCATTCGTTGTCATATTCACATTTTTCTGTGCACACGGAGTGTGTCAGCTAGAATGCGGCATTTAACCCATTTAAGCCGAATGGAATTTCCCACTCTTATCAATTGTACCCGTTCATTTTCGTTTAAGGGTTGTCGGGTGGTATTTGTTTTTCTTTTTTAATTCAGTTTTTAATAGAATATTCTGTAAGCAAACAGTGGAGCCTGATCAGACGCCGCGTTCTGCGGCGTCTGATCTGTGTATGCACTGTTTGCCCCTGTCACACAAAAACGTGAGGAGGTTGGGCTTAGTGAGAAACAGGCCCTTGCCGTTTTCGTCACATGCCACGGATTTTGTTTTATCCCACCCATAACCTCATGTTGGCCCAGATTCTTAAATATCAAATCTTAGGCACCTATCTGGATCTTCATCGTCATCATCACCTTTCATGCGCGGATCCAGAAAGTTTTTTCAGAGGGGTCCAAATTTGATAACGTTCCTCTTTTTTAGCTCACCTGAGCCGAGGAGAGCTATTTGTATATCAATGACTCTGGCGTCCGTCGTCCGTCAACATTTTCAAACATCTTCTCTGAAACCACTGGGCCAATTGAACTCAAATTTCATATGGAGACTCATTAGAATTGGATGGGGGAACAAAAGTTTGTTCAAATGGTCCTGGTCACATGACCAAGATGGCCGCCATGCCCATGTATGGTAAAAACCTCTTTAAAAATCTTCTTCTCCAGAACCAGAAGACCGATGACCTTGGGACTTAGTATGTAGCATTGGGATTGTGGGGCCTACCAAGTTTGTTCAAATGATGGTCCTAGGTTGACCTTGACCTACCCTACTTAACGTCGAAGTCAAATTTGCTTTCTAATGCATTTAAATGGGATTTTCTTTTGAAAAGATGATTTTTTGAGAACTATTGAAGCCAATTAGATATGTTCAACCTAATGATACAATGGCTATAAATAAGTTCCAACGGTCAAGGTTGACCTTTCAGCCAATGTCACTCATATTGAAGTCCCATCAATATATTAAAACATGGTTTTCTCAGAAACGACAAGGCCAATTGAACTCAAATTTCATATGAAAATTCCTTACGATAAGTTTGCTAAAGGTTTTTTTACAAATTGTTGTGGTCACATGACCAAGATGGCCGACATACGTATATATGGTAAAAACCCTTTAAAATCTTCTTCAGAACCGGAAGACTGATGACATTGGGACTTGGTATGTTACATTTGGGATGTGGGGCCTACCAAGTTTGTTCTAATGATGATCCTAGGTTGACCTTGACATTCTTAACATCAAGGTCAACCTAGGATCATTATGGACTTAAATGGGAAAACTTTGAAAAGTTGATCTTTTGAATACTGTTGAAGCCAGTCAGTATCCTCACTTGATATGTTAAACCTAATGAGACCATGGCTATAAATATGTTCCAAAGGTCAAGATTGACCTTTTACCTTTCAGCCAACGTCGCTTATATTGGAGTCCCATCAATATATTAAAAGATAGTGTTCTCAGAAACCACAAGGCCAATTGAACTCAAATTTCTTATGGACACTCTTTAAGTAGAGGGGAGTAAATTTAATAGGCTTATATTGGGAAAACATAAAAAATCTTCTTGTTTGAAACCACTAGGTTTAGAACCTTGATATCTAGTGAACCTCTATCAAGTTTGTTCAAATTATGACCCTGGGGCCAAAACTGGCGGGATCACATGGTTTACATACATATATATTCTACATCCTGTTAGTTTTGTCATCATAATTAATGGAACCGTTTCCATGTAAATTTATAATGAAACTGCTGATTCATCAAAATTGATAGCTGAACTTTGGGAGGAGGTATGTTTCCCATACCCTTCTAAACCACCCAGGGCCCAAGGGAATTCTTGTTTTTTTCAAACCTCCCAGAATTTTTTGACCCTATCTTTTAACTCTGTCTGCTAGTGTCCTGTCTACTGATTATATTTGCAAAACATTGAGCCTGATCTGGATCTTAACTGGTTGTCACATTGATGCTATAGTTGAGAGTTTTTAGAAAACTTTCTCATAATAACGAGGACATTTCTGTTATAACAAGAAACTGTCTAATAATAACGAGAATATTTCTCGTTATAAAGAGAAACTTTTTTATATTCTTGTATGTATCTTTGTTCTAAAAAGAAGCATGAAACTTTATACCACCTTTACCAACTTTAGCATGGAATATCACTTGATGTGCAAGGTCTACACTAATGTAGGTGGCATAAAATAGTTATACCATGTTTGTCCACCTGTATGTAAGATAATCCACTCGCTAAAGCTCGTGGATTATCTCCACGTACAGGCGGACAACCCATGGTATAACTATTACATAGCGAATTCTCAACGGGGCTTCAATCTATATCAAGCTCTGGAAAGAGTGCATCATAGGCCTTATCACAAGAAAAACTGATTTTGTTGCATGCGAACAGCAAAGGCTCAGATCAGCCTGTGCATCTTCACAATCTGATCATTTTTTATTCACTGTCTGGAAAATATGATAGCTAAAGTTGCCACATGCTAAAATTCAAGATTATGCTTCTTCACGTCCGGCCTCAGTCAACATTTTTTCTGTCATATCGGAATGTCTAATCTGTTTGTTATTTGTTTATTGGAAAGTAACATATGTAGATTGCAACGAGCTAGATTTTAGACGGGTCATCCTGTGTTGAACAAGTACTAAGCTGTCTAACCTGTCTTGCTCAAGGTCACAAGGAGTGCGTCCAGTGATGCTCAAACCCTCAACTCCTCAATCTCGAGTCAAGCACTCAGACACTGAGCTCCAATAGGCTGGGTAGCAAAATAGTGAGTATGATCAGGAAATACCACAATCACAAACTGCAGACACCACGAGGAAGAGCCACACAACAATCACGAGACACCAGCAAGACAAACCAAGCAAAGCAAACAGCTCTCTCTTCCCTATCAAGATGATTGCAAAAAAGTAGCGTACAGCAAAACATAGAACAATTACAGACACCCATAATGGGAACAACAATAAGCAACAAATCAACAACAACAGAACCACCACCTTAGAACGGACAGCAGCCTATTTTAAAATGCATTTTACTGGTACCAAATCTTCGCCCTAGATTCTGCTGTTGTTAAAGTACAAGAAATGTTCAGCTCACATGGGGGTCCAAACACAGACTTTCTCACGACAAGCCCATATGTATAGGAACAACAAATGCGCAGAACAACCTGCCCTTCCACACAGTCTGATAAGTGTTGTTGTTATTTGTTTCCTGCAATGTATGATATCAAAACTTGACATTTTCAGAACAGCAAAAATTGTATCATGGTCTGCTAGCTTCTGTTGAAGCCAGCTGATCTGGATCTATATTATTTTATAAAAGACGGTAAAATAATTTGAGGAAAAAAGGTTACAGGTAAACCTGTCTTAAGCGGCCACTCAAAATAAACAAAACAAAGGTCTGCAAGACAAATGGTAGCTTAATGGTCAAAAGTATTGCAGAATGCTCCCCTTGGAGCATTCTGCAATACTTTTGACCTGCATTAAGCGATAATCGGTCTTGAAAACCTTTTTTTGGAGTGGCCCCTTAAGACAGGTGTTACTGCATGTGCACACTGCACTTATCAGGTCAAATACAATACAGTAAAACCCGTGCAAAATGGCCACTCTCAAAAAGACAAAAAGTGGTTTTCAAGAATAAGTATCGCTTAATGCAGGTCAGAAGTACTGCAGAATGCATTCTGCAATACTTTCGACCTTCATTAAGATACCATTTGTCATTAAGATCTGTGTTTTGTCTATTTTTGAGTGGCCCTTTTACACAGGTTTTACTGTATGATAAAATTGCTTTACATAGTGTTCGCATGTATGTTTATGAACAGACAGATTTGAATAAATTTTTTCAAACCATTGTTGAGTTTTACTTTTATTGAGTTTTCCCTTAAGAAGTTCAGAGTCTTTGGGACCCCTTGTTTTCCTGTTTTGGGCTTCCAAGCTGTACATTTCACAGGAGGCACTGGGTTGTGTTCTTGAGCAAGACACTTTATCCTCTGCTTGATACTGGTTCAACCCAGGAAGACCTGTGTTGACTGGGATGTAAAGGTAGCACAGCGGTAGAGTGCTTGACTCCAGACAGAGGGGCCGCAGATTCGAGCCTCACCAGCGTCACTGTGTTGTGTCCTTCAGCAAGACACATTTATCCTTGCTTAGTACAGGTTCAACTGAGGACAACAAGTCCAGACATAACTGAAAAATTGTTGAATGGGATGTAAAGAATCAAATCAAACAAGATGTAAAGAATATGGGCCTCGAGGCATGAAAACCTGTCTTCAGGTTTCCGACAAGGACAAACCTAAACCTGCCTGCTCAGCTACAGAGACTAGCTAGAATATTAAAATCTTGCTTTTAGCAAGTTTAGATATGATACTTTCCAAAGGGCGAATAACAAAGGTACCGATCTGACTGTGCAGATGCGCAGGCTGGTCTGCACCTTTGTTGTTCGCATACCTCGATGACGTCATGTGGTCAATAAAAAGATAACACAGATGTAAGTAAAAAATTTAATCCAATTTATTGGAATTCATGTTACATATGTATAAAATCTGTAAGAATCACAGCATAAAATTATTATTTCTCTGTTGCATAAACAGCATATAAAAATGAATAGCGCTGTGATCTTGACGATAATGATAACCATGTGGAATGGATAAAATAGACGGGGACTTTCCATTTGGCGCCCAGTATGCATCTCCCTCACAAAATCTAGTAAGGCATTAACCCTTTATTGGTCCTAATAAACACACTGCAGTTATCATAAACCAATTATATAAAAATAAAAAAACAGTGAAGATCCAGATCAGCTGGCCTCTGATGAAGCCATCTGATCAGGATCTACACAATTGTTTTATCATCACTGTGAGTCCATATTAAGAATAAATTTACATTTTATGGAGAAAATAGACTTTGTTGGCAAACATATTTATCTAGCATAGTACAGGTAAATGAACAATGAAAAAGTAATTGTTGTCAGTGGTTAGCCATACTAGTTTGTCAACAAATTTTTGTTCTAAAATTCTGGGCGCCCCTGCCTCAAATAAGAATATGGAAAATCCCTGATATCAAGTTTTTAATGAACACTTGTTGTTGCCCCTTTTGTTCCCATTTCTATGATTGAGTAACAGTCAATATATACCTTTCTCTTTCAAAATTGTCCTTTCTTTATCCTTTGTATACAAATGGATTGTTCCCTCTGGTTTGATTAAAATTATGTTGGTCTATTGTATAAACAAGAGGTCACAGATTATAATTTCCAAATAATATTGTATTTCTTTTTCTTTCTGAAGAGCTTTTTGTCTTAACGAACAGTGTAGACCCTGATGAAATGTCACATTCTGTGGAATTTTATCTGGGTCTTCACTATTTGCCAAAGAATTTATTTATGGGTATGAAGTGTACAAAGGGTTAGTAAACATTAAACTAATTTCACAGACACCAGCTTATTACTAAAATGGAGATGACAAATGTTCACAAAAACATTAAATGGTAAATAATTTATGGTAGTCACTGCTCATGATGTGCAGAAAAACGTACAAAACTACAAGCATAATTATAGTACTATTAAGAGCTTATAAAAATATACATAACACACCTGCTCATTTAATTTTGATGTCACCAGTCACAACTTTTGTCGTCTGCTCCCTCATCTGCTTATGTACTTTTGACGCCTATATTGCAAACAATATGGCCCAGGTAGTTTAATGCAAGTCAAAAGAACTGCAGAATGCTCCACTACATTTGACCTGCATTAAGCGATTATTGGTCTTGAATACCAGTCTTGTTTTGGTCTTTTTTGAGTGGTTGCTTAAGACTGGGTTCATAGTGTTTGCTTCCACGATAAAAATCTAGTCTGAAGTGCACTTGAATATATGCAGCAGACGTAAAAAAACCCAGACATTTTCAGAACAAAAACAGATTGAGGATAAGAATTACTTTCGCCTTAAACATAATTTCTTTAAAACCAACAATCAGCTGATTTGATCAAAAGCTTTTCTCATCTCTGAATATTGAGAGTGGAAGAGGGATTAAGCCTACAGCTAGACATTCAGCTCCACTAGATAGCTACACACAAACATGCATAAGTAAAAGATGACTTGATGCATAAGCAATAAGAGGCTTCCTATTATCTGCTGATCTTTTTTGCTAACAATTTGGACCCAAATCAGGCCTTGAAAAACGTGTGGCCTGATTTGAATCAAAACTGATTCATACTCTTAAGGTATTTTCGAAAGATTTTTTCGAAAAAAAAAAGTAATTTTGAAAAAAAAATCAGCAGACAACCAAAAAAGCAAGAAAATTTGCCAGCATGCAAAGAGCTAATGTACAACTAATGGAAGCTCAATATGAAACATTCTGAACCCATGGACATAGATTAAACCAGATAAAAGATTTGCATCTTATATTTTTTCTTCTGTCTGGTAATAATTCTTACATACATACATAACAGTTAAAAAAATATACAGTGAAACCGGTCTTAAGCAGCCAGTTAAAAATAGACAAAACAAAGGTCTTAAAGCTATTTGGTAGTTTAATGCAAGTCAAAAGAACTGCAGAATGCTCCACTGGAGCATTCTGCAATACTTTTAACCTGCATTTAGCGATTATTGGTCTTGAATACCAGTCTTGTTTTGGTCTTTATTGAGTGGTCGCTTAAGACAGGTTTTATTGAATGTTTGTCAGAGCCACAATGGTAAGGCAATGCTCTCAGTTTCTCATAAGATAAAACTGGGAGGATGAAATGCTTTTTCTGTCAATCTTTCTCTCTTGGTTATATCAAGCACAGCCAAGAATATGCAAATATTGTGTTGATACCTTGGTGAACAGCTTTCATTTCATGAAAACACACAAAAGTTCAAATACTTTTGACATGGGACTAGATGAGCCAATTCAGAGGAAAATCTGTTTGCAATGTTTGTGAAAAACAAAATAGCAAATCAGCCTGCAAATCATTATTCTTGTTGGCTACTTCGATAGTACATGTATAATATAAACTAATTTTTTGTTTTTATAATTTAACTGCCAGTCAAAGTCTGCTATACAGACTAATTTACACTATATCTTTTTCACATATGGCATAAACAGATTTGCTCATGACAAGACTCATATTCTCAAGCTTGTTCTAATGTGGAATGTAGAGTTTAAGAGACAAACAAAAACTGAGGGTGAACTATTTTGTTCTTTCAGTCAACATTTTTTTAGACATAGCCGAAAACCCATACCAATAAATGAACTGTATATGTGCTCAACTTCTCACAACTTTTTAAAAAATAAGAAACCCTCTTTTAAAAAGAAGTGTAGATCCTGATCCGTTGGCTTCTAAAAAATGTTGACCACAAAAACTGAAATAGTTGAAAACCACAAAAAAATGGTATTTACAATGCAGCTGTTTTAACAGTCACACCATTAGATCACATGACAGATATATTTAAACATTAAAAAAGATGAAATATAACAAAGTTTGAGTCATGCTGTCCAACTCAGATGCACAGAACTAAATGAATCTTATAAAAAGATCAAATTCGGCTGACGATTTTTTAGGTCTGATATTGTTGAGAGGTTCATCATAGTGTTTGATTTTAGTGAGAAATTTTGCATAATGATGTTTGAATAGACTGACATATATTTCCTCTGAGGAAATTATCATTTATATATTTCTCAAAGGTTGGTAACGAAAGAATCAAAACAGCCCTAAACAGTGTAAAATATTAAAATAGAGTGCAGTCCCTTTATAAAGCTATATATTGGGTCCATATGAATGGAAAGTGTAATAAGTGAATTGTGTTATAAAGGGACAATTTTACAAAGGAAATATAGGAAAGTCACTATGAAATGGTCATTTGCCTATAATTCCTTTGTAAAATTCCATAGAAAAAAATGGGAGCCACAAAATGACTGTGTTAATCCAAATCCATTTTATTACAAGATGTGTTATAAAGGGACTACACTGTAATGATAGAAAAAGATGATCATATTCAGTTGGTGGTACTAATTATAATAATTTAATTCTGCTGAGAAGTTTTTTAGTAAACAATAAAATAAGATGAAATAAATAGCACAAAGGCAAGTATTTGCCATGTTTGTCTAATTAATTTATTACAGCATTGAAATTCCTCTTGATAAGAACTTTTCAATTTTCACTGAATTTTTAAAAAAGAATTCATCAAATTTTCCCATTACAGTCAATACTAAAATAATATGGCTGGAATTGAGATGGTTATTTCTGGAATGTACAAAGTTATTATAGACTAAACAATACTTGATTAATAGAATTAACATAGCATAATCAACCTGACTAACCAATGAATAATAAACCTGACTTAAAACTTAACAAGGAATTGTACATATTTCTTTAGAATTGCCTTTATACACTGGTCAGCATTATGTAAATAAACTTCACGATGATAAAAAAAAATGTTTGTGGATAGCATTGTGATTCAATTTTTCTAAGTGTTACTTCTCTTTTCAAAGAAATGTAATTAAAAATACCATGATAAACCCTAGGTTTCCAAAAAGTTAGGTCTGTGCTAACAGTGTAAAACCAAATCAGACTGCTCCTGAAGAGTTTACACATTTACCAATCTATCTTTACTTAACACTTACCGTTAGAGGCTGTAAAATGGTCTTGATCTATGACTAATGTCATGCAAACTTAAGATGTCAAAATATTTAGAATGAATATGATAGACTTACTTCAATCTCTAAGTACATTAAAACATTTATCAATGTGCTTTTAATGATTAATAGAAGCAAGTTGCGTAGATGGAGTGGGACTTGGTACTAGCTAGATGGTAAGTCGTCAAATACATCTTTGATGTGACCTGATTTTGGCTGATGCATATCGGGCTGCACTACCAAGTCCAAGCAAAGGTCATAATTCATATGGACAAAGTGTACAAGTATTTACTAACAGACATTGTGAGCTCAGACATTTTAATAAAGTAATATAATCTTACAGTCTTCAGTGAGTGCAACAAAAGAATAGATTATCAGTATACTAGAAAATTATGAGGCTTAGCGGTTATAAAACTTATTCATGCTCAACTCATCTTAGCATGAACTCAATCCTGCTTATAAATGTTAAAATGCCAACAATTGTTGGCATTTTAACATTTATCAGCCGGATACATACAAAATCTGAGAGATTTAAAGCAAGATTTTTTTTTAAGAATTTCAAGTTTTTATAATTAAGCAGTTGAAATTGCATACTCATTTTAGCATGAAAAAAGTTTTATAACCTCAGGGCCAGATCATTTTCATCTCTTATTACCGATAATCGGCAAGGATTTTTATTGTTGACTAAAGGTACAATTCTATCTTAAAATTGGAATGTTCCTCTCATATAAAAAAATATATACTATGACAAGACAACATGTTTTAATATGCCATGAAGCAATTGAGGACTTTCAGAACTCAAATAATTTGATCTCTTCACCTTATTTTCTTTTCAATATGATAAAATATCTAAAAGTTGATTTGCAGATAAAATTATTTTGATATTAAATATGAAAAAATACTCTTCAATTTCCTTGCGTTTCAAATTTTACTGTCTGTTCTTGGACAGGTTTATGCCAGCCATCTCGACAATGGTTGGCAAGTTCTAAATATACATACAATAAATGTTCTAACATTTCAAACACTTTTCTCTATCTGTTAAATATGGGTTATCAAGGTTGGAATTCACAAGTTGCTAGTCAGAATAGTAAACAGGGAAGACCCTTATCAGACTGCTTCTTCAGAAGCAGTCTGATCAGGGACTTCACTGTTTATCTTGGCCTTTTTTGCATGCAACTAGTATTCAAAATTTTAGAACTTTACCATACTGTCAGCCTTCAGATAAGTGTGTGTAATCAAAATTTAATTTTTCTTATTTATTAACCAAAGCATATGTTGTGAGTACTCAAAAGAAGCATCTCAATGAGACGGTTCTTTTGACTACCCACAATGTATGTTTTGGTTGAGAAAGAAGAAAAATAATGTTCAATTACACACACATTTCTTGAAGCCTGTTCCTCTATAAAGACCAGATCAAAAACTGGTGATCTGACAACCAGATCAAAAACTGGTGATCTGACAACTATCTTAAAGAACCCTGCATAGTGCTCGTTTCAAGGGCTTGTAAAGACAAGGCATTAATAGGTTAGCAATGAGATCTACCTAATTTTGACCCAGGTTTTGGGGAATATGCAAACCTAGATAAGACATTTTTAACTGGATGTTTCTGGTTTGACACAATAAATTTGTGACTGGTCCATTGTATGGAGGGGTCACAGGTTATACTTTTTCTGAGTAAAATTGTATTTGTTTCTCTCAAGATTGTTTTTGTCTTTAGCAAACAGTGTAGACCCTTATGAAATGCCGCATGATGCATGATGCGGCATTTCATCAGGGCCTTCACTGTTTGCCAAAGCATGCATTTCGGAGTCACTAGTAAACAAGGGGTCAACCAAAAAGATGCGATATATTACCAAACTGAGCATGCACATTTGAAGATAGATTTTAAAACACGTCATAACTACTATTATCTCATAGGCTAGACCTAGGTTAACCTAGTGCAAAGCTAGGTTATGGTAATTGTTTTAAAATTTCAAACGCTAGTTGCCTGCCAAAAAGGCCTAGACAAACAGGACAGACCCAGATCAGACTGCTTCTACAGCTTCTTCAGGAAGCAGTCTGATCAGGCCCATCCCTGTTTGCTATTTTGATAAGCAATTTGTGAACTTCAGCCATTATTACCATCATTTTATTTGAGAACAGAAAGAGAAAAGTGTTCGAAATTTTAGGACCTTCACCATTAATCTAATTTTTAACCAAATGATGCCTTATTTAATGAAACAACCTAATGAATATTTTGTAACAACTAACTATAGATAGTAAATGCAATTATCACAAAGCTTTAAGCTATTGGGTCTCATCATAATTATTGTACATATCGGCTAGTTTCGCGAATTTCGGTCCCCATTCGTTGAGATAATCATAATCTTGATCACCGGAGCTAGATGTATTCAGGGAACTCAGAGACCCTACAGAACTGCCACCTCCTTCAAAGTCGAAGCCTATCGGTGTATCATATGGAGGAGAATTAGGGTCATCGTCCGCATCATCTAGGCGATTGTTTATAAAGTCTCCAATGTCTGGACGATCTGATGTTGCTCCTAGAGGCTTGACACGAGACTTAGGTATGTCTGTAGCATCCCAGGGTTTAGGATGCTCTCCGTCGTCGGGCTTTCGTAGTCGACTCAGATCATAACCAGTCTGATCTTCTTCACCTAAAGAAAAAATAATTACACAGATTAACTCTTTGCCAGCTAGCGACAAAATTTGTTGTCTGCTGATCTTTACAAACAGTTTGGACCCAGATCAGGCCTGATCAGGATCCAAGCTGTTTGACACTCTGATGATATTCCTGAAAGAATATTTTGAAAAAATTGATGTTGAAAAGTATCTGGAGACGAAAAAAAAATCATGCAAAATTATCCAGCATGCATTATATAGCCAGAAAATGTGATCCTGGTATATATGTGTGTCAAGTCATTTTTCAAATATTCATGCAAAGCTATTGTAAATTTGGAAATTTTCGTGAGGGTTTTCTTTTCGGGAAACTTTGCAGATGCTAAGTTTCCTGAAAATAAAACCCTCCCGAAATGGCAAAATCAAACCCTCACAAAATGGCAAAATCACTCTGTTGTCTACTGATGTAGGTAAATCATACAATAATAGCAAAATTTTAACATGGCAAAGATTCTTTTAATGCTATTTGCAAAAATGAAAATCTCATGAAAATTTCTACCTAGACAGTTTCTATTTTGTGCTTGTGAGCAGAGAAGGGTCTGAGGAGTCTAGACAGATGTACAGACCAATCTGAGTCTTCCCTGGTTGCCTTTTGGACTCATTTTATATACGAGTCATAAGGCATGTTCATGATAAGCTTAAATATTTAGGGGACAACCATATTCAAAATTTTCATTTGGAGAGGCATATCATCGGATATACGGTCGGAAATTTGTTTCATGGCTTCACGAAAGTGGAGCCTTAAAACGTGATTTTCGACCATATATCCCACAATATACTGCAGGAAATGAATATTTTTTTAATATGGTTAACCGCATTCTTATCGCTTCTGCACTTATTTACCGTTAAAAATAAAGCTCAATTTGATGTTTATGTCCCAAACATTTTTCAGTCATGCTGGAACGTTTTCGTTTGTTAAACTACATTGTAGTACTAAGCATTGAGGAAAAAATGCCGTTCTCAATGACACAACACCATGTTAACAGTGAGATTCAAACCTGCCCCACATTGACCGTGGGATTCCAACCACCATCCACTTGGTCACAATTCTGGCACTTTAACAATTGAACAAAAGTACTCCCATTTAACCCTTAAAGCGCCAAGAAAAAAATGCATCTGAAAATGTCGTCTGCTGATGTCGTCTGCTGCAAATAATTGCCTAACATTACTGACGAATTAAGCATAGAAGCAAACAGCGTGGGCCCATAACAGACTGCTCATAGGAGCAGTCTTATCTGGGTCCACACTTTTGCCAAGGAGGCTTCTTAAACTTTTCAGCAGACGAGAAAAGTAGACGACTTTTGTTGCAAATGGCGCATTAAGGTTTAAACTGATAAATAGCCTCACCTGCCCCTTCCTCGTCATAATACATGATATTTTCTCGAATATCATCGTCTGGATCATCCTCAAATGGTTCCTTCTCAACAGGCTTTCTTCTACAGAACAGCAGCCAGGCGATGATTATAATTGCAACTGCAATAAAAAAGGGAATTAACTCTTTGACTACTTATCACTAATGTCATCTGCTGATAACCTTTGCAAACAGTTTGGATCCAGATCAGGCTCGACAAAATGTCCGGCCTGATCTGGATCCAAACTGTTTGACACTCTGATGGTATTCCTGAAAGAACTTTTTGAAAAAGTTGATTTTGAAAAAAAATCAGCAGACGACAAAAAAGCATGGACAATTTCCCAGCAGGCAGAGTTAAAACAGTGTGTTCAGAGGAAAACTATGTTCCCTCAACCGTAAATTGAGTGAAGTATGCTGACCAATTAAGTGAACTTATATTTCTCTGTTTTAAGACTCTATTCAGTATAACACGATAAATGTCCTAAAATTTTGAACACTTCTTTCTGTTCTCAAATAAAATGTTGGTTTCCGTGGATGAAATTCACAAACTGGTTGTCAGAATAGCAAACAGGGAAGACCCTGATCAAAATGCTTCTTCAGAAGCAGTCAGAGTCTGATCTGAGTCTGCACTGTTTGTCTGGCATTTTGGGAGGCAACGATCGAGTGTTCAAAATTTTAGAACATTTACCATATTTCATTTCGTGATAGCAATAGTAACATAGTACAACTCCGCTTTTTTAGAAAATCTACATTTATGAGATAATTATGGTCTACCTATGTGCCTTTACAAGTGGTTGGTTTGAACATAACTTGTTTGTATTAAGCCATCTTTTATAGATGATTAAGAGGAAGTTAGACTGTAAACATTAAAATCACCAACTAAAATGATCATGTAAGAAACGGTATTCCGGTCAAAATTTGACATTTCAAAGTGCTGGTGGGACCTTGAAAATATGTGTAAGGTGAAGGTCACCAAAATCTTATCAGCTCTTTCCCCCTCCCAATAATCTGAAAAAACATAGAGAGAACCTACAATATCAGAAAAATGCAGACTCAGTTTTATTTAGTCTGTTCATAAGAAATAATGGAAAGTGCAACAAATCTTCACCCCATAGCACCAGCTTAAGCAGTATTCTGCTTTCTGTCAGCACTCAACAATGTATCTTACAATGTATCTATGCAAGTTTGATAAAAATCCACCCACTGCTTCAGAAGATAGAGTGCGGGAAATGTTGATATTTACCGTCTTTAAAGGATGGAGACCTTGAAAATAAGGCAAAGGTCACCAAAATCTAATCATCACTTTATTGGTCACAATGATACAGGGTCAAATCAAGGTTAATCTGAGTCAAACCTAGGATTACCTGGGTCAAACCTAGGCTAGGAATACCTGGGTCAAATCTAGGTCAAACCTAGGAATACCTGGGTCAAATCTAGGTAAATCTGGGTCAAACCTAGGATTACCTAGGTCAAAACTAGATAAATCTCAGCCAAACCTACGAATACCTATAGTTAAAAAATAGATCAGCTACAGCAGTGAATTGTTTAATAATTCACTGTTTGGAGGTCAGTTTTTAAGAAGATCAAATCACGCGCGCGTAGCACGAGTGATTTATCTTCGTACAACTGACCAACAAACAGTGAATTATTACTAAACAATTCACGCACTGGAGCTGATCTATTTTGATTCTAACGCACAAATAACGACAAAAACACATTTGAAGTCATTAGCTTCTTCCAACTTTCCGCAATTGCACTGAAGAACTCCCGCCGATATCTAGACTACGCCGCATACGTATACTTGTAACGTCTTTCAAGCGTAAAAACGACGTTACACCTTCTAACGCTCCAGTAACAAAGGACGTCAGCTTTCACACACTTAAGCTGTGAATTATTGTTTGATATATCACATTTTTTTTAACATTGACTCTATAGGCGAGGTGTGTTAGAATAAATGATAATGCTGCCCAACAAATGCCTTGCCTGTCAGCTTACCTATGAGTAGAAGAATACCCAGAATAATTGTTGCACCACCGGCCATTGAAACTGCTGGTTCAGGTGTTGGACCGAGGACACATGAATACCTACAGTAAATGATAATGCTACCCAACATATGCCTTGCCTGTCAGCTTACCTATGAGTAGGAGAATACCCAGAATAATTGCCGCTATCACACCACCCGCCATTGAAACTGCTGGTTCAGGTGTTGGACCGAGGACACATGAATACCTACAGTAAATGATAATGCTACCCAACAAATGCCTTGCCTGTCAGCTTACCTATGAGTAGGAGAATACCCAGAATAATTGTCGCACCACCGGCCATTGAAACTGCTGGTTCAGGTGTTGGACCAAGGACACATGAATACCTACAGTAAATGATAATGCTACCCAACAAATGCCTTGCCTGTCAGCTTACCTATGAGTAGGAGAATACCCAGAATAATTGCCCAGATCACACCACCGGCCATTGAAACTGCTGGTTCAGGTGTTGGACCAAGGACACATGAATACCTACAGTAAATGATAATGCTACCCAACAAATGCCTTGCCTGTCAGCTTACCTATGAGTAGGAGAATACCCAGAATAATTGCTGCTATCACACCACCGGCCATTGAAACTGCTGGTTCAGGTGTTGGACCGAGGACACATGAATACCTACAGTAAATGATAATGCTACCCAACAAATGCCTTGCCTGTCAGCTTACCTATGAGTAGGAGAATACCCAGAATAATTGCCGCTATCACACCACCAGCCATTGAAACTGCTGGTTCAGGTGTTGGACCGAGGACACATGAATACCTACAGTAAATGATAATGCTACCCAACAAATGCCTTGCCTGTCAGCTTACCTATGAATAGGAGAATACCCAGAATAATTGCCGCTATTACACCACCGGCCATTGAAACTGCTGGTTCAGGTGTTGGACCGAGGACACATGCAGCACCGGCCGACTGCAATGCTGCATTACATTGGCAGAGGTTCCCATACCAGCCACTTCCATCTGGACATTCACAGGTGAAGTACTGCTTCTCTTCATCGAGTGGGTTGTTGCATTCTGCAGAGTTTGCATTGGTACATGGGTTCTCATCAATACATGTCCCAGTTACACATGGATTATCAGCACAAAAATCTTTGACAACACAGACACTATTGTTCTTAATGTAGAAGTCTTTGCAGCTGAAAAAAGAATCATAGGCCCGGATAAGTCAATAATGCTGAGGGTGATATTGCCATTATGTTCTTATTCATAAGTCTTAACATATGTTGTGGGTGCTCAAAAGAACCATCTCATTGAGACACCGTCTCATTGAGACGGGTCTTTTGAGTACCCACAATGTATGATTGGGTTGAGAAATAAGGAAAATAATTTGTAATAACCCACTTTTATATCAGCGTCGATGCAAAAAAACATGTCTTCCGGGTTTCTGACAAAGTGAAACTAAATCTGTCTCCTCAGCTACAGAGACTAGCTAGAAAATTGACATTTCACCTGTAGCAAGTTTAGATCCAAAAAGCGAATAACAAAAGCGTTGATCAGTCTGAGAGGATGCACAGGCTGGTTGCGCCTTTGTTGTTTGCAAACCCTGAAGACAGGTTTTCTCATGTCGAGGCCCATCTGGCGGTTTAAGTATGAATTCAGGTCATGAATATATTGCTCAAATGAGCCATCAATTTCACAAGCTTCATGAGTTAACACTTAGCCCACCAGTCATGATTTTTAACGTCTACTGCTCTCATCTGCCTATTTCTTAGATAGACTATACTGCCAACAATATGGACTCAGATCAGCCTGCTCCCTTAGGAGCAGTCTGATCAGGGTTCATATTGTTTGATTTCATGAAAGCAAACAAGGAGATGGTTCTTTTCAGCGCCCAAAACAATGCTAAAAATCATGGGTAAGAAAATATTTACAATTTTTAAGCTCAACTTTTTTTTATCTAAACCTATGGATAAATGAAAACTCCTTAGGTATAAAAATAAAGATACATACTTGCATGCAAAATCTTCCCATAACTGAACGCATACAAACGTAGGTGGACACTGATCCTGGCAGTTATCTCTTACACATCCAAGTGACGTACTTTCCTCTCGCTCTAATGTCGCCGAGAAACTCTGAGCTTCCTCCCCTTGAGTCATCGGGAACCAGTGTCCGTCTACCCGCACATCATTAATACAAGCTGCAATGAAAATTTGGACAATCAGAAAACAAATTTAACCCTTGGCCTTATCCCCCCAGTAATATTTTGACCTGATGTTGATGTTTTCTTTTTACATCTGCTGTATATATTCAAATTCTATTCAGACTAGTTTTATCGTAGAAGCAACCACTAGAAGATGGAGGATAGTAACTGAAAGCATCCAGCCACGTATTGATTGTGAAATGGTGACAAAATATAGTCTGGTATTTTTTGTAAATTTTGATTAAGATTTTGTTCATTAATGCAATAATAGCGATCAAACATGATTTTCAATGCTTTAACGTTTGCCAGGTCCCTAGAAAGAGAATAAAACCTCGGATGAAGAGATTAAACATGATTTTTCAATACATTAACGTTTGCCAGGTCCCTAGAAAGAGAATAAAAACCTCGGATGAAGATATTAAACATGATTTTTTAATACTTAACGTTTGCCAGGTCCCTAGAAAGAGAATAAAAACCTCGGATGAAGAGATTAAACATGAATTTTCAATACATTAACCTTTGCAAAAACATGATTTTTCAATACATTAAGGTTAGCAATGTCTTTCAAAAACCATGAGCTGCCTCATCAGTGGTCTTCTCTGTTTGCTTATGAAAATATGATATATCTGATCCTACACTAGTGAACCTGTCATGTAATTTCTTTGCTCTATATACAAACGTGAAAGTTTATTTATATCATTATTCATAGTGGGTGGAGCTTAGCATGAATATTCATGAAGGAAAGGGTTAATTCATACTTACAGTTAACAAAGTCTTGCTCATTCGCTCTATTTATAGCTGGGATGCCTTGGTCATCATATAATAAGTTAACACCACTATAAATCTCGTCATTCTTTAAGTAGAAGTCCAGCTTGCCATTCTCCGGACCCAAAGATTCTGTATAGTAGAGTCCCTCGCCACTGTCCATCTTTAACATGAGTTCCTTCCCATATCTTTCTAACCTCACCTGATGCCACTGCCCATCACTGGCCGGTACTTGGGACAGAGACACCGTTATTGGCCCATCACCCAGATTGTACGTTGCTTGCAGACGGCTTCCATCAATCTGTAAATAAATCAAACTTTCAACTCTTTCCTTGCTAACGGCCCCTTTTGTCATCTGTTGATACCCTTTGCAAAAAATTTGGATCCAGATAAGGACAGTTGTTACGGATCAAAACCGTTGACACTCTGATAGTGTTCCTGAAAGAATTTTTTTGATTTTTTTTATACAAGTCAGCAGACGACAACAAAGGCATGAAAAATTACCCAGTAAAAATTCTAAGCCCTTGACCTTAACCTCATTGTCATTCCCTGCATGGGGATGGTGGGTAATGAAAAACTTTAGGCCTTATATAATTATTATAGCATCATACTAGCTAATAATGAAATCCATCATATAGTATAAACTCTTATCAGACTGTGTCTAAAAGAGCAGGCTAATCAGGGTTAATACTGTTTTATAAGGCTTATCCGTCTGTCTGTTTGTCTGTCTGTCTGTCTGTGTGTCTGTCTGTCTTTACTGGTTATTTTGTCAGGGAGTGTTCAGATTTAAAAATAAGTTAAAACAAGAAAAAAACACCCCCAAAAATCTGAATATTTAGGATAAACACAGTACACTATAGTTGTAATACCTTAAGCTTAATATATCTATTATTCTGATTCCGGTCCGTGACACTAAACATTAGTCCCTCTGCATCACGTGTTCTGTATCGGAAGCTCACTGCAGTGTTACGGCTGTTCAGAATAGCAATAAAGGAATTTTTCAGGCGCCAGTCTAGGTAACTGTCCTCCTTGAAATCTCTGATAACAGTTTCTGAAAAATAAAAGATTATGTCTTGTTACTACTAATGTCCTGCAGACAGCACCTCCACCCACCCCTAGATAAGAAAGTGTAATATTAAAATTGATTTATTTTCTCATATCTCAACTCAAACATATGTTTTAAGGACACAAAGTAACCTTCTCAAAGAGAAAGTTCTTTTGAGCACCCAAAACAAACGTTAAAACTGATAGGGTAAAAAAATTATCACAATTTTGTGCTCAAAATGTGTTTAAGCAGACTTAGTATTTGAACATATTTTTACGCTATATATTTTACTATTTTACAATACTACAGAACAAGGGTTAAAATCGTTTGTCTGAAAATCTTTTTTACCTTAACAGAGTAGAACCTGATGAAATGCCAATATTTTATCTGCGTCTTTACTGTTTGATAAAGTACCCGTTTTAAGTGTTTCCAAAATACAAATGGTTAATGCTTTGATGACCATAGGCAGATCAATGGTCAGCTGTGTTGATTGGATTATGGGGAGGGATACAGGCCTCCAGATAAAATTGGGTAATTGAAATTATTTATTTTATGTCTCAACCAAACCGTATGTTGTGGGTACTCAAATGAGACCCTTTTGAGCACCCAAAACATATGTTTAAACTGATGGGCAAGAAAAAAATTTACAATTTTAAGTTCAAAAACTGTGCTTAACTGGACCTATGTTGATAGACCTGTAAACTAGATAAATAGTTGATATAAACCATGACATTTATCATGCATGTCAGAACCCTGTAGATAAGCTTTTGGGTCAATTGGGTATTTACGCAACCTGGTTATCCTCAATTGCGTACTTGCAAAAACAATTGCGTATTTTTTTTAAGTCACATTTTTGGCAGTGATTACATACGTTTTCTTATCAAATGAAGCAACGCGAATGTGCCTACATATTTACTCTCATCATCTGCCTTTTTGAGTATCAAACAAGCGGATTTTTATTGTACCTGAAGCAAATCTCATCACCTTGTTGACATTAGTTGCTCGCATCCACTTTGCAAAGTTTCATTTTCCGCTAAAATACTTGACTGGCGCCGAAATTTTATTCATAAAATTGGAATTATACTGTATGCTCGCCAGTAAAAATAAAAATACCCGGCTGGCATTTGTATATTACACAAATGGAAACGAAATGGACCAAATGGTACGCAATGACAGCGCATGTAATTGCATACTGATCGACGGAATTGCTTTTCAGTACGCACAAATTTAATTTTAATTGCTTTTTTGATGATTTTAATTGCGTATTTATGCAAATAAGCTGCTTATCTAGGCTGCTGTAGTACATGTCATGTACTGGTGAAACACTGAAAAACATCCAAGCATGACTGAAAAATTGTTCACTAGAATGTAAATGCCACTAGCAGAGAAAAGAGGTAAACTTACCGGTATCGCATACATCTGAGTCAGATATTCTCCATCCTGGATCACAGTCACACATACTGGATCCCACCCCTGTAATCAAGCACCGACCATTACGGCAATAATTGGGAGTAGCACCACAAGCATCATCTTCACGTTTACATCCATCTCTGGAACCGGGGAAAACATCACCGGTGTTAAGATCATACAACTGAAATAGGAATGAGCCAGCACATGAGATTAATGCATGCTGGGTAATTTTTCATGATTTTTGTCATCTGCTAACTTTTTTCAATATCATTTTTAAAAAAAAAATATTTCAAGAACACTATAAGAATGTCAAATAGGTTTGATCCAGATCAGCCCCGACATTCTGTCGGGCCTGATCTGGGTCCAATGTGTTTGCGAAGATCAGCAGCAGACGACAAAATTTGCTACTGCAGGCAAAGAGTTAATATGCTCAGTGATTAGAATATTGATGTTACAACAAAAAATTAGAAATCTGAAAAGTGCCAATAGGAAAGAAATTTTGTTATTTTGTGACCAAATATGATCAAATGTCTTTTCTTTTTTACCTTTATATTTCTACCTCTTGCACACTATTCCACCTAAATACCAAGTCTTATTTGGTACGACTAAAAAGAAGCAGTTACTTTATTTTGCTATTTGTTTTCCAAATATCATCTATGCTGGTTGTACCAGTGGTCATGGTATTATTATCATTTCAAAGTAAATCTAGTTATGACAAAGTACATGTATCAATTTTTGAATGAAAGGATTTGGATATAGACATCTCCCCTATGTTTGATAATTATTACTCACCATTAATGAGCTGACAAGATAAAATCAGTCAGATTCCGGTCTGGATCAGTGTCAAAACAAGTACCAGTTTTCGTGTTAACTATCACAAATATACTTGCCAAATTTCTTGTCAATAAAATGCCACCAAATGATATGTTTTATTCTAATCTAATAGGATGTCAGTCAATTTTTGCTGGAACAACATTTCAATTTATTCATGTGATGATCAGTTTAAGCTGCCTGTTGTCGTCATTAGCTTTCTGGTATTCGTAAAATGGTGGCTATCACGTTCAAATTTAACTATGTCATTGGTGACGTAATTTTGCTGGTTAAATATTGGACAATGAGAGAATTAAATGATATGGTAACTGGTGAAATGTCATTGCGCAATTCCTAGAAGTAGGAAAATTGTGGCTTCTTTTCTGTCATACCACGATTTCTGGAGCTACCACGAAAACTGGTACATCTACCATACTGCAAATTTTGATGGCACTTACATAGATAAAATAGCAGAAACTGCACCAAAGTTCTGTTTTTAACAATTTCTTACCTCCGTATTATGCCTCAGATTCTTCATACAACCATCAAATTTTTGTGTCATCACATTGTTGGGATAAGAAGAGCCGGGACGTCTTCCTCCAAGCTCGAGAACTTCGTCGACATTAATGTAGATATTTTCTCCAGGAGTAACGCCATGTGCTTCACAATTTGAACGGTCCTCGGTGTTGTTGCTGTCTACTATACTGTTATCACAATGATCGACAACCAGTCTTACCACCTAAATAGAGAAATACAGAAAATGTCGACTGCTGATTTTTATCAAAATCACCTTTTTCGAAAAATTCTTTCAGGAATACAATCAGAGTGTCAAACAGACCCAGATCAGGTCAAACATTTGTCGAGCCTATTCTGGATCCAAACTGTTTGCAAGTTATCAGCAGGCGACACTAGTAGACAAAGAATTAAAGAACTCATAAGAAAATAGCTAGACCATGTGGTGATGGAACTTAACTCCTTAAGGGAAACAATTCTAAAATGGACCATTCCAGATGATGAACAGGACTAATTCATTCATATAAACTAAACTTACAAGAAGGGGATGTGTTGCCTTTTAAAACCTAAGTTGAAAAAGGGCATAAGTGGGTACAATTTTGCAGATGGTCTCAAAATTCAAACTTGGTCTGTATTTTAAAATGCTTTAGCCATCTGCCCCTTCAAAGGTTACTGATTGGAAACCAAAAATGTGACACCACCAACACTGATGACAATACTGCTGCCGACATGATCTATAGATGTTTATCAACTAGGCAAATATTTTATCGTAAGTGATTAAGTGGCCAAAATGTTAATGTTAAGCAATTTTCAGACCCTTCACAACCAGGCCCTCATATCGATTATATCACCTATATATGCATGGGTAAAAGTTCTAAGTTTCCAAAATTTTTTAACTTTAGAAAATCAGAATTTAAAACTTGCTGTATGCCTCAAAATATCAAAAAGTCCACGTTTAATGGTCAAATACCTTTAAATAAATTGAAACTAAATCAGAAAAGTTATTATTACCTGCAGAATTATGCATTTTGAGGCTGACTTTCTATGGAAAGTCAGCCTCAAAGTCCTGAATTCAGGAATAATCCTGAAAACTTTCACCCATGTATATGGAAAGAAAAGCAAGATAATTACCTTCTTTGTCCTATGTATATCAATCCTATGCCATGCCCCATCATTCAGCAGTTTAGGATTGGAACCTTGAATGGTTAAAGAAAGCTCTCCTGTTCCATGATTTATACGTAAGCGAGGAACACCTCCTGACAGTTCTAATAAAATGAAGTCCCTTGGTTCCCCTTGACCAGGCTGGCCATGAGGACCATTATAAAGGATGAGTCCATCAGCTTTGTTGGTGAGTATTTCAATACTTGTTCGACTGTTCTCACACTGCTCGAGGGGCTTGAAGAGGGCATAACCGGTGCCATTGAAAGTATGTCTCAACTGTTGACATCGTGGGCCTTCAAATCCTTCTGGACAGTCACATCTGTAAACAATTAAACAAAATTTGAGCCTGCTTGTTGGTTGTGTAGAGACCAGTGTAGCATGCCTCCAGACAAGAATGCATTCTTAAAAAATATATTTTCTTATTTCTGAAAAGGCGATCTACGGATGCCATTTAATTATCAATATGGAATCAGTGTGTCGGTGTAAAACAGTGTGGATCCTGATCAGCTGGCTTCTAAAGAAGCCAGCTGATCTGGATCTACACTTTTTTCAAAAGAGGATATTCAAAAGAGGGTTGTTATAAAAAAAGATTATTTTCAAAAGAGAGTTGTTATACAATAATGAATTAAACGTTTAAACTAAGAAAGGTGTAGAATTTGAAAAAGTTCATAAGGTTCATTAACTTCAGTGTAACCCAACTGATGCCTAACCTTAGGCCAAAATAAATCTGTGCCTAGGGTAACCAGACCCAACCTAAATTTACTGGTGAAACGTAAGATTTTTTTCAGCTTCACTGTAAAAATATATAATCTTATTCATTTTGAAAGGCATTTCAGTCAAAAATTTTAAAATAAAATAAAGGTGTAACTACCCTTCCTAACATTTTCAGATCTGTTACCCTAAACACATTTATTTCTTATTTGGCTTTACCTAACTACGTCCCAGGCATCTTTGACACAACTGCCACCATGGTAACAATATCCTGGACGGCATTCAATGGGAACTGTATGATCTGTAGCTCTACAGCCACAATCTCTTTGGACATCCGTATTCACACCGACAAAAGAAGCGCCGTGAGAATTGACCAATTTAGGTTTGTCACTGACGACAAGTTTGTTATAACAGCCTCCTTCACAATACTCTTGCTGGCACATGTCTATAGGCACCATCCCAAGTTGTCCTTTATCACCTAGGAGGTTCTGAAACTGTAAAAATATCAGCCGATTAACCCTTTGTATTCTGATGGACTTTCCCATACATATTGATACCATAAGTATAAGATTGCCCATTTTGAGCTTTAAGGGGTCACAGGTAGATATTTCTTTATTATGATGTATTTCTTGAGCTGATTAACCCTGTGCATAGGGCCAGTTAAGCAAAAAAAAATTAGCGTAAAATTGTGATTATTTTCTTACCCATCAGTTTAAACATATGTTTTGGGAGCTCAAAAGAACCGTCTCATTGAGATGGTTCTTTTAAGTACCCAAAACATATGTTTTGGTTGAGAAATAAGAAAAATAAGTTTCTGGTACGCACTCTTATCTGGTGGCCTGCCTGTGTATTCTGATTAATTGGCCCATACATATTGATGCAATATGTACGGGATTGTCCATTTTGAGCTTTAAGGGGTCACAGGTAGAAATTTCTTAACTATGATGTATTTCTTGACCTGATTAACCTTTGTATTCCGGTAGGTTTTCCCATACATATTGATGCAATAAGTATGGGATTGTCCCTTTTGAGCTTTAAGTGCTTAGGTTGCAGGTTTAAAATCAAAATAAAATGAGCTATTTTACGATTTGTTTTCTGATGAATTTTGCCATAAATACTGATACAATAAGTGTGGGATTGCCCATTTTGTACTTTAAGGGGCAGCACCCTAGATAAGCAGCGTATTTGCGTAAATACGCAATTAATATCCTCAAAAAGCAACTAAAATTAAATGTGTGCGTACCGAAAAGCAATTCTAACGATCGGTATGCAATTACATGTGATGTCATTGCGTACCATTTGGTTTATTTTGTTTCCATTTGGGAAATAATCAAATGCCAGTCGGGTATTGATTTTTTTTTACTAGCAAGCGCGCAATATAACTCCAGTTTATGGCTAAATATCGGAGCCCAGTCCAGTATTTCGTGGAAAAACATTATGATGAAAGTGAAACTTTGCAGGATATTTGTTTCAGGTACAATAAAATCCGCTATTTTGATACTTTAGAAAGGCAGACGATGGGAGTGAATAAATATGCAAGCATATTCCCGATGGCTTCATGCAATAGGAAAACTTGTAATTACAGAAAAAAATGTGGCGTAATAAATATGAAAATACGCAATTGTTTTTGCAAGTATGCAATTGAGGATAACCAGGTTGCGTAAATATCCAATTGACCCAATAGCTTATCTAGGGCGCTGAGGGGTCATCTGTAGAAATTTTATGTTGTATTTCTGTAACAGAAGGGTGTTCTAATAGTTTTCAATGTTTCAATTTTTTTTTAAAGTGAGCAGACCACAACAAACGTATAAAAATTACCCAGAATGCAAGAATGACGTACCTCATCCCTGTTTAAGCTGATTAAACCATCAAGCTTGCTCGATTGATACCACGGTGAACCATGGGCAGCACATCGGACATCAGTATAGTCCCCTCTTGTTGGATTGTACATGACACTGAGGCAGTGAACATTCTCTATGTCCGTGCCAAGTTTTTCAGCCAAAAGTGCACGGAATTCTTCATACATGCTTTTTTCATACGCTAATTGTTGTGTGTTTTTCTTTTCTTTTCGCAGAAATTCTTCATCGGTAATTCCTTGGGAGAAAAGAGAGTATATCAATTAATTTAATCATTCACTCTTTCCTTGCTGTCAACTGCTGATGATCTTTGCAAACAGTTTGGACCCAGATCAGAACTGACAAAATGTCAGTCCTGATCTGGGCCCAAATTGTTAGTCAATCTGATATTGGTTCCGAAAGAATGTTTTGAAAAAGTTAATTATGAAAAAAGCCAGCAGACGACATTAAAATAATGAAAAAATTACCGAGCATATGCATGCAAAGAGTTAAAGTCCAATCATAACTGCAAGAGCTGCCTGATCACGGTCTCATCTGTTTGCTTATGGAGGTATGATATATCTGATCCTACACTAAGAGACCTGACAAGTCATTCTGTGTGCTATAAACCAACATGAAAGTTTATTTATATTATTAGTTGTAGACGACGGAGCCTTAAGTATGAATATTCATGAAGGAGCCTTAAGTATGAATATTCATGAAGGAAGAGGTTTAAGTATTGCTTATCTAAATCTAAAGATAATAATTATTATAATAATTATGTCCAGCAAAAGGTACATTTTGGCATGTGTCCTATTCGAAGACTCATAACAGCCTGCTCTGATCAGAGCAGGGTTCAAGCTGTGTCCTGACAGTAGGGAGAAGTGACTTCTCTCTCCAGGAATATTAGGGAGAAGTGACAGTCAGATATGGGAGAAGTTATAGCGCAAAATTATGGCATTTTCTGTCAGTTTAGAAGCAAATTAGCCATATGATTACACATACTATTGCAATTAAATGGAAGCAGTGGTTGTAGATTGTTGCCACTGTGGTGACAGAATGAAAATGAGTCTCCCTAAAATAATCCCAGAGTTGAGTTCTTACACAGTGTGGTGCCTAGAGCGAGGCATTGCAGGATTCCTGCAATTTTACCGCCGATGTCCCTTAAAAAAGCACCCCTTAAAAAAGCACCCAGTTTTGAGGAAGACTCGCACTTCTCTAAATTTCGGCCCCTAGGGCGACAATTTCGCCCTATTGGCCCCCTAGCTTACTCCCTGTCAGAGACTTAGATGAGCGCTCTCTGTATAGCCAAGAAACAAACATTTCTTAGGGAGGAAAAATAAGATTCTGATCAAACTGTAAAAATGTATATACTGATTTGAATCTTCACTGCACACACATGCCAACAGGGAGCGCAGTGGTTGAGTGCTTGACTCGAGACCTAGGGGCCTCACCGGCATCACTGCCTTGTGTCCTTGAGCAAGAAAATTAATCCTAGCTTAGTACTGGTTCAACCCAGGAAGACCCATTCCTTTATAACTGAAAGATTGTTGATGGGATGTAAAGAACCAAATCTAACAATTCTAACACACATGCCAACAAGTGTCTTTACCCTTTACCTCAAACGGATGCCTGTTAACCCTAATTGCCACAAAGAGCAGACCCAGATCAGGCAGCTCTTGTAAGAGCTACCCCTAATTGCCACTAAGAGCAGACCCAGATCAGGCAGCTCTTGTAAGAGCTACCTGATCAGGGTCTACTCTGTTTGGTTATGGAAATATAACGAGATATGGTCCTACATTTGAGGACATGACAAGTAACTTTACTTGTTCTATGTACTAATATGAAAGTTTATTTATATGATTAATCATAGTGGGTGGAGCTTAACATGAATATTTACGAAGGAAAGGGTTAAGCTAGATAGCAGCTCATATAAACTATTTGACTAATTACGGCATCACTGCGTTGTGTCCTTAACTTAGTCACATTAGTCCCAGCCTAGTGCTGGTTCAACCCAGGAAGACCCGTCCGACATAATTGAGAAACTGTTGACTGGGATGTAAAGAATCAAATCAAACAAACAAATACTACTAGTTACAGGCCTTTAGTTAAGAGTGCGTACCAAAAAAATAAATTTCTTATTTCTCAACCAAAACATATATTGTGGGTACTCAAAAGAAAGGTCACACTGAGACGGTTCTTTTGAGCACCCAAAACATATGTTAAAACTGATGGGTAAGAAAATATTTACAATTTTACGCTCAAATTTTGTTTATCTAAATCTATGTAGTTACCTTGTAGTCTGACAGAGCCTGAGCTAAATACAGCATCATCTGTGATGTAATTAATGATAACAGTGACAGCAGATGTTCTTTCATTCTTTTGTTTGTCTTCCACTTTAACCGAGAAGGTGAATGTTGTTGGTGGGACATCCGGTAACAGGGTAATAACTCCACTTGCAGAATTTAGCCTAAAATATTAAGAACAAAATTTAATGCAATCATTCATGTGCAGAACCAGAGGGGGCGTCTGGACCCCCCCCCCCCCCCCCCCCACCCCCACCCCCCCACCCCCTTGAAAAATCACAAAAATATAGGGTTTCTTAGCAATACTGGTCCGGATCCCCTGAAAATTCACAAATCTACCAAGCCAGCATTCAATGTTGGGCCAACATCGGCACGCCAGCGAAAGGCCATTTAAATGGAGTTTCACTGGCGGGCCAATGATGGCCTGCTTATAGTGGTATTTGGATCCTTTCTTCCCTCATCAAAATAACAAAACAAAACCAAAAAAATACAACTTTTTATATTTTCACTGCTGTGAAATACAGCTTTTTTAAAATTTTAAAATATGCATTATATTTAATCAATATTTTCCTGTTTTTCATTACTTTGTATATAATAAAAGCTGTTTATTTCATACTTAGCTGTAAAATCAATGCATATTAAAAAAAATAAAAAAAAATGGTATTTTCACAGTTAAATGATAATGATATCAATCTCAGCCTATATTTTCACTAGTGAATAATTTCACTTTTTTGGATTACCTCTGACTTTTCCATTCACTTAATGCAGCTTACTTCGAGAGTTCAAACGTCTATAACTTTCTTATCTGCAACAGTAATCTTATTAACTATAAATTCTGTGATAAAAGTAAACACTTACGAGATATAATGGGATGCCTCAGTCGTAAGAAGGGTGTATATTTTACCCTCGTTGATAACATCTGGGTCTTCTATATTTACTTCTCCTATCGGGATATTGCCAAATAAACCTAAAAATTGAAAAAGAATAAGAGAATACTTCATATGTATTGTTGTTGGACAAGGAAATCCCCGAGAACCAGAATAATTCGTCAGAAACTAGGCTCTGCTGAGTTTCTGATGAAATTATTCATGTCCGAAGGTGGGATTCCCTTGTCCCACACCAAAACATTATGATGGATACATTTTCTTGCCAACTTTGTGATTTTTTAAGGTTTCATATGAATTCTGTGAGTTTCGCATAAAAAAATGATTTTTTGAGTTAGTTCCAGTTGGAAAAAATAAGTTCTGCAACAAACTTTTCAGATGCAGTATTTCAATAGGGTCTACACTATTGACCAAGACAAAAATGATCTTCAGAGAATGAAATTCACCTATAAACTCACAATATATACAATGCACCATCCAAAGTTTATTGTATCCAGTCAGAAAGAAGAATACATAAAAGATTCCCACAGAAATTCAAAAATACAATTCCATGATTTTCCATGATCAACAATGTAATTTCCATGACTATTTAATGCATGGCCTCCAACCTCCCCTTTAAGCAGCATCTTCACCACGCTGAGCCTAAATGTGGAATGCAGCAACAACAGCAGGCTTGTAGACCATGCATGCATTTGAAATAATTAAATCTCGAGACCACCAGTAGCCAGAAATCTAGCTGTTGGACACACAAGTGTCCGACAGCTTGTTTTCTGGCTACTGGTGGTTTCGTCAAATTATTTCACAAATTCCATGATTTTTCCATGATTAATCAGTTTTTTTCAAATTCCACGATTTTTCCATGCATTGAACTTTTATTAGTGATTTTCCAGGTTTTCCAGAGCTTGTGGGAACCCTGAATTACATAAAAGGTGAAGGGTTACCTTTGTAATTATAGACAGTTATAACTTGATTTCCCTCCGAGTGAATCACATCATCCTCATCCGTGACCTTCACTTCCATGTTGCGAGTTCCGCATTTCACAGGTGTACCCGAATCGCACATGTATATTGGTAAACTGATGAGACTTTCTTTTTCACGATCAAATTCTCCTGATACACGAATTGTTCCCTCTCCATTGCCACCGTCACCTTCTGTAACACACAAAAAAATGATATTTGCTTATTATGTCTGTTCAAAAGGACTCTAGAAATGTTTTACTAAGGGAACAGTCTGCTCTGAATCCATATTGATTGCAATTAATCAACTTTGTCTTTGTTAAATGACTTAGTCAACTGAGAATAGACTGCAGTTCTGGTTGTAATATTTGTTTGTTTTTCATTCACTGTTTTCCAAAACACTTGCTGAATGACCGTCAATGAGATCCACTTTCTTGCTCAAATATTGGCTTTATCTAAAACTAAGTTCAGTTGACTACATGCAACCCCTTTTCTTATGTAATTTTGAGGTTGTATACTGTATAAATAAATTAGCTGGTATAATGAATCCATGTAGCATAGCACAAGTTTAGATGAACAAAATTTATGTGCATAAATTTGTAAATATTTTCTCACCCATGAATTTTAACATATGTTTTTGGTGCTCAAAAGAACCGTCTCATAAGCACTTTTAACTGAAGGCCTGGCATAGAAATATATTTAGCATGACAGGGATATTCCTTATCTGCCAATATTTTTTGCTCTGAAAGCGTTGTCTGCTTATGTCTGCTACCTTTATATTAAAGTGCACTCGAAATAAATGGCAGCCAATAGTATGAACCCTGATGACTGCTACCATAGTAGTCAGATCTTGGTTCATACTGTTTGCGATCTACTACATCAAAGTACTTCAGCAGATGAGAAAGCAGACCACAATTGTTGTGAATGGCAGGAAAAAGAATGAAGATACTTACGTTGATTGAAGATCAATTCAAATTTGTTGCACTGGCTTCCCTGGATACACCTCAATTCAAAAGTAAATGGTGGGCCATTGTCTGGCGTATCTGCATCCTTTGCGGAAAAGGTGGTCACTTCTCCATTGGAGTATACAACATTCTCCTTTATCGTGGGGACAATGGGTTGGGCAAAGTCTGGGAAGTTGTCGTTCACATCAAGTACGTTAACTGTTAGTGTGGCGGTGCCAGTGTTCTGTGGCATACCTGGGAATAAAATAAAATCATTATTAGTACAACATTCTCCTTTATCGTGGGGACGATGTGTTGGGCAAAGTCTGGGAAGTTGTCATTCACGTCAAGTACGGTAACTGTTAGTGTGGCAGTGCCGGTATTCTGGGGCATACCTGGGAATAAAATTTAAAAATGAGTCGTGACATGAGATTTCCAACAATGTGACATTTTGACAAGTGTAGACTCAGACGAGCCTATGTAGCCTCCTGTTAAGCTTAGAAATTCCGATTGATGTTTGGTCAGTAGCTTAACAGTCATAGAATATTTAAGCGACTAGCAAAGGCTCTGATCAGACTGCCCATAGGGGCAGGCTGATCTGAGGCTTTGCAAGTCGCACATACCACATTGTTGGAAATCTCATGTCACGGCTAAAATCATTATTGTTTAACTCTTTGCATGCTCTGTAATTTGCCAGACTCTTTTGTCGTCTGGTTGATTTTTTCTAAATCAACTTCTCTGAAAAATTCTTTCAGGAATGCTATAAGAGTGTCAAATGGTTCGGATCCAGACCAGGACCAATATTCTGTTGGTCATGACCTGGGTCCAAACTGTTTAAAAAGGTTATCAGCTGATGACAAATTTGCTGCCAGCAAGGAAAGAGTACTATTGACATGTTGGAAAGGTACATGTAAATAATCATTTTTCATCTAGCCACCATCTAACAAAAATTTTCATTCTTTTTTGTCGTCTGCTGATTTTTTTTCAAAATTAACGTTTTTGAAAAATTCTCTCAGGAATACCATCAGAGTAACATTGTCAAACAGTTTAGATCCACATCAGGCCTTACATTTATTGGCGCCTGATCTGACTCCAAAACTGCTTGCAAAGGTTATCAGCAGACAACACTACTGTCCCACCAGCCATAAGTGACAGTGGCGTCATGTTTTGTTTACAAAGTTATCATGGACTTATCATCAATAGATCACTTGTGTATTAATCCTATCCACAGGATAGGATTAATACACAAGTGATCTATCTATTAGCGTTGGCTCAAGAGGAGTGTACTTAATAATTGTAAACAAAATATTATGTCACTGTCACTCTTGGTTGGCACGAAAAATACTCTCGGGAATACCATCAGAGTGACATTGTCAAACAGTCTTAATCCACATCAGGCCTGGCAATTTTTGGTCCTTATCTGAGTCCAAAACTGTTTGCAAAGGTTATCAGCAGACGACACTAGAAAGCAAAGAGTTAAATAAAGTGCACAATGCTTAGAACATTACAGAAGGGCGGAACATAGTGGCTCAGTTGGTAGAGCATTAGACTGGGGATTGAAGGGTTGCTAGTTCGAGACCCACCAGAGTCACTGTGTTGTGTCCTTAAGCAAGACACTTAATCAGCTGCTTAATACTGGTTCAACCCAGGAAGAAAGGAAATCATCCGGACATGACTGAAAAATTGTTGACTGGGACATAAAGCATCAAAATAAACAAACATTACAGAAAGTCTTAACAAACTTAGTGTTCTTGTACAAATTTGATCAAAATCACATGATGAGTAAGAAAGTTATGACTATTTGAAATCTTATACCTCACTGCATGTAGGGAAATTGTTGATGATTTGTCATCTGCTGATTTTTTATCAAAATCTTTCGAAAATACCATCAGTGTCACACCCTTTAGATCCAGATCAGGCCTGACATTTTCTCAGGCTTGAATTAAGACAAAACTATCACCAAAGGAATTATAAGCAGGTATCACTTGTATAAAGAGTTATGCTGTTTGTTCAATACACGCATTTATTTCGGCATCAACAATAGAGTCTTGAACTTGTATTCAATTACCTAAATTTCTAAATATCGAATAAGTTCTTATACTCATACTAGTATATGGGTCTAATCACGAAATTACAATCAATCATAGTTTTTAAAAAGCCTCAACCCACTAACAAATAACTTGGATATATCTAATTAATTACCCTTCAAAGTGCCACTTACATTTTGCAGCAGACGACATTTTCAAATTCTGTTGGTATTTTTAGTAACATATGTTACGGGCCAGGCACTCTCGCATATATCTACATAAGGTAGATTTCGCATAGCTTCTAGTATATAATCAATCTCTGACAACTGCGTCAGAGAGTCGACTCTTTGGCTCAGTGGTTAGAGCATTGTTCTTGTACCGGGGCGACCCGGGTTCGATTCCCAGCAAAGGCACGGGAAATTTTTCAGCTATGCTTTACTTTGTTATGGCTATCATATCGTAAGATGGGGGCTCACGTCCGAGATTGGACCTTAGTTTCGACTAAAAAGGATTTCCGTCATCATAAATGATGACTCCTTTGAAGAGGGGGAGTGTTACGGGCCAGGCACTCTCGCATATATCTACATAAGGTAGATTTCGCATAGCTTCTAGTATATAATCAATCTCTGACAACTGCGTCAGAGAGTCGACTCTTTGGCTCAGTGGTTAGAGCATTGTTCTTGTACCGGGGCGACCCGGGATCAATTCCCAGCCAAAGGCACGGGAAATTTTTCAGCTATGCTTTACTTTGTTACAGCTATCATATCGTAAGACATAATAAAGCTTGCCAGCAGAGGATTCACATTAAATGTCACGAATTATTTAGTCCAAAAATCATTGAGCAAATTGCAAGCTTTGTCGTCTGCTGCAATCGTGTTTGGCATTTTGAGGGTTAAATCAAATGTATCCCAAAGGGCCAGTTAAGTTGAGCACCCACAACATATGTTTTGGTTGATAAATAAGAAAAATATTATTCTGTTATGCACTCTTATCTGGGGCCCTGCTTGTTATTCATTAATTCTGCTACACTGACATGCCCAAAATCATAAGTACTTCTTTGAGTACCACCTATACCCCCCCCCCCATCCCACCCGTGCTCACTTACTAGTTGGGTTATCAATAGCAAGGATATGTATGATATGGAGTGCAACTGTTTCTCTGTCCAGTTCATGCTTCACTGTAACCAGACCATTCTGATTAATTGCGAATTGGTCCATGGGATCCGACTTCTGCTCTATATGATACCTATAATAAAGAGAAGGAGAAATAAAGCAGGGTGTCTTCTGCTGACTTCTTAAAAAATAACTTTTCTAAAAAATCGCAGTTGCAAAATGTTTGGATCCAGATCAGGACCGACAGAAAGTCGGTCCTGATCTGGGTTCCAAACTGTTTGCAAAGGTCAGTCGACAAAAGTAATAACTAAGAAAAGAAGTAACAAAGTTAAAATGAAAATAATTTCAACTGCTGATTGTTTTTTTTTTCAAAATTAACTTTTCCAAAAATTCTTTTAGGAGCACTATCAGCGTGGCAAACAGTTTGGATCCAGATCAGGACGGACATTTTGTCATCCTCATCTGCATCCAAATCGTTTGCAAAGGTTATCAGTAGATGACAAAAGTCACCATTAGCAAGGAAATAGTAAAAACACCACATTTAACACAGTAGACAACTTGCAATCATGTAATCAACTTTTTGAAACTGAATTATTGCAAATGCAAGAACTAAGTTTGGGGGCAACTAGGGCAAAATTGTTGCTATAGGAGCCAAAATTTCGCCCTAAATGGGACCCATGGAGAAGTGGGAGTCTCCCTATAATTTTTTATTTACAGAGATTCTTTTTCATTCTGTCACCACACAAACGCAAGCTGTGGTGACAATCTCCTACCACTGCATCATATTTCTCCTTCCATTTAATGGCGATAATATGTGTAATAGCTAATTTGCTTCTAAACTGACAGAAAATGCCGTAATTTTAGGAGCTATAACTTCTCCAAACCTGTTTGTCACTTCTCCCTAATTTTACTGAAGGGAGAAGTCACTTCTCCCTAATGTCAGGGCCCAGCTTGAACTCTGAAATATTTTTTGTTGTTTGCTGGTGTGATTTTTTTTTTGTAATAAACTTTTGTTTTGTCCAGTTCATGCTTCACAGTAACTAGTCCATTCTGATCAATGGGAAACTGGTTGATTGATCAATCAATCTATGGAGAGAGATCAAGAGAGAGAAAGAAACAGACAGACAGACAGAGAGAGACAGACAGAAGGACTGACGGACAGACAGAAGGGAGGGAGGGAGGGAGGGAGAAAGAGGCAGTACCTCTTGAATTAGGGAGACTATTTTGGGAAAACTTGAAAGGATTGCAGGTTCTACCCAGGAAAATGACCCAACATGACAGTAAATTTGCTTACTAGAACACAAAGCAACAACTCAAATAAATATGGCAAATGTTCTGAAGTTTGAACACTGCTTGGCTACAAATAAGATCTAGACAAACAGTGCAGACCCAGATCAGACTGCTTCTTCAGAAGCAGTCTGATCAGGGTCTACCCTGTTTGTTTTTCTGACATGCATTTTTTTAAATTCCAGCCCTCATAAATAGCATTTTACTTAAGAACAGAAAGAGAAAAGTGTTCAAAATTTTAGAACATTTACCGCAAGTAAAAAAATACATACGTGAAGAAGCCATAAGCAGGATTAACATCGTTGTCTGTTGCATTAAACACTGCCAATGATTTTCCCGGTTGAGCATCTTCAGAGACATCTTCTGTTTGGGTAGGCCTTGCAAATTTAGGAATCTCGTCATTACCATCAGTAATCGTAATATAGATGAAGGTCTGTGCGTGGTTCTCTTTATAATCACCTGGGTTACTGTCACTGGCATTGACAGTCAGGTTAAAAAATCTTTTTGAGCCTAGATCGTAGTCGATTGGCTAAAAAGAAAATCGTAATGAAACGTGTGAGATTTATACCATTACCATGATATATCTGATATATTCTGTTTTGAAAATATGTAGATCGAGATCAGTTGGCTTCTGATCAGGAACCACACTGCTCTTTTCTATCATCTGACATCCTGTCTGTAAGTGATATAGCCCCATGCATTAAAATGGATAAACCACTAGTGGTTTACAGATTTTGGTAACATTATGTATTGATGGCCAATATAATGTTGGGTATATATATGACAAAATCTTCGCATTTGCTAAACAAAAACTGGATTTCAATGTAGTTTTATGGTCATATAGTAAATAGAATCTAATATTTAGGCTCTTGTTTGTTTGTTTGATTTTGATTCTTTACGTCCAATCAACACTCTACCACTGAGCCACTGCGCTCCCTTCATGCTCTTGTATTATCAGCATTAATGTCTTAACAACAAATGGTAGCTTAATGAAGGTCAAAAGTATTGCAGAATGCTCTCTTGGAACATTCTGCTATACTTTTTGACCTGCATTAAGAGATAATTGGTCTTGAAAACCAATTTTGGTCTTTTTTGAGTGGCCGCTTAAGACAGGTTTTACTGTACTTACGGAGAACACAGTAAGCTCCCCTTGATTTGTTTCCCTGAGAGTAGTCATCTGGAAATAAGTTTTATCCTCCGTATCTGCCAGTCTGTATGTAAGATCAGCGTTGATTCCAATGTCGAGATCATAGGCTTGTATAAGACCAATCCGTCCGCCATGCTGCTCCTCAGGAAGAACAAACTGAAACAAGAAATAGCCATGCAAGATGTTAACCCTCTCACCCCTAAATTTCAAGGTAAACTCTACTGCATGCTGCAGACATTTCATATTGTTAAAGTACATTATAATTTTATTACAGATTTCTAGTCATAATGCGGCATTTCATGAGGGTCTGCACTGTTTGTAAAGATAAAGACAAATTTTCACCACAAGGAGGCATCATAATTTAGAAATTTCTACCCATGACCCCTTAATCATGCGAATGAAAAGAGTTATGGCTGTATCCTAATAAGTTAGGAGATATTCTGCTAATATGAACAAGGTATGCATAATGCATGCATTGACTATGAGCAATATGCCCCTTTAACTTTTCAACATTAGGGGCCAGGTATCCAGATAAGACTGCGTTATCAAAAATTAATTTTCATATTTCTCAATGAAAACATGTGTTTTGTGTGCTCAAAAGAACCGTCTCATAACATATGTTGTAAGTACTCAAAAGAACCGTCTTATAACATATGTTGTGGGTACTCAAAAGAACCGTCTTATAACATATGTTGTGGGTACTCAAAAGAACCGTCTTATAACATATGTTGTGGGTACTCAAAAGAACCGTCTTATAACATATGTTGTGGGTACTCAAAAGAACCGTCTTATAACATATGTTGTGGGTACTCAAAAGAACCGTCTTATAACATATGTTGTGGGTACTCAAAAGAACCGTCTTATAACATATGTTGTGGGTACTCAAAAGAACCGTCTTATAACATATGTTGTGGGTACTCAAAAGAACCGTCTCGATGAGATGGTGCTTTTGAGCACCCAAAACACATGTTTAATTTGATGGATAAGAAATAAAAATAAAAATTTACATTTACATTCAAAATTTTTTATGGATTGGTGGAAAAATGCAAATCTATCATACCGAGTATGTCCTGTTGAAGTATGGAGCATTATCATTTGCATCCAGTACTGAGACCGTCAACGTTCCACTTCCACTCAATCGGGGAGTTCCTTTGTCTTTCGCCTCGATGATAATATAGTAGGTGTCAATAGCTTCTCTGTCGAGCTTGGCGGTTGTCACGATGCTGCCAGTTGATGTGAGATTGAAATGTTCCTCTGGTCCTTGGGATACCAAACGAAGATCATATTGGGCATTAACTCCTGCGTCATAGTCTGTCACGACCACATCACCAACCCAAGAATCTACAACAAATACATGCAGTTGAAAAATAAATATATGAGCCACAGCATGTGATGTCCAACAATGTGGCATTTTGACAAGTGTAGACTCGGACGAGCCTGTGTGGCCTCCTTTTATACTTAGAAACTCCAAATGATGATCATTCAGACAGTAGTTTAACAGTCCTAGAACACTCAAGGGAATAGCAATGGCTCTGATCAGACTGTGGGTATGAGCAGGCTGATCTGAGGCTGTGATGGTCGCACATACCACATTATAGGAAATCTCATGTCGTGGCTCAATTATAAATGTGACCAGGAAATGGCATTATCACAACTACAGCAAAATAGGGGCTTCATATTGGGGCCTCGACACAAGAAAACCTGTCTGGGGTTTGCCAAAACAAAGGTGAAGGCCTCTGCACAGTCTGGTCTGCGCCTTTGTTATTCACTTATTGGAAAGAATCATATATAAACTGGCTTCCAGCAAAATTTCTATTTTCTAGCTGCTCTCTGTCGCTGAGCAGGCTGATTTGGGTATGACTTGGTAAGAAAGCCTAAGATTGGTTTTCTCCCATTGAGGGCCATTTAATGTCACCTAGGTTCTATTTAGGGTACAACTTGTGTTCATAATATGGGCCATGTCGCGATAAAACCTGTCTTCGGGGTTTCCGATAAAGGGAGACTCAAACCAGTCCCCTCAGCTACAGAGACTAGCTAGAAAATTGAAATTTCGCTCATAGCAAGTTCGGATATGATACTTTCCAATAAGTGAATAACAATGGCGCTGATCAGACTGTGCAAAAGCCTTTAATATTCCCAAACCCCGAAGACAGGTTTCCTCACGTCGAGGCCCATATCATTAGAGAGGTATATCATCAGCTGGACAGTTGGAAATTACGTTTTACAAAGCTGTAAAACCTGACTTCTGACCATATATTACAAAGCTGTAAAACCTGACTTCTGACCATATATTACAAAGCTGTAAAACCTGACTTCTGACCATATATTACAAAGCTGTAAAACCTGACTTCCGACCATATATCCAATTATATACCTCACCAAATGAACATTTTGAATATGGTTGTCCCTATTCTAATGAACTGCTTACTGTCAAACGTTCATTTCATCCCAAACTGGAGTGTTGCAATCTGTCTTAAACTGCATGTCATCCAATGAAAGATGACATCTTTAATGTTGTCAAACTATTTCCAAATATCTCTTATACAGTATACTGTTGAAAATTTCTAACATTATCCAAATAGATGTCCCATTACAATAGCATGTGCATAACAGTGCTCGCGTTTATGCCGTAATAATATCTAAATACGCAATGAAAATCATTAATACGCAAAATAGACAAGTAGCCTGCGTACATGGGACGCAAGATCACAAGCAGTCGACTTTCAACAAATTTAAGCCAGCTCAATAGTAACCCTTGAATATCAGTCTTTTGTACTTTGCAACGCTTCAAAATGAAAAAGAGACTGCTATAAATATCATTCACTTGTGGTTTTCTGAGATCCATTGTTCATAGCAAAGGAAGCAGTCTGATCTGGATCCATTATTGTTTGCAGTATAACAGGACTTTAGTTAAGAGTGTGTAACAGAAAAATAAGTTTCTTATTTCCCAACCAAAACATATGTTGTGGGTACTTGAGAACCCAAAACATACGTTTAAGCTGACCGGTAAGAAAATATTTACAATTTTACACACAAAAATTTTGTTTATCTAAACCTGTGAATATAAGCTATCATAGTACATAAGCAGATGAGAGCAGACAACTGTTGCTGTGAGTGGCAGCAGTTTATGATTTCCTAAGGGAGCAGTCTGATCTGGGTTCATATTGTTTGCAGTACAAGCTTTCATAGTACATTTAACACATTAATTCAATTTTTGGAATTTTCATGGAATCATAATTCCAACTCAGAGATTTTGATTGGTCCGTTGGCAAAATTAAATTGTTTTTACACTTCGATAAAAACCCATGAGTAGGAATATTTGATAACTGCCTTGATTTCACAGTGCTAGATTGTGTTGATAATAACGAACTGTACAGAAAACTTTATTAATTCTACCAGATTAAATATAGTTAAGTATGTTCTAAAGCTTATTTAAAAGCCCTTACGCTGTACATGATGGTGCACATTCAAAGCAACGGGGGAACTCTAAGAAATGAACAGGATGGGGAGTTATGTGACGTCACTTAACAAACAGTCACGTCATTGAAGAGAATCGTCATCAAAACATCAACAACAAAATGTTTCAACGCAGTTTGAACTTGTCAAATCGCACTTTCAAAATTGACGTTAAGATCCTAGATCTACTTCGGAGATTTAAGGCAGGACTTGTGAAGGTAAGTGCTTCGATCCGTGGCCCAATCCGTGGCAGGGCCTTTCAATGAGCCCAGCAAGCTGTACGCATTTTTGACATAAGAAAACACTTCAAAACTAAATGTAGTTGTTTTGAGCCCAATCAGCCCATACTCACACATTCGCCCCAAATAGAGTGCAATTTTAATCATTATTTAGCAAAACAAAGTTTGAACTGACAGAATTTTCAAGATGGCTGCCCGATCTTCATAGACAGCGGTTATGAACTATTTTTCTTCAGTGGGCTTTTAAATTTGAAATTTTGTCAACAACCTTTTACAAATGTGCTGTTTTGTTGGAAAGTTGGAATTATAAGGAATAAAATTTAATTTTTTGGTTTTTATCGATGTGTAAACTCCGGCGAATCACTCACAAATTCAGCATAAAGCCCTCCAGGCTTTATTCAATTTGTGAGTGATTCGCCGGAGTTTACACATCGATAAAAACCAAAAAATAAAATTTCATTACTATAATGAATACTTTGGGCCTCTTGCAAAAAAAGGGATGGGGCTTCAGGTTAACTTTGCAAGAGACCTGAAGTATTTCATGATTTCATGAACAGATTGATAAAATTGATTTTTTTTTTTTATTTACATTTTATAATAAATATCTAAAATATAAAAATGATTTTTAATTTAGGAATAAAACAGTTTTATATTTAAAATATAATTGTTTTAACAGCTTTGTCGAAGTGTAAAACTGAAAAGCGGAACAGCCAGCCTTAACACAGACAGCCAAAGGAGCAAACAAGAGGCTTGCTTGGGTGTGGCTTACTGTCAATCACAATACCAGTGTCACTTTTAGCAAATGAGATTGATGTTCAAAGCGTATTGCACGTGCAAGTGAGCATAGCAGCTGTCAATCAAATTTGTGTAATTCATGAAGTTATGAATGATAGCAAAAATTTAAAGATTCATAAAAGGATTGCTTTGAAAATGTAACTATAATCAGATAAGAGCAGACAACAGTAGCTGTGAGTGGCGGGAAAGGGTTAACTGCAGTTTCTGTTACTGTTTAGTTGATAAGGGAGCAGTCTGATCTGGGTCCATAATGTTTGCAGTATAAGCTATCATAGTACATAATCAAATGAGAGCAGATAACAGTTTCTGTGAGTGGCGGGAAAGGGTTGACAGCAGTTTCTGTTACTGTTTAAGTGAATCCTTTCATGTTGTAATTCATTGCCTTAAACACTGAGTTCAATAAAAGTATCCAATATCCATTTATGTATATTTTAGCAGAGACAATAGCATAATGAGTGTTAGAACCAATTGTTCATTGATTACTAGTCTAAGAATGGACTTGTCCAGGTCATCAGGAAGATTCCATTTTCAGAATTTCAGCACTAAAAGAATTAATTTTCAACTTTTGCATGCTGGGTACATTTTCATGCTTTTGTTGTTGTCTACTGACTTTTAAAAAAAAAAAAATTCAGGAACACTATTAGACTTGTGTCAAACCGTTTCCATCCAGATCAGGACAATTTTCTTGCATGTCCTTATCTATGTCCAGACTGTTTGCAAAGGTCATCAGCAGACAGCATTTGTTGAGGCCAGCAGGCTACAATGAGTTACAACTTCAGAAAAACTTACTGGGAACCTTGTTTTCCATAATTTCCATCTGCAACTTATTCGTAGGAAAGAATGGTGCATTATCATTGACGTCTATCGGGCTTACAGTCACTTTACCACGACCAATCAGTGGATTAACTTGTGCATCTGCAACATCCACTATAAACTGAAACTCTGCCTTTCCATTTGGCAAGTCACGATCCAGTGGCTTTTTTATAGACAATTCTCCAGTTAAACGATTAATTTCGAAGAATTCAGCATCTTTCTGGTCGGTGAAACTCAGACTATAGTAAAAAGTGTTTTGTCCATTATTGTCTATGTCTGTGGCAGTGATCTAAAAATATAAAAAAAAATCATCAATAAATCAAAAATAAACAGCATGGTTGAAAAAGGATTTGAGCCAGCATGTATATGAGATTTTGGTACCCATCCCATTGTCATGCAAAGAAGGCTCATGCTTTGATTTGATTCTGTATTTCCAAGTCAATAATTTTTCAGTTATGTCTTGACAGGTCTTCCTGGGTTGAATGAGTACTAAGCAACTGATAAAGTGTCTTGTTCAAGGACACAACACAATGCCTCCAGTGAGGCTCTAACCCACAACCCCTAGATCTCAAGTCAAGCACTCTACCACTGAGCCACCACGCTTACCTCAGAAGGCTCATGCGAGCCTGCCATCCATGCAGTCTCACCATAGTCTTTGCTGCTCGGTTACACAAATTATGGATACAGATTGAAACTCAGACCAAAATTCAAACGTCTAACCCATCTGGGTACATCAATCAGCACTGATGCTTAAAGGAGGCATTTGCACATACAGTAAAACCTATGTATAACGGCCACTCTCAAAAGACCGAAAATTGGTTTTCAAGACCAATTATCGCTTAATGCAGGTCAAAAGTATTGCAAAGGGGAGCATTCTGCAATACTTTGGACCTTCATTAAGCTACCATTTGTCATTTAGATCTTTGTTTTGTCTATTTTTGAGTGGCTGTTTTACACAGGTTTTACTGTATGCGATAACTATCAAAATTTCATGTACAGGCTTATTCCATCTTCCTTTACACATAAAATGCGATCTAAAAACTACGGCAAAATATTTTCTATCCCATGGCTGTATGCATCATTCCCTTTAATTTGATATGCAACATTACCATATTCTGAAAGAGTTTAATTTTGGCCTCTGCCCCACCCCCTAAGTCCATCCAGGGGGGGAAGACCTAGTTTTTTGATCTAAAATCCTGTCTGATATGTTTCATATCTATTGTACCACTATCTGCATGCGAAAATTCAGTAAAATATATTTACAACTGACTGAGTTATTGCGAAATTTAAATATTTGAACTTGACCCCATCTAAGGGGTCAGGGGGTGGGGTAAAATTTTAATCACTGTCGTGCTTATCTTCAGGCACTGGGTAATCATGAGCTAGTTGTTAGATGAGAAGTTGTCAGATATAATAGCTTTGAGGAAATGTGAAGTTAATCATACCAAAAGGCCCATATAGCTTTTGCATTAGCCTAAACCTAAGTAAAAAAGGGCCATAACTCAGTCAAAATTTTGCGGATGACCTCCAAATTCAAACTATACCTATATTTTATCATGTTTTACCCTTGTGTAAACATAGAATGAAATTGTTGCATCCCTTCAAAAGTTATTGATCGGAAACATCAATTTAGCCGAAAAATATGTATAAAAAGGGACATAACTCACTCAAAATTTTGCGGATGACCTCCAAATTTGTACTGAACCTGTATTTAAAGATGCATTACCATTTTGTAAACTTTCAATGAAATTGATGCATCCCTTCAAGAGTTATTGATCAGGAACCAAAAGTGTGACGACGCCAACAACGCCAAGACATGATTCCTATGTGTCTACAAAGCTTCGCAGGCGACACAATTATAACCTGACAATCCCCTAGATATATAGATTGGACCATCCCAAGTTTATTGTATCAAACCAGAATGAAGAATCTATTAGAATACAAAGGGTTAGAATACTTACCGTTTCTATTACTCCTACTATGCTGTAATCATTTTCCGTGAAACTGGTAAAGGTGTAATCATTGACTTTTGGTGGGTTGTCATTAACATCTAAGATATTGATAGTCACGTCTGCTGACCCATAGTTGATTTGATCAAACACTGTCACAGTAAAGTTGCATTGCTGAAATATAAATGTATGTGTATAAAAGTATGGTTTTTTGTTTGGCTCTTGTGATTTTATGTCCCAGTCAACAGCTATGGTCATGTTCCAGCTCTGAAAACCCAACATTTGATTTGCGAACAGAAAGAGAAAAGTGTTTGTAATTTTAGAGCAAATACCATAATTCATCTTGAAATGACAAGGAGTGTTCAAATAAAAATGCATCTAGCTTAATAATATTCTTCACAGATATACAATTAATATGTTTCTTGAATGATTTAATTGCATTCTGTAACTTGATACCAGACATATAGAGAAATCAAAAATATACTTCTCAAGTTATTATAGCCATTTATATGTTGTTCACTCCAATACACTAAGCTACATTACTTATGTAAATATGTATTTATGTGCTAAATGTCCTAACCCTGATAAATAAAGTCTTTACTTACTTACTTACTATTTCTAAAGCAAATATCAACACAGTATTTGTATATGCATTTAGTTTCATATCTTTTAAGTATAAGACAAATTGTCCTCGAATTTTAGATGCAAGTTTCGTAAAATTTCTCTAAGCTATTTGTGGGACAAAATTGATAAAACCTTTATTTATTTTAGCACAAACCTCATTTTGAGTGATCAACTGATGACATATTGATGTACATTGCTGTAATTTATGCCTTGCTTAGTGCTGAAAATTAGCTCAAGAAATAATGATGGGGTTTTCAAGATACAAAGCCACGATCTTCAGATAAAGAAATACAACACTATTTAGAAACCATAACCTGTACATGTGACCCCTTGATAAATACAATAGACCATCCCAAGTTTATTATTTCTATTTGTATGGGAAAACTCATTAGTACAGAATGAGTTAATCAGACGTTTTGTGATATCAGGATTTGAGTTAAAAGTGAACTTTAACTCTGCCTACTGGGTAATTTCTTTGTTGTCTGTTGATTTTTTTTCATAATCAACTTTTTTGAAAAATTCTTTTAGAAATACCACCAGAGTATCAAACAGTTTGGATCCAGATCAGGCCGAATGTTTTTGAACTGGGTTCTAACTGTTTGCAAACATTATCAGCAGAGGACAGAGAGTTAAAAAAAGCTTCTACCTTGATGCCTTCATCATAATCCATAGGACCAGCTACTTTCACCACTCCGGTCTGCGGTTGAATTGTGAACGGAATAGTCACAGGACCTATTGTCTGCATCTGATATAACAGTTTGGCATCTAAAATGTAAAACGAATTACTGTATCAAATCACCATATCACCTCATAAACACAAATTTTGGGCGTAAAATTGTGAATAATTTCTTAACAGCCAGTTCAAGCATTTGTTTTGGATGCTCAAAAGAACCGCCTCATCAATGCAGTTCGTACGAGTACCCACAACATATGTTTTGGTAGAGAAATAAGGGAGTGAAGTATTCAATATGCTCCATTATCTTGAGGCCTGTGTATTTATCTGAAACCATAGGCCCATGGTTCTTTTGAGTATCCACAACATTGCTTTGGTTGAAAAATAAGAAAATGAAACTTTAAATAATTACAACTGTCATAACATTTATTGAAATCCGTTAATCTAATTGGTCAAGAACAGTCATCTGATTGTATTGACCTGCATTTCATTTTTCAATGAACTTCCGTTGGTATTCATGAGGGGCAGGCACTGAGCAGAACTTCTTTTGTGATACTGTGCAATGCTTCTATGAAGAGAAATGGACAGTCGGCAACTACTTACGATTTACTTAACAATTACTAAGATATTTTCAGGTGGCTTTACTGGATCCAAATTTGGTCAAAATTATTCTTTATCTGGCCTGACTATATGTGCGGGCTGGTATGGCTCCAAACAATTGTTGATTAGGTTATCAGCAGATGACTCTTGCAGGATAAGAATTAATTCATCAAACTTTCTGCAAATAGCTATCAGCAGAAGCAAGTAGCTAATGAGACAGAGCTATGCATTGAGGCACTAGTCTTTACGGTCTGTTATAGATGATTACTCAGTTTTACGGGCTACGTTGGAACCATATCTTATTTTACCAAAGTGCTGAGGTCAGTGAGGACCATTTTCTTGCAGCCTCAGTAATTTTTTGATTTTTTGTCGTCTTTTGCTTTTTTTCAAAATCACGTTTTCCAATAATTTCCTTCAGGGTCAAACACTTTGGATCCAGATTAGGCCTGACATTTTCTGGGTCAAAACTGTTTGCAAGGGTTATCAGCAGATGACAAAATCACCCTTATCATGCAAAGAGTTGAGTATTTTGGCAGAATGGCTATTAACACAGTCATGGTAGGCAATAAAACTCTCAGCAGGGTTTGTAGCGGATGATAAAATGTAGTGTTAATGAACCAGGAAAGATCGCTGCTTAAATCAATTGACCAATTCTATAAAAGAACCCGCGAATACCAGAAATACAAAACCTATAATGAGATTAGGAAAGTCTGCAGTATGGTGCTTGAATCCTTTGACCAATTCTATAAAAGAACTCGCGAATACCAGAAATACAAAACCTATAATGAGATCAGGAAAGTCTGCAGTATGGTGCTTGAATCCTTTGACCAATTCTATAAAAGAACCCGCGAATACCAGAAATACAAAACCTATAATGAGATTAGGAAAGTCTGCAGTATGGTGCTTGAATCCTTTGACCAATTCTATAAAAGAACCCGCGAATACCAGAAATACAAAACCTATAATGAGATTAGGAAAGTCTGCAGTATGGTGCTTGAATCCTTTGACCAATTCTATAAAAGAACCCGCGAATACCAGAAATACAAAACCTATAATGAGATTAGGAAAGTCTGCAGTATGGTGCTTGAATCCTTTGACCAATTCTATAAAAGAACCCGCGAATACCAGAAATACAAAACCTATAATGAGATTAGGAAAGTCTGCAGTATGGTGCTTGAATCCTTTGACCAATTCTATAAAAGAACCTGCGAATACCAGAAATACATAACCTATAATGAGATCAGGAAAGTCTGCAGTATGGTGCTTGAATCCTTTGACCAATTCTATAAAAGAACCCGCGAATACCAGAAATACAAAACCTATAATGAGATTAGGAAAGTCTGCAGTATGGTGCTTGAATCCTTTGACCAATTCTATAAAAGAACCTGCGAATACCAGAAATACAAAACCTATAATGAGATCAGGAAAGTCTGCAGTATGGTGCTTGAATCCTTTGACCAATTCTATAAAAGAACCTGCGAATACCAGAAATACAAAACCTATAATGAGATCAGGAAAGTCTGCAGTATGGTGCTTGAATCCTTTGACCAATTCTATAAAAGAACCTGCGAATACCAGAAATACAAAACCTATAATGAGATTAGGAAAGTCTGCAGTATGGTGCTTGAATCCTTTGACAAATTCTATAAAAGAACCCGCGAATACCAGAAATACAAAACCTATAATGAGATTAGGAAAGTCTGCAGTATGGTGCTTGAATCCTTTGACCAATTCTATAAAAGAACCTGCGAATACCAGAAATACAAAAACTATAATGAGATTAGGAAAGTCTGCAGTATGGTGCTTGAATCCTTTGACCAATTCTATAAAAGAACCCGCAAATACCAGAAATACAAAACCTATAATGAGATTAGGAAAGTCTGCAGTATGGTGCTTGAATCCTTTGACCAATTCTATAAAAGAACCCGCGAATACCAGAAATACAAAACCTATAATGAGATTAGGAAAGTCTGCAGTATGGTGCTTGAATCCTTTGACCAATTCTATAAAAGAACCCGCGAATACCAGAAATACAAAACCTATAATGAGATCAGGAAAGTCTGCAGTATGGTGCTTGAATCCTTTGACCAATTCTATAAAAGAACCCGCGAATACCAGAAATACAAAACCTATAATGAGATCAGGAAAGTCTGCAGTATGGTGCTTGAATCCTTTGACCAATTCTATAAAAGAACCCGTGAATTCCAGAAATACAAAACCTATAATAAGATTAGGAAAGTCTGCAGTATGGTGCTTGAATCCTTTGACCAATTCTATAAAAGAACCCGCGAATACCAGAAATACAAAACCTATAATGAGATAAGGAAAGTCTGCAGTATGGTGCTTGAATCCTTTGACCAATTCTATAAAAGAACCTGCGAATACCAGAAATACAAAACCTATAATGAGATTAGGAAAGTCTGCAGTATGGTGCTTGAATCCTTTGACCAATTCTATAAAAGAACCTGCGAATACCAGAAATACAAAACCTATAATGAGATCAGGAAAGTCTGCAGTATGGTGCTTGAATCCTTTGACCAATTCTATAGAAGAACCTGCGAATACCAGAAATACAAAACCTATAATGAGATCAGGAAAGTCTGCAGTATGGTGCTTGAATCCTTTGACCAATTCTATAAAAGAACCTGCGAATACCAGAAATACAAAACCTATAATGAGATCAGGAAAGTCTGCAGTATGGTGCTTGAATCCTTTGACAAATTCTATAAAAGAACCCGCGAATACCAGAAATACAAAACCTATAATGAGATTAGGAAAGTCTGCAGTATGGTGCTTGAATCCTTTGACCAATTCTATAAAAGAACCCGCGAATACCAGAAATACAAAACCTATAATGAGATTAGGAAAGTCTGCAGTATGGTGCTTGAATCCTTTGACCAATTCTATAAAAGAACCCGCGAATACCAGAAATACAAAACCTATAATGAGATTAGGAAAGTCTGCAGTATGGTGCTTGAATCCTTTGACCAATTCTATAAAAGAACCCGCGAATACCAAAAATACAAAACCTATAATGAGATTAGGAAAGTCTGCAGTATGGTGCTTGAATCCTTTGACCAATTCTATAAAAGAACCTGCGAATACCAGAAATACAAAACCTATAATGAGATCAGGAAAGTCTGCAGTATGGTGCTTGAATCCTTTGACCAATTCTATAAAAGAACCCGCGAATACCAGAAATACAAAACCTTTAATGAGATCAGGAAAGTCTGCAGTATGGTGCTTGAATCCTTTGACCAATTCTATAAAAGAACCCGCAAATACCAGAAATACAAAACCTATAATGAGATAAGGAAAGTCTGCAGTATGGTGCTTGAATCCTTTGACCAATTCTATAAAAGAACCCGCGAATACCAGAAATACAAAACCTATAATGAGATTAGGAAAGTCTGCAGTATGGTGACTAACCTGAATCTCGATCATTGGCTGTCATGGTGCCTACATCATCGCCATTAGGTCGATCTTCATCCACAGAGAATGTGTAGCTGGCTTGGGGAAAAACTGGTGAATTATCGTTGACGTCAATGATCGTTAATCTCACACTGGCTACTCCTGAAACACAGATTAAACAGGACTTTAGTTAAGAGTGCTTAAGGAAAATTTATTTTTCTTATTTCTCAACCAACAATATTTACAATTTTACGCTGAAATTTTTTGTTTATCTAAACCTGTGTTAAATTCTCCATTATCAGAAAATAAACCTTAACCCTTATTCCAACACCATTTTTTGTCCTGAAAATGTTGTCTGCTTTTTATGTCTGCTGCATATATTCAAGTGCATTTCAGACTAAATTTTATCATAGAAGCAAACATTATGCACTCTGATCAGACTACTGCCTGCTGGGTTCATATTGTTTGCAAACCTTGCTACTGAAGAACATTAGCAGACGAGAGGAGCAGACGGCAAGAGTTGCGACTGGCAAGAAAATGGCTACCATCTACAGCAGATGTCAAATTATAAGATGTTATTTTCTTCATTTTCAGGAAAAGTAAGACTTTATATTTCGTATTGACTGAAATAAATAAAGAGTCAATATCTTATTTCCATATCATAGCTATTTAAATAAGATATTAACTGATGTCCACATCCAAAATAAAAAGGTAAATTCCACATCTAAAGTACCAATTGTTAACCCTTAATGCCCCAATTACAACTGCAGCAGACGACAAATTTCTTCAATTTCCTAAAGAGACAAGGCTTAACATTTTTGATGTGAATCGCCTGCCAGCAGACGATTCAAATGAAATATTAAGCCTTTTTTGGTTTCCAAAAGAGCCAGCAAATTTTGAAAATGTTGTCTGCTGCAAAAATATTGGTGGCATTTTAAAGGTAAAAAGTAATGCCCTACCAGTATTATGTCGTGGAGCTGTGTTTGGTAAAGAGGATGGTGCACTATCATAAGCCTCCACACCCAATGTATATACTAGCTGTGTGTCCTTAGCAACAGACTCTCGGTCAAAGACACCCGTCGTGGTCAGCCTCCCAGTGATTGGATTCAGAACAAATCTATCATCCGCAGTTGTGAGGTTGTATCCTTCAATCTGAAAAGATAAACATTTACACCTATTCTACAATAAATAATGATACTTAGCCTTTTTTTAACCTCTTGCTTGACAATATAAAAACTATTATTCATATTAATTGATGTGTTACAACTGAGAACCGCATTCAATTTGGGTCAGTGGTTCACGAGATGTCATTTAAATATTTTTCACTTTTTAGCACTTCTGCAGAGTGGAAAAATATTGTTTAAGCAAGTTAAGTTTTACAGACCAGAATTGTCTTAAATACCTGTCGAAGGAGACTCCCTTGGCCATCCATAAGGGTATTTCCCTACAGCTTAATATTACAGAAAACAGCAGTTATATAGCTGGCTTAATTGGAAGCTGAGCAAATGATCAAAAAAATATTAACCCTTTTCCCGCTATTCAAGAAAACTATCATCTGCCCATTTATCAGCTTATACTTTTTGGAAGCCTATATTGCAAACAACATGGACTCAGATCAGACTGCTCCCTTAGGAGCAGTCTGATTTGAGTTCATAGTGTTTGCTTCCATGATCAAAAGTAGTTTAATGTGCACAGAGGTATAAATAAGCCGCTTTTAAAAATTTGTTAAAAAGCAATTGTTTTCAAATGAAGGGATAACAAAAAATGATTAATTTTTGGAAAAAGCAATTGTTTCCTAAATGAAGGGGTAACGAAAAGCAATTCAATTTTGGAATAAGCAAAAGAAAAAATAAACTCTGATTGAAATATGAATACATCCCATGGTAGCACAGTACACTAGTATGGTAGCCAGTTCAAGCCTTCTGTTCTGCATCATTCTGTTGTTGTGATGTAAATCAGTCATTTATACAAGCAAGTCATTTGCCAGTCATTTCGATCTGCGTTTCTCCCTCTGGGGCAATTGAATATATGCAGATGCATGGGTGAAAGTTAAAAATTTCGAAAATCCTGAACTTTAGAAATGCAAATTTTAAAACTTGCATGATGCCTACAAAAATGAATAATTTCAAGCTTAAATGATTAACTATGTTTAGATCTGAAAACTAATCAGGGAAGCTATCAAAATCTGCCTAATTCAGCATTTTGAGGCTGACTTTCTATGGAAAGTCAGCCTCAAAATCCTGAACACTTTCAGCCATGCAGATGAAATTTTCAAGACGAAAATTTTATTGGAAGGGTAAAGGTAATGGTAAGAAACAGATTCTATCTCAAACACGGCCACACCTCCAGATTAGAGTGTGCATTGGAAAACTATTTTCTTGATTTTTCATCCAAACATATGTTGTGGGTACTCAAAAGAACTGTCTCATTGAGACAGTTCTTTAGAGCATCCAAAATAAATGTTTAAATTGATGGGTAAGAAAATAAATGCAATTTTACGCTTATAAAATTTCCTTATCTGGATGAATGCACTGCAGTATACTGACCTGATTATTTGGATTGGTTTTGTCATCATCAACAGCCTGAAGCTGAAAGACAAATTCCGGAACCGCTTGTACCGAGTAATCACCTTCAGCAAGACTTATTTCAATCCAGGTAGAGTTACCTACTCCTAGAAAATGTGGAATCTCATCATTATCATCACGAAGATTAACCGTAACAGTTTGATCTGCATAGCGATTAAACACATCCTGTAAAAATAAGAAAATTTGTTATTCTTTGACTGATTGACTCTCCCATCTACAGTAAAACCTCGAAATTCCATTTTTCAAAATACACAAAGGGTTAATTCAAAGATGAATGACTGTAGAGCCAGATTTTGATCAAGGTCTTCCCTGTTTGCTATTCTGCCAAGCATTTTTGTGAATTCCAATTCTAATTACCAACATTTTATTCAAGATTCTAACACTGATCATGGTTAAATTCATTGATTTATTGGTTTACAAACTAACTTGATGTCATTCACCCGCCAGTTTGATTTTTATGATGTCATTTATCACGTACAACCTTATATTTAAATTAGATGGTGTAATGCTGTTTTTACAACTAAAGGACATTCAAAACGTACATAAAATACACTTTTCAGTCCAAACAAGACTTACAGGAAATTCTAACACTCCGTCCAAGAATCTTTCATGTTTTCAATCTTTTTATGCTTTAGAATCGAAACAGATTCATGGTTGCATTAAATTGTTGCTTAATATATCACTGTCTGTCAAGTCAGCCGTAGGTGGATTCACACTCGTGATTTATCCACTTTTAATGACTGATCTCCAGCCAGTGATATATTAAGCAACAAATCTCTGCCAGCGTGAATCTACATTGTATTTCTTAAACAGAATGAGTAAAATGTTAAAAATTTTAGAACATTTACCATATTTTTTGTAAGTTAAGTAAATGATTGAGTGTCACAAAATCTAAGCGTCTGTCTGTAAACCACAACTCCCCAAACATTTACTTACATAAGCTCTAACAGCAATCTGGTAGCTGCTAGTTGTTTCATAATCTAGAAATTCTGAATTTTTCAGAGTTCCTGTATCAATGCCATTTTGAATAGTACCATCTACAGCAATGAATCTTTCTTTATTGGCATCTCCAATAACGCTGAAAACTAAATTCTTGTTGTCAATCTGAGATTGAGCTCTGAGTGTCACTATGGCTGTTTGCTTGGCCACAGACTCGTCGATTGTGACAGTGTAGTCGGCATCTGTGCCCACCCATCTGGGTGGTAGTTCATTATCATTTTCAACCACATCAATGATTACAGTGGTATTAGTAGCCAGTGGTGGATTTCCTTCATCTGTAGCCTGAACAATTAGTGTCAATCTTCTCTGAAAATAAACCAGACACTCACTTTAATAAAATATCAATATTCTTAAGTCCTAATAGGCAAAAGAAATTAGTGTAAGGCCAAAAAAAATATTGAATTGTTTCTCGGGCACCGCCGCATCTGTTTTAAAAGCCCCACATTACTTTTTTTATTGCTTTCTAAAAAAGAAAAAGGAAAAAAACGCTTTTCCAATTTCTTAACATCATTATCGGTAGCGACCCTGTGGTTTCACTCGGAAGTTGTGGTCCATTGCAGGTAATGTTGGCTAGTTTATTTATTCTCAGCTCCATTTCCGGTATTTCCTCGATCTTTTCTACTGTGTTTTTGTTAGTTATCGAGCCCCAACAGTGTAAGTTTTATGCAAAGGTGATGAAGTCAAATCTACTTAATGTGCAGAGGCTTTCATTATCAAGTTTTATGGCCTGACTTGAATAATATCCGAAAAAATCGTTTGAATTTCAAAAAAAAAAAAGTTCCCGCATCTGTTTTCTGCTGAATAAAAATTAAAATAAAAAGCTGCCCTGCCGCATCTGTTTTTTAAAAAAATGGCCCGAGAAACAGATCAATATTTTTTTTAGGCTAAAAATAAAAGTGTAAAACTTTCAATATTTTCTTAACCATCAGTTTTAACATTTGTTTTTGGTGCTCAAAAGAATGTTTATTGATTGAAACGGTTCTTTAGAGTACCAACAACATATGTATTGGTTGAGAAATAAGAAAATCATTTTTTGATTGCACACTCTTGTCTAGAAGCCTTGACCCGAGGATATAAAAACTTCTTTCATGCTCAACTTATTTGAGCATGAAATTTCAACTGCTCATAAAAACTAAAATACCGACAAATAAAGAAGTTTCTTGCTTTAAGTCTCTCAGATGTTGTATTTATCATGCTTATAAATGTTAAAATGCCAACAATTGTTGGCATTTTAACATTTATGAGCAGGATAAATTCCTTGCACAGCTGAGTTGAGCATGGAAAAAGTTTTATAACCTCGGGGCCTGGATAAGATCAACTTTTAAGGTAATTCCAACAAACAGCTTATGGTCAAGTTTGTGCGTTTACCAGACTATAGTCCAGTCCCTAAAGTCGGACCATAGAGCGATAAAACTCTCTCTGGTTTTATGCAGTGTGCATGTCTGGTTTTATTAGACAAACCGGACTAAATCTGTGCTCGGACCATAGTTGATTGGTTCCTGTCTTCCAATGCAAACTTCGAATTGCCGGCAAAAAGTATGTTTTGTATCAATGGCTGTGATTGGTTGACAGTTTTACTGGGGAGGAATGCTGACAGTCAGAGGAGCAACTATAGTGTCTATGGTTTACGCACAAACTCCACCAATGTTCCTAGCAAGTGGTAAGGTGCTCATTGGTCCATTTTCATGTACATTAAACTTCTTTGTGAGCCAACTCAGATCACATGTCAAAGACTTGACCGAAATATTGTTGCAATATAAGTGCAGGCTATTAAATAATTAGGTGATAATATATTTTTTCATGCCCTGACAACTCAAATGAGCATGAAATCAAATAAGCATGAAATGAGCTGTGGCATGAGATTTCCAACAATGTGGTATGTGCGACCAGCAAAGGCTCAGATCAGCCTGCGCATACTGATCGGAGCCTTTGTTGGTCCCTTAAATATTCTATGACTGTTAAACTACTGACCGAGCCTCATTTGAGGTTTCTAAGCTTAAAAGGAGGCTGCACAGGCTCTTCTGAATCAACACTTGTCAAAATGCCACATATATATATTTGTTGTACTTTATGTCCTTTTAGTTTTGCAATCATCTTGATGGGGTAGAGAGAACTGGCTGCTTTACTTTTATTGTCTTCCTGATGTCTTCTGACTGTTAGTTTTCTGTGGCTCTTCCTCAAAGTGCTGTGTGCTTGTCTGCAGTGTGTGATTGTGGTATTTCCTGATCATACTCACTTGCTTTTTAAATTAATGATTTCAAATACATGTATTTTTTTAAAATTGATTATTTCTTTTAAATAAACGCTTCTCATTTTTCAAAAACAAAATGCATTTAATATATCCCCTACCTGTTGCTGGGGCAGTTCTTTGGCCACTAATATGCGACCAGTCCGCCTTGTATATGCATCAAACATAAAATAATCCTCTGGATTGCTCACTAGTGAAAACACTATATCTCCATTAAGACCAATATCTACATCCTCGGCTTGGACATCCCCAGCTTTACTGCCAACACCTTGATCATTTTTCACATTGAAGGCATAGCCACTTGGTGGTACAAACACCGGAGCATTGTCATTGACATCGTTGATCGTCACCATAATCGGACATAATCCTTCATATCCGCCTCCATCCTTAGCTTCAATATTAACAGGCAGTGCGGCACCGCCTATTGATTCTCTATCTATGGGTTGTGCTGTTGTGAACAGTTGGCCTGTTGTTTCATTTATTTTGAAGTAGTTTGAACCACCACGAATCTTGTAAGTTACTTCACCATTTATTCCAAAATCAGCATCTTGTGCCTGCACCTAAATGAAGAATAAGTCATGTTATGAGCTAATCTGAGCCTTCTCTGATGTTTAAGTGGCTTTTCCATATTTTGATATTTGCCACTAGTGGCAAATATCAAAATAAAGAAAAGCCACTAAAACGTCAGAGAAAACTCTGACTAGTTATGAGCTAGACACTAGAAGAGTTGAAATAAGGAATTAAACTTTAAACTAGAAGTAGGATAGGGAAAATGACTGAGAAATGCTGGTGTACTATCCTAACACATTGAGACCCAAGGGTTTCAGCGAGTGGAGTTAACCAATACCTTTAGCAATTGTGATGACTGGCTGTGGACCTGTGGTCTACTGGATGGTGGTTTTGCCTGCCTATTATTTGGCACCTTTTCGTGCGTATAATGAGATGGACTTCTTGAAAAAGTTGGTACGCTGTGTTGCCCAAACTTAATTGGAGAGAAGATGTCTCGCATTTTTGTACACCTTTAAACTAGAAGTAGCCCAGTAATATTTAGTGCGTAAATGAGGGCAACTAACAGTAAGCCAATGAAACAACATTCAAATGGTGTTTCCCTGGCAAGTCGATAGTAGCACAAGATTCCATGCTTACTGGGAGTGTTTGTGAAACTGTGGCATTTCATCTGGGTCTTCACTAGTCAAAGTTCCCATTACGGAATTGATGAAAAGACAGCATGATCAAACAGCACATGGATATAGTTGTTGTTGTTGCTGATGATGATGATGATGTTGTCACTACAGCTGTATGTGTTAGTGTTGTACAGTTGTTCAGTGATTTATTTACAATTTTGGACTTATGGGTCCTGGGACTCGCTGTTTCCCACACCAATGAGTCCCAACTGCAAACTTATGAGTCCAGAACACTACTTTTAATGACAAGTCTGCAATACTATTGCATCCTGGGACTCACTGAAATAAAAACTTTGCATCCCAGAGACAAAATTATGCGCAAAAGATGCAGGATGCGCAGGTAACAAAATCACTGGTTGTTGTTGTTGTTGTAGTAACTAGTTAACAATCAAACTCCTATTTTGACATTGGAAATGAGGCCAAATATATTATTTGGACATTCAAAATCCTATTTTGACATTCTAACTGAGGCCGAATATCGTATTTAGACATTCAAAATTGTATTTTGACATATGACCTGAAGCCGAATATAACATTTTGACATTCAAAATCCTATTTTGACATTCATATTGAGCCCCAATATCATTTTTGACTTTGCTAATCCTATTTTGACATTCGAATTAAAATAGGGATTAAGGCCGAATATGGCATTTTGGCATTCAAAATTTTATTATGACATTCAAACTAAGGCCGTAAATCGTATTTTACTTTCAAATTCCTTTTGACATGATTATTGCATTTTGACATTCAAACTTGTATTTTGACATTCAAACTGAGGCTGAATAATAATAGAGCTCACCTAATGCGGTAAGTGATTTTTCATACCACATTTAGGAACTGCTCTTAAAGGAAAGAATTCGCTCCCTCTGGGAGCAAATTCTTTCCTTTAAGAGAGTTCCAATTTCGAAAGGGACATTGTAGAGAATCACTACTTGATACAGTAGTCTCCCTTTGATGTGCATAAATTTTTCAGCGTTCTGGCTACACCATTGTATGTGAAAAGTAAAAAATATCTCACATGCTGGCTTATTTATTACATTGGTACAGTAAATGTCCTAACATTTAAAACACTAGTTGCCTGCCAAAAAGGCCTGAACAAACAGTGCAGACCCAGATCAGACTGCTTCTGAAGAAGCAGTCTGATCAGGGTCTTCCTGTTCATTTTGCAAATTCCAGCCCCGTTAACTAAACATTTTATCTGAGAACATTTTTCGCAGACTTTAATCTTACACGGCGGCATGACAGCTGACGGGCTCGGGCAGGGGCTCCGTCTCTTCGTTAATTTCTCACTACAGTTGACGTTGTTTCCGCTGACTGGTCTGGTCCTTCTTCTTTCCCCATTCGCACAATGATGAGATCAAGGACGTTCTCCATGCTGGACACTGGAACTGGTGAAACAGAAGAAGTTTTATTCAGCTGCAAAATAACGTGACTTTCACGAAAAGGGCGCCAAAACATCTAAGATAGATAACCCTAATTATCGCAAGTATTGAAGTATATCCGAAACTGCATTCTGTCGGGCCTGTTTTTTTTGTGGTGACAGCCAATGTAGTTGCCACCCAGTCATGTGTGGATCCAGAGCGGGATATGGGGTCCGGACCCCCCCCCCCCCAGAAAATCACAAGTTATATGGGTTTCTATAGAAATTAGCATTTGGACCCCTCCTGGAAAAAGTTGGACCCGACCCCCTCCCCACCCCCCCCCCACCCCTGGAAAAAAATCCTAGATCCGCGCATGCCAGTGGTGGCAGCTGTAGGCCTATGTATAGTCTAACAAATCAGAACCGTACCAGGTCGGACTGTGTGTCTCCAAATTGTTTGTAGCCTGTTTAGATACCCGGTGGGTCAGGAGCAGTCCCAACCCCGGCGTCCCAACTTTTGCCAGACTGATCCTATTCCAGGGTGTTTGTCCGAACTAGCCCCGGTCTCCCCTACATAGTTTTAGCTTCATCACGACTATATATTGTTTTTTGTTTGTTTGATTTGTTTCTTTACGTCCCATCAACATTTTTTTAGTTATGTTGGGACGGGTCTTCCTGGGTTGAACAAGTACTAAGCTAGGATAAATGTGTATTGCTCAAAGACCACAACGCAGTGACGCCGGTGAGGCTCGAACTCGCGGCCCCTCGGTCTCGAGTCAAACACTCTACCACTTTCTTTCTTTCTTTCTTTCTTTCTTTCTTATACTACTGGCACGATCAAATTTTGATCATTACGCCAGGGAGTGCGATTTTGGAATTTTGAAGAAAAAAACAAAAACAAAACAAAAAGACAAAAACAAAAAAAAATCTTTCGGCTGTGTTTTTAACTAAATGAGGAGTGCCCTAAACTCTTCAGCAGTCTGGGAATTGACCACCGAAGGAGAAAGACTATTCCACTGTGGAATAGTCCGGGGGGAAAAAGAGTTCTTCAGGGCATCACTGTATGTCTGGTATCTACAATATTGGGCACTGTGTGATGACCTGGTAGATTTCAAACTGCGAGCAGGGGTCAGGTACTTGTCTTTTTCTATAGACACAGCACCAGAATGTATCTTATGAAAGAGAAGCAGAGAGGACAGATCCCTACTGGCTTCAAAAGATGGCCACTCAAGCTCATCAAGCATCTCGCCGACACTACTTGTGTTTCCCCATCTCCTGCAGGTCCAACGAGCTGCTGTCCTCTGAACTTTCTCTACCTGATTAATCTGAAGTTTTGAGTATGGGCTCCAAATGGGTGCTGCATACTCTAGTTTAGGCCGAACAAAAGTTTTGTATGCAACTTCCTTAGAACTCCGAGGTGCACAAGCCAAATTCCTGCGAAGGAAACCAAGTGTCTTAGTTGCTTTGGAAGAAATTTCTGAAATGTGTTGACCCCAATCCATATTATCAGAGATGGTTATGCCAAGGTATTTTGCTGGCTGAACGTTTTCCAAAGTTTGGTTGTGAAGGGAGTAATCAAAGAGAATCTGTTTGTGATGCTGATGCCGAATCACTCTCATAGAGTGGCATTTGGCCACATTGAACTTAAATGCTCGGTCATTACATGTTGGCTGACAGGAAAATGCAGTCGGGCGATGTTAATGAATCATATGGTTTTATATTAATTTTTATTTCTTCATGTAGGGAGGGCTGGACGTGAAAATATTATTTAAAAGATGGGTAGAGGGTGCATTTGCCAGTTGATATGACTCCATTATAAACAATTAATTTACCCGGTTTAAACCCACGGTCGGAGAATTAATATTCTGGCATCATTTCTACTTAATATATGTTATTGCCCGAAAATAGTGTAAAGGTATCGATTGTAGGTGAATATGTTGTGAAAAAGCAAAGATAAGACTTACTTGTTCTGAAGCGAAAATACTATTTTGTATAGTCCGTTTCAATGTTTATTTGATGTGACTTATCAGAGGTGCAAAAATGGCATGGTTTGATTGGATGGGCAGGTGGGCGGTGATTGGTGGAAAAGGTGGACGGAAGCTCAGCACAGTATTTAAGTTGTAAAGTGGTTGGTCAATAATAAACATTATTATATAATCTATAAATAAGCATCTTCTGATTGGCACAGATGCATATCCGCTCGAGTCAATATAACTACATGCCGCATGGGCCGTAGGGTTTTTCCCATTCAATAATCACTACTATTAATAGACTTCATAGAAACTTTCCATTTGAGGTGTGCTTTCAGCATGAAACTTGCTTGATTTGCTGTAAATACAATTCAGTGAGTGACAGCAGCACGAAAGTCACACAATTTGGTGTTTCATCATATACATGCAATTCAGACTTTGCTGTTGAATATAATAATTAGCAGAGCTCTTAAATGATATAATGAATTCTTCCTTCTGGATTGATGCAATTAGCTTGGAATGGCCCATTGTACTATTCAAGGGGTCACATGTTATAATTTCTAAATAAAATTGCAGTTTTATTCTCTGAAGATCATTTTTGTCTTAGCAAACAGTGTAGACCCTGATGAAATGCCACGCGACCTTTAATCTGGATCTTCTCTGTCTGTAATTGTAATAACAAATATGCATTCATTCCTCTTTTAACTGAATGAAATCAGTTAGTCATCACATGAAATTACAATTCAAGACTGTCCAAGACATAGTCCATGGCCAAGATTTTGTTGTTGTTTCCTTTTTGTTTAGAGAAAATTATATAATAAAACAATTGTTGACTATTGAGGCATTGGACATGATGTGATCCGCCTCGGTCAATATTGGTACTCTCAGGTCGACAATGCCCCAATAGTCAATAATGGTATAATATGGGAATGAAATCCTATTTATTATATAGTATAGATTTGCTGCACTTTTTGAAACAACATCTCACTGCTTTTGTTGATTTAGTTTACTGATGTGGCTTAGAAAAAGGGACCTTGCATTTTATTATTTTTTCAATGAAATTTTCCTCCCTTGTAGGGTGCCCACCTGCAGGGGCAAAAACGTGGTACAATATGGCGGTCACCAGGGTTTCTCATGCTTGTTTATTGATCGAACCAAATCAAATCTGTATTTCAGGAATCGATACAATCACAGTGTTTGTTTATGCGTGTGTGTGTGGGGGGGGGGGGGGGGGGCCCTGAAAGCCGAAGCCTTGAATCGAGCGGCATAAGCCTCGAGCTGGGAGAGAGTATGAGAGGGCGAGTCGACCCCCCTCTCGTTCGTGAGGGTTGCTACGTCTCTCTCCCCTCTTTCCCTCTCCCTCTGTCTCTCTCTCCCCTCTGTCTCTCTCCCTCTGTCTCTCACCACTCTATCTCTCTCCCTCTAACTCTGTCCCTCTCCCCCTCTCACTCCCTCTCCCCTCCCATCCCTTCCTCCATCTCCCCGTTCCTCTTCCTCTCCATTCCCTCCCTCTCTCTCTCTCTCTCTCTCTCCTCTCTCCCACTCTCACAATCTCTCCCACTCCTCCTCTTCCTCTCTCCCTGTCTCTCTCCCCCTCTGTCTCTCTCCCTCTGTCTCTCATCCGACTATATCTCTCCCTCTCACCCCTCTCCCACCCTCTGCCCCTCCCTCCCCTACCATTCCTTCCTCCGTCTACATCCCCCTCTCTCTCCTTTTCCCTCCCTCTGCCTCTCCCCCCTCAATCCCTCTCCCTCTCTCTCGTCTGGTCCTTTGTGTCTAAGTCGACATTTTGCTTGCAACGTGGAGTTTGACAAAATTCACAAGAACTATCCTTCCTCTCCCTCCACTCCACCCTTCTCTTTCTCTCCATCCTTCCCTCCCTCCCTCCCTCTCTCTCTCTCTCTCTCCCTCTCTCTCTCAATCCCTTTCTCTCTCTCCATCTTCCTCTCCCTCCCCCTCCCCCTCTCTCGTCAGTCCCTCAGTGTCTCAGTCGCTTATTTGCTTGCAACACCGTGTAATTTCGCCAAACGTCACAGGAACGAACCTTCCTATCCATCCCCTACCTCTGCCTCCATCTCCAGCTCCCTCCCTCTTCCTTCCCATCTCTCTCCAACTCACTCCCTCAACCAACTCCCTCTCTCCCCATGCATCTATCTCCTCCCTCCCTCCGCTGCCCCCTCTCTCCCCTTCCTCTCCCTCCCTCAAACTCTCCCTCTCACTCTCTCTCTCTCTCTCTCTGCTTTTCTCTCCCTCTCCCCCCTCTCTCTCTCTCTCTCTCTCTCTCTCTCTCTGCCTTTCTCTCCCTCCCCTTCCTCTCCGTCTTCCTCTCCCTCCCTCAAACTCTCCCTCTCAACCCCCCTCTCTCTCTCCCTCTGCCTTTCTCTCCCCCTCTCTCCCCTCTCTCTCTTATTGCCTTTCTCTCCCTCCCTCTCCCTCACCTCCCTCTCCCTCTCTTCCTTTCCGTCTCCCTCCCCTCCCGCCATCTCCCTCTTCCTACCCTCCCTCTCCCTCCCCCTCAAACTCCCGCTTCCTTCCCTCCATCTCACTCCCTCCTTCTAAAACCACATTGCATAAAGCCTTGCTATTTGGTATAAAGCATCATCTTGTAGAGTTCTACAAGTTTGTTCCAATTAAACCGCTGGACAAAAATGATCTCGCTCCAGGGGTCACGTTTTGCATTAGCTTACAAAATGAAAGCAGCGCAACAGCAAGGCATTGATATTTGGTATGCTTTGATTTGTTTGTTTGATTCTTTGATTCAAAGGGATGGGTCTTCCTGGGTTGAACCAGTACTAAGCTAGGATTAATGTTCTTGCTCAAGGACACAACACAACGACGCCGGCTTGATTCGAACCCGCGGCCCCTCGGTCTCGAGTAAAGCACTCAACCACTGAGCCACTGCGCCCTCTTTATTTGGTATGCAGTATTTTCTAAGTTTGTTCAAATTATGCCCACGGGTGCAAAATAAAACCAGCTGGTGGTCACATCTATCACATCGGCTCATATCTGGAGAGCCTTAATATTTGGTACGTAGCATCAGAACGCTGAAAAAGTTACGCACATCAAAGGGAGACTACTGGATCAAACAATGATTCTCTTCAATTGCGTCCCTTTTCAAATGGGAACTTCACTTAAAGGAAAGAATTTGCTCCCAGAGGGAGCGAATTCTTTCCTTTATGAGCAGTTCCTTATAGTATGGAAAATCGCTTTTATCACATTAAGTGACCTCCCTTGAATGCTACTATTTTTATTACGCACTTGCGTAACCTGCGTAATGGTTGCTACGCCAATGGCATCATCTAATAGACATCTATCATTTTACATACTATGGCCCTTAGACAAAATATTGGCACTGTCTCTTGAGTTTCCTGTTTCATGTAGGATGATTACAGTGCAAAAGCTATATTGGCTTTTTATGTAACACTTTTTGTGTAAGGTACTTCACATTTACCCAAAGTTATTAAATCTAACAACGTCTCTCTTTGAACCCCCAGAGGCAAGTGCGGATCCAGAGGGGGGGGGGACAGGGGTCCGGACCCCCCCTGGAAAATTACAAGTTATATGGGTTTCTATAGGGAATAAGCAGTTGGACCCCCCCCCCCCCCTGGAAAAAGTTGGACCCCCCCCCCTGGAAAATGTTGGACCCCCTCTGGAACCTTGAAAAATGATTTATTTCTTTGAAATTGACCATTTGACTTCTTTAAAATAAGCTGAGGACTACAAAAAAAAAAAAGTTGTCAGAGCTTTTTGTCAGACTGTCCTGGCTGGACCCCCACCCCCCCCCCCCCCCCCCCCCCCCCCCCGACGAAAATTCCTGGATCCGCGCATGAGAGGTACTCTGATATTTTCATACATACGTAGGCTCGGGTCATTTTTGGGGTTCAAAATTTTGAATTTTGATATTTTTGGGGTTCTTCAGAAAAATAAATATTTTTTGGGGGTATGAAGATTTTGGTGGATATTTTTGGGGGACATCATAAAATTGGACTGTATTTAGGGGTAATTTCTATGCATTTTAGGGTCTTTTCTTAAGGCCAAGTTACAGAATGGGGGGTATTTTTGGGGGTAACTAAAATTTTAAATATTTTTGGGGTGCTTGAAATTCCTGATATTTTTAGGGGTGAAGGGTAGATGCTGGGCCCGATCCTACGTATGAAGAAAAAATCAGAGTACCCCTCCCCCCCGGGTTTGAACCACGATTGCTCAGAGCCCTCCCAAGTCCATTACTTTCCTGGAGATTGGCCATGAAAACAGATACACGTTCATTCTCAACCTTCTGATAATTCAAGAAGGGTTCTTTTCAGTTTCAAGTGAAAGCATTTGCAAAAAGGACTGTTTTACCACTTAGCCTAGCAGGTCCAGTAAAGTGTGGGATGCTCCAACATGACGGAAGGACACAAAGCTTCAACACAAACCAACAGACATTTGAGCAGGGACATGAAATTTTCAACAATATGGCATTTTGAGACGAATAGACTCAGACGAGCCTCTGCGGCCTCCTTTTTCAGCATAGAAACTCCAAATGCCGATCGATCAATAGCTTAACAGTCATATAATATTTAAGCGACTAGCAAATGCTCTGATCAGACTGTGCATATGCGCAGGCTGGTCTGAGCCTTTGCTGGTCGCACATACTCCAAATAGCTTAACAGTCATATAATAGTTAAGCGACTAGCAAAGGCTCTGATCAGACTGCGCATTGGCGCAGGCTCGCCTGAGCCTTTGCTGGTCACACATACTCCAAATGCTGATCGGCCAATAACTTGACAGTCATATCAGACTTTTTAAAAAATTGAAAAATAATCAACAACAAAAAACAATATCTGCTGCCGGGCGCCCCCCTCTTGAATCCGCCAGTGTTGTAGGCTGATCAGTCCCCACTGTTTTTGCATTCAAAGTAAGTAACCCTGATTCGCCAACAGTGAAGACATTCAGATCAGCGTTTATATTCATGTGCCGTTTGATCATGCTGTCTTTTGGGACAAGTAGTGTAATTTCTGACCAGGCTTCAATGTACACGTGCAGCCTGGTCAGTGTTTTCTGCAGTCGCCAATTTTCTGTGAAACAGCTAAAATTAGAAATTTACATAATTTTGTGTTAATATTCTATCAGTTTTCTTTAGGGTTCTAAAAATAAATTTGGTGAAATTAACATTTCCGACAGCAATTTCCTCTCATTAGTTTATGGGAACGAGTCTCAATAAAGTGTGGTTTTGTAATAATAATACCATGGCTTGTCCGCTTGTACATGTACGTGGATATAATCCAGGAAGCTTCAGATAATCTTTGTTGTTGTTGTTGTTGTTGCTGCTGTAGTTGTTTAGTTGTTGTTGGTGTGTGTGTGTGTGTGTGTGTGTTGTTGTTGTTGTTGTTGTTGTTGTTGTTGTTGTTGTTGTTGTTGTTGTTGTTGTTGTTGTTGTTGTTGTTGTTGTTGTTGTTGTTGCTGCTGCTGCTGTAGTTGTTGTTGTATGTGTGTGTGTGTGTGTGTGTGTGTGTGTGTTGTATTATTGTTGTTGTTGTTGTTGTTGTTGGTGGTGGTGGTGGTGTAGAAACTACAGTTAACATTCAAAAACCTATTTTGACATTGGAAATGAGGCTAAATATATTATTTGGACATTCAAACTCCAATTTTGACATTCTAACTGAGGCTGAATATCGTGTTTTGACATTCAAAATCGTATTTTGACATATGACCTGAAGCCGAATATCACATTTTGACATTCAAAATCCTTTTTGACATTCATATTGAGCCCAAATATCACTTTTGACGTTTCTAATCCTATTTTGACATTCGAATTAAAATACGGAAGGCCGAATATGGCATTAAGGCATTCAAAATTTTATTTTGACATTCGAACTGAGGCCGTAAATCGAATTTTACGTTCAAAATCCTATTTTGACATTCGAATTGGGCATGAATATCGCATTTTGACTTTCAAACTCGTGTTCTGACATTCAACATGTTCAAACATTCTATATTGACATTCGAACTGAAGCTGAATATCGTATTTTGACGTTCATTATTCAAAAATCCAATTTTGACATTTAAACTGGGGTCGAATATCGTATTTTGACATTCCATATCCTATTTTAACATTCAAACTGAGGCCGAATATAGTGTTTTGACATTCAAAATTCTATAGACATTCGAACTGAAGCTGAATATCGTATTTTGACGTTCATGAATTAAAAATCCAATTTCGACATTCAAACTGGGGTCGAATATCGTATTTTGACATTCAATATCCAATTTTGACACTCGAACTGAGGCCAAATATTGTAATTCGACATTCACACTTGTATTTGACATTCGGACACAATTTGAAAAATATGATATTCAGTCTCAGAATCAACGTCAAAATAGGATATTGATGTCCAAATACGATATTCGGCCTCAGTTCGAATGGCAAAATAGGTCATTGATATCCAAATACGATATTCGGCCTTAGTTCGAATGGCATAATAGGATATTGATGTCCAAATACGATATTCAGCCCCAGTTTGGATGGCAAAATAGAACATTGATGTACAAATGCGATACTCAGCCTCAGTTCGAATGGCAAAATAGGATATTGATGTCCAAATACGATATTCAGACTTGTTTCGGCTGTCGAAATTGGATTTTGAGTGTCCAAAAACGATATTCGGCCTCAGTTCGAATGGCAAAATAGGATATTGATGTCCAAATACGATATTCGGCCTCATTTTGAATGGCAAAATAGGATCCTGAATGGTAAAATACGATATTCAGGCACAATTTGAAAAATATGATATTCGGACTCAGTTCGAACGTCAAAATAGGATATTGATGTCCAAATACGCTATTCGGCCTCAGTTCGAATGGCAAAATAGGATATTGATGTCCAAATACGATATTCGGCCTCAGTTCGAATGGCAAAATAGGATATTGATGTCCAAATACAATATTTTGCCTTCAGTTTGAATGGCAAAATGGGATATTGATGTCCAAATACGATATACCCCCTCATTTTGATCTTAAATGGCAAAATACGATATTCGGGCACAATTTGAAAAATATTATATTCAGCCTCAGTTCGAATTTCAAAATAGGATATTGATGTCCAAATACGATATTCGGTCTCAGTTCGAATGGCAAAATAGGACATTGATGTCCAAATACGATATTCGGCCTCAGTTCGCATGGCAAAATAGGATATTGATGTCCAAATACGATATTTTGCCTTCAGTTTGAATGGCAAAATGGGATATTGATGTCCAAATACGATATCCCCCCTCATTTTGATCTTAAATGGCAAAATACGATATTCGGGCACAATTTGAAAAATATTATATTCAGCCTCAGTTCGAATTTCAAAATAGGATATTGATGTCCAAATACGATATTCGGTCTCAGTTCGAATGGCAAAATAGGACATTGATGTCCAAATACGATATTCGGCCCCAGTTTGAATGGCAAAATAGGATATTGATGTCCACATACTATACTCAGCCTCAGTTCGAATGGTACAATAAGATTTTGATGTCCAAATAAGATATTCTGTCCCAGTTCGAATGGCAAAATAGGATATTGATGTCCAAATACGATATTCGGCCTCATTTCGAATGGCAAAATAGGATATGGATGTCCAAATACGATATTCGACCTCAGTGGGAATGGCAAAATTGGATATTGATGTCCTATATCTATATTCGGCCTCGTTTTGAATTGCATAATAGGACATTGATGTCCAAATACGATATCCGACCTCAGTTCGAATTGCAAAATAGAATATAGATGTCCAAGCCTTAGTTTGAATGGCAAAATAGGATATTGAAGTCCAAATACAATATTCGGCCTTAGTTTGAATGGCAAAATAGGATATTGATGTCCAAATACGATATTCGGCCTCAGTATGAATGTCAAAATAGGATATTGATGTCCAAATATGATATATTCGTCCTCAGTTCGAATGGCAAATTAGGATATTGATGTCCTAATAGGATATTCGGCCCCAGTTAGAATGGCAAAATAGGATATTGATGTCCAAATACGATATTCGGCTTCAGTTCGAATGGCAAAATAGGATATTGATGTCCAAATAGGATAGTTGGCCCCAGCTAGAATGCTAAAATAGGATATTTATGTCCAAATACGATATTCGGTTTCAGTTCGAATGGCGAAATAGGATATTGATGTCCAAATAGGATATTCGGCCTCAGTTGGAATGGCAAAATAGGATATTGATGTCCAAATACGGTATTCGGCCTCATTTTAAATTGCAAAATAGGATATTGCTGTCCAAATACGATATTCGACATCAATTCGAATTGCAAAATAGGATATTGATGTCCAAGCCTTAGTTCCAATGGAAAAATATGATATTGATGACCAAATAGGATATTCGGCCCCAGTTAGAATGGCAAAATAGGATATTGATGTCCAAATACAATATCCGGCCCCAGTTAGAATGGCAAAATAGGATATTGATGTCCAAATACAATATTCGGCCCCAGTTAGAATGGCAAAATAGGATATTGATGTCCAAAAACGATATTCGGCCTCAGTTCGAATGGCAAAATAGGATATTGATGTCCAAATACGATATTCGGCCCCAGTTCGAATGGCGAAATAGGATATTGATGTCCAAATACGATATTCGCCCCCAGTTCGAATGGCAAAAAAGGATTTTGATGTCCAAATACGATATTCGGCCCCAGTTCGAATGGCAAAAAGGATATTGATGTCCAAATACGATATTCGGCCTCAATTCGAATGGCAAAATAGGAAATTAATGTCCAAATACTATATTCGGCCTCATTCGAATGACAAAATAGGATATTGATGTCCAAATACGATATTTGGCCACGGTTAGAATGCTAAAATAGGATACTGATATCCAAATACGATATTCGGCCTCAGCTTGAATGTCAAAATAGGATATTGATGTTCAAATATGATATATTCGGCCTCAGTTCGAATGGCAAAATAGGTTATTGATGTCCTAATCAGATATTCGGCCCGAGTTAAAATGGCATAATATGATATTGATGTCCAAATACGATTTTTCGGCCCCAGTTAGAATGGCAAAATAGGATATTGATGTCCAAATACGACATTCGGCCTCATTTTGAATTGCAAAATAGGATATTGATGTCCAAATACGATATTCGACCTCATTCGAATGGCAAAGCAGGATATTGATGTCCAAGCCTTAGTTCGAATGAGAAAATAGGATATTGATGTCCAAAAAGGATGGTCGGCCCCAGTTAGAATGGCAAAATAGGATATTGATGTCCAAAAAGGATGGTCGGCCCCAGTTAGAATGGCAAAATAGGATATTGATGTCCAAATACGATATTCGGCCCAAGTTAGAATGGCAAAATAGGACATTGATGTCCAAATACGATATTCGGCCTCAGTTCGAATGGCAAAATAGGATTTTGATGTCCTTATACGATATTCGGCCCCAGTTCGAATGGCAAAATAGGATATTGATGTCCAAATACGATATTCGGCCCCAGTTCGAATGGCAAAAAAGGATATTGATGTCCAAATACGATATTCGGCCTCAATTCGAATGGCAAAATAGGAAATTAATGTCCAAATACGATATTCGGCCTCATTCGAATGGCAAAATAGGATATTGATGTCCAAGCCTTAGTTCGAATGGCAAAATAGGATGTTGATGTCCATTACGATATTCGGCCCCAGTTAGAATGGCAAAATAGGATATTGATGTCCATTACGATATTCGGCCCCAGTTAGAATGGCAAAATAGGATATTGATGTCCAAATACGTTAGTCTGCCTCAGTTCGAAAGGAAAAATAGGATATTGATGTCCAAATACGAAAGTCGGTCTTAATTCGAATGTAAAAATAAGATTGTGAATGCCCAATTAAGATATTCGGCTAAATTTGAATGTCAAAATTGGATACTGAATGTCGAAATACGATATTTGGCCTCATTTTGAATATAAAAATAGGATCTTGAATGGCAAAATACGATACTCGCGCTCAATTTGTATGTCAAAATATGATATTTGGCTTCAGTTCGAATGTCAAAGTAGGATATCGAATGTCAAAATACGATTCGGCCTCAGTCCGAACAAAATAGCAAAATAGGATATTGATGTCCAAATAAGATATTAGGCCTCAGTTCGAATGGTAAAATAGGATATTGATGTCCAAATACAATATTTGGCCCCAGTTACAATGGCAAAATAGGAGATTGATGTCCAAATACGATATTCGGCCTCATTTTGAATGTTAAAATAGGATCTTGAATGGCAAAATACGATACTCGGGCTCAATTTGTATGTCAAAATATGATATTTGGCTTCAGTTCGAATGTCAAAGTAGGATATAGAATGTCAAAATACGATTCCGCCTCAGTCCGAACAAAATAGCAAAATAGGATATTGATGTCCAAATAAGATATTCGGCCTCAGTTCGAATGGTAAAATAGGATATTGATGTCCAAATACAATATTTGGCCCCAGTTAGAATGGCAAAATAGGATATTGATGTCCAAATACGATATTCGGCCTCAGTTTGAATGGCAAAATAGGATATTGATGTCCAAATACAATATTTGGCCCAGTTACAATGGCAAAATAGGAGATTGATGTCCAATTACGATATTCAGCCTCAGTTCGAATGGTAAAATAGGATTTTGAATGTCAAACTACAATATTCGGCCTTAATCATGTTAATTCGAATGTCAAAATAGGATTTTGAATGTAAAATTACGATATTCGGCCTAAATTAGGTTGTCATTATAGGATTTTTAATGTCAAAATATGACTTTAAGACTGTATTACGAATGTTAAAAAGGGTTTTGAAAGTCATAATATGATATTCGACCTCATATCGATTTTCAAAATAGGACTTAGGCTTCCAAAGGATACCCTTTTAAGAACATATTAGATTGTCAAAATAGGAAATCGGCCATACGATATTCGGCGCCAGTTGAAATGTCAATATATGCCAATAAAGTCAAAATACGATATTCGGCCTTGTTTCGTATGTCAAAATGGGATTTTGAAAGTCAAAATATGATATTCGGCTTCGTGTTGAATGTCAAAATTGCATTGTGAATGTCAAAAATCGATATTCGGCCCCATTTCGAATGTCAAGATAAGATTTTGAATGTCAAAATACGATATTCGGCGCCAGTTCGAATGTCAATATATGATAATAAAGTCAAAATACGATATTCGGCCTTGTTTCGAATGTCGAAGTGTGATTTTGAAAGTCAAAATATGATATTCTGCTTCGTGAGGAATGTCAAAATTGGATTTTAAATGTCAAAAATCGATATTCGGCCCCATTCCGAATGTCAAGATAAGATATTGAATGTCAAAATACGATATTAGGCCAAGTTTGAGTGTCAAAATAGGATTTTGAATGTCAAATACGATATTCCGCCTAAATTCGAATGAACAAATAGGAGTGTGAATGTCAAAATGCCATATTCGGCCTCAATTCGAATGTCAAAATAGGATTGTGAATGTCAAAATACGACGTTTGGCGCCAGATCAAATGTCTAAATATGATTTTCAATGTCAGCAGTTCTAATGTCAATTTAGGATTTAGAATGTAAAAATACGATATTCGGCCTCATTTCGAAAGTTAAAGTACGATTTTGAATGTCAAAATGCGATATTTGGCGCCAGTTCGAATGTCAAAATAGGATATTGATTTGTTTCGAATTTCAAAATTGGATTTTGAATGTCAAAATACGATATTCAGCCTCAGTTCGAACGTCAAAATAGGATTTTGAATGTCAAAATACGATATTTGGCGCCAGGTGTGGTACTTGATTGTATCGATTCCTGATCTTTGCACCCTTACTTACTCTTAATGTCAAATACGAATACAAATAGGATTTTGAATGTCAAATTACTATTTTCGGCTTTAATTAGAATGTCAAAATAGGACTGTGAATATCAAAATGCCATATTCGGCCTCAGTTCGATTGTTAGAATAGGATTTTGAATGTCAAATACGATATTTGGCGCCAGTTCGTATGTCAAAATAGGATATTGATGTCCATATACGATATTCGGACTTGTTTCGAATGTCAAAATTGGATTTTGAATGTCAAAATAAGATATTCAGCCTCAGTTCGAATGTCAAAATAGGATTCTGAATGTCAAATACGATATTAGGCCTCAGTTCGAACGTCATTATAGAATTTTTAATGTTCCAATATGATTTATGGCCGTAGTTCGAATGTCAAAATAGGATTATGAACGTCAAAATACGATATCCGGCATCATTTCGATTGTCAAAATAGGATATTGAATGTCAAAATACGATATTCGGCACCAGATTGAATGTCAAAATATGAATTTCAATGTCAAAATACGATACTCGCCCTCAGTTCGAATGTCAAAATACTATTTAGAATGCAAAAATACGATATTCGGCCTCATTTCGAATGTTAAAATCGGATTATCAATGTAAAAATACGATAGGCCTTTTTGGCGCCAGTTCGAATGTCAAATTAGGATAGTGATACGATATTCGGTGTGACAAAATGGCCCTCTCTTCCCTCTTTCTCCCACTCTCCCTCTCTCTCCTGCTCTGCCTCTGTCTCTCGCTCCCTCTCTCTCTGACCCGCGCTCTCTCTCTCCTGCTCTCTATCCTGCTCTCACTCTCTCTCCCGCTCTCCCTCTCCCGCTCTCTCTCCCGCTCTCTCTCCCGCTCTCTTTCTCTCCCGATCGTTCCCCCTCTCTCTCTAACCCGCTCTCTCTCACTCCCACAATCTCTCTCCCCCGCTCTCTCACTCCCCTGCTATATCTCTCTTTCTTTCTCTATCTCTCTCTCCTGTCCCTCGTTCTCTCTCTCGCTCCAGCGCCCTCTCTCTCCTACTCTGTCTCCCCCACTCTCTTTCTCCCCTTTGCCATCGCTATCTCGCTCTCTCTCTCCCACACTTTACCGCTCTCACTCTCTCCCACGCTCTATCTCTCCATCTCTCTCTCCTGCGCTCTCTCTCTCACATCTCTCTTTCCCGCGCTCTCACTTTCTCTCCATATCTCCCTCTGTCACTCTCTCCCTCTTCTGTTCTCTCTATATCCCACTCTCTCTCTCTATCCCGCTCTTTCTCTCGCTCTCACTCCCGCTCTCCTTTTCTCTCTCACTCTCTCTCCCACACTCTCTCTCTCTCTCTCTCCCTCTCTCTCTCCCACTCTTTCTCCAACGCACTCCCTCCACCACTCTCTCGCACTCTCTCTATCTTTCTCATTTTATCCCGTGCTCTCTCCCTCTGCCACTCTCTTCATCTGCCGCACTCCCTCTCTCCCTCTCCTGCTTTCGATCTGTCTCTCTCAACCTCCCGCTCTCTCTCCCCAGCTCTCTCTCTCTCTCCCGCTCTCTTTCTCTCTCCAGCTCTTTCTTTCATGCCCTCTCTCTCCCGCTCTCTCTCTCTCTCTCACGCTCTATCTCTCTTTCTCTCTCTCCCACTCTTTCTGCCGCTCTCGCTCTCTCTCTCCATCTCTCCCTCCCTCTCCTGTTCTCTCGTTCTCTCTCTCGCTCCCGCGCTGTCTCTCTCCTACTCTGTATCACCCGCTCTCTATCCCCTTTGCTATCGCTCTCTCACTCTCCCGCACTCTGTCTCTCTCTCGCTCTCTCTCCCATGCTCTCTCTCACGCTCTCTCTCACACGCTCTATCTCTCTTTCTCTATCTCCCACTCTCTCTCTCTCTCTCTCTCTCTCTCTCTCGACTCTCCCTCCTCTCCCACTCTCTCTCTCTCGCACTCTCTGTCTGTCTGTCTGTCTGTCTGTCTGTCTGTCTGTCTCTCTCTCTCTCTCTAACCCACTCTCTCTCCCCCGCTCTCTCTCCCGCTCCAACTCTCTCCTGCTCTCTCTCCATCCCATTCTCTCTCCCACTCCCACTCTCTCTCTCTTTCAAGCTCTCTCTCCCCCGCTCTCTCCCCCACTCTATCTCTCTCTCTCCCTTTCTCCTCTCTTCTCTCTCACATCTCTCTCTCCCGCACTCTCACTTTCTCTTCATATCTCACTCTGTCACTCTCTCGCTCTCCCGTTCTCTCTTTCTCCAGCTCTCTCTCTCTCGCTCTTTCTCCCACCCTCTCTCGCCCTCTCTCTTTCCCGCTCTCCCTCTCTCTCCCGCTGTCTCCCTCTTCCTCTCTCTCCCTCTATCTCCCACTCTCCTGCTCTCTTCCACTCTCCCTCTCTATCTCCTGCGCTATCAATCTCTTTTTATCTCCCTCTGACGCTCTCTACCTCTTCTGCTCTCCCTCTCCCGCTCTTCCTCTCTCTCTCTCTCTCTCTCTCTCTCTCTCTCTCCCACCCTCTCTATCTCCCGCTCTCTCTTTCTCTCTCTTGCTCTTTCTTTCACTCTCTCTCTCTCCCTCTCGCTCTCTCTCTCCTACTCTCTCTCTCTCCCATTATTTCTCTCTTTAACCCGCTCTCTCTCCCGCTCTCTCCCTATCTCCCACGCGCTCTCTCTACCCCTCGCGCTCTCTCTCTCTCTCTCCCACTCTCAATCTCCCACCCTCACTCTCTCTCACCCTCCATCTCTCTCTCTCCTGCAAATTACCGCTCGCACTCTCTCTCCCTTACTCCCACACTCTTTCTCCCTCTCTCTCCCGCTCTCTCTCTCTCTCTATCGCCCTATGCCACTCTCTCCCTCTTCTGCTCTCCCTCTCCCACTCTCTCTCCCGCTCTCTCTCTCTCTCTCTAATTCTCTCTCACGCCCTCTCTCTCTCTACCGCTCTTTCTCTCTCTCTCTCTCTCCGACCCTCTCCTGCTCTGTCTCTCCCGCCTGTCCTCTCTCTACCGCTCTCTCTCCCTCTCCCGCTCTCTCTCTTTCCTCTCTCTCCAGCTCTCCCTCTCCCTCTCTGGCTGGCTCTCTACGTCTAACCCGCTCTCTCTCTCTTTCTCTCCCATTTTCTCTTCTGCTCTCTTCCGCTCACTCTCTTTCTCTCCACCTCTCTCTCCCCCTATCCCCCTCTCACTCCCACTCGCTCTCCCTCTTATCTTCCTCTGCCGCTCTCGTCCTATCCCGAACTGTCTCTCTCTTCTTCCCGCTCTCTCACTTCAGCTCTCTCTCTCTAATGCTCTCTCTCTCTCACGCTCTCTCTTTCACGCTCTATCTCTCTTTCTCATTCTCCAGCTCTCTCTCTCTCTCTCTCTCTCTCTCTCTCTCTCTCTTTCTCACACACTCTCCCTCCTCTCCCACTCTCTCTCTCTCTCTCTCTCTCTCTCTCTCTCTCTCTCTCTCTCTCTCTCCCGCTCCAACTCTCTCCTGCTCTCTCTCTTCCATTCTCTCTCCCACTCCCACTCTCTCTCTCTCTTTCAAGCTCTCTCTCTCGCTCTCTCTCCCACTCTCTCTCTCTCCCTTTCTCCTCTCCTTCTCTCTCTCACATCTCTCTCCCGTGTTCTAACTTTCTCTCCATATCTCCCCCTGTCACTCTTTCCCTCTTCCGTTTTCTTTATCTCCCGCTCTCTCTCTCTCGCTCTTTCTCCCACCCCCTCTCTCTTTCCCACTCTCCCACTCTCTCCCTCTGTCTAACGCTCTTCCTCTCTCTCCCTTTATCTCCCACTCTCCATCTCTCTTCCACTCTTCCTCTCTATCTCTAACCCACTCTCTCTCTCTCTCTCTCTCTCTCTCTCTCTCTCTCTCTCTCTCTCCCCCCCCCTCTCTCTCTCTCTCTCTCTCTCTCTCTCTCTCTCCCTTTATCCCACGCGCTCTCTCTCCCCCTCGCTCTCGCGCTCTCTCTCTCTCCCACTCTTACTCTCCCTCCCTCACTCTATCTCACCCTCCATCTCTCTCTCTCCTGCAAATTACCGCTCGCACTCTCTCTCCCTCTCTCTCTCTCTTTCTCTTTTTCCCGCTCTCTCTCTCTCATTCTCTCTCTATCGCCCTCTGCCACTATCTCCCTCTTCTGCGCTCCCTCTACCACTCTCTCTCCCGCTCTCTCTCTCTCCAACTCTCTCTCACGCCCTCTCTCTCTCTCTCTCCTGCTCTCTCTCTCCCACCCTCTCCTGCTCTGTCTCTCCCGCCCGTCCTCTCTATACCGCTCTCTCTCCATCTCCCGCTCTCTCTTTTTCCTCTCTCTCTCCAGCTCTCTCCCTCTCTCTCTCTCTCTCTCTCTTGCTGGCTCTCCCTGTCTAACCCGCTCTCTCACTCTCCCATTTTCTCTTCTGCTCTCTTCCGCTCGCTCTCTCTCTCTTCCTCCCTCTCTCTCTCCCTATCCCCCTGTCTCTCCCACTCGCTCTCCCTCTTATCTCCCTCTGCCGCTCTCGTCCTCGTCCCTTTCCGCTCTCCCTGTCCTGCTATAACTCTCTCCCACTCTCTCGCACCCTCTCTCTCTCTCCCGCTCTCTCATTCTCTTCTGCCCGCTCTCTCTCGCTATATCTCTCTCTCCCGCTCTCTCCCTCCCCACTCTCTCTCTCTCTCGCTCTCTCTCCCGCTCTCTCTCTTTCTCCCAATCTCTCTCTCTCGCTCTCCGTCTCGCTCTACGCTCTTTCTCCCACTCTCTCCAACTCTCTCTCCCGCTCGTTCCCCCTCTCTCTCTAACCGGCTCTCTCTCTCTCTCTCTCTCTCTCTCTCTCCCATTTTCTCTTCTGCTCTCTTCTGCTCTCTCTCTCTCTCTCTCTCTCTCTCTACCTCTCTCTCTCCCTATCCCCCTCTCTCTCCCACTCGCTCTCCCTCTTATCTTCCTCTGCCGCTATCGTCCTCTCCCGATCTGTCTCTCTCTTCTTTGTGCTCTCTCTCTCCAGCTCTCTCTCTCATGCTCTCTCTCTTACGCTCTCTCTTTCACGCTCTATCTCTCTTTCTCCCTCTCCCACTCTCTCTCTCTCTCACTCTCTCTCCTCTCCCGCTCTCTCTCTCACTCTCTCTCTCTCTCTCTCTTTCTCTCTCTCTCTCTAACCCACTCTCTCTCTCTCCCGCTCTCTCTTCTGCTCCAACTCTCTCCTGCTCTCTCTCTCTCCCACTTCCACACACTCTCTCTCTCTTTCAAGCTCTCTCTCTCTCTCGCTCTTTCTCCCACCCTCTCTCGCTCTCTCTCTTTCCCGCTCTCCCACTCTCTCTCTCTGTCTCTCGCTCTTCCTCTCTCTCCCTCTATCTCCCTCTCTCCTCCACTCTTGCGCTATCAATCTATTTTTATTTCTCTCTGACGCTCTCTACCTCTTCTGCTCTCCCTCTCCCGTTCTTCCACTCTCTCTCTCCCACCCTCTCTCTCCCGCTCTCTCTTTCTCTCTTGTGCTCTTTCTTTCACTCTCTCTCTCCCTCGCTCATTCTCTCCTACTCTTTTTCTCCCACTATCTCTCTCTCTCTAACCCGCTCTCTCTCTCCCGCTCTCTCCCTTTCTCCCACACGCTCACTCTCCCTCCCTCACTCTCTCTCAACCTCCATCTCTCTCTCCTGCAAATTACCGCTCATACTCTCTCTCCCTTACTCCCACGCTCTCTCCCTCTCTATCTTTTCCTTTTTCTCGCTCTCTCTCTCTCTATCGCCCTCTGCCACTCTCTCCCTCTTCTGCTCTCCCTCCCCCACTCTCTCTCCCGCTCTCTCTCTCCAACTCTCTATCACGCCTTCTCTCTCTCTCTCCTGCTCTCTCTCTCCCACCCTCTCCTGCTCTGTCTCTCCCGCCCGTCCTCTCTCTACCGCTTTTCTCTCCCTCTCCCACTCTCTCTCTTTCCTCTCTCTCCAGCTCTCCCTCTCTCGCTGGCTCTCTCTGTCTAACTCGCTCTCTCTCTCTCCCATTTCTCTTCTGCTCTCTTCCTCTCGCTCTCTCTCAACCTCTCTCTCTCCCTATCCCCCTCTCTCTCCCACTCGCTCTCCCTCTTGTCTTCCTCTGCCATTCTCGTCCTCGTCCTCTTCTGCTCTCCCTGTCCTGCTCTTACTCTCTCCCACTCTCTCCCACCCCCTCTCTCTCTCATTCTCTTCCGCCCGCTCTTTCTCGCTATATCTCTCTCTCTCCCTCTCTGTCTCTCTCCCTCTCTCTCTCTCTCTCTCTCGCTCTCTCTCCCGCTCTCTCTCTTTCTCCTTATCTCTCTCTCTCGCTCTCCATCTCTCTCTCTTGCTCTTTCTCCCACTCTCTCGCTCTCTCTCTCCCGCTCGTTCCCCCCTCTATCTAACCCGCTTTCTCTCTCCCATTTTCTCTTCTGCTCTCTTCCACTCGCTCTCTCTATCTCTCTCTCTCTCTCTCCTTATCCCCCTCTCTCTCTCCTACTCGCTCTCCCTCTTATCTTCCTCTGCCGCTCTCGTCCTCTCCCGATATGTCTCTCTCTCTTCTTCCCGCTCAATCTCCAGCTCCCTCTCTCATGCTCTCTCTCTCACGCTCTCTCTTTCAAGCTCTATCTCTCTTTCTCCCTCTCCCACTCTCTCTCTCTCACTCTCCCTCCTCTCCCGCCCTCTCTCTCTCTAACCCACTCTCTCTCTCCCGTTCTCTCTTCCGCTCCAACTCTCTCCTGCTCTCTCCCTCCCATTCTTTCTCCCACTCTCACTCTCTCTCTCTTTCAAGCTCTCTCTCTTCCGCTCTCTCTCCCACTCTCTCTCTCCCCCTTTCTCATCTCCTTCTCTCTCTCACATCTCTCTCTCTCCTGGCTCTCACTTTCTCTCCATATCTTCCTCTCTCACTCTCTCCCCCTTCCGTTCTCTCTATCTCCTGCTCTCTCTCTCTCGCTCTTTCTCCCACCCTCTCTCGCTCCCTCTCTTTCCAGCTCTCCCACTCTCTCCCTCTGTCTCTCGCTCTTCCTCTCTCTCCCTCTATCTCCCACTCTCCCTCTCTCTCCCACTCTCCCTCTCTATCTCCTGCGCTATTAATCTCTTTTTATCTCCCTCTGACGCTCTCTAACTCTTCTGCTCTCCCTCTCCCGCTCTTCCACTCTCTCTCTCTCTCTCCCACCCTCTCTATCTCCCGCTCTCTTTCTCTCTCTCGCTCTTTCTTTCACTCTCTCTCTCTCTCTCTCGCTCTCTCTCTCCTTCTCTTTCTCTCCCAATATCTCTCTCTCTAACCCACTCTCTCCCTCCCACTCTCTCCCTTTCTCCCATGCGCTCTCTCTCCCCCTCGATCTCGCGCTCTCTCTCTCCCTCTCTCACTCTCTCTCACCCTCCATCTCTCTCTCTCCTGCTCTCTCTCTCCCACCCTCTCCTGCTCTGTCTCTCCCGCCCGTCCTCTCTCTACCGCTCTCTCTCCCTCTCCCGTTCTCTCTCTTTCCTCTCTCTCCAGCTCTCCTTCTCTCTCTGTCTCTGTCTAACCCGCTCTCTCTCTCTCTCCCATTTTCTCTTCTGCTCTCCTCCGCTCGCTCTCTTTCTCTCTACCTCTCTCTCTCCCTATCCCCCTCTCTCTCCCACTCGCTCTCCCTCTTATCTTCCTCTGCCGCTCTCGTCCTCGTCCTCCTCCGCTCTTTCTGTCCTGCTCTTACTATCTCCCACTCTCTCCCACCCTCTCTCGCTCTCCCACTCTCTCATTCTCTTCCGCCCGCTCTCTCTCGCTATATCTCTCTCTCCCGCTCTCTCTCTCTCCCACTATCTCTCTCTCGTTCTCTCTCCCGCTCTCTCTTCCTCCCAATCTCTCTCTTGCTCTCCATCTCTCTCTCTCTCTCGCTCTTTCTCCCACTCTCTCGCTCTCTCTCTCCCGCCCTCTCTCTCCCGCTCGTTCCCCCTCTCTTTCTATATAACCCGCTCTCTCTCTCTCTCCCATTTTCTCTTCTTCTCTCTTCCGCTCGCTCTCTCTCTCTCTCTCTACCTCTCTCTCTCCCTATCCCCCTCTCTCTCCCACTTGCTCTCCCTCTTATCTTCCTCTGCCGCTCTCGTCCTCTCCCGATCTGTCTCTCTTTTCTTGGCGCTCTCTCTCTAATCCACTCTCTCTCTCTCCCTTTTTCTCTTCTGCTCTCTTCTGCTAGCTCTCTCTCTCTCTCTCTCTCTCTACCTCTCTCTCTCCCTATCCCCCTCTCTCTCCCACTCGCTCTCCCTCTTATCTTCCTCTGCCGCTCTCGTCCTCTCCCGATCTGTCTCTCTCTTCTTCGCGCTCTCTCTCTCTCCAGCTCTCTCTCTCTCATGCTCTCCCCCTTACGCTCTCTCTTTCACGCTCTATCTCTCTTTCTCCCTTTCCCACTCTCTCTCTCTCTCACTCTCCCTCCTCTCCCGTTCTCTCTCTCTCTCTCTCTCTCTGTCTTTCTCTCTCTCTCTCTCTCTAACCCACTCTCTCTCCCGCTCTCTGTCCCGCTCCAACTCTCTCCTGCTCTCTCTCTCTCTCTCCCACTCCCACACTCTCTCACTCTCTCTTTCAAGCTCTCTCTCTCTCTATCGCCCTTTCTCCCACCCTCTCTTGCTCTCTCTCTTTCCCGCTCTCCCACTCTCTCCCTCTGTCTCTCGCTCTTCCTCTCTCTCCCTCTATCTCCCACTCTCCCTCTCTCCTCCACTCTTGCGCTATCAATCTATTTTTATTTCTCTCTGACGCTTTCTACCTCTTCTGCTCTCCCTCTCCCGCTCTTCCACTCTCTCTCTCTCTCTCTACCACCCTCTCTATCTCCCGCTCTCTCTTTCTCTCTCTCGCTCTTTCTTTCTTTCACACTCTCTCTCTCTCTCTCTCTCTCTCTCTCTCTCTCTCTCTCTCTCTCTCTATCGCCCTCTGCCACTCTCTCCCTCTTCTGCTCTCCCTCCCCCACTCACTCTCCCTCCCTCACTCTCTCTCAACCTCCATCTCTCTCTCCTGCAAATTACCGCTCGCACTCTCTCTCCCTTACTCCCACGCTCTCTCTCCTCTCTATCTTTTCCTTTTTCTCACTCTCTCTCTCTCTCTCTCTCTCTCTCTCTCTCGCCCTCTGCCACTCTCTCCCTCTTCTGCTCTCCCTCCCCCACTCTCTCTCCCGCTCTCTCTCTCCAACTCTCTCTCACGCCTTCTCTCTCTCTCCTGCTCTCTCACTCCCACCCTCTCCTGCTCTGTCTCTCCCGCCCGTCCTCTCTCTACCGCTCTCTCTCCCGCTCTCTCTCTTTCCTCTCTCTCCAGCTCTCCCTTTCTCTCTCTCTCGCTGGCTCTCTCTGTCTAACCCGCTCTCTCTCTCCCATTTTCTCTTCTGCTCTCTTCCACTCGCTCTCTCTCTACCTCTCTCTCTCCCTATCCCCCTGTCTCTCCCACTTGCTATCCCTCTTGTCTTCCTCTGCCATTCTCGTCCTCGTCCTCTTCCGCTCTCCCTGTCCTGCTCTTACTCTCTCCCACTCTCTCCCACCCCTCTCTCTCTCTCTCATTCTCTTCCGCACGCTCTCTCTCGCTATATCTCTCTCTCCCGCTCTCTCTCTCCCTCTCTCTATCTCTCCCTCTCTCTCTCTCGCTCTCTCTCCCGCTCTCTCTCTTTCTCCTTATCTCTCTCTCTCGCTCTCCGTCTCTCTCTCTCTCGCTCTTTCTCCCACTCTCTCACTCTCTCTCTCCTGCTCGTTCCCCCCTCTATCTAACCCGCTCTCTCTCTCCCATTTTCTCTTCTGCTCTCTTCCACTCGCTTTCTGTATCTCTCTCTCTCTCTCCTTATCCCCCTCTCTCTCCTACTCGCTCTCCCTCTTATCTTCCTCTGCCGCTCTCGTCCTCTCCTGATCTGTCTCTCTCTCATCTTCCCGCTCTCTCTCTCCAGCTCCCTCTCTCATGCTCTCTCTCTCTCTCTCTCTCACGCTCTCTCTTTCAAGCTCTATCTCTCTTTCTCCCTCTCCCACTCTCTCTCTCACTCTTCCTCCTCTCCCGCTCTCGCTCTCGCTCTCTCTCTCTCTAACCCACTCTCTCTCTCCCGTTCTCTCTCCCGCTCCAACTCTCTCCTGCTGTCTCTCTCCCATTCTTTCTCCCACTCCCACTCTCTCTCTTTCAAGCTCTCTCTCTTCCGCTCTCTCTCCCACTCTCTCTCTCTCTCTCTCTCCCTTTCTCATCTCCTTCTCTCTCTCACATCTGTCTCTCCCGCGCTCTCACTTTCTCTCCATATCTTCCTCTGTCACTCTCTCCCTCTTCCGTTCTCTCTATCTCCCGCTCTCTCTCTCGCTCTTTCTCCCATCCTCTCTCGCCCCCTCTCTTTCCAGCTCTCCCACTCTCTCCCTCTGTCTCTCGCTCTTCCTCTCTCTCCCTCTATCTCCCTCTCTCCCTCTCTCTTCCACTCTCCCTCTCTATCTCCGGCGCTATTAATCTCTTTTAATCTCCCTCTGACGCTCTCTAACTCTTCTGCTCTCCCTCTCCCGCTCTTCCACTCTCTCTCTCTCTACCACCCTCTCTATCTCCCGCTCTCTCTTTCTCTCTCTCGCTCTTTCTTTCTTTCACTCTCTCTCTCTCTCTCTCTCGCTCTCTCTCTCCTTCTCTTTCTCTCCCACTATCTCTCTCTCTAACCCGCTCTCTCCCTCCCACTCTCTCCCTTTCTCCCATGCGCTCTCTCTCTCCCTCGATCTCATGCTCTCTCTCTCCCTCTCTCACTCTCTCTCACCCTCCATCTCTCTCTCTCCTGCTCTCTCTCTCTCTCCCACCCTCTCCTGCTCTGTCTCTCCCGCCCGTCCTCTCTCTACCGCTCTCTCTACCTCTCCCGTTCTCTCTCTTTCCTCTCTCTCCAGCTCTCCCTCTCTCTCTGTCTCTGTCTAACACGCTCTCTCTCTCTCCCATTTTCTCTTCTGCTCTCCTCCGCTCACTCTCTCTCTCTCTACCTCTCTCTCTCCCTATCCCCCTCTCTCTCCCACCCACTCTCCCTCTTATCTTCCTCTGCCGCTCTCGTCCTCGTCCTCCTCTGCTCTTTCTGTCCTGCTCTTACTATCTCCCACTTTCTCCCACCCTCTCTCGCTCTCCCACTCTCTTATTCTCTTCCGCCCGCTCTCTCTCGCTATATCTCTCTCTCCCGCTCTCTCTCTCTCCCACTCTCTCTCTCTCGCTCTCTCTCCCACTCTCTCTCTTCCTCCCAATCTCACTCTTGCTCTCCGTCTCTCTCTCTCTCTCGCTCTTTCTCCCACTCTCTCGCTCTCTCTCTCCCGCTCTCTCTCTCCCGCTCGTTCCCCCTCTCTTTCTATATAACCCGCTCTCTCTCGCTCCCATTTTCTCTTCTTCTCTCTTCCCCGCTCTCTCACTCTTGCTCTCTCTCCTTTTCTCACATTCTGTCTCTCGCTCCCACTCTCTCTCACTCCCACTATCTCTCTCCCTCGCTCTCTCTCGCTCTCTCTCTCCTCTGCTATCTCTCTCTCTCTCTCTCTCGCTCTCTCGTTCTCACTCTCGATCCCACACTATCTATCTCCCGCTCTGTCTCCCCTGCTCTCTCTCCCCTGCTCTCTCTCCCGCTTTCATTCTCTCCCGCTCTCTCTCTCTTACTCCATCTCTCTCTATCGCACTCTCTCTCTCTCCGGCTCTCTCGTTCTCATTCTCGATCCCACACTAGCTATCTCCAGCACTGTATCCCCTGCTCTCTCTTTCTCACTCGCTCTCCCACTCTCTCTCTCTCCCGCACTCGCGCTCTCTCCCGCTCTCTCTCTCTCCCTGCATCTCCCTCTATCGCACTCTCTCTCCGGCCCTCTCTCCCCCGCTCTTTCTGCCGCTCTCGCTGGCTCTCTCTGTCTAACCCGCTCTCTCTCTCCCATTTTCTCTTCTGCTTTCTTCTGCTCGCTCTCTCTCTCTACCTCTCTCTCTCCCTATCCTTCTCTCTCTCCCACTCGCTCTCCCTCTTGTCTTCCTCTGCCGCTCTCGTCCTCGTCCTCGTCCTCTTCCGCTCTCCCTGTCCTGCTCTCACTCTCTCCCACTCTCTCCCACCCTCTCTCTCTGTCTCCTGCTCTCTCATTCTCTTCCGCCCGCTCTCTCTCGCTATATCTCTCTCTCCCGTTCTCTCTCACTCTCTCCCACTCTCTCTCTCTCTCTAGCTCTCTCCCACTCTCTCTCCCGCTCTCTCTCCCGCTCTCTCTTTCTCCCAATCTCTCTCTCTCTCTCGCTCTCCGTCTTTCTCTCTCTCGCTCTTTATCCCACTCTCTCTCTCTCTCCCGCTCTCTTTCTCTCCTGCTCGCTCCCCCTCTCTCTTTATATATAACCCGCTCTCTCTTGCTCTCCCATTTTCTCTTCTGCTCTCTTCCCCGCTCTCTCTCTCTTGCTCTCTCTCTCCTTTTCTCATATTCTGTCTCTCGCTTCCTCTGCCGCTCTCGTCCTCGTCCCTTTCCGCTCTCCCTGTCCTGCTCTAACTCTCTCCCACTCTCTCGCACCCTCTCTCTCTCCCGCTCTCTCATTCTCTTCTGCCCGCTCTCTCGCTATATCTCTCGCTATATCTCTCTCTCCCGCTCTCTCCCTCTCCCAACCTCTCTCCCTCTCTCTCACTCTCTCTCCGGCTCTCTCTCTTTCTCCCAATCTCTCTCTCTCTCGCTCTCCGTCTCTCTCTCTTGCTCTTTCTCCAACTCTCTCTCCCGCTCGTTCCCCCTCTCTCTCTAATCCACTCTCTCTCTCTCTCCCATTTTCTCTTCTGCTCTCTTCCGCTCGCTCTCTCTCTCTCTCTCTCTACCTCTCTCTCTCCCTATCCCCCTCTCTCTCCCACTCGCTCTCCCTCTTATCTTCCTCTGCCGCTCTCATCCTATCCCGATCTGTCTCTCTCTTCTTTGCGCTCTCTCTTTCCAGCTCTCTCTCTCATGCTCTCCCTCTTACGCTCTCTCTTTCACGCTCTATCTCTCTTTCTCCCTCTCCCACTCTCTCTCTCTCTCACTCTCCCTCCTCTCCCGCTCTCTCTCTCTCCCTCTCTCTCTCTCTCTTTCTCTCTCTCTCTCTCTCTAACCCACTCTCTCTCTCCCGCTCTCTCTCCCGCTCCAACTCTCTCCTGCTCGCTCTCTCTCTCTCCCACTCCCACACTCTCTCTCTCTCTTTCAAGCTCTCTCTCTCTCTCTCTCTCGCCCTTTCTCCCACCCTCTTTCGCTCTCTCTCTTTCCCGCTCTCCCACTCTCTCCCTCTGTCTCTCGCTCTTCCTCTCTCTCCCTCTATCTCCCACTCTCCCTCTCTCCTCCACTCTTGCGCTATCAATCTATTTTTATTTCTCTCTGACGCTTTCTACCTCTTCTGCTCTCCCTCTCTCGCTCTTCCACTCTCTCTCTCCCACCCTCTATATCTCCCGCTCTCTCTTTCTCTCTTGTGCTCTTTCTTTCACTCTCTCTCTCCCTCGCTCTCTCTCTACTACTCTTTCTCTCCCACTATCTCTCTCTCTAACCCACTCTCTCTCCCGCTCTCTCCCTTTCTCCCACACGCTCACTCTCCCTCCCTCACTCTCTCTCAACCTCCATCTCTCTCTCCTGCAAATTACCGCTCGCACTCTCTCTCCCTTACTCCCACGCTCTCTCTCCCTCTCTATCTTTTCCTTTTTCTCGCTCTCTCTCTCTCTCTCTCTCTCTCTCTCTATCGCCCTCTGCCACTCTCTCCCTCTGCCACTGCTCTCCCTCACCCACTCTCTCTCCCGCTCTCTCTCTCCAACTTTCTTTCACGCCTTCTCTCTCTCTCCTGCTCTCTCTCTCCCACCCTCTCCTGCTCTGTCTCTCCCGCCCGTCCTCTCTCTACCGCTCTCTCTCTCTCTCCTCTCTCTCCAGCTCTCCCTTTCTCTCTCTCTCGCTGGCTCTCTCTGTCTAACCCGCTCTCTCTCTCCCATTTTCTCTTCTGCTCTCTTCCACTCGCTCTCTCTCTACCTCTCTCTCTCCCTATCCCCCTCTCTCTCCCACTCGCTCTCCCTCTTGTCTTCCTCTGCCATTCTCGTCCTTTTCCGCTCTCCCTGTCCTGCTCTTACTCTCTCCCACTCTCTCCCACCCCCTCTCTCTCTCTCATTCTCTTCCGCACGCTCTCTCTCGCTATATCTCTCTCTCCCGCTCTCTCTCTCTCCCTCTCTCTATCTCTCCCTCTCTCTCTCTCGCTCTCTCTCTCCCGCTCTCTCTCTCTTTCTCCTTATCTCTCTCTCTTGCTCCCCGTCTCTCTCTCTCGCTCTTTCTCCCACTCTCTCGCTCTCTCTCTCCTGCTCGTTCCCCCCTCTATCTAACCCGCTCTCTCTCTCCCATTTTCTCTTCTGCTCTCTTCCACTCGCACTCTCTCTCTCTCTCTCTCTCTCTCTCTCTCTCTCTCTCTCTCTCTCTCTCTCTCTCTCTCCTTATCCCCCTCTCTCTCCTACTCGCTCTCCCTCTTATCTTCCTCTGCCGCTCTCGTCCTCTCCAGATCTGTCCATCTCTCATCTTCCCGCTCTCTCTCTCCAGCTCCCTCTCTCATGCTCTCTCTCTCTCTCTCTCTCACGCTCTCTCTTTCAAGCTCTATCTCTCTTTCTCCCTCTCCCACTCTCTCTCTCACTCTCCCTCTTCTCCCGCTCTCGCTCTCTCTCTCTAACCCACTCTCTCTCTCCCGTTCTCTCTCCCGCTCCAACTCTCTCCTGCTCTCTCTCTCCCATTCTTTCTCCCACTCCCACTCATTCTCTCTCTCTCTTTCAAGCTCTCTCTCCTCCGCTCTCTCTCCCACTCTCTCTCTCTCCCTTTCTCATCTCCTTCTGTCTCTCACATCTGTCTCTCCCGCGCTCTCACTTTCTCTCCATATCTTCCTCTGTCACTCTCTCCCTCTTCCGTTCTCTCTATCTCCCGCTCTCTCTCTCGCTCTTTCTCCCACCCTCTCTCGCTCCCTCTCTTTCCAAATCTCCCACTCTCTCCCTCTATCTCCCTCTCTCCCTCTCTCTTCCACTCTCCCTCTCTATCTCCTGCGCTATTAATCTCTTTTTATCTCCCTCTGACGCTCTCTAACTCTTCTGCTCTCCCTCTCCCGCTCTTCCACTCTCTCTCTCTACCACCCTCTCTATCTCCCGCTCTCTCTTTCTCTCTCTCGCTCTTTCTTTCTATCACTCTCTCTCTCTCTCTCGCTCTCTCTCTCCTCCTCTTTCTCTCCCACTATCTCTCTCTCTAACCCGCTCTCTCCCTCCCACTCTCTCCCTTTCTCCCACGCGCTCTCTCTCCCCCTCGATCTCGCGCTCTCTCTCTCCCTCTCTCTCACTCTCTCTCACCCTCCATCTCTCTCTCTCCTGCTCTCTCTCTCCCACCCTCTCCTGCTCTGTCTCTCCCGCCCGTCCTCTCTCTACCGCTCTCTCTCCCTCTCCCGTTCTCTCTCTTTCCTCTCTCTCCAGCTCTCCCTCTCTCTCTCTCTCTGTCTAACCAGCTCTCTCTCTCTCTCCCATTTTCTCTTCTGCTCTCCTCCGCTCGCTCTCTCTCTCTACCTCTCTCTCTCCCTATCCCCCTCTCTCTCTCCCACTCGCTCTCCCTTTTATCTTCCTCTGCCGCTCTCGTCCTCGTCCTCCTCCGCTCTTTCTGTCCTGCTCTTACTATCCCCCACTCTCTCCCACCCTCTCTCGCTCTCCCGCTCTCTCATTCTCTTCCGCCCGCTCTCTCTCACTATATCTCTCTCCCCCGCTCTCTCTCTCTCTCCCACTCTCTATCTCTCGCTCTCTCTCCCACACTTTCTCTTCCTCCCAATCTCTCTCTCGCTCTCCGTCTCTCTCGCTCGATCTTTCTCCCACTGTCTCGCTCTCTCTCTCCCGCTCTCTCTCTCCCGCTCGTTCCCCCTCTCTTTCTATATAACCCGCTCTCTCCCTCCCATTTTCTCTTCTGCTCTCTTCCCCGCTCTCTCTCTCTTGCTCTCTCTCCTTTTCTCACATTCTGTCTCTCGCTCCCACTCTCTCTCTCACTCCCACTATCTCTCTCCCTCGCTCTCTCTCGCTCTCTCTCTCCTCTGCTATCTCTCTCCATCTCTGTCTCTCGCTCGCTCTCTCGTTCTCACTCTCGATCCCACACTATCTATCTCCCGCTCTGTCTCCCCTGCTCTCTCTCCCCTACTCTCTCTCCCACTCTCATTCTCTCCCGCTCTCTCTCTCTTACTCTATCTCTCTCTATCGCACTCTCTCTCTCTCTCTCTCCAGCTCTCTCGTTCTCATTCTCGATCCCACACTAGCTATCTCCAGCACTGTATCCCCTGCTCTCTCTTTCTCACTCGCTCTCCCACTCTCTCTCTCCCGCACTCACTCTCTCTCCCGCTCTCTCTCTCCCTGCATCTCTCTCTATCGCACTCTCTCTCCGGCCCTCTCTCCCCCGCTCTTTCTGCCACTCTCGCTGGCTCTCTCTGTCTAACCCGCTCTCTCTCTCTATCCCATTTTCTCTTCTGCTTTCTTCCGCTCGCTCTCTCTCTCTACCTCTCTCTCTCTCCCTATCCTTCTCTCTCTCCCACTCGCTCTCCCTCTTGTCTTCCTCTGCCGCTCTCGTCCTCGTCCTCCTCCGCTCTCCCTGTCCTGCTCTCACTCTCTCCCACTCTCTCCCACCCTCTCTCTCTCTCTCCCGCTCTCTCATTCTCTTCCGCCCGCTCTCCCTCTCGCTATATCTCTCTCCCGTTCTCTCTCACTCTCTCCCACTCTCTCTCTCTCTCTAGCTCTCTCCCGCTCTCTCTCCCGCTCTCTCTTTCTCCCAATCTCTCTCTCTCTCTCGCTCTCCGTCTTTCTCTCTCTCTCGCTCTTTCTCCCACTCTCTCTCTCTCTCTCTCTATCTATCTCTCTCTCTCTCCCGCGCTCTCTCTCCCGCTCGCTCCCCCTCTCTCTTTATATATAACCCGCTCTCTCTCCCATTTTCTTTTCTGCTCTCTTCCCCGCTCTCTCTCTCTTGCTCTCTCTCTCCTTTTCTCACATTCTGTCTCTCGCTCCCACTCCCACTATCTCTCTCCCTCGCTCTCTCTCGCTCTCTCTCTCCTCTGCTATATCTCTCCATCTCTCTGTCTCTCTCGCTCTGCTCATTCTCCCACTCTCCCTCTATCTCTCGCTTGCTCTCTCAGTCCAACCTGCTCGCTCTCTCATCTTACACTCTCTCTCTCTCTCCCGCACTCTCCCTGTCCCTCTTTCTCTCTCGCTCTCTCTCTCTTCCCTCATTCTCCCACTATCCTTCTTTCTCTCGCTTGCTCTCTCTGTCTAACCTGCTCGCTCTCTCATCCACTCTCTCTCTCTCCCGCTCTCCCTCTCTCTCCCGCTCGCTCTCTCTCTTATCTTCCTCTGCCGCTCTCATCCTCATCCGCTCTACCTCTCCTGCTCTCTCTTTCCTACTCTCTCCAACCCTCTCTCTCCCCCGCTCTCTCATTCTCTTTCTCCCGCTCTCTATCGCTGTCTCTCTCTCCCGCTCTCTCTCCCACTCTCTCTCCCGCCCTCTCTCCCACTCTCTCTCCCTTCCGCTCTCTCTCCGACTCTCCTTCTACCACTCTCTCTCTCTCTCTCCGGCTCTCTCTCTCTCTCACTCTTTCTCCCACTCTCCTGCTCTCTCTCTCCCGCTCGTTCCCCTCTCTCTCTAACCAGCTCTCTCTCCCGCTCTCTCCCTCTCTTCCCCGCCCTCTCTCGCTCTCTAATTCTCTCTCTCCCGCTCTCTAATTCTCTTTCTCCCGCTCTCTCCCGCTATCTCTCTCTCATGCTCTCTCTCCCGCTCTCTCTCTCCCGCTCTCCCACTCTCTCTCTCCCGCTCTCACTCTCTCTCCCGCTCTCTCTCTCTCTCCCTCTATCTGTCTCTCTATCGCACTCTCTCACCGGTTCTCTATTCCACGCTCATTCTGCCGCTCTCTGTCTCTCTCTCCCGTTCTCTCGTTTTCTCTCTCGCTCCCGCGCTCTCTCTCTCCTACTCTGTCTCCCCTGCTCTCTCTCTCTCTTCCGCTCTCTCTCTTTCTCCAACTTGCTCTCTCTCTCCGGCTCTCTCTCTCTCTCTCGCTCTTTCTCCCAATCGCTCTCTCTCTCTCCCGCTCTCTCTCTCTCGCTCTTTCTACCACTCTCTCGTCCCTCGATCCCCCTCTCTCTCTAAACTTCTCTCTCTCTCCCGCACTTCCCCGCTCTCTCTCTCTTTCTCTCACTCTGTCTCTCTCTCCCACTCTCTCTCACTCCCACTATCTCTCTCCTCCGCTCTCTCTCTCCCTCTCTCTCTCCCCCGCTATCTCTCCATCTCTCTCTCTCTCTTTCCCGCTCTCTCGTCCTCACGCTCCCACACATTCTCTCTCCCACTCTGTCTCCCCTGCTCTCTCAACCCCTCGCTCTCCCGTTCTCTCTCTCCCACTCTATCTCCCGCTCTCTCTCTCCCTCCATCTCTCTCTATCGCATTCTCTCTCTGGCCCTCTCTCCCACGCTCTTTCTGCCGCTCTAGCTCTCTCTCTCTCCATATCTCCCCCTCTCTCCCGTTCTCTCTCTCGCTCCCGCGCTTTATCTCCCTTGCTCTGTCTCCCCCGCTCCCTCTCCCTTTTGCTATCGCTCTCTCGATCTCTCTCTCACCTGCACTTTACCGCTCACACTCTCTCCCGCTCTCTCCCTGTACCTCTTTCTTTCCCGCTCTCTCTCTCTCTTCCCTCATTCTCCCACTCTCCCTCTTTCTCTTGCTTGCTCTCTCTGTCCAACCTGCTCGCTCTCTCTTCCACTCCTTCTCTCCGGCTCTCCCTCTCTCTCTCCTGCATGCTCTCTCTCTCTTGTCTTCCTCTGCTGCTCTTATCCTCATCCGCTCTACCTCTCCTGCTCTCTCTCTCTCTCCCACTCTCTCCAACCCTCTCTCTCTCCCGCTCTCTCATTCTCTTTCTCCCGCTCTCTATCGCTATCTTTCTCTCTCTCCAGCTCTCTCTCCCACTCTCTCTCTCCCGCCTTCTCTCCCACTCTCTCTCTCTCCTGCTCTATCTCCGACTCTCTCTCTCTTTCTCCCACTTTCTCTCTCTCTCGCTCTCTCTCTCCGGCTCTCTCTCTCACTCTTTCTCCCACTCTCTCGCTCTCTCTCTCTCTTGCTCGTTCCCTCTCTCTCTCTCTCTCTCTCTAACCAGCTCTCTCTCTCCCGCTCTCTCCCTCTCTTCCCCGCCCTTTCTCTTGCCTCCCTCTCTCTTTCTCCGACTATCTCCCACCCTCTCTCTCTCCCGCTCTCGAAATCTCTTTCTCCCGCTCTCTCCCGCTATCTCTCTCTCTCATTCTCTCTCTCCCACTCTCTCTCTCTTCCGCTCTCGCTCTCCCACTCTCTCTCTCTCTCTCTCCCGCTCTCACTCTCTCTCTCCCGCTTTCTCTCTCCCTCTATCTCTCTCTCTCTATCGCACTCTCTCACGGATTCTCTATCCCACGCTCTTTTTGCCGTTCTCTCTCTCTCCGATTCTTTTGTTTTCTTTCTCGCTCCCACGCTCTCTCTCTCCTACTCTGTCTCCCCCGCTCTCTCCCCTGCACTTAACCCGTCGCACTCTCTCTCTCCTGCACTTTACCCCTATCCCTCTATCTCTCCCGCGCTCTCCCTATCCCTCTTTCTCTCCCGCTCTCTCTCTCTTCCCTCATTCTCTCACTCTCCCTCTTTCTCTCGCTTGCTCTGTCTGTCTAACCTGCTCGCTCTCTCATCCACTCTCTATCCCGCTCTCCCTCTCTCTCCCGCTCGCTCTCTCTCTCTTATCTTCCTCTGCCACTCTCATCCTCATCCGCTCTACCTCTCCTGCTCTCTCTCTCTCTCCCACCCTCTCTCTCCCGCTCTCTCATTCTCTTTCTCCCACTCTCTCTCCTACTCTCTCTCTCTCTTTCTCCCACTCGCTCTCTCTTTCCGGCTCTCTCTCTTTCTCCCACTCGCTCTCTCTCTCCGGCTCTCTCTCTCTTTCTCCCACTCTCTCACTCTCTCTCTCCCACTCTCTCTCTCCCACTCGATCCCCCTCTCTCTAACCTGCTCTCTCTCCCGCTCTTCCCCGCTCTCTCTCTTTCTGTCACTCTGTCTCTCTCTCTCCCACTCTGTCTCACTACCACAATCTCTCTCCTCCGCTCTCTCTCTCCCGCTCTCTCTCCCACCCGCTATCTCTCCATCTCTCTCTCTCCCGCTCTCTCGTTCTCACGCTCCCACACATTCTCTCTCCCACTCTGTCTCCCCTGCTCTCTCTCCCCCTCGCTCTCCCGCTCTCTCACTCCCTCCATCTCTCTCTATCGCATTCTCTCTCCAGCCCTCTATCCCCCGCTCTTTCTGCCGCTCTAGCTCTCTCTCTCTCTTTCCATATCTCCCCCTCTCTCCCGTTCTCTCTTTCA